>JAVQMF010000056.1:9612500-10862500 GCA_032878935.1 Erythrophleum fordii | reverse complement strand
ACAAAGCGATGATGCAACACGAGATTATGGGGTTGAAGTGAGATCTTTGGGTTGGCTTTACAAGGTGCAGTCAGACTCCTTCAAAGTATTGGACCATCAAGAAGTGGACTTGGTGGGATAGCTGCTTTTAAATCACCATCATCCTACAGGTTTACTTCACAACTTTGAAGACATCATGTGGGAAAATGGAACTCAACGAATATACAATTTCTCCTCTTTGCTTGGTGGTTGGCCAGCATTGGTACTAAATAGTGGCAACTTTTCCTATCTGTTACAATGGGCCCAAGGTTTGTTAACTGAAGTTACTAATATAGAATGGCAGGAATATAATGAGCTGCATTTGGACTAGATCTTACTTAGTAACATTCTACGACATAGATATGAACACGAAGAAAGTCCAGGTTCCGCCACCTATATACCATCTTTGTTGGGCTTTTTTGCTTTAAATTCTCTCTAGGCCTTACTATTAGGACCACACACATCTCCACAACCTTTTCTCTAAACAATACATGCCAAATCTGAATCTTCACTTCCTAAATATATACAATATATCCTGGATATCTTTTAAGGAACAGGCCATCTTTGGGCTTGTACTAACCTCCTTTACAGCTTAGCCACCTCTCACATTAACTTAAATTGGGCCTTTTCACCAACAAAGAAAAGGAGAAGAACTTAGAACATTTGAAGATCGGTTAAACAAAAGATAAATACTTCTGCACTAGATGGTTTTGCAAAGACTTTCCCACAAAAGCCTCCAAGGCCGCCATGATGGTATTAAGTTGGAATTGTTGGGGCCTTGGCACAGCCATGACAGTTCAATGTCTTAAGTTGTTAATATGTAAATATAAACTTGACCTTTTATTTTTAATAGAAATAAAGACCACTCTTAACTTACCCAGGTGTATGGATAGGATACACAAGGCAGAAGTGGTGGACCTTTCTTAGGATGCTAAAATAACATCAATTGCCACTTTTCTGACATTTCGCCACATTGGATACATATGGAGATCCATGATCTGCAAGGTCAACCATATTTCTTTAGCTTCTTCTATGGATATCCTAAGCTATCTAAGAGGTACATATTATGGAATTGGATACAAAGCACAGCCTTACTTGTATCATATCCTTATATGATCATTGGTGACTTCAATCAAGTAGCTTACTCACATGAGAAAAAAAGCCAAGTTTCTGCTGTCCAAGGGAGCACTCCTTTCCGTGAAATGATAGACAACTACTATTTTATTGATCTATGTTCTAATCAGGTCTAGTATATATAGCATAATGGCAAACAAGGAGAGGACAGTATTTAGGGGAGGTTAGATAGGGTATTATGTAATTTCGCATGGTTGGAACTTTTCCCTCGATCCAACTTATAAACTCTACCCTTGGCAACATGGGATCATTCACCACTAGTATTTAATACGGAACAATTTCAGGTGTTTCAAAAGCGTCCCTTTTAGTTTTAAAAATGTTGGTTTAAATTTCCCCAATGTAATGATATTATACAACAATCTTGGAATAAACAATTCAATGGCTATATTGCATTTCAATTTCACCAGAAATCATGTCTTTTTCAACAATGATTAAAACAATGGAATAAATATTTCATCAAAAATGTTAACCAACATATCATGAACTTGGAAAGTTAATTGGTCCAAATTTAGGTTTCCTTGGATGGGGATCAGAAAAGTTACTTAGAAAGCAAATGCCCCTACAAACTTGAGTTTTGGTATAATTGTGAGAAGTCTTTATAGGCTCAGAAAGCCTGACAAGAATGGTTACAACATGGGGACAAAAATACAAAATACTTCCATAATCTAGTCAAAAAATGAAGAATCAATGGTTATATGTCCCATTTCAAAGGCAATGAATGGGTATATAATCCAACTTAGCTTAAACAAATGACTACTAATTATTTTGCAGAAGTATTCAAACTCTAGTCCCCACTTTTAGTTGACCAACTCTAATAGGAACTTTCCTCTCTGAACATACCTAGGCTATCATAACAACATTTAGCTTCTCTTAACCTGGGAATATCTTGGTTTGAAATCAAAATGGCCACTACTAAAATCAGATGGTGCCCCTGGACCTGACGGCTATTGTGCTAAATTCTTCCATCATTACTGCGATACTATCAAACAAGATGTTTCCAATCTGGTATATCGGTTCTTTCAAACTAGATTCCTTCTCAAAGTTTTGAATCATTCATATAATATTCTAATTTCGAAATGTGATCACCTTCAATCACTGAAAGATTTTCAACTGGTTAGTCTTTGCAATGTCATCCACAAACTGATCTCTAAAATCATCTACAATCAGTTGAAAGGAATACTTACTAATCTAGTTGCACCAAATCAGAATTGTGTTTTGCCGAGTAGGTTGATATTAGATAATATCATTTTAGTGATTGAGTTTATGCATAAGATCCATCACACCAAGGGCAATGCCAAGGGTTGGCGTGCATACAAGTTAGATATTGCTAAAGCATATTATAAGGTTTCATGGAATTTTCTTAAAGCAGTCTTGAAACAAATGAAATTCTTGGCATTTTGGATATACCTCATCATACAATGTGAATGTACTATTTCTTATTAGGTTATTGTCAATGGTTACCTAGCAAAAAGCTTTGTTCCTTAACAAGGTTTGAGGCAAAGAGACCCGTTATCCCCATACCTCTTTATTCTATGTGCTAATATGCTATCTTTCGCAATTTTTAAAAAAGAAGAAACTAATCACTGGCAAGGTATAAATGTAGCTAGGGGTGCTCCTCCCATATCGCATTTAATGTATGCAGATGACACAATACTCTTTTTCCAAGTTTAACAAGATATGTGCTCCAAGGTAAACGACATGCTGAATCACTATAGTAGACTATCCAAGTAATCTATCAATACTAATAAATCAAAAGCAATATTTAGTCTGAATATACCTTATTGCATGAAATTATACTATGCTCAGCAACTACGAGTACCCTTCAAATCAAGATTAGGCAAATACCTTGGAATCACATGTGATGTCAGCAGATCCAAGACATAGGTTTATCAAAAGGTGGTGGTTAAAATTGACAAGAAATTACAAGCATGACAATCTATTCTCCTTTCTCAAGCAGCAAGAGTTACTCTAATTAAATCAGTGCTGAAGTCGTCTATAGTTTATCCTTTATCATGCTTTGAATTACCTCAGAGGTATTATAAACAAATTGACTCTATACTTTCTAACTTCTTATAAGGCTTCAAAGATCATAGACCTAAAATACATCTACTTCAATGGATTGAGCTCTGTTAACCTTGTCACACGGGAGGGTTGGGTTTCTTATATACTTAATACTTCAACAAGGCACTTTTAGCCAAACACATATGAAGATTGATTTCCCCAAATAACGACTCTTTATTTGCCTAAACATTGAAGCCTAAATATTACAAATTCAAAATTGACAAGGATCTGACATCACATCATGCAATGAGTTAAATGTGGAAAGGAATTCAAAAAGCCAGTATGATCATTTTTCCTCACTTGTAATGGCATGTTGGTGATAGATCATCAATTCCAATTCTTAACCACCATTGGTGGTCGATGCTGGTTGATCCTTCTTCTTTTATACAAATAGTAGGGGATCTTATACTTTATATCTAAGGATGTCGAAACACTCTAGTAGTACGCCAATTATACTCTAACAACATCCCTAAAAAAATTTTCCAATCTATGTTCTCTAAGACTGGACAACAGGATCAACTTGTTTGGTTAGGATCAAATACTAAAAAATGTACAATGGCATTTGGATATAAGATGTTATCCTAAGATGCCAATCCCTCTTACACCGCATTTTCATGGGATAAACTCTAGAAATTGTAGCTGCCCTTCTGCATCATTGTCTTTATGTGGCGACTATTATGACGAGCATTACCTTTAACAGCCACACTTCATCGACATCATCTTTCTGTTGATAATAGTTGTTAATTTTGTAACCATTAAGACAAAACATACCAACATCTATTTTTATCCTACCCCTTTGCATGAGTTGTTTGGTTTAGCTCTCAGCTAGGCCTCATTGTGGACAACCTAGCCTCATATGATCTCTTTACTTGCATACAACAATGGTTACTACAAGGGCCCCCAAAATGTCCTAAATATGAGTTGTACCATTTCATATTCAATATGGTGTTGTCATAACAAACTATTGTTTCAAAATTCCCATTACTCTCCCTCATAAGCTCTTTTCATTACCCAGTGAGTTAGTGTCGTGACCTTCCTTCCAAAACAGCAAAGCTCAATGCCAATTACAACATTGCTCACTCAACCATATCCTCGATGGCACAGTCATATGCTAGCAAATCAATCATACTTATTTGTGAACACATACAGGTGGTCCAAGAAGTATAAAAAGAGCCATACAACTATTACAATTTGGTTTGGTCCTAATCGGCTTCGCACACTTACATGGAATTGCTCTCTCATTCCTATAACACTGGCCCTTTTTTTTTTAGCAATACTTTATACTTAATCAGCAACTTCTCTTGCATCTGCATAGTTATTTTCTCAACATGGACATCTTTTGGGAAAAGCAGCTCTGGCATTTAAAGAAACCCAGGAACTTGCCAATTCATATTCAAGTCGTTCAACATGATCTGTGTACACTACTCAATAAGTTTGTTAAAGTCCATTTTCTGTTATTCTCACTAACTTCCAAACAGTTTGTTTCATGTTTTTAACTTGGATGTAATTATGATCATATATATCTTAAAAAAACTTCGGTCCTACAACTCTCACTATAATGCACTCTTAATTGTCTATTGGTCTATTATATATACACTTAAAACAAGTAATGTAGCCATGATAGGTACGTAGTCTAGCTAGATGATACGTTAAAATTTGATGGCTAATGAGATGGGGTAGGGTGATCAAATGATTTAAAGCAATTTCACTTCATGACTTGTCTTCCAACAAGAGGTAGGTTTTGAAGTTTTATATTTGAAATATTTTAGAAAAAATTATAATGAAGGACCTAAATGTTATAAAATTTACAATAAATGTTCTTAAAAATTAAATTTATTTTTAAGGATCATTATTACCATCAAATTTTAGAGAATTTTACTATCAATTTTAAAAGATTTATTATCCAATATAAAGAAAGTACTAAACTTTTTTATACTAGTGATAAATTTCTTAAAAATCATAGTAAAATTTCTTAAAGTTTGATGATAATAATGATCCTTAATGATAATTTTAATTTTTAAGATCTTTCATCATAAATTTTATAACATATGAATCTTTGTTTGTAATTTTCTCAATATTTTATGATATACGCAACATATTGATATTTTTCCCACTTGACAAAACATCAATATCAACATTCCTGTAATAATTGATAATAGTATCAATTCAAGATGTTAACGAGGTGAGTTGTCATTTATATGTATTCATCAAAACAAATGTTTCACCTATTTTCAAATAGAATTTTTGTTATTATATAAATAAGTTTCAAGTTGTTGTTGAAGGTAATAAATTTAACTTGGAAGATAAACCTAATTTCGCCCCTTATGAATTTTAAAATAATTTTTTTGTTTATTTTGAAAATAAACCCAAAGTAATATCAAATAAAAAGCATAAAAATAAATTTTAAAAAATTTGAATTAAATGAGCCATAAAACATGCCATTTGATTTATTCCTTTTTATTTTTAAATTTTGTTTTTTTTAGAAAATAGGTCATATATGCTTACATCAATTTGTTGGTTTAGGATTTTTTAAGTAGACTTTAATCTAGATGTATAAACGCTCCAAATAGATGGGTTAGAGGAATTGACCCAAATTAAAGAAATTCTCAAATACTCTTTAAAAATGTCACACGATGTATATTTTTGGTCATATATGCTTACATCAATTTGTTGGTTTAGGATTTTTTAAGCAGACTTTAATCTAGATGTATAAACGCTCCAAATAGATGGGTTAGAGGAATTGACCCAAATTAAAGAAATTCTCAAACACTCTTTAAAAATGTCACACGATGTATATTTTTTTAATAAAGAAAGATTAAAACAAACAAAATAAAGCCTACTTATTAATAAATCAAAATTTCTTATAATATATGAGTCTCACATGATACTTCATTTATATAATAATAAAGTAATATAATTTAGTTTATTCTATTAATAAGTAAATCTCATTTTGTTTGACTTGGACTTAGTATAAGTAATGTGATATTCTAAAAATTTATCGCCAAATTAAGCTTGTTTTGACGGTGCTATAAATCAATGTATTAAAATTCGAACCAAACATTAAATTGGAATAAAAAGCAATTCATAAATCAACAATCTAATTATGATCAAATTATTTTTTATAAATATAAATATAAATAATATTTTATAATTAAATAGATATATATATTATAAAATAATATTTAAAAATATAAATACTAAATAAAATATTTATATATAACAATAAGTTTATATAAAATGGATTAAGTAAAATCTAATAAATATCATAAGTTTCTATTATAAAATACCAAAATTTTGATTTAAACAAAAAAAAAACCCAAATTTTCACTTATTTAGTGCCAAACCATTTAATTTTTACTGATTTTTATGACTTCTAACCAAATTAAAGTCACCCAAACCGAAACCATAACTAATTCACCAGTTTTTCAATCCAACCAACCAATTCAGTCTTATTTTCCCAGTGCTATAAATTGAGATATATTCCTCATTTTCATGTTCATTTTCGTAGCTCTTTAATTTCTGTTTGCATTTAATTTATTTTTATATAATTTTTAACATTTGCCGCGTTCTATTGCCTTTGAAATAACTTTCAATACATTGGGCTTAATCAATAGTGATTTTTTCTTGGCCAAATACTTATTTGTGATTTTGCAAGTATTATATGATTTTTTTTTTCATTTCTCATGATATAATTTATTTTATTTTATTTTATTGCATTTCTTATGATATAATTTATTAATGTACCATTCTTCTAGTTATACACTCGTTATTTATATCACATTGCATTCATAACATGTTAGACAGAGCTCTTTGTTAAAAAAAAAAAAAAGTACTAATTGTGTGCATAACCCAGTTTACCCCCTTGTCTAATTTACCTTGTAGATTATGTCTAATACTACTTTCAAAATCCAAATTCGAACATTTAAAACACTTGTTTCATCTACTTCCAGCAAACGCACACAGAATAGTTTTTTTTAAAATAGTTTTTTCTAACAGCAGTACTCAAAGAAGATTGAGGTAGACACACAGCTATCAATGAGTTAGATTGGCAAAACTAAATTTAAATAAGAGAAAACATGCACTGACAAAACCAAATCCATCTAGCACCTTTAAACCAGGATTATGTGGAAGAACTGTATATTGGAAGTAATGTGTCAAGAGGATAATGTCCATTCCCTTTCTGGGCTTAAGCTAGCCAAATTACCAAAGGCTCAGCAGCAAAAATTCCCTCTAAACTGCAATCAATCATTTCATGGGAAGTAATCCGGAAAAAAAAAAAAGTTGGACCAGACTTACATGAAATTCCATAAGTGTTTATTATCGAGTTCTCCAATAAACATGCCACATGAGAAGTCATTTTTCAAATATTCAATCATATCATGCGCAACTGTAAAAAATATCTACTAATCATGTTTTTATTCGAAAACCTAATAACAAACACATCAAAATTATTTATAAGTTTTATTCATAATAAGTTATGGCCCAAAATTCGTCAGGGTGCCTTTATTGCTCATCAATGTGCCAATGCATTTTATGATTCCCAAATTTTTCTAAACAAAACTTACATACAATTTTAACAAGGAAACACCCATATCACATTCGATCAACCAAAAGAGAGCTATTTGGGATCTCTCTCTCTATATATAAAATTCCATTGTCCATGTCAATCAAACAATATTTGACCAACCAAGAAACAACAATGAGTCATGGATATGAAGTCAAACGCAGTTCATTCCAAGTTTAAGGTTAATAAAATTTCCACAAGAACAGTCAGACAAGCCATTATTGTTTTTCCCACCAATTTCATTCTTTCTTTAGTTCATTCCAAGTTTAAGGTTAATAAAATTCCCACAAGAACAGTCAGAAAAGCCATTATTGTTTTTCCCACCAATTTCAATCTTTCTATGTAAAGATACGAACATGATCTCAGACTATTCACATAAAATATGGATATGATCTACTAAATGACACAGACAAACTGTAAGGAACAAAAACTAATTTACAAATCTGATGCTCTAGCCACATATAGAAGCAATGACGACTTCGTTTTTTCTTTTCCCAGAAAACAATCTATGATGCTTGGTACATAGAAATTTAATTTTTCAAGAACTTGGAATCCTATGTATAAGATATTTAGGTATAAAAAATATGAACAATTTAAAATAAAACATGGTGTATGTGTCTTAAATAACATAGGAATATATTTCTTTTAGAGGAGAACACTATTTGGTCTCCAACAAATGAGTGAATTTTCAATTTGGTCATTCACGTATCATTTCTTTCAACTTAGTCTCTCAATTATTAAAATCCTTGCAATGTTGCCCTTCCATCCCATTTTCATTCAAAATTTAATGCCAAATCTAACAATATATTAACTTGGACATTATTTATCACTCATTACTTGGGCTAGTTCTGCCACCCAAGAATGTCCAAGTCAGAAGACTGTTAGGTTTAACATATAATTTTGGATGAAAATGTGATTGGTTGAGGACCAAATTGAAAATCCATCTGCATTAGAAACTAAAATAATTTCCTTTTTTTTTTGTTTTATCTCATACTCAAATTTCATATATATAGCCAAGTACTTGGGGAATTATGATGCTTACATACTAAATGCTACTTATTTCCCATTCCAACAAGAGATAGAAAGAAAAATCATGGTAAAGAGGAAGGGGAAGTATTTTATGAGCTGTGCTCGTCAAGCCAAGAAATGATGTCATTGGATACTTGAATTATTCTTTCATCAGGCTCACCCTCAAGAAGCGAATGGTAAGCATCCTTGTAAAGCTTGAGAGTCTTGTCTGTACTGCTTGCTTTCTCATGCAAGGCTTTGCTCACAGAAGGATCTGTCACAGTATCAGCCTCCCCATGAAGGATTAACAATGGCAGAGAAACCTGTAATCACAGCTTGTACATGTGAATATCAATAAATTTAAGACACTATAGTTGTAACTTTTAAGGCTGTACTTCTGGTGATTAAAAAAAGGTAAAATCTCAGTTTTAAACAAGAATTTTATAAATGTAACTTCAATCCCAAATTCCCAATATTTCTATAGCAGTCTCATTATTTAAATTCTAGGGTCCAAGATCCATTATTATGCATATGGATTAAAAGTACTAAGCAAGTTAACTTTTTTACAGGCACCTGTTTGCTAACAAAGTATGGAAATTATGTATAAGACTTAAAATAAAGCAAATGGTCACCAGTTGCAGCAGTACAGTGATATAGGCACATCACTGCAGTTAGTTATAGTTGAGTGAGATGAAGGGTTCAACTAGATTTTTGAACTTCTTTTCTACCTTTAAACTTTTAGTCCTATCCAAAAGGGAGAAGAAAATAAGGAACTTGATATATAAAAGAGATTGAGAAACACCTGTCGTGTTAGATATCAAAATCTAACAGGAAAGAATCGAGTAGAACAGACTGAACATGACATAGAAAATAGAGAGTACGCATTTGACTGAGGAAATCAAAAAATAGTTCCTTTCTGCCACTATAGATTTTCCAGGATGACAATCTTCCATATCTTCACCTTATGAGATTCACTTCTAACAGCCCATAAAGCCTGAATAAACCTATTTTAGACCGCTAGAAATGTATTTTTTGTGTAAATACACAATTTGGCCCATGAAACATCCTCAAGTCCTTGGATTTATTCCTCTTCGTGACTTAGTCCCTGAAATTTTGTAATTTTCTACACTTTAATTCCCTCCTTGGTCCAAATTATATATTTACTCTACTATGATAAACTAACTCAATATACACGTTTAACAAGTTACAAACTTTGAGAAACTAATTTGTATAGAGGAATATAAATCCAAGGACTAAAGCTTAAGTTGGTATATTTTTCAGGGACGAGCAAATTGTATGTTTACTCTAATTTTTTCCTAGTAAGAACTCTCCCAGATCACACACTGCTTCTGCAATCTCTTTATCACAAAAAAGGGGCTGAACATTGGTCTTTCATTTTCAAGGCCAGGCATGAAATGTCTCCCAGAATGGTCTGGGAGTCAAGGAGAGAGTTTGTGCATAGAGTAGCAGTTTATTTGAATGTTAAATAACTAAAGCAGACAAGTTGGAAGATCAGCATACATACTTCTTCCAATCGCTGTTCTATTTCTTGAGTAGTTCTAAGCATTTGTACAGCAGTCCGCAAGCGTGGTTTATCCTTGTAAACAACAACATTATAGGCTGCCTGCACAGAGACATTAGGAAAGTGTCAGTACTTATTTACAAATTAATTTAAAGGAAAAGTCACATAACTGCATGCATAGAATTGAAGGATGGAAATGCAGTTGAAAGCAGGGGCAGAAAAATAGATGCCACCAATGAGCTTTAGCCCAGTGGCATTTAAGTTGTCTCCAAGGCTGAAGGATCCAAGTTTAGATCCTAGTCAGAGCCAACTTAACCAACAAAAGGAGGATAGATTCAACAAAGCCCAAGTACCTTCAAGGTAATGCATGGAAAGATGAGTTGATAAGTTTAATCACTCTACAATCTTCAGTTAATTTAACAGATTGTTCAAGTTCAAAGTACAAACCTGTTCTTTCTTCTTCAACTCTCTAAATGCCGCCTCAAGTAAGTCCTTTTGTGGAACTAACTTCTTCTTTGGAAGGACGTGCGACATTGCAATCAGAATCTGAGTGAGCAACCATGGTGGAACCATGTCATCTGCAATCTACAGAGAGATTCTGGTCAAAAAGAGATTAAAGAAAAAGGGGAAATTACATTTTATCCCCTTGAACTAAGGTCTAATGACAAAATTGGTACATGAACTTTAAACTTTAACAAAACACTTCCCCAAACTTTAGACTAAAATAAAAATGTTCAAACTTCAGTTAAAATTAACTGCAAGAGGTCACATATTCTCCATGTAGCCTCCTATATCTGCATGTTTATCCCAATCCGATGCTGGTCCTTGAAGATTTTTGAAGCAAAGAAGCAGCCTATTGCAGTTAGTTTCAACTTAGGCTTAATGTTTTCATTTTAGTTTAAAGTTCATGGAAGTGTTTTGTTCCATTTAGGTACCAATTTTGCTATTTGGGCCTAGTTCAAGGGGTAAAATGTAGTTTTTCCAGACAAAAAATCCCAGCAGAATTCCTCAGTTGACTGAGTTTTCAGGAAAATTACTTTACACATAGGTGCAACAAGAATGGCGCCATCCCACACCTTAGGTTGTTTCAGGTGTATCTCTAAAGCAACAGCTCCACCCATAGACTGTCCAAAAAGGAAGCTTTGAAGAGAACGAAACTCAGGGTTTTCTGCCATCAAACAAACCAAAACTTTTGCATTAATTCAAAAGTATCCATCCTTCATTCATTTTAAGTTGCTCATGAAAAACATAAACAGATCATTTGCTTAAAATTTGTGAAGAATGAAGTATAACTGTTAAAGTATAAAGGTTATGATTCTAGACCTTAGCATAGAACTTCCATGTTAAAGCCATGGTTCTAGTTTCCAGACAAGGAAGCACATTCAAAATAGTAATTTTTCAATTCTTTGTTTGAACTCACAATGACAGTCTTGAGAAGAAAGCTCACATAATTAATTTATCAGAAACAACTCTAAGATTCCAAATGGATCATCAAAAAAATGTTTCCTCGCTTGCTGTTTTAAGTTCTTGCAATTACAGTAATACCAACATTTATTCATTTTCAGAAATTATCACAAAATGTGACAAAGATCACCAGGAATTTAAACTAGAAGGGTCTTAGATGATGTTGCCAGATATTATACAACAGACCCTTTAGCCACCATACAGGGGTTGAATTACACCTTCCCAACCCCCACCCCCCCAAAAAAAAAAAATTATCCCCCTTATGGCTCAACGCTTTCAAGCATTTACTCTTCCCACTGAAAGCACTCAGAAAATTTGTTTTGGCCAGACCCTGTTCTGATTCTATTTTAAGGTGCGTTAAACCATATAGAGTACTTTTAGAAGGAAAACAACATAAGAGTTATACAAATATAAGACACTGATCAGCACTAACCCTACTGTACACAGAACACTATGTTGCACCCCACCTATGAAGAAACTTAACGTATCGGTATTTGAGCTTCCAGATAAAGCTAATTCATAGTATTAAGCTAAGGGGGATTCATGGTGAGTTTGATTACCTTTTACTTTGGAGCAATGCTCAATGACATCATCAACGAGCCTGTTGAAACTGGGGATATAGCCATGGAGACCTTCTGAAAGACCAAATCCTGGATAATCCATAGCAAAAACTCCAAATCCAGATAACGCTAGCTTTCTAGCTATTCCTGAAAAAATTTCATGATGAACACAAGTTGGTAATTTACAATGTAACCGAATAAAGTTACTTGTAGCTACCAGCCACATGCCTTCAAAGAAAAAAGTGCAAGTGTCTCCATAGCCATGACAGTAGAACACTGCTGCTTTGGGCTTAGATGTCTCAGGAAGCCAACTTTTAGTAAAGATTTCTATACCCCTTGAGTTCACCTCATATGACTGTTGCCAAACACATCAGGTAATCA
Organism: Erythrophleum fordii; assembly: GCA_032878935.1. Taxonomy (NCBI): domain Eukaryota; kingdom Viridiplantae; phylum Streptophyta; class Magnoliopsida; order Fabales; family Fabaceae; genus Erythrophleum; species Erythrophleum fordii. Next base: position 10,849,788 of record JAVQMF010000056.1, on the reverse strand, counting down.
TCACATGCATCAAGAGAAGGAGGAAAAAAGAGAATTAAAAAAGAAAAAAATCAGCATAGCAAAACAGGACAATGCTAGGGTTGCACTGATGAAGATTTATATTAATACCAAGCCATGCCAAACACATCAGGTAATCATCACATGCATCAAGAGAAGGAGGAAAAAAGAGAATTAAAAAAGAAAAAAATCAGCATAGCAAAACAGGACAATGCTAGGGTTGCACTGATGAAGATTTATATTAATACCAAGCCAACCCTTTAGTAGAAACATAACCAAATTTTTACAGAACTGCCTTAGACCAGAGTTCTTACCTCCTTCATTTTTAGTCGATCACAAGGAGTCTGCAATAGTCAAGCATAAAGAAATCAATATTAACATTTTAAGAAAGTGAGACATAACCAACTCTTAAGTGCCGTTGCCACATTACATAAAATGACAGTTGCAGCAGAGCCTTAAGACCATGGGATTTGGAAAGGACAAAACTTAAGTATAGGTTTTAAGTGTTTGTTATTAAGTTCTCCAATAAAAATATGAAAAAAAACTTTATTGTTCAGCATCACATAATTAGATATTTAAAAAAAATTCCATCCACATGTCATGTTTTTTATTGAAAAACCTGATAATAAACAATTAAAAAATTTTACCTAAGTCTAATTCTTTTGAAAATGTCAGGAAATTGATGAAATTCAAGTGCATGGGAAGGAAAAGAAATTTACGGACTCCATTGCACTTGATTCTGCATGTGATCATGCAGAGAGTATAAAAGAGTAAGAAGACTACAAGACTAAAGTCAGCAGGAAAAGAGAAAACAAGGACCCAATCAGCACAAGTAATGTTAGAGCAATTCTTACATATACCTTGTGCGCCACGTCATCTGTACACTCAACGGTTCAGATTTACTCTGCACGCGAACCCCACCAATACTACGCATGGACCCCACCAATACAAATTTAATTATGACTCTTGATTTTTTTAGGTGTACCATGCTCCAGGTGCAGCTAAAAAAAATTTCGTAATGTTAAATGTCTCAGTAATTTACCCATTTTTTTTTATAGTACCATCAATCAGGACCCACGAAAGACAATACAACCTGTCTCTGCTGGTCATAGGATGGCCGCCGAGCTATTAAACCAATGCCCAGCATTGCCACTTGTATGTTTTTTCGTCATTTTGATTCTCTTATGTAGACTCCTACTAAATGCAAACCAAACTAATCACGTGAGCATATTAGATGAGGATCCTACTAAAAGGGGTGGATGACTTGGCATACCTCTCTTTGCTATATGGCTCTACCTAAGGATTTTTCTTTTGCTTCTGCAGTGTTACGATCCTGTCATTACTCATCAAAATTTTATATAGACCGTTGGGCAGTTGTATGGCATTTATTCATGAATAGACGAGTGTTACTCTCCCTTCATCTATCAACCTACATATATGTAAATATATATATATATATATATATATCTATATATATTAATTATCAATACTGAGGTCCACTAGTAGTCTTTTCAGAGTCACAATGTCAAAGTCAAATGTCTTAAAAATCAACGTTGAACCCAACCCAGCAAGGCTTAAAACTACCATGCACTACACCGATTGACAAACAAATAGAATCAATACTGTTCAACATAGGAAAAAAAACTTCAATATTCATACAGCAGGAAGAAAGGTGATAAATGAAGACTTAAATGGGGGAAAAAGATGATTTATCGATTCCACAAACAAAATCATATTAAGAACCAAAAAAAATCCAAAACCTTGCCTTAAACAATATGTGGTCAATCCCAAGCTGAATATCCTTGAAGGCCTCGCGAGCCCTTCTTCTAGCGAGAACTTGATCCATTTTAGCTTCCAGAATCTTCTGCAATTCATCATCTACGCCCGGTAGCCTCTTCCTCGGCGCCATTACTTCTCCCCCCTTTCACTCCTTCAATAGCCTTGCCCTCTACAACATTATTTCAGACACTTGGGATTAGCTTAATTAATACGCCCAGAAACAGAATCGATAGAAAGTCACATCACATACCAAAGAAAAAAGATAAAGCACGAAGCTTTTTACTGTCTGGGGAGCAAAAGTGGATGTAATGGGAACAGAACGATAAAAAGCAGAAGGTTTTTTCCGCATTATTTAAAAAAGAACAATCAAATGGTGGCACCCGTAAAGCCTTGTGGGTCCCAAAGCATGAAACTTAATCCGTAGTTTACTAAAGACAAAGACAGAACAAGGAAAATCAAGTGTGTCCTATGTAGCCACCGTAGATCCCCACTAGAAATTTATATAAAATAAAATAAAAACTTTTGTTTTTCTTTCAGTGGGGATGAAGACGGTAGGCGAGAGAGAGAGAGATGGATGATGAAGGGTTGATTGGTGATGAGTGATGACTTAGCAGCGAAGAGTCACGAAAGGCGCTGACTGCGACAAGGGGTGAGGAGCGTGTGCTTCTTTTATTTTGATAGAATGCTATTAGACAATCTAACTCTGACCAATCGTTTTTTATAAGCAAAATGAAAAGAGAGATAAAAAAAATAATTTTGTAAATAAAAAAACTTATATACTTTTACCTTAATTTAAATTAAAAAATAAATATTATTAAATAATAATTAAAAAATATAATAAATATTACATATAACTATATAAAAGAAATTCTTTAATCTTACACAAAATTACCTTTGTAGATGAATAGCTATAGTTATCTTAATATTTTAATAAAATTTGAATTTTTAAAACTTTAATTAAGAAATATTAAACACTATTGAGCATAGTTCATTCAACCCATTGTATGATGTTCTTCAAATTGTTTAACCAACTTTCAGTCTTATCTTAGGACGTTAACACGAGTTCGAATTTAGATAAATAATATATTATTGAATATATTTTTTAAAACATTAATTAAGGATTATTGAATATTTTTTAACATGATTCATTCAGTCTACAGATTAATGTTTTTTAAAATTTTTCAACCAATTATCATAGAGGCATTTATTATTTATATGACAATTTTAGCTTCAAAACACAAGTTTAAATAACTAAAATTTTAAATCCTAAACTAAAAATTCAAACCCTAAAATCTTAACTCGTAAACCCAAAATACTTGAACTTTAAAATCCTAAACCCAAAGGTCCATCTGGGCGTGCTATATAAGGCTAGATTAAATAATATAAGCTTGTATAATTCATATTTATAACGTGTTCAATACTCACAAATGATTGTACAAGTTTATATGATTGGGATTGTTTGAACACTACTAACCTCAAGAGGAAAGAGATAAGTTAGGATAAAAAAATCTTATATGATTTGTTTGATGACAAAAGATTGTTTTCATCCTTATTGCTGATATATTATTATACTATGACCGTTAATATAATTGCCACTATCTTATCATTATCATTACTTTCAGTGTTACACATGTAACTTTATTATCACTACCATGTTGCTGCACCATCGCTATTTTTATCAAATTAACTCCATTGTTACTTTTGTCTTAATTATTTATTAGCATTATCACAACTACTATCATCTTTAAAGTTGTCAAATTTATGAATTTAAGTAAATTCGTAAAAAAAAAATATATTCATAACGTAAACTCGTATTGTAAACTCATAAGAGTTTATATTTGTTAATAATTATATATAAAATATAATATATAAACAAAAATTCATTTAAATACACTTTAAATTATACTAATTTTTTTAAAAAAATTATTTATATTCTATAATTTATATTTTGTAATATAAAAATTCAAATAAAATGCATACATAAATATTATTTTTAAATTCTTCTTTAATAGATTGTACTGGATTTAAAAATTTTATCTTTTTTAAATTCAGTTTAACTTAATTATATGGAAATTCATCAAATTTGGTTCAAAACACATTAAGTTAATTAAATTTGTCTTAGTTAAAGATAAATTAAATTGATTTTGTATTGAGTCCGAATGTACAAGTGAGTCAACACGTTTTCTTTAAATAAAAATCTAAACTCGTTCAAATTAAAAAATCAACTCATCAATTTAACAACAATGATCATCTTGCCAACATTACAACAACAAATGTTATTATTATGTCACTGAACTATTTCTATTCTTGCTGCCACTATTATTACCTTTAAATAATTATTTTTGTCATTATTATTATATCACTATCGCTACCACTATTACTTTTTACATTTCCACCACTATATCTGTAACAATCAAAAAAAATTTAGGGGAGACAAGTTATTTTTCTATTCATTATTATTTCATTAAATTATTTTTTCCTTTTCTTCTTTTCTTTATTATCTTCCTCCCCCAGCCTTTTTTTCCTAATCCGCTGCTCCTCCTTGCGTACAGCCTCTCCCTCTCTAGTTTGAAGTTCACGATCTCCCTTTCCAGTGTAGCTGCCGTATTCTTCCTCTTCTGCGAATCTTCTTCGACGCTATGCTGGTCTTTTTCGAGCTCTAACGCCGTTGGTTCGTGGGTCCAAATCTACGAGCTAATCCAGAGCGCTGCAACCCGCGGTGAGCTCCCATTCTTGTTCTTTCTTCGTTCCAATTGCTAGGTTCGTTGGTTTATGTTCTTCCCTTCCATTTTTTTGGCATATTCGAGCTTGGTGAGGTGATAAAGGGAGTTTGAGTTCTTGCCTTGCTGGGTTAGCTGAAAATAGAAGGAAAAATTGGGGATTTTGGAATGAGGCTTCTTAAGTATGTTAATCCTGCATAAATCTTCGATTTCTATTCCCTGGGAATGATTTTGAAACTCAAATTATGAATTTGAAATGTTATAGAAGGGTTAAGTTAAAAGGTAATTTTGTGAGTAATGGGTGAATCACAGTATAGAAGAAATTGGTTAGAGAATTATTACTGAATTAGATAGATGCTCAGAATTGTTGTTTTGAGTCTACATAATGATTTGGCAAGTTTGGTGCTAGTAGGAAGCTCTGTGGACCTTGATGACTGCAAAGGAGTTAAATTCTGAGGAGCAAGTACCCGTTAGCTCTTGATATCATTGTGAGTAGATAATGGTTGCAATAATTTATGTGCCTTTCCTATTACTATATATACGTACACATATGCAATGGATAGTTCAAAGTCTATCTGGTGCAGTGGAATAGAGATGTAATTTAGGATTTGTGGAAAATTAAATGTTATATTCTTGTTTGACCTTGTCCTATACCCTTCCTTATATGGAGGAAATTCCCTATGGAAATCTAATTATTCTTGATCAACAAATTAGGAAGTGAGATGTGTTATGGGAATTTATCAAGCATGGTTATTGACCGATTGGTGACAAGATCTGGATTGTGTTATGAAATAGAAGGTTTGAATTCGCTATGTTCTTTTAAGAAAAGTATATATATATATATATATATACATATTTTCGTAACAATACTCCTTAATAATAACATATATATATATATACACATGTGACTCTTTTGATCATTCATTAAAGGCAATCATTTTTGTTTTTTGCATCATCTTAGCTTATTTGGATAAAATAGTGGGCACTTAATTAATTATGCATATGATCATCTGTGTTGATATTTAATTATCCAATTAGTTCTTTTCTTTTCTTTTCTTTTCTTTTCTTCTCTTCTCTTCTTTTTCTCTCTTCTTATCTCCTTCCCCTTAAATTTTTAATGCTCTATTACTTATTGAATGGTATTCTCCTACTTGCCCCTAAGTTTTACGTTCTATGTATTAATGATCCCTTGTTCAGTTACGGTGGCAATTGAGTATTGTTTATATTATTTTAGCCTTACGGTGTGTAGGTTACCAGCCCTTGGTACACTACCTAGTGTGATCAGTGTAAGATCTAGGTAAAGAAGAAGCTACCTATTAGGTGTAGGCACCCCTAGGGGGTAAGAAGCTACCAACTAGGCGAAACCGCTACTAAATAATAATGGTTAACCTCGAAATTTGAATGACCTTTATGCTGAAAATTAACTTTTGTAGATAATCCCTTGTATGAGCTTTAGTATTAAACAACTTTTCCTGATCAATCTAGCTGTTTTTAATTATTGTAATCATTTATCTACTCATTGGGTTCAACTCACTCTTTTAAATTTTGACCTTTCAAATAGTGCTGTTATATCTTATTCACCTCCTTTATCTCAGTAGGTAGAGGCATCGTATTGGTGAGCCCATCTTCAAATCTTGAAGTCATGGAATTTTGTTGTGTTGAATTGTTGTTGGAATATTGTAGTATATATTGAATTCAACTTTGCTTAAACAAGTGGGATCCCCCTCCCCTGGTAATTCTTTTTGTTCTATAGTATGTTGATTTTAGGGGAGAGCTTGAAGCTCCCCTTACTGTTTTGCTGGAATTATAACTATTGTAAAAATTTGAAAATGTCCAAATTTAAAGGGAAACTTTGTCAAAATTTTTGTGACAATTATGAATATCTTTATATTTGAAGTATTATTGGTTAAGCTTACGAGCTTGGGCATTGTTGCCTTCCGTGCCGATCACCCCCTTCTGTTTTGGGTTGTGACAATATCTATTGTTATTATTGTAATCATTGTTACTATTACTACAATCATATATAATATAAGTATAATATTAGTTACATCTACAAAATATTATTTTTATCTTATCAATAAACAAATTGTTATATCATCTTATATGTTATACATTTCTATAACAAACACATGATATTATGAAAAAGATTATACAAGAAGTAGTTTGTACAATACAATCATATGTTAATTATATTATTAAGTCTTAAACAATGCATTCAACAAGGTCCAAAATCTTAAACCTTAAATTATAATTTTATAAAAATTATAACTAAAAAACTGAGAAAAAAAATGAGAGGGAAAAAAGAAAAAAAATAATGTGCCAACTTAATGATTTCCCCCTCCCCCCGGGGGGCCAAAAAAAAATTTTGGTATTGCTTTCACTCAGTCAAGGGAAAAGACTTCACGAAACAGTCACACAATAATGGACATTATTATTTTTTGCATTAGGATCCTCTACAGTAGAGAATCCTATTGCACCCAGTACAGTATTTTTTTTTTTTTTGCTTTTTAAGATTAAAAGTTTAATATAAAAGATAAAAATTACATCTATGAGGATAAAAATTTTACTTGTGAAAAAAAAATATATTTTAAAAATTTTAAATGTAAGCAAAGTTAAAATTTTTAAAGTATAATGTTCTTTTATAGGTAAAATTTTTATTTTCATAATTACAATTTTTACCTTCTATATTAAACTTTTAACCCTAAAAGGCAAAAAAAATAATAATAACTATAAATTTTCGCTACTATACCCCGGTTCCCTACTACAAGGGATCCGTATTCTTATTTTTTAGAATAACATACCTGTTAACTAGTTCCTTGCCATAACTGTAGAATGTATACTTCCAACAGAACAAAACTGTCTTTTTGAGCAAGAAAAAAAAATTGATCAATTACACTCTTGAGAAATGTAAGTTCTTTTTTCTTTTAAAAAATTATACTTTTTTCTTTAAAATTAAAAACAAAGTGTTACACTAATCTCTTTTACAATTAAAAAAACTATGATTAAACTTATTTTGATTAAAATGATTTATAATTATTATTTACATAGTATTCATAAGTATTAAATATGTATTTGATCAATTATAAATAGTCATTTTTTAAAAATTTAAAATAAATTAAAGTTATGATTTTTAACATAAAATAAATTATATTGAAATAAAAATTTAAGAAATAATTTTTTTATAAATTATATTTTTAATTAAATATTTAATACTATTTTTTAAGAATATTTTAATCATTTCTTGACTTTGAAAAAGAATTTGTAAATATTTTATAATAAGTGAGAGGGACTATATAATTTGAATATTTAGAAGAGTAATTTATGAAAAAAAGAAAGAAAAACAAAACTGTCTTATTCTTGGTAGAAACAAGAAACTGCCTCTTGATTAAAAAGCATGTATACTTTGACATATGCCCTATATGTCATATTATGGGACATATTTTCACTGAATGTAAATTGGATCCCTTTCATCTTCTTCAATCTTCTTCAATTCGGTCTACAAGATCGTTAGCTTTTCTATGAAATATACAGCCTTTGCTTATAAGAAGATTAGAGTCCTTCTAGAGGAATTTTAGAACGCCCGCAAATCAGTCAACAAGGATTTACACCATTGGAATGAAATCTGAATCAGAAAGTAGGGAGGAACCTAAAATGCTGAAATGGAAGTAGGGGGCAATAAACAAAAAATAAGGCAAAACACTCTCTTTCTCTCCTTACTTCAACCCTTCAAAGGATGCTTTACTTGGATCCGATTTCTCTGCACTCCTCAAAGAAGTGTACAGCATGCACTTCCTTGAGAAGGGATCTAGACCGTCCAAATTTAATTTGGACGGTCTAGATTTTAATTTTTAATTTTTACTTTTTTACTTAAAATATTATATTTTTAAAAATTATTCAATTGAGGGATTAATTTTATCTTATATTTTATCTCTTTTAAAATAATAAAAATATTTAAATTTTTTAAAAAATTAAAAATAAATTTGAGCCGTTCAAATCAGATCTGGACGACTCAGATCAGAAGTACACCTCCTGCACTTCCCTTGAGAAGTGCAGGGAATTGGTTCCGTGCTTTTTTACTTCAGAAGATCCTGATTCATGAAATCTTCAATAGCCGTCTTGTTATTATTATTTCCTTCTGTGATGGTTTGTTCTTCAATTGTGCGTCTATTCTCTCTTGGTTCGAATGGCTCTAATATTGTATTTCCCGCTCCTGGCTGATCCAGAGGTTAGAAATAATACTCTTTCTTCCTTTCGGCCAAAAAATAAAACAAAGCCAATGTCTTGCCAATTGCCTTCACCCAGTTTTATTTTCGGATGAATCTTCCCATTGCGCCAGATTTAACGACTGCAAAGATGCATTTTTTTTTTCTCCTTTTAGTTTACACAATTAGTTGTGTTACTCAGTACTCCATGAGTTCAATCTTATTTAAATTACAAAACTTTCCATTCAATTTTTTGTCACTGTCTTACTCCCAAGAGCACACGTCAAGCTCGAAACATTTTTTTCCCGGTTGGGTGGATGGGATTTAAATATTGAGTATAAATCTTTTTTATCTTTTTATTTTTATTTTTTATCAATTTGAAAGAAAGATAGATACAGAATATATAAAATCCACTTAAATTTAATAAATTTTATTTAAATTTTACACACTTTGTTTTTATATGTCTTTGAAATTAATAAGAAATGAAGAGGAAAAAAAAAAATACAAATTCAATCAAGGATGTAACTAGAGAGCCCAATCTATACTGCCTTTACATCGTCATCGGATTTCATGAATTCACTTAATTTTGTCTTCGTTTCATTAGAGTGCCATTACCAACAACACAATGGTATTAAAAGTTATATCCGATTACTATCTAAACTGAGCACAAGAGCAATATTCACCAATTCATATTTACAATGCAGCGATAGAGAGACAAAAGGTGAGGCAATTCCAGACTTCGAGAGGGGGGGAAAAAAAAAGAAACCATTAGCAGGAATCTCCTGGTTGATTACGACTAATTCCGTCTTCGACCAGGCTTTCTGTTCTTTTTAGTATGGCCTGCAGAAGACTGCTGATATGCCACTGGTAAGAGTGTTCCCTCCTTAATCCCATCTGAATCTTCCATCTTATCAATTGCTTTTTGAGCTTCCATGTAGATGTTGAGATCCCTAATCTGTTTGCATCATTTATAGACCGTCATAGAACAATTTTGAAAACTTTTCTACAAAAAATGATGAAAGGTGGTTGACTGTATTACCTGTTCCTCCAGATCAAGGATTTTCTCATCCCTCGACTTCATTGATATGGCTTCCCTAAAGAAGGCAGATTCAGATATTTAAACAGTCCATTAAAAATATTGCAGCTGCTTGGCACAGCATCAAGAATAAGAAAACTACTTCAACCACACATCATTCGTATAGCACCTAACCATTGCATAGCTAAAAAGACTACATTTTCTTGCCAGCCCTATCCCAAAAACTTGAGAAGGGTGAAGAGGGAAGTTCTGATAGGACATGTCACCTCTGTTGCAAACTCAAACTAGGCACCTAATTCACTCCTAAAAATCTTAAATTAAAAAAAAAGAAAGAAAGAAAGAAAGAAAAGAATATATACCTCTCTGCAGCTTCTTTAACCTTATTTCGCCAAATCTCTTGACTTTTTATGAGATTCTTATTGACCTAAAAGACAACGAAATGACTCTGTTATGGAGACACAATGCCAGCATTGAAGAAAAAATATACCAAATGCAGGAGAAAACTGAAATATTCACCTCAGCAACGAAATTTTTTTCTTCGGTACACTTTTCCAGGTCATTTTGGATGTCCTGCATTCTGGAAGCCACAGCTTTCTCCACTGCTTCAGATATTGAACTTTCCACTTTACTTTTAGCCTCAGCTAGCAAGGATTCATAATACTAAAACACAAGGAAGCATTAAGAAAATGAGATTTCACAAATAAAAAGGCTTGCAAATCTTCATATGTAAAAGCAACCTTTTTCTAATGTTTCTAATTCCAACCATGCTGAAGTTGAAGATATAAATAGTCTACAGTTGTGAACTTCCAAAGCAAGCATTCCCATTTACAGAATTATTCCATTCTCACAGAGACAGAATGTCAGGAACAGCAGAGAGTTAACTCACCTGTCTTTGAGTCTTCAACTGAGTTGCTAGAAGATGGTTATATTCATCCACAATCTGCTCTCAAGTTTTTCAGCTAATCAGTAAACATTAATGGGAAAGAAAAATGATAAATTTAGTGCAAGATGCTAACTGCAATGGTAAAGCAAGATACACAAAAACCATAGAATAAACAACAGGCAAATGAGTTGGCCACATGAAATGATGTTCAACTTAATGTGTGATTCTTTGTCATTTCTTTCACATTCTCTCAACTAAATATATGCATCTATTTCTTTAAGGCTCCGTTTGGTTCAACGGAGGGGAGGGGAGGGGATTTAATGAGTTATGTTTGGTTGGAGGGGAGGGGAGGAGAGATTATTGTTTGGTTCAAGAGGGGAGGGGAGGAGAGGTAATTATATTTGGACAAATTTACCCTTTATATTATTTTAATTTTATTTTTTATAAAAAAATTATTTATATCAATAAATTTTTAAAAAAATTATAAATTTCAATCTTTTTTTATTTTTAATTTTTGATAAAAAAAATTATCTTAATTTTTATTAAATATTAATATATTAAAATATTAAAAAATTAAAAGGGACAAAAATATAAATTAAAATTTAAAAAATATCCCACCCCTTCCCTCCAAAACCCCCCAATTTGGAGGGGAGGCAAATTTGCCTCATTCCCCTCCCCTCCCCTCCAAAAACCTCCAACCAAACACTCCCTAAGACAAAGTATATGCATTACCGCGTTTCATGCAAAGTGTCCACTAAAAGTCAGTGTTTCCTACAAGACACAAGTATCTCCTATATGTCCAAATACTGGTATGGCTATGGATGCTTCTTAGATCACACCAATGAAAATCATATCGGAAGAGAACAAGATCTGGTTTCAGACTAATCTGTCCAAGCAATTTAGAGCATAACTTCGATACACTGAGAATTAGATAAGAAGCAACAGAGGGGAAACATACTGCTTCAACTTTGCTGCTAAAGAGGGCTCCATCAATGCCTAACTCTTCACTGCATTCACACATACCACAATCTCCTTCCATTGACATACAGTGAGAATTCATCTCCCCTAACTTGCCATCAAATTTAGACTGGTTCTGGCTCAGTCGATGAACATAACTGTCACCAACGTAATCCCAAATTTCTTGTGTTCTTAAATCAAGAGAATAGCAATGCTGTGTATCTTTCCAATGCCGAATAGCATGCCTTTCTTTATATCTAAATGAAAAAAGAAGAATGATGGTGCTAAAATCTTCCCTTAAAGAGGCAGTAGAAAAAAGCACATAGCTTACCAATATGTAATAGATTGTGTTTTTCTAGTATAACAAAAATAGGGACCTTTATAGACAAGTTATCAGAGCAAACTGAAAAAATAATAATAATATATTACCTTCCACATCCAACGAATCCACATATGATGCAAACCCAGAGATTTTCTACTGTTCCACAAACAAAACAGTTTGGCTTCTCATCTTGCTGCTGACAAAATCGACAGACCTAAAATATAAACATTATAAGCTCTTTACAACGAATTCTCCATCAATATAATCATCCCCACATGTGTCAATCCCATCCAAATCACTATTTTAGAGGTGTTTTGGGTACAGAAAATTCCAGCCTAATAAACACAACACAAAAATCAAACTACAGATAAGATATTATTAGAATCTCAGTGTTTACATTATACTACAGATGAAAGAAATCATTTACTCCAGCTCCTTTGCATTCATAGTTGAGAGGAAGATACAAGGATTTGACTTTCAAATCTGGAATATACTATAGGAACACAAAACTTCATCCTAGAACATTGAAGAATGCTTCTCTACACATGAATTTTGCTGAAGCAGTATGAAACATCTTCTGCTAAAAACTTTTTCTCTATTCATTCAGGGATTGAAGGGAGTAAGATCTCGTATTAACATGATGGATCAAATATCCAAGCAAAATTACAAAATAGTTTTAAATTCTAAAGAAAATCCATGAGAAGCACAAAGTTCCAAAGTTCTACCCAAATGTGTTCTTCATGATAAATAACAGAGCTTATTCCAACACCTGAGTACTACTACTAGTATAATGTATTTCTAGTTTACAGAGCATATGACTAGTATTTATTCTAAGTGGGACACTTTCAAACTTACATAATCCACAAAAAGGAAGCAAATTAGTAAAATTTAAATGCAAGTTTAGTCCATCAAATAATTAATGTAAGAACAAGCTTCAAGCAAGGTAACTTTCTACTCAACATTTAATTGCTGCTTTCACCTCTCCAGATTCAGTGAGATGAATGTAAATTTATTTAAAAAAAAAAAATCAACTACCAAAATCACCTCCCTGTTACCCATAGCATATTAAGAACAAAGGTTGGACTCTTGTATCAACTAAAATGTTAGGACTAGAAAATTACCTCAGCCATAAAAAATCTACCGTGAAATAAAATGTGTAAACGGAATTTGAAGGAATGAAGAATCTGCTCACCTGGCAAGACAAATAAGTCCATTTAGAAACACAAGGACATTGAAATGAGTGGTCACATAGTGTGCTGAGTATTCCACTTGTTTCAGGGTCTAATCTCTCTGGCATTCAAACAATAAAATAAAAGAGAGAAATCATAAATATCTTGTCACGTGATTATCATCATTCTGGACAGAGTCACAATTCATACAAATGGAACACACCAAGGCAAACTGGGCAAGTTGGTATTTCAGTGCAGCCTACAGGAGGAGTTCCAGCAACTTCTGCAGATTCTGTGTACTCCACGGAAAGCAAAAACAAAACGTGGCATACCTCAGCCTGAATTTTGGTAATCAATTGGATTGGAGTAAAGGGGAAAAAAAGTTAGGCAAAACAGAGTGATTTGAAAAGCTGTTGAGGAAATGCAAATGAAAAACTAAATTTATGCCAACTCATTACCTCACCAGGAGAAAACCTCTTCCCATTAAAATTGTTATAAAATCCATCAGCTGTATGCTGATCGGCAAGCCTAATCAACACGCTATACCGATCTTCCATCCCATCATTCCTGTTTAATTAAAAGGTGAAGAAATCAGATGACTTCAAGTGACAAGATTTTATATCAAAATGTAGCTCAATAACGTTAGTATATATTTCAGGTCCTATTAACCTCAGCAAAGAAAATCATTCCGTTGTATCTCCCATTTGAAACTCACAAAGCATTCCTCTAGTTATTTTTTTTTTTTTAGAATTAAAAAAAGGAGCTTCAGCTACACCATAATAGGTTTTCACAACTGAAGTGATTTACCGAAACTTGAATACTAATCCTCTGTTTACTCGATTTCGCAATGACCATTCACTTTGTTAGAAGCTTAGTTAGTATAAAAAAGAATTTTCCCAGTTAAACACAACAAAACCGAACATGGCCATCAGAAAAGCAGATCATCGATGGCGGAAACGGAACCTGATGAAGAGAAGCTCGGACACATGGTCGATGTGGGATTCACAAAACCGAATAAAGTCTTCAAAGGAGAGGTAGTTGGGTATGGCGACGATAAAAACGAGAGAGGAACGAGAGCTAGGGTCTGGGAGCGACGAGTGCGATATGCTTCGGAACAAATGCAGTACGCCCCTGCGTTCGCTGAATTTAGGACTAGGGCTTGAGTCTCTGTTGGATTGGGCAGCTGAGAAGGTGATTTGGGAGGTGAGAGGGTGGTCGGAATCCACTGAGTGGACTCTGAGGAAGAACATGGTGGCCGAGTCGAATCACCACCGTTCGCAAAGCCACCGGAGCGCGGGAAGGACTTCGGCTATGAGGAGGAGCAAGGACTGTTTTGACATTTCCTTCCCTGGGATCTCTTCTTTATGGTATTGAGCTCTTGGGCTTCCTCGTTTGGGCTAGGAGCCCAGTTCCATCTTCCTCTCCAAACAATCTTAGGCCTGGTCCATTCTATAGAAAGCTAGCTTATCATTTGTTATTATTATTTTTAAATAGAAATAGAAATAGAAATATTAATTTTTTATTTTATCTATTTATTTTTATTATTTATTTATTTATTTTTCTATTTTCTTAATCTTCTTTCCTACATATCAAGTATGATAAATGAGAGATTTTAAGTCTTTATTTCTGGACTCTTCTTTTGGGCCCTTAATGTGAAGTTTCTAACGTATTAGCATTTGAGTCTTTTTTGGCCCAAATATGTTGGGCCTTCTTAACTCTTTTAAGTCATCGACAAATAATATTCAAACTAGCTATTAACTTGTGTGATACACAAAATGTTAAATAATTGTTTCATGAGTCATAGATTTGATACAATAATAATTTTAGAGAACTTATCTATCATGCTAAAATAGCAATTGGCTCTGAAGTTATTCAGTAATCAATAACGTTCAATATTTACAAGTTTTTTTTATAACATAAATGGATTAAAAGAAAAGAAAAAAGCAAAAAAGAAAGAGAAGAAACTAAGTAGAATGACCAACAAGCCTTCCTCGATCTAAGTACAACGCACAAAGAATCTTAGCTAGAGGAGATCCAAAACTGGTAAAACCCAGGAAGCTATTCAAAGCCAATTTTGCAATTCCATCTGCAACAGCGTTTGCATCCCTTGAACACACAAAGAGTGAAACTTTCTAATCTCGCTGCATTAACTCCTTGATCGCCTCCACAAGCTCCAACTCGCAGCAGCTCAACCTCTCTTCATTCTCAATTCATCTTACTACTTCTTCATAGTCACTCTCCACTTCGATCCTCCTGAAGCCCAAGTCCCAAGACACCTTCAAACCCCACAAAATGGCCCACATCTCAGCATAGGAGCTTGAACCCAACCCCAAGTTTGCCGCAAAATCGATTACGACTGACCTTCATGGTCTCTAACCACCCCTCACAAGCGAAAATCCCAGACTTAATCTCCATCACCCCATCAACATTTACTTTCAAATAGGAAAAAGCAGGAGCCGTCCATGTTTTCATGGCAGAATCTATCCCCTGAAGCACGGTCATCCCCACCCTTACCTAAGAAAGGCATGCAAGAGTTCTCACTTTCACCTCTACTACATTTGTCATCTTCCTTTTAAACACAAAATCGTTTCGAGATAACCATATATTTCTACAAGCTACCGCAAACACGCAATCCCACTTGTGACCAAACACCTTAGCGTATTGAGTTATGTTCCACATAACCCAATCGATCATGTTGACGAAAGAGAAAAATCTCGTTCTCATATATATAGGAACCAACTCGAGCCATCTTTCCCTTGCATGCTCGCACAAGCATAAGGCATGCATGATATCCTCGGCTTCGCCCCTGCACAGACCACAAGTATCATGCGAAGCAAAACCTCTCTTGCGACGAGCAACATTAGTGAGTAATTTACCACGGGCCACCAACCAAAGGAACATGTTACAACACTTTGGCATTTTCAACTTCCATATCCTCCTCCAAACTCCCCGTAATGTCTGAGTGCCTATAGGAGCGATACTTTCATAAGCAGTTTTTAGGGAGAATTGTCCATGATTCATCCATCTCCAGTGCAGACTATCCCTCTCTGTATGGCTACTATTCACCTTCACCTTAGAGATTACATGCAACACTGGACCTGGCAGCAAATTCTCTAACAAATCCTATCTCTAAGCTCCCGATGATGTGATCATGTCGCTCACATGCATATTAGCCAACTCATTAGGAATTTCAAAAACCACATAGCTATGTAAATCGTCTAGATTGGGAACCCACCTATCCCTCCAAAAGTGACCACCCTCTCCATTGCCAATGTTCCACGATAAGCCCTGTAAAGTTTTTGACCAAGTACTTATAATCCCCTTCCACGCTTCAGAACCCTCTTTCTACTATTTATCTTAGGAATAACATCCGTACCACAGTTATATTTCTCCCTCATAAAACAAACCCACAGAGTATTACGTTTCTGAATCAAGCTCCATCCAAGCTTCATCATATACGCCTCGTTATTTTGCTTAGCCAATCTTAATCCTAGCCCACCTTGCGACTTGCTTTTACACACCTCATCCCATGCCACCAAATGAACGCGTCGTTGCTGCGCTGAGCTCCCCACAAGAAGGAGTGGCAATTTTTATCTATCTCTTTACACACCAGGTTGGGTAAAGGCACCGTTTGCATCGCATACGAGGGAATTGTTGATACAACAAAGGCCACTAAAGTATGCCTAGCAACAAGTGACAAAGAGCTTGAATGCCAATTTGCTAAACGACGCTCCATTCGGCCTAAAACATACTTATACATTTATTTTATGACCCGGTCATGATGAATGGGAACTCTGAAATATCTCCCCAGATCACTAGTCATGGTAAACCCTAGAAAATCGCTAATCTCGTGCTTCCTTGTATGATTGACATTTCCACAAAAAAAGATTCTGGACTTGGCCGCGCTTACTTTCTCCCTCGAGATTTTGCAAAATCCGTCAAGGATAGCTTTGATGATACCTACTTGCTCTATACTAGCTTCTGTAAATAATATAAGGTTGTCAGCAAAAGATAAATGGGAAATAACTATCCCATTCCTTTTAAGTTTGAAGGGTTTCCAATCTCCATCATTTATTACTCCTTGAATCATATACGCCAACCGCTCAATGGCTATCACAAAAAGGTATGGAAATAATGGGTCTCATTGTCTAACTCCCCGAGACGGTGTGAAACCCTCTGCCTTCTCACCATTCCACATCATCTGCATAATGGGAGAAGAGACACATTCCCTAATGACATTATACATGCATAGGGGCAAGTTCAACTCTTCAAGACATTCAAACAAAAATGACCACCATAAGCGATCATAAGCCTTCTCCAAGTCTATCTTGATTGCCATGAAACTCCTTCGACTCTTCTTGATTCTCATCGAATGGAAAACTTCTTAAGCCAGAATAATATTATCAACACTTTGCCTTCCCATCACAAAGCTACTTTGGTTTGGGGAAATAATCTGGGGCATGATCTTTCACAGTCTCGTGGCGATGACTTTAATTACTACCTTGTAAATTATGTTGCAAAGACTTATAAGGCAAAAGTCTTTAAAGGTCTCAGGGGTATCTACCTTGGGAATAACCATAATATAAGTGTCATTTATCTGCTTAACTTGGCCAGGATCCACTAGGATATGCTTAACCATTCGCACGACTGTCTGCCGCACCCTCTCCCATTGATTTCGGATATAGAGTGGATTCAAACCATCTAGACCCAGAGCTTTTATAGGGCCCATAGCAAAAAGGATGATTTAATTTCACTGTCGGTCACCCCTGACTCCAACCCCGTCAATACATCCTCCTTTATTCTTGGATAATGAACGTCCAACATGAGGTGGTTACCAGTATTTCCTTTCTCTTCATATAACTCCCCGAAGTACTTTATTCCAGCCTTCATGATTTCCTGGGTATCATAAGTCCACTCTCCATCCTCCAGTTTCAAGGCTTCTACTCGATTTCTTTCCCTCTGTCCATTGGCTACATTATGGAAATATCTAGTATTCTTGTCTCCAAACGAGTATCAACTACACCGTGAGTTCTATAACCACATCAATCCTTCTTATACTAACACCCCTTCTAACTCCTTCCAAACCTCCTCTTGTCTTCTACTATAAGTATCATCACTTTTATAAATGTAAGCTTTACGTTCCAAGACAGCACGCTCACTAATTAACTTCTTCTTTTTCTGTATGATATTCCCAAAAATCTCTTTACTCCACACCCCCACCTTTGCAGAGAATTTTGTCACGTTCTTTATCCAGTCGCCATTCCTATCCCAAGTGTCTTGAACCAAGTTAGCAAACTTCTCATGAGTTACCCACGAGGCAAAAAAATGAAAAGGTCTACATCTCGCATAAATTCTACTTCCTGCCCCATTTGTTCTTAACAGTAACGGAGTATGATCAGATTTGAATTATGGAAGATGTATCAGTGTAGCATCACGAAACTGTCCATTCCATTTCTCATTTGCAACTACACCATCAATTCAACTAATACTCCCCGTATTACTCCAAGTGAACATCAGCCCCTTAAAACTCATATCAATCAAGTCAAATCCCATTATCCATTTTCGAAAGTGGGAGTCACTCTCGTCACTATACCTAGTTCTAGAAATCCTCTCTACCTCTCTTAAAGTAGCATTAAAATCCCTCGCTATGCACCAAGGACTTTCCACTCCCTCACCAATGGAGGTCAAAGTATCCCATAGCAGACGTCTAAGAGTAAAATTTGGGCTTCCATAAACCACTGTGAGCACCCACTCATTCTCCTTTCCTTCATTCATAACCCCATAAAGCACTTGTTCATTCTTTAGCTTAATAGAAAAATCTACCTCCTTACCCCAAAGACACCATATTCCCCTCTTAAAACTTTCGACCTCAACGACAGTGACATTATCAAACTTTAACCTACAAGCCAAGCAATTCACCATATCTCCTTTCTGTCTAGTTTCCAAAAGTACGATGAAACTGAACCCATAGCTTCGTTTCGTATCCTTAAGAAGCTAGGGAAACACACGGCCACCAACTCCTCTAACATTCCAAAATATGAAATCTATAAGACCTAAATTTAGGAGGGAACAAATGGACAAAACCTGACCAGCTAGCTTTGCATCTCCTCCATAAAGGAGGCCATAGTCTCTCGCTCAATATCTTCATGGCTATACAATGGAGGGTTATCTTTCAATTTGATCCACTGGTTCCCACTCGCGCCAGGGTTGTAGGGGTCGTCAGCAACACCCCTATTCAAATCCTGGGCCATGGGAGTATACATTGAGAACAGGAGTATACATTGAGAACAAAGCTGCATGGCTTAGCTCCCCTTCCTTCCTCACGTAGTCAATTTCCCTGTGTTGGTCCCCCCTCCTTCTCTAGCCTAACATCTTGTCCCCACCATCCAAGTGTCCCAAGTCTTTTTTAATTCGCAAATAATGATCCATTGGACTGTTCACATTATTTTCTCGGCCCATATTAGTGCTCTTGGTAATTGACTCATTTGAGGGCTTTCCTAACCCGACATAATCCTTCTGCTTCTGATCTTTATTCCTATAATGGCCCACATTACTAAAATCCACCCAAGGCTTACTTATTTGTCCACGTGGCTTAGGTGTCTTCACTTCCAACTCATTAGATAAAGTTGTATAATGGGATCCCGATTTGGTAGCTCCATAACCCCTATGTATATCCTTTGGCATGAAATCTGAATCTCTATTCTCCCCTTATCCTCTTCGTGATTTCCTCCTCCTTTAAACCAACATCTATTCATCGTAAACGACCTTACTAATGACCAATGGACCACCCTCCGTTGGTGCTGATCCCGTTGCTACCGTTGTGCCTTCTCGGTGAACTTCCACATTTGATTCGCTCATGTTTCTGGCCTGTCCCACTAGGCTTGCTTTTCTATGTAGGCAATGATCGGCATCATAGCCATAGCGACCACATGACAGATGAGGTATATACCCTCGTAATCGACTCGTCGCTCTTTGCTGTTAATCTGTATGAAAGGCATTAAAGGGTTCTTTAAATCCAGCTCGACACAAATTCTAGCGAACCTCCCTTTACTCTGCTTCAAGGTTATCATGTCCAACTTCAGCACCTTCCCCACCTGACTTCCTAAGACATGGAGAATGCCCTTATCATAATAATCCATTGGCAAACTTGAAATTCGAATCCATGCAACAATTCGGTCAATGGACTCTTTTTCAGGTTCAAAATCCTCTTTCCACATTTGTACTGCCAGGTAGTGATCCATTATTAGCCACGGACCACCAGTAAGAGCGAACGTGTAGTGTGACTTCTTGTTGAACTTAACCAAGAAAAAACCAGACCCAACATCTATTGTTTCAAAATGTTTAGGCCGCACACCCTATATTTGTTGCAACTTCATCACAAGATAATCCTCCCTGATCATATGTCCAACAAGCTTAACTATCAACGTCCTCCTCCACTTCCTTGCTAACCTCTTCTTCTCCTCTGGAGGAATAATGATGTTTGGTCCCCGTGAAGTCTTCTCAACTTTAATCCTTTCCTTCCACTGGCCTCCACTCCACCAATCCTCCGCCTCCTTCTCTTCTTCCTCCTTATCATCCTCATCATCCAAATTGAACTCTTGGATCATTGCTTGCTTATATGACTTCTTTCCCTTAGCCTTAAAGTAAACCTCGTTTCCCAGCACAGGTCTATCTGCACCTTCCTCAAGACCCTTGCCCTCATCAGTCGGCTCCACCTCGACACCCTCCATCCATTCCTCTAACCTTGGAACCAAAGCTTGCTCATTGGAGAACTCCCCTTGCCTGTTCGTACCTTCTTTCGGCTCTTGTCCAACGCATTGGTCTCCTCCACTGAAAGCAGTGGTCGTGTTTCACATTCCTCTTTACTTTTTTTGATATTTACAAGTTAAATTTAAAAAAATTTGATAGAGAACAACAAATGTCATGAAAATACATTTTGACTACAAATTTTGTCAGTTGTCATACAAATACAAGATGATAGATTAGTGTTTATTATATCACATAATAAAAAAAATGTTTTATATTAAATTAATGGGTTGAGGATTGATATCAAAAGGCTAATGCTTATGTCACCTCCACAAACTTCATTTTATGCAATAAGCAACTCTAATGACATCAAAAGTCACATATTTTGTTGTCCACATACCTGAAAGCTAATGCTTATGTCACTTACACCCACAAAGATTAATTAGCATTATATCTATTTGGTTAAAAGGGCATCATATAAATAACATTGTAGAATTTGGAAATAGCATACCTCACAACAACTATTTAGTTACCAATTTCATTTGTGGAGAACCAATGTTTAACAAAGCTTGAGAATGAGGCCTAATATGATTGATTGTATTCCTTGGCAAAGAGATATTTTGGATCGTATCATAACTTCGGCTTGATCCATGACAATCCATTCTTGCATGAGGATATTTAATGGTATTAAATTGTATGCTAAGAAGTAACAATAAAATGTCAAGAATTGATTATATTAAAATGAATCACCACAATTCATGGAAAGGCCTCATGACATATGCTAAATGGCCAAGGATTTTGAACTCTCGCTTGACCTTTTGAGGTTCATAGCTGCAATTCCCTAATTAAGACTTAAAACCTTAAACCAAGAAGGAGGTGATGAAGAGATAGGAGATTTTAATTGAACAAGATGATGGTATTGGTAATGCCTTTTGCATAGTGGAATAGTTTGAATTACAAAGAAGAAGGTCATAGTTGCAAAGAATAGTTTTAATTGGTCAAATGGAAAGAAATGAATAAGACATCCACAATATTATTGGTAATTCCTTTATGGCATTCTCTACCATTTGGCCATTTTAGAAT
Organism: Erythrophleum fordii; assembly: GCA_032878935.1. Taxonomy (NCBI): domain Eukaryota; kingdom Viridiplantae; phylum Streptophyta; class Magnoliopsida; order Fabales; family Fabaceae; genus Erythrophleum; species Erythrophleum fordii. The sequence goes on along the minus strand of JAVQMF010000056.1, from coordinate 10,827,894 downwards.
GTTATCTCCATTTATGCAAGCATGACCATTTAGAGAGATAATGGCTTAATGAAAGGGCTTGACCATTAAAGGGCACTAAAAAAAATTAATATAGCAATGTTGCTATATGAACAGAAAACTTTGCTACCTTATACCCCACAAACCACACAACTATGCTAGCCTTAATGAAATTTTAATCTTGTCTTCCTATTCCATAAACATATGCCCACTCCTTCCATACGCTCTAATTAATTGAAATCTTGATTGGTTATGAGGAAACATGCCCATCTTGTGTTAGTAATGGTAATTACCATGTGGCTTAGTTCTAGCAAACATTCCTTTTGGCTTTCAATCCTATTAACCAATTGAATCCACAAACAAAAAATTTAGCTATCCCTCTTAATTATATGCTTTTGAATTAACATAGAGAAAGGACGAAAATGATAACTTAGCCACTCATTTGATGTTGCTACATCTCTTATTCAAATCCTTAGCGATAACTACACATTTATAGCCTCTCCATCTTTAATTTGTTCAACCTTAAGCTTTGTTCAGTGAAGGCTGACCATGAGATATCATAGCACCAGATGTCTTCATCTTGAAGAAAGAAGATTCTAATTGTAGCCAAGGTCATTCAGGCAAGAATAATATTGTTTGAGTATTTTATATATAATTTTGATATTATTATGCCTATTTGTCTTATATATATACATATTGAATGTATATTTGACAACCTTGTTCATAGCATACATGGATATGGGCTTCTTCTTCTTTTTTTTTTAAGTAAATTAATAATTTAATTTTTCAAAAATTATTCTCATCTAAATTTGATTTTTTAAAAATAAAATCTCTCAAATTTATTATGAAACATTACTCTTTTATCAATTTTTTGATAAAATTTTTTAATTTAGTTTTAAAATATTTCTTGTCAATTAAAATGGTTCTTAAACAAGAGTTATAAATACTTTTTATTTTAATTAAATGATTAAAGTAAAAAACTTTATTTTCAAAGAATTAGATTAAGATAAAAATAAATAAATATTTTTTAAAGAATTAAATTAAGAAATTTACTGAATTAGAAAAAAAAAGACCTTTTGGAGGCTAAATTATTTATTGGTAAAATTACAATCAAGATTCAAGTGTTATAAAATTTATAATAAAAATTTTAAAAATTAAAATTATCTTTAAAAATTACAATTACCATTAAATTTTCAAGAATTTCATGTTATTTTTTGAGAATTTATTATTAGGTATAAAAAAGTATTAAATTATTTTAATTTTAATAGTAAAATTTTTAAAATTAATAATAAATTTTTAAAAATTTGATATTAAATATAATTTTTTATAATAAATTTTATCATGTTTGGTCCTTCGATGTAATTTTTATTTATTTATTTGTCCCGTCAAACTCTCCCAAATCCGGCCTGTATTAAGATGAAATCTGCTGAGGGTTGCGTTCAACGACATGAGAAAAACCCCCCATTCAACCTCGAATCAAACCCATCGGCCATCCTCGTCCTTTCGCACAAACGCACAAGGGCGGAACCGAAAGCGTTCTAACTCGAAGGCTACTCGCACAGCAGCAGAGGCTAGGAACCGGCGTTTGGCTGCTGGCGGTGAGGGGCTCCGCTGGGTTTGGGTGTTGGCGGAAAATCCTTCTTTGGCTGGAAAACGAGTTAAGGTAGAAAGCGCGGGGGGTTCGGGGGTGTTTCCGGCGCTGCTCTTGCATCTTGCTTCCATTGAAGCTTCAGCTCCAAGCTCTCTTTTAGGTAAGCTTAAAGCTTGAAGTGGGGTAGAGGTAGCTTTTTGTATTTGGCTATTGGCATTGGGCAAGGAGTACAAATTTGAAAAATAGCATTAGTATCTAGAAAGGGTCTAGCTCTTTGTAGACAGGTAAGAAAAATGATGGATTTATAACTATTAGCTTCTGTTATCCCTCGTTTGGTTTGAGGGGAGGGGAGGGGAGCTCCCATCCCCTTGTTTGGCATGTGCTTTTGGAGGGGAGGGGAAGGCCCTTCCCTCCCCTTGTTTGGCATGTGTTTTTGGAGGGGAGGGGAGGGAAAGTTTCATTCCTTTCCTCTCCCTCCAATTTGGGAATTAGGAGGGAAAGTTGGAAAAAAGATCAAAATGTCCCCTCTTGATTATTAATTTTATATTTTATAAAATTTTTATAAATATGATTGAAAAAAAATTTTAATTTACCAATTAATATAGGTATATTGTCATATTGAGGAAAAAATAAACATGTCAATATTCTTAACTTAGATACATTATAATTTCATGAAATAAAATATATTAAATTATATATTTGTTAAAATAATTATTTAATTAGTTTTATTTATTTACTAATTTTTTTAAATAATTATAATTATAAATAATTTTTGACATTTGTTTAATTTGGTGGTGAACATATTAAATTTTTAAAAATAAAAAAATAATTAATTGTATTATCATTACTTTTAAAATATATAAGGGGTAAAATGGTCTATATATTATTATTTTCCCTCCCCTCCCCTCCTGAACCAAACAATATATCTCCCCTCCCCTCCTCTTCATTAAAATCCCTCCCCTCCCCTCCTCTGAACCAAACAAGGCCTTAGGCTTTGGCTTTTGCTGAATACCTTGCTGACTTGCTGTGTTACATATGTAAACTCTTATGCGTTTGTGTGTCAAGTTTACCCTGACATGAGTTTAATTAGATTCATTGCAAGCAACGGTTCTATTTTAAATCAATAAGCTTGATTTAAGCTCACTCGTGTACAGCGCTATTCACGTCAAATGGGAATCGAATTGTATTCGGTGATGCATAAGCAAGAGCGAGGGGGCTTTGACTAGTTTCCGTGCCCATTCATTGCCGGGGACTGTAGTCACTAACATGTCTACCAACAATGTGGTGGTTTTAGACAATGGTGGAGGCCTAATCAAAGCTGGCCTTGGCGGCGAGTGCGACCCCTCAACTGTTATTCCCAACTGCCTTTGCCGTCCCCCTTCCTCCAAAAAATGGCTCCACCCAAACCCTCTCAACCCTACCACCACCACCATCGCGGAACCATCCTCGGCCAGCGAAGTGGACCTCACATCGGCCGCAGTTCGACGGCCGATGGACAGAGGCTACCTTATAAATCCTGAACTTCAACGAGAAATATGGGCCCACCTCTTCTCCTCCCTCCTCCACATAAATCCATCACACTGTTCCCTCCTCCTCACTGAACCCCTCTTCACCCTTCCCTCCATTCAGCGTTCTATGGATGAGCTTGTCTTTGAGGATTTCAACTTTAAGTCTCTTTACGTGGCTGACTCCCCCTCTCTGGTTCATCTCTATGAGGCAAGTAGAAGGCCCGAAGGTCTTGTCTCTAGAGCCCAGTGCAGCCTTGTTGTGGATTGTGGGTTTTCATTCACGCATGCCTCGCCTGTGTTTCAGAACTTCACCTTGAATTACGCTGTGAAGAGAATCGATTTGGGTGGGAAAGCAATGACCAATTATCTCAAGGAGTTGGTTTCTTTTCGGGCTGTTAATGTCATGGAGGAGACTTTTATTATGGATGATGTTAAGGAGAAGCTCTGCTTTGTTTCCCTCAATATACCCCGTGACCTCCAGATTGCAAGGTAATGCTCCGTTGCTTGTTAAAGGTTATCATTTTTGTTATGTTTTTGTTTTTGTTTTTTTTGGGTGGCTGAACATTTTTGTTTTTGCTTCACCTTTGAAAATGGTTGAACTTAGTATTACCTTAATGTCTTGCCGCATTAAGAAAAATTTACTGTGGTAATGTGCGAACTTCTCATTTGATGTTCATACTCAAATTTCTTCTAGTGTTTGTGGCTTGTTGCATTGTTTTTACTTTTCTGACTTTTGTGATCCCAAACCATTGTCAATCTATGTTTGTGTTCATATAATTTTACTATCCTATGTAAATTTTGTCCATTCCACACGTTGCTTCATACAATAAAGTGATAGAAAAGGATTTTCAATTGCCTTCCTGTAGGAAGCCTGTAAAAGAAAATCTCTTTAGATGCACATACGTCCTTCCGGATGGTGTTACACACACAAAGGGCTTTGTTAAATATCCAGATCAAGCACACAGATATCTTACTTTGGCTGATGATGCTACATCACCTCCAGCAGAAACAAAGGAGGATATGAATCATCCAGACATGACCGAGAAGCCTGAGGATAGAAAGAGAGTTGATTTGACCAAAAATGTAGTTTGCATCCTTTTACTTGAAGTGTAATATTCATTAATGTCAACTAATTTTAATTGCTTTCATTCACTTTGTCTCCATTAGGAATTTGACTTGACAAATGAACGCTTTCTGGTCCCAGAGATGATCTTCCATCCTGCTGATTTAGGTCTGTATAGTTCCAGTGCTACTTGCAAATGAAATGTGCCATGCTTTCAATTTAGTCTCTTGCAGGAATTTGTTGATGATGACCTTATCAAAGGGCTGTAAATGAGATAGATTAATATAGTTCATTTTTTACTCTAATTTTCTTTTTTCTTTTTTCTTTTTAAACTCTGTTCAAGCTGCTTGCGCCCTTCCTTAAAACCATCATATGAGGAAAATGTTTAATTTGTGCTAGACTTGAGTATATATATGGGCATTATGTGTGGAGCACAAGAATGAAGAATCCATAGAACTTTGAGGCTTTATTATCAATTATGCTACTCAAGGATAAAAAGTATCTTAGTCTAATTTGATCCTTTGCCCATTACTTGTTTTTCCTCTGCTTTGCAGGAATGAATCAGGCTGGACTAGCAGAATGCATTGTACGAGCTGTTAACTGCTGCCATCGACAACTCCACCCTGTACTTTATGAAAGGTAATTCTTCCAAAGTATTGGATGGATCTGTATGTAGATTACTGCTGTTTCATATATCTTGATTAGTTGTTTTATTTTTTAACACCGAGTATATTTCTTGTCAGCATCATTTTAACAGGTGGAAGCACCTTATTTCCTCAATTTGCTGAGAGATTGTAGGTTACCTGGGTCATTACATTCTGTAGCACATTATTATTATTATTATTATTATTTTCAGTTCTTAAGCACCATTTCTTTTTCGGCTTTAAATAACATGGCATTGAAATTTTGATAATTGATGATACTAATCGATTTGTAGAGAGAGGGAGCTCCGGCCTCTAGTTCCTGATGACTACCATGTGAAGATTACTGCTCAAGAAGAGTAAATATCTTTCTTGAAAAGTTTTGTTTTGTGTATGTTACTTTTAATGAAACAACTCGTATTTCTTCTACAGTCCTATATTAGGCGTTTGGCGTGGAGGATCCCTGTTGGCATCTAGTCCAGATTTTGAGGCAATGTGTGTGACCAAGTCTGAGTATGAGGAGCTTGGGTCTGCTAGATGTCGCAAGAGATTCTTTCATTGAGTATAGCATGCTATAACCATGGAAATGTTTATCTTGCATGTAGGCTTAATATGCACTTGATTTATTGAGATCCTTAAAGTTGTCATATATGATTTATTATTTTTTTGTTAACTTCTCCTAATTCTACAGCTTCCTCTCAACTGAATGGTGCATGGGGTAGAAGAGAGTGGTTTTGCAGTGAAAGGATAACACTGGCTTTTCATGGCTGGTTTGTGAAGAGAGGATAGTGAGCAAACCCACTCAACGTGTATTGCAGGATGCGGCCGTGTCCTCTAATCTGTTCCTCTGTGATTTTTCTGATGGGCTTTGGGGCCAAGGTGCAAATTCCAGATGATCATCTTCATCTTCATCTTCATAGGGAAAGAAGATTAATTTGAGAACTATGCTTGCAGTCTATGGGTTCCAGGCTTCCAGCAGAGGCCCTGGGATGGAAACTTCCTTTTCTCTCTGCAACATTTGTAGCCTGCTTTTAAAGTGCCATCTAATTTGGGATTGCTGTGATGTCGAAAATAAAATGTCTATAATTGTGAGTAGCAATTCGCTAACATAAAATAATCGTAATTTTGCCAGCGGCTTTTTTGGGTTAATTGGATGTTATCGGAGTTTCAATTTTCTATATGACAGCCAAACATCTAGCTTCATCTCTAAAGTATCTGGTCTCAAGTTTTACCAGCCTAAGCTAATTAAGTTTGAAGGAAAATTACAGATAAGAACTATAAGTTAAAAATATTATTGAAGGATGCTAAATTTTAAAATTATTCTGAAAAACTTGAAGATTAAAAATTTAAACTGTATAAGAAAATTATGGTTTAAGGCTTTAAATTAGAAATTTTTATTTTTGAGTTTGTTAGTATAATTTTAAAATTTAGAATCTTTTAATACAAATATTTTTAGTTGTAATATTTCTCAAGTTTAATGACTTATTGGGATAAGGGGTTAAAACCTTTTCTCATTGATGATACATACAGATGAGAGGCTTTGTAATAGTAAGTCTTAGGAACTTTTAATATGTTGTTCGGAATCGACTAAAAAATAAGAATGTCAATCAAATGAAAAAGCTTAAAAGAATTTGTCTTTTAGAACTTTAGCATTAAGATGTCACAAAGGAAGACCAATCATTTAATAAATTATATAAATTTTCAAAAAATACAAAAAAATAAAGGTTTTACAAAGAATTGAATAATACTCAAATTCATTCATCATCTAAAAATAGAATATAATAAGAAGTCTTTTATAAGTAAAATTTCTAAAAGTCTAAAATCTTAATAAAAGTTAAACACTAAAATTTGATTAGAAATATTGTAAATGGTGTCTAACATTGAGAAACAATATTAGGATGTTAATTTTAACTTAATATCTAAGATAAAATTTTTGACAAAGTCCTAAAATAATAAAATAAATAAAAAATAAAATTCATAAAGAATCTTAATCCAAACTAATAAGCTTCTCTAAATAGTCACATGGATGCTCATGCTTCATTAAAAATCACATGATTGATACTTGATTCTTAATCTTTTATAATTGGACTCCAATTGGGCCTTGATACTCCTCTTGTAGAATGGTTAGTATTATTATACCTTTTACATCTTCTTGGGCCCTTTCTTGACTCAAATAAATGGGCTCTAAATCATGAAACTTATGAATCAAATAATTGAAGATTTCTTGCATTGCTTTGGCCCTAACTCTTGTTATTGAACCTCCTATGTCTTGCAATGGATTTTTAGGCACATTTAACTTAAACTCTTGAATTTTAATTTGTAAATCACCTCCTTAGGCCTGAAGCTTAGCATCATATTCTTCATCAGGTCCACTCCTATGCTCAGCAAGGTCTCTTGGTGCTATTGCATCACATAACTTCATCTTAAAGGTCTCTGATACTAGCTCAAGCTGTTTTAAGTTTAGTAATCCTTTCACTTGAATATGAATTCTTCAATTTTAACAAATTCACCCGTTCTAGCAAAGCTGTTAGTTACCAGAATGGCAGTATTGCCGTTAAATTTTGAACTTCCGCTAAAGAAAGTGCAGACGACAATATAGATACTTATGTACATGTGTTATTCAATTTATAAGATTGTCTGACCTGAATAACATCATGCTATTCTCACGTTGCACGAATAGATGTAACATTTCAACATATAGGGTCAAACGCCACACAAATGATTAGACGCCGACACACGAGTTATTGCAGTACAATTGATTCACGTGCTTGCATTGTTAGTACGAAAAATTGCATGTGGAACTTTTTCACTGCAGATCAATCAGAATAGTTATATTCCCTCCTCCAGATATCATGTTCATTGTGAAGAACATGTCCAGCCACCTTTGCAACAACCTGTAAGAGTACAACAGAAGATCGATATGACTCCCTTCACTTACACCTTTTTATAATCAAACAGTACACATATAGTATATATAGCATATATTTTTCATAACTCACATTGTGTCATACTGTGTTCTGACACTTAGGCAACAAGAGTCCCTTTTGTATTAGTATGACACCTCATCTCTATTATCGTTGGCAAAATAAAAGCCGAGTACTTTAAGGCCTTTATCACAAGATGCACATAGACATTGCCAACACTCACATACTATAGCTCTCCGCCTTTCATTAGCTGCCCAAGAATCTTATTTATAGCCTCCCAAAATCTAGGTTTAGAAAACACCCCATTTTGGGATTTTCATCAGCTAGTGTTGCACCACCAACACTAATACAAAGGATGCTTCATGAAGAGAACTAGGGTATTTACTTGCAGCGAAATGATCTTCTAAAATCTTCTATTTCATGCAATTTGTGATCAAAATCACAAGACGAACTCCGATCAATTTTCCACGACAAATGCACCATAATCCATATAAGAAGAGGAAGGGAGAGTTTTATTATTCTGTGTATTTCTATAGTTGTGTATTCTATCTAATCCCAAAGGGGAGAGCCTTCTCACATTTCTATACATTAATTAATTGTATGTTACTCAACGCCCTTCTATCAATTTTTTTTATTTAAAAATTGTAATCCACAAAAACTAACTTGTTAATTCAAATAAAATTAATTAAAAAAATATCCATTAATTAATTAACAAATTAATTAATTAATGGACTCTTCTTTGCTTGCTCTTTCTCTTAGAGTGTTTAGTTGGCCAAATGGAGATGAGGTTGAGCCACATGTGCCACGTCCAAAAGTGGACTTCCTCCATCTTCTTTAACCTCTAGACTTTGAAAATTTTTAGAATTTTCAAAAATGTTGTGCTCAAACAATCATCTTTAAGGCTTTATATTTTCTTCATTTTGTGTCCAAATTAGATGAAATTGGTACCACTGGAAGGCTTTAAGATCAAATTTTCCAAAGATACAAGGCTTGCAAATAGTGGTGGCTTGAGGAGAGACCACTTATACTTTGGTCATTGATCATGTCTTCCAAAAATTTTAGACTTGAACCCCCTACTTTGAATGACCATATTTCACTCGATTTTCATTTGAATTGGTGACAATGGAAAGTTTGTAACAAGGATTTTCCAACCATGTATAGTTTGTGTATATTGGTGGCCTATAGAAAGAACACAACCTTTGAAAAAAGGTTATTCAATCATCTTTTGTCTGAACCTAAATTTTGCAATTTCTCTCTAATATGTTGTCCAATTTCTTCCAACTCTTTGCTACAAACTCCTCACCATACAGGCTTTATATCTTAGAAAAATCACAAACCTAATATGATCTTTATCAAAATTTGCCACCAGAGGGTGTCTCAAGTTCATACATGTACATATATGTTTTTTAGACAATTATGGTTGCAAATTCACAAAATTAAACATGAATCAAGCATATATAACATGCAAGAATAGAAAATTCAAGCCATCCAAGTTCTAATACCAATGAAGGGAATCAAAGTACTTACCTGTAGAGATATGATCTTTTCAAATCTTCTATCCCATGCAATTTGGACTAGAACTACAAGACTTTAACTACTTTTCTACAATGGATGCACCATAGTCCATGGAAGAAGAGGAAGGGAGAGTTTTAAGTATATTTCTGTGTATTTTATCTATTCTTGAAGGGGTGAGCCTTCTTGTATTTCTACGCGCTAATTAATTATACATTACTCAATTCCCTTTCATTAGTTTTTTTATTTAAAAATTGTAACCCACAAAAATTGACTCTTCAATTCGAATAAAACTAATTTAAATAAAGACATTAATTAATTAACAAGTAAATTAATTAATAGACTTGGATTTCTAAGTTATAAGTCAACTTATCATAAACAACCAAAATTCCAACACTTCATAAATTCATCTCATGGCTGCAACTCTAAAAGTCTAGTGCCTAAGCGCCTTACTTGCTAGAAATTGCATCGATGTACCACTTTCTTTGAAGCCTAAGCCACTTTCTTCAAGGCCTGAGCTTTAAAAATCCATAGTCTAAGCTCCAAAAATCCACAATGCAATTCTTAGGTGATTAACCTATAAATAAAGTATCAAAATCAATCAAAGATTTAAAACATAAAATTAAGTAAATAAACAATGACTAACTACTAAATCAACATAAAAATTAAACACAACTAAAAACTTAACTACAAACTAATAACTTTTATTTACTAAAACTAAGACTTTGTTAAACCTTGTTAGTAAAACCTACGCATAAAATGATACTAGAAGTTGGAGACTTGGATTCCTTTGCATCAATTAATTAATCTCAAACAATAAGAATAAGTACAAATTAAGTAAAATTTAAATAAAATAAAAAAGTTTAAGAACATAATTCAAACAACCATGAAAAATGCTCAAAAGTTAAGTCCAACTAAATCTTGGTAAGTCCCTAAAGCAATATGAAAACATAACTATAAATGGGACTTCAGTGTCCATTATTCTAAGGACTCTAATGGCAGTTCATTCTATAAGGATTTTGGGTGTTTCCAAGGCTTCATTTGGTTCGCAGAATTGTGAAAGATGTAATGGTAAAAGGAATGCTGAGATGAAAAGGATTACATTGTTTATGTTTGGTTTGTATGGAAAGGAAAATGAATACGTTTACATTTAATTGTTTAGTTGACAAAAAATTTAAATAGGAATGTAATAAAAAGTTATGAAAGGACAAATATGCCCTTACTATACCTATTTTTCCCAATCGCTGATGGCTTCAGTGTTCACGAGTGTATCGAACCCTAGCCTCCTCCCTTGGACACTACTACAGCTCCTTCTTTATCAACGACATCCGAAGATCGAAGGAGTTGCTGCTGAGCAAGGGTGGAATCTGGGATTTCAACGCAGGTACAATGCATGAAGATTTAAATTCACAGCCTGCAATGTCGTACTTCTTATTTCCTCTAATGCAATGAAGTGTTGATATTATTAAATTAATGCATAGGACATGGTTGTAGTACAACCGTGTCCAATAAAAGAAAAATTTTTAAAAAAAAAAATTTTCTTTAGGACACAGTTAACTGTGTCCAAAAAAAATTAAAAATTAAAGAAAAAATAAAAAAAGAACAAATGCATATCAAACTAATTTTAAAAAAAAATTAGATAAAATTATTGTAAAAAAATAAAAGATGATTGTTCAAGAAAAATTAAATAATAATTTTATTAAATTTGATACAATAATTGAAGAAAAATGAAATATTTTTGGAAGAAATAAATTTAATTTTTTTAGAACTTGAAAATTAGTAATAATTGTGAAAATTTTAATAAAACTATAATAAGAAATTGAATATACTTGTCAAGTAATATTAAACTTAATATTAAGATAATATAAATTTTAACTAAAATATATACTTAAAAAAGTGATAATAAGGGCCAGTTTTTTAATAAATTTTTATATTATTTATTAAATTTTTCAATAAATGTTTTAAGTTCAATATTACTTAAAAGGTATATTTCAATTTTAAGTTCAATATTAATTCACAAGTTAAAGTTCAATATTGCTAAGTAATACTGATTTAAAATTCTTTCAATATATATATTTTTTAATTAGTAGGTCACGGTTTAAAAGAACCGTGATCTATAAGGGGAACTCTATATCCCGACCGATCTGGCATCAAAACCCCACCTATCAAACATAATATGTAAACACGAGTAAAACATAGTATGTCATTATTGATCACGTTTCTTTTAAATCGTGACCTACTAATTAAAAAAAAATATTGAAAGAATTTTAAACTAGTATTACTTAGCAATATTGAACTTCAACTTGTGAATTAATATTGAACTTAAAATTGAAATATATTTTTTAAGTAATATTGAACTTAAAAAATTTAATAAATAATATAAAAATTTATTAAAAAATTGGCCCTTATTATCACTTTTTCAGTATATATTTTAGTTAAAATTTATATTGTTTTAATATTAAGTTTAATATTACTTAACAAAATATATTCAATTGCTCATTACAGTTGTCACACCCGAAAATGCGACTGCGTGACGCTTTTAAAAAGAAATTCTAAAAGAAAATTTGATTCAATCTTCAAAGAAAATGAAAACTGAAATCAAGATTAAAATAAGTAGTAGAGTCGCCACCAAAATTTTAATTTTTGAAAAGGCAAAATTTTGGAAAAACCTTTTTATTTGAAAAATAAGAAAAATGGTCTACGAACCAGAAAATAGGTTCGAGAGTCGATTGTGAGTGGGGAAGGTGTTAGGCACCCCATAACACCCGTTGCTAAGAACGGTTACCCAAAGTCAGTTGTACAAAATCAATATGGCCTTTAGTTTATTTTAATTCTCCTAACAAATCACATGCAAGATAAGAAATAAAGATAAAGGGAATAAAATTGGAAAAGAAATATAAGAAAGAAATTTAAGGAACAAAATTAGAAAAGACAAAATAAAATAAAAGAAATTAAGGAAATAAAATTGTACAGAAAATTTTATTTACAAGGGCGGACTTGACTTAGGATGAAAGCCTAGCGCCTACGTACCCTTTGGAGAGATCAAAATCCACGTAATTCGAATGATTGAAAACTATGTTTTGGTTGGATTTTGTTTTTGTTTTTTATTTGTTTTGTTATTTTTTTTATTTAGCTTTTGTTTGATTTATTATTATTATTATTATTATTATTATTTTTTAAAGAGAAAAATAGTAAAAATCATTTAGACTTTTACAAACAAAACGAATTTGAAATTAGTTGAGGTGTTTTTATTTGCAAAAGGCAAAACCAATTTTACTTCTTTCCTCTTCTTTTTTTTTTGTCTTTGTTTTTTTTTAATCAATTTCTTTTAGTTTTGGCAAACTTTCCAAGAAAAGAAAAGCTCCATTTTAATTTTGAAAACCTTTATTATTTATAGAGAAAACTTCCTTTTTTTTGGTTTTTTAATTAATTTACTTATCTTTTTTTTTTTTTTACTTTGGTTTTGTATTTTGTATTTTCCTCTCTTTTTCATTTATTTTTTGTTTTTCATTTTTTCCTTTTTTAATTTATATTGTTTTTTTTTCATTTTTTTGTTTTGATTTATTACTTTTGATTTTTAACAAGGAACCTTCAAAAGGGATAAATTTTTAAAATTCAAATTGATTTTTTGATAAGCCTTTCTTTTAAAAGAGAGAGTTTTTAAACATTTGGTTTCTCTTTTTCTTTTTCTTGTTCTTTTCTTTAACTTTTGAAAGTTACTTTCTTTTTGTTATGCTTTTTCTTTTCTTTTTATCTTTTTTTTTTTGATTTGATTTGTAAAAATTATTTGATTTTTCAAAGATTATATGTTTTTATTAATTCTTAAACTCTCTTTTTATTAAAAAAAATACAACTTACTTTTAAAAGAAATTCATTTTATTTGGTTCTGAAATTCTTTTTTTTTTCTTGAAGATTTGCTCCTTTTTGTATTAATTATTGAAACTCAAAATTAATATAAAAACATTTGATGATCCAACTAAGTGACTGAGGGGACTTATTGTCACACACAGCACCGAGTCATTCTTAAACGCCTGAGGCGATACCAGATCACACGCGGCAACTCTAAAAAATTAAAATAATATAATAATATATCTTACAGACCCATAATAATTGATGATTGCGTGTGTGCCATTATACATTCTATGATTTTTTGAAGTACACTTTACATATCATTTATAGTTCATGGATAAAAATAAAATAGAATAAATTTCCTTCCCTGCTCATCCGTTGAAGTCCCTTGTCACATCTTCCCAAACGTATCACCGAGTTATGAGTTTCCAAGCCATGGTCCTCACATAGAGAAAGTAAGATGTGCAGCAAAAACAAGTTTAAAACAAAGGTATGATTATGCTCACAATATCAGGTACACGACAACAAATTTTAGCAGAGTCTGTGCTCATTTATAGATAAAAAATCAAGCTCAATTCATGTTCAAGAATCACCAAGACAATATACGAGTTATGAACAGGATTTTCCTTTGAATTTCAGGCTAAGAACCAAGTTAACATTACGTTAAAACCAACAAAATCAATGGTACAAGAGAGAACATACAACAGGATCAAGATTGAACCATGTTAAAAAGATTGACTGTAAACCATGTTAAGCCTAGCAAGTAGCAAGCTTATTTTCATTCAATATTGTTGCACAAAATGAGGTTGGAGAATGAGATTGAAGCACATTTTGGGTCCTAATACAGCAAGCACCAATTCAATCGTGTCAAGCTTAATAAAATAGCCAGCATGGTTTCATTCAAGATTTTAACATCCATTTGAGATAATTAATAAAACCAAACCATCAGCTCATGTTCAAACCAAATGCAATCAACAAAGAATAATGTCAGTGTGGATTTATCAGTTCAGGCTAAGGAAATGCAAGACAAATGAAAACCAGCAAGAATCTTAGTCAAGTTTCTGAATCAAAATATTAGTTCCTATCCTCAACCAAGCAGAATAAAAGACAATCCAGGCATAGTTACAGAATCAATCTATCAATCTTCAATCCAAACCACAATGACCGCAGACAGTAAGCAACTTAGCTTCGAAGAAGAAGAGACAGGAAGATATACCTTAGTGTAAATCTCGACGTTGCGTCTGAATAGAAGGGTCAATTTCAATTTCCCTAGCTTTGCTTCTCCGTTTGGTCTCCTCTTGTTCACCGTCCTGTTCTCGTGCTCACGTCCCTCTTCTCCCAGAAATGTTCCCCTTCGGTCTTTCTCGACTCCTCTCAATCTCTTCTCTCACTCTCGATTTTTCGAATCTCTCTCCCTGGACTCTAATCCGAAAATCCTTTTTCGTCCTTCCCCCCCAATCTTTCGCTCTCCCCCTCAATCTCCCTTCTCTGTTACTCTCCCTTTGATTTTTCGTCTCTCCTTCCACTCTCTGCCTCTCGATCTTTTTCCGATCCCCCCGCCTTCATTCTCCGTCTCTCTTTTCGAAAATCCCCCACTTCACTCTTGGTCACTTGATCCCTTTTTGAATTTCCTCATCTCTTCGTCACTGTCTCTTGCATCGCTCCCTCTTCCTCCCCTGTTGCTTCTCGCCTCCCGTCTGTCCATTTTTTCCTCTCTTCCCTTCTCTCCCTCTGATCCTTTCCTTTTTTCTGACCTCCCCTGTCTCTCGATTTTCTTTTTTTCTCACTCTGCTCCTTCTATCCAAAAGACCCCCTCTGCTTATTTCTCTTTCGGTTCACCTTCCCCTCTTTTTCGAATCTCCCCTTTACCCCCTTTTTAATCTCGAAACTCCTTCCGCCTCTCTTTTTGAATTTCCTCCTCCCTTTCTGGTCTCCGTCTCCCTTGATTTTCTAGTGGTGAAAGGGACCTGAGGGGAAATCGCAGCCTCAAGCCCTTCGTCCAATCCCTGACCTCCTGCCTTCCCTCCTTTTTCTACATTTCTCTGTGTCCCTCTGCCTCTCTGTTCTCCCTGCTAGCAATGGCTAGATGCACACAAATGGATTGGGGTCAAAACGCAGAAGCCCTACGTTTTGACTTCAACCAACACAAAATTTTTTTTGTCTCTCATTTGGGTTGGGCTGGTGCTTGACTTAGGCTGATTTGGGCTGAAATTTTTCATTTGAGATGGGCTGATTATTCCTTTCTTCTTTTGGGCCCGGTGGATTTAAAGAAGATAGGTTGATCTATTTTAGTTCATTATTTTTTTTAATTGTTTAAGTTAGAGATTTTTCTCTTTTTTTCTTTTTTCATTTCTTGAATTTTATTTTTATTTTATTATTTTTATTTTTAATTTGGTTTTTATGTTTTCTTTTTTTTTTACTTGCTTTTCAATTTTTGGTTTTCTTCTTTTTTGATTTTTCTTTTGATTTTTTCAATTGTTTTATTTTCTAAAGCTTTTAATTTATTTTTTCATTTTTTCATTTTCTCCTAATTTCTATTTTCTTTCTTTTTTCTCTTTTTTGGATTTGTATTTTTGCTAATTTGATTTTGTTAATTTTATTATTTTTGTAATTGGTCCGGACAAAATACGGTATTCGCAACAGTTTTATTAAAATTTTTACAATTATTACTAATTTTCAAGTTCTAAAAAAATTAAGTTTATTTCTTCCAAAAATATTTCATTTTTCTTCAATTATTTTATCAAATTTAATAAAATTATTATTTAATTTTTCTTGAACAATCATCTTTTACTTTTTTACAATAATTTTATCTAATTTTTCTTAAATCAGTTTGATATGCATTTGTTCTTTTTTATTTTTTCTTTAATTTTTAATTTTTTTGACATGGTTGTACTGCAACTAAACCTGATCATGAGTCAGACTCGTTCAAAAATGGGTCGAGCTCATAAAAAATTTGCAAATTTTTTTAGGCCCGAGCCGGGCTCAAGCCTAGTTAAAATCGGGCTAGGCCTGAGCCAGCCCGTTTTGCACAAATCTTTTTTTTATATTTTTATCTTTTTTTAGTTTTAAATATTATATATATATATATATATATTTCATTACTTGTTAGGCATACTTTTATTCTTATTTTAAATTCCAAATAACTTATTTAAAAATTACAAAAAGTTTAAATAACTTATATATATATATATATATATAAGATAGTAAAACCTCTCAAAATAATAATTTTTCTAATAATATTACTATTAATAATTTATTTTATTTGAATTTAATTTATTCCTAATAATATATTATACAATAAGTAAAAGTAAAAAAATAATAATAATCATATGTTATATAATTCTTTTTTACTTATATCTATAGTTATAAATAAATGTTCTAATAATATTATTTATTAATAATATATAAAAAATAATTATAATACGAACGGGCTCGGGCTCGGGCCGGGCTTTTAAAAAAAAGCCTAACCTCGGCCATTTTATATTCGGGCTTTTTAAAAACGGACTCATTTTTTTTTTAGATTTTTTTTTTGGACTCATATTCATATTTTTTAGGTCGGGCCTATCGGGCCGGGCGAGCTTCTCGGTCTATGATCAGGTCTAACTGCAACTATGTCCCTAAAGAAAGAAAATTTATTTTTAAATTTTTTTTTACTGGACACTATGCATTAATTTATTAATATCAATCCTTTATTGCATTAGAGGAAATAAGAAGTACGGCATTGCAAGCTGCGAATTTAAATCTTCATGCATTGTACCTACGTCGAAATCCCGTGGAATCTTGGTTTGAACCAAACTATCTTCAGTGATTTGGTGAGTCGTCAACATCGGATGGTCAGGCACCGCAATTGTTAGCTTCGCCATAATTATCAATAGGTTGTTCTAACTCAAGCCATACCTCATCTTCCATCTCTTTCCTTTTGCCTGTAGTTTCAACTTTCTAACCCCTTGCCCATCTATAATACACAGGCACACAGCTTCGATAGTAGCAAGAGACCATGGGATTCTAATGGTAGTTGTTGGGCATCACTTTGGAAATGCTAGTGGGATGGCGACTCATTCACGGTAATTAATCTCAAACTATATCTCAAGTACAATTCTTGGTGCTAGTATCATTATTGTTGTAGTTGTTATTACAATAATCTGTACAATATATAGTTAAACATGTTAATATGGACCCTCTATGGAACAGAGCATAAGAAATACCATATTGCATATATTGTTTCGAATTGTAGAGATTAAATGTGCCTGTTAGTTGTTTCTTATTTTTGTTCCAGAGGTGTAATTACTACATTTTCTGTATTAGTGGAGATGATTTTTTGACTTGTTACGTCTGTATGCTAGATTGATTCTTCAAGAGACACTGTTGGTGTAGCTCTTAGTAGGTCTCGTGTAATTTTCGCATGCAGTTCCTCTGCAGGAGAATAGGAAGGATTACGGCACGCAATTTTGCTGCTTTTTAATTTTTTTTTTTAACTTTTGGATTTGTAAATAAATATAGGAAAAAAATATAATTGTGAGGATAAAAATTTTAATTATGAAAGAAAATTGTATATTAAAAGTTTTAATACGGTTAAAATTTTTTAAATATAATTTTTTTCTTATAATTAAAATTTTTATCTTTATAATTATAACTTTTTTCATATTTATTTCTAAACTAAACAAAAAATAAAAATACTGTTTTGGCATTATTTTATCCCCTTCAATAGGATCTACTATCACGGGGGATCTAAATTCATGGTTTTCAAGATCTACCCTCTCTTTCGCTAAGAAAAAAACAAGTAAATAAAATTTACAAATTGCAACTTATCATTACAAAAAGAAAATAAAGAAGAAGAGAGGCTGTTAATTCAAACATATATAAAAAAGGATTCTGCTAAGTCTAATTAAAAAACTATAATAGAATATTTTATTTTAGGGTAAGTGTTTATTCAAATTATTTTTTTATTACTCCTAAAGAGAGAAAGAAAGTGAATTGAATCGTTCTTTCTCTCCCTTTAAAGTATGTTCTTCCTCTCCCTTTAAAGTATATTCAAGAACATCCAAATTTCATGATATCTCCTTAACGATATCTTTCTCTAGAAGACCTTCATAAGTTGAAAGATCTCAAATAGAAAAGATAGAGGAGAATGTTGGCCGATCTAAAGTCAAGGGTCAAGATGGTAATGCTCCTAATTTTAAAATATTAAACTAATTTTGTCCCTCTCACATCGTTCTTTCAAAATATAATGTCACATTTCATAGTTCCTCGCTTAGATATTTATTTATCCAACACTATCAATTTACACTCTGATTTGGAGTCTAAGTTAAAACTATTAAAATTTGTTTTAAATTTTACGTAAAAATATGGCAAATGAGCAAAGTTGGATCGTGCTAGAAAAGAAGAGAGTAAATTCTCTAAATTGTGTGTTTTTAAAGGATGGACTACACTAATACTTTCATAAAACTAAGAGGCTATAAAAGTAATTAAACTGTTATTTACAAGATAATTTTTAAGAAAAAAATTCATACATAGGTTCTCACATATTAATTATCATATTTTTTCAATTAAAATATAATAAATATATAATTTTTTAATAATAACATGATAAATATATAAATTTTACATACACATATGAATTTCATAATTCAGCGTCACATAATTAAATTTTTAAAAAAAATTTGTGCCCATGGTATAATTTTATTCAAAAACTTAACAATAAAAATATAAGAAATTATATCTAAATATACTCCTAATTTCTATTGAACTTTTTGGAACTTCATATCAACCTACTCCAAGGGCAAAAGTTTATTTAAAAAAAAAAAAAAAAGCATAATTTTGAATTAATACCCTAAAACATAACTTTTGAATGGAATTTTTATTTATACCTTTTTAGATTCAAATAGATCCATTTTATACAAACAAGCGACATAGTACAGTTATATATGCTCCACGGAAGGATAATGTCATGTATCATCACACTTTTGTTGGTACCATGCTTCTTTCGCAATCATTTCCCTGCGCTTGATTGATCATATCTCAAATTCATTAATTAATCTTCTTCATTTGGCCATTTTTCTTAATTATTTCTTCATATTTTATAGAAATATGAAACGCCGTTAACTAATTCCTTTAACTCACCTTTGATTTCCAACGCCAATAAATGTTAGCATTATTTCCATGTTAACAAGATTCAACGGAGATATTCATGGGTTAGGGTGGATTTTGACTTGCTCAATTCAACCCAATCTAATTTAGCGTGGGATTGGTTTTTTGAATTAGTCAGATTTTTTTTTAATTTTTAATAAAAGTTATAAAATGACCTTTGAAAAAAATTATATAAATTTTTATAAAATTATATTTTGTCTCAAAAAATAATTTTTTAAAAAAATTTATAAAATTAAGTTAAATTAAATCAAATCAAATTGACTAACAATTGATTTGATATTCAGTCAAGTCAAATTATCCCAACTCAATCTACCCAAAATGTTTTGACCCTACCCAACTTATCCTAATGTGATCGAATGAAATCGGGCTTGCCCACCAATCTTCATATGCAATCCTAAAATTTAAGTAGGCTTAACATATTAAAAATAAATAATATATATATAAACATTCACTTATAAAGTATTTAATACATGTATATATTTATTCATTATATAATTAAAAATATTTCAACATTTCTTATTAAATTTTAAATTCTTTTAACATTTACATATTTATTTATTATTTATTATTTTTAAGTAGGCCCATTCAAGATTTGATTTTTTTTTACAATACATCAGAGAAATCAAACTCTTAATATTATCTATACTCCCACTCCACCCTTATCATTTGAGCTAGCCTCAAGTGACAAGATTTGATTTATTTAAAGAATATAAAGACTGATTTAAAGAAAATTATAAAGACCAATATGAAAATTTGCAAAAACTATGAGAGCCAAAAAATAAAATTTTTTTAAAAAGAAAAAGCAAACAAATAAAATAAAAACTTATTTAGATATTGAAACATGTATCACGTGGACAATAATAATATTGGCGTGGGAAGTGGGATCCGAAATTTTCTTAAGTGCACCTGGAGCATGGTGCACCTAAATAAATCAATAGATAAGATTGAATTTGTATAAGTGGAGTCCATATGCAGTACAGGTGGGGTTCGTATGCAGAATAAATCTAAATCGTAAAATATACAAATGACGTGATACACTAGGTGTACGCAAGAATTACTCGTGGGATTTTAGATCGCAGGATCCACAAGGCGCGTGTCCCAATCTTAATGCACAATCAAAGAGAGAAGGGACACTTAAGAATCCCACTTTTTTCTGTGCGCAAATTACGCGCGGGGAGGAAGAGACTCCAAACATCATAGACTCATCAAAGGGCGCATTTTCCAATCCCATTTGTTTTCCCGGAAAATAATTCCCTACCTTGACGGAAAAGTCAAAGAGATGTGTCAGTTTCGTGGAGGCCAGCTTGGTGACTGCATATGAATCTTGTTTTCTTTTCCTGCCGCCACTTTTTGCCATGTTAGACACTATAGTATAGTGGGATCATACAGCTCAAAATGTCTTCTTTTTTTGTTGCATCTTGTTTTCTTTTTTCGACAAAGACAAATTCGCCATAAAGAAATATAATTAAATTAAAGAAAGTATTCTCACGATTAATTAGTATTGTCAAGCTTGAATTTTTACTATCTACCAAAATCTCTGCAGCTGTTAAAATGTCGATGTCATCAACTTTTTTATGCCAATATATATCATCTTTAAAAATTAATTTTGTCATTGGCTGAAAAAAAGTGCATTTTGTCTTGATTTATTTTTATGATATTTTGACATTCCAATTCAGTTTTTTAAAGGTTTTTATTTTATTTTCTTTTAACATGGTCTTCATGTTAAGTCTTATTAACAAATAACTAATAGAGGAGATAATGTGGTATAATAAGCAGGTAATTATGAAGTGCTCACCTGATTCTAAAACATGGCATATAGGATGTGTTCGGCTGTGCATAGATTTTGCTTGCTTTCTTGTACATATAGTAAACATTGAAGAGATCATTAGACAAGGTGTTAATGATAGTATTTCTGCATATCTTGTTGGTATATTCCCAAGCAATCATTTGATTTTGGTCAATATCTAATGAAGGCTTGAACTGTGTGAGTGCAGCAGCAACTCCATGTAGGTCAAGGATAGAGTAGATACATTCTTGCTAATTTCAAAAAAAATTTTCATCAAAAACATCAATCTTGGAAACATCTGGTGGTGGCATAGACAGCGACATAAGAGGTAGTGCCAATGGGACGAAGGAACTAGCACTTATGGTAGTTGTAGCAGGACAGTCAGAAATAGCAACATCGTTCCTATGTGACTCCATATCTCTCAAGATTGTTAGCTACAAGGACACTGTCCTTGAGAGATATTCTGCCACAATATGACATTCCCCAGGATTGAACAGATTCTCTTGCGATGTCGCAGGGAAGCAAAATAGCTGAAATAAAAACTCAGGGATGAAGAGAAGTTACAGAGGGGAAGAGGAGAGAATAGCTCGAATGTTGTTCGTAACTGTAGTGCATCAAACCCAGTGAGCAACGCGGTATTTATAGGCACCAAAGTAGCAAAACGTTGAACAATGATTAAATGTAATAATGAGGTTGTTTCTGAATGTTGGAGCAACTTAATGACAAAGATGAATAACCATCAATTCTTAACGTTCAAAAACCACCTGCACGTTTAAGCCAAAAAAATGGAAGCCATGAAAGCTTAAACTGAAAGATTTAAAAATGGAGATTTTTTAGTAAGGTTTTCAAAATTCAAATTTAAAAGAAAATTAAGATAATTTTTTGCAAAAATTGTCCAAGTCCGCGTTTCACTTTGTGCACAGGGGGGGGAATCAGCGGATTTCAACTAAGTAGGCTAAATTTTTTGTGCGTGCGAGCCCATTCTCTCCCTAGACCCATTTTGTACTAACAAAAACACATGTTAGTATTTATGCTCTTTAACCTTCATTTGTTTGAGCAATGTAAGACTTCTCTTTTTTTTTCTCTCTCTCTCTTTTCCTTTTGACACACACATACATGTATTTTCTAACACCACTTAGTTTCCAAGCATAAATTAGAGAATAACAAACTCATTCAAAACACACAAATTGACTTTCATGGTCTTCATCAAAGTTGTAGGAATTTTTCTTAGCTTTTCATTGCCATTGATTTTATTCAACTTGAACTTCTAGATCATGAATTATAAAAAAAAATTACCGAGATATGTCAGGTAGACTAAGTTTATTCCATTTAAGTTTGTTGCGCCGCATTTTTTATCTACTTCATTTAAGAATTGAGCTTTGACTTAACTAGAAAGTTGTAGGGCTTTATTTCATCTTTTCATAAGTTCCTAATTGAAGATTTGTAAAACAGATTATGTCTAATTTACTATACATTTATCTAGAAGTCTGCATGCAATTTGATTTTAGCACAAATCTTCATGGCATTGGACTCTTAATTTGTGTTTTGGGCTTTGTTCTAAGTTCATCAGACTCTCCTTGGTCATTCAGGTTCTTTAAACTATTTGTTAAGCTAAAACAATACACAAAATAACAATTCTTAAAATTTGCATAAATGATCACAAAATAACCCTTGATATGTCCTTAAAATATTATATAATTTATACGCAAAATGAGATTTATCTTTAGGTGCACCTTTAAGTTATAAAATCTTAGCCATCCACCATTATTTCAAAAACTAGGGGTATAAAATATGACTTTTTACTATTTTCAATAAACTAGGTCGAAAGCCACATGGTGTAGTCATCAAGTGGTAAAAGGAAGGGAGGGCAGATATAAGTGGTATCAATGATTTAAATCCTCTAATAATATATGAAAAAATAGATCGACTTGGCCAATTAAACAAAAAAATTGAGAATCAATAATCCTTCCAATTCAATTGAATCCTTAAACTTATTCAGCAAAAAAAAAAAAAGATCAAAAATTGCAGTGAATTAATAAAAAAATTGATAAAAACTAGTTACCTAGATCAATTCACACAGTTTGCTTTTTAGCTTTTCTTTTAAAATTACTGAAACAATGCTATTTAGATTCCATTTTTTATAATAAAATTAATCTAAAAACAACATAAATTTGGTTCTCATTGGATATCAATGCCTATTATACATTTACTTTATTTCATTTTTATTTTATATGATTAAAGATGTTATGACTATTATTGATTATTGAATACCATATCATGTAAAACAATTTGTCTAATGTATAATGAAGTTATTTAATGATATTTTAACTACATTAGAATTTTATCTTAAATCACTTTTCCATTTTATTGTTACACATAATATTTTTTATATACATGTTACATTATATATTTATATGCTTTTGGTTCAATAGAGGTTCAACTACGAATTATTACAATTTTTTAAACATATATTTTTCATCATAATTACATCATTCACAATTTAGACAATTGAAGCTACATTAGAAATTGGGAGTTAAACTACTTTTAAGATTGTTTGAAAAGAAATTAATTTAGCTAAATTTAAAGACACTTTAAAATGTAATATATTCCACAAAAATTATGAGTTAACAAATTGTTCCAAAAAAATTGGTTTTGTGTGGTTTTTGCTTTTTTTTTTAATGCGGCTTAAAATGATAATTTATACACCGGATATTTTATAAATGTTTGTCCAAACTTGATAGTTGACAAAGATACTAAATGTGAATTTATGATGTTGCATTTTTTTTAATTAAAGTATTAGCAAAATTTTAAAATTTGTTCTTTCAAACATTAACCTTTTTAGAAAAAGTAAATAGTTTAAGTGGTAAATGAGATGGGCCATTCATAGGTTACAACAGTTCTGCTTGATAAATTTGGGTTTGGCTTTGACCAACTACTGAATGAATGACCTTGATCTAAGTATTAGACTTATTTAGTTAATCATGCTTTTATATATATATATATATATATATATATTGTTTGACCTACTTACTTGCTACCAAATTTTAAAGAAATGTATATTTTATATAAAATATATTATTAAAGAGCAGAGATCAATATGATACTTTTTTTAAGTCATGGAAAATTGTAGAATTTACTCACAACTTAATACATCTAATATCATACTATAGAGAGTTTTAACAAATCAAATCGTTGGATTATAACTAACTATCTATTGACCATGCTTGCCAAAGTTCAAAAGTATTCGATAATTAATAAGATATATATACTTTTGGTTTTAAAATCATATATATATATATATTTTTTTTGAAAATATACTTTAGTTCTCTCAAAATTAATGCTTTTAAAATGAGATCAATTATTAAACCAATTAAGATACTAATTCATGATTTACTAATCTACTTGTGATTAAACTATAATCAAATTGATGATAACTAAATATAAGTTAATGTTATATGTTAAAAAAGTAATATAATAAAAAATAAAAAATATTAATAAATTTTATACTTAATTTATTTTAAAAATGATATCTGACTTTCTTAACATTTGAATATATATTATAAAAAATTTTATTTTTCATTTGCTTTCTGTTAAAGAAACTATTTTTTCTTATGCAAAATGAAATTATTTTATTCTTAATATAATAGAGGCAATTAAATTGATATTAATCTCTAATATAATATCTAATTTTATGCTTAATATGATTATGAAACAACTAAATATTTTTAATTCTAAAGGAAAGAATATTATACAAACACTTAATTCTATTGACAAAAAAAAATTAAATATATATAATTTTGAATTTTAAAAAATATTAAATATAATTTAACTATAAACTCTTTACTACTCTTATTTTACTAATAGCTAATAAAGAGAAAGGAAATAAAAAATCACTCTAAGGCATAGGCCTAGGTACGATAGTAAGGATTGAATACTACAAAGGCTATGATATCCCTTCTTCTTACTTTGTTTCCACTCTTTGATTAGTAAAACCTTTATCAGACAGTACTTATTTCAATCATCCAAAAAAAAAAAAAACAACTTTATGGACTAGATTCATTTTGAAAGTAATACTTGTAAACTAGAACCCATCAATTTAGGTGTTACAAATATTGCAAATGTGATTTTGGATAAGTATGGGCATGGAAGATCAAGTTGAGGTTGTGAAATGGAAGGATGATAAAGGAGCAGGTGGTGCAATGGTCATGCAAGTTGAAATGTAGAGAGAAAGAGAGTACTGCATAAATGAAGTCTTGTTGGAAGGGAGAGTGAGAGGAAGTTGCAACAAAAGTTGGGCAAGTGAAAGTGAAAGAGAGAGGCAAAGGCTAAGTTTTATCCTACATCAGTTAAATTTGATGAGAGGGGTAGAGTCTTTAACTATAAATAATGGGTCAAATTGAGTTTTTTTTTAATATTTTCTTAAATTGCTTAATCCATTGGTTGAGTTGATTTTTATCAATTATACTACTTTTTTATGATTTAGTTGGTTTTTTATTGATTTTTTTGATAAATTAGGTTTTTGATTCAAATGAATTGAAATCATGATTAGTTCATTGATATTTCGATCAAATTAACTAGTTCGGTCTGATTTTTATAATTGTTAAAAACTATATAGTTTCTTTAATTTATCATGATGAGCTTTTGATAGTTTACTAGATGATGCTTGAAAAGCTCAAAGAAGAAGGACTTCTTCCTAAGAAGAAGAAGAACTTGAAGAAAACCTTGTTTATTTGATCATTC
The DNA here is from genome assembly GCA_032878935.1 of Erythrophleum fordii. NCBI lineage: Eukaryota > Viridiplantae > Streptophyta > Magnoliopsida > Fabales > Fabaceae > Erythrophleum > Erythrophleum fordii. Next base: position 10,802,136 of record JAVQMF010000056.1, on the reverse strand, counting down.
ATACTAACTCCCTACTTTATGCTGTAACACCATAATGTCTTAACCTTAATTACTCTCCCTCTAAGCTCGATTCCATATGATTTCCAAAGAACAAGTACAAACCGTGGCATTTTCATGCTATAAAACGGGGTTTCAAACACTTATCTTTTGCCCCGTGGGCTAGCAGACTTAGAAAAATTTCAAGATTTCAAAAATTTTCAACTTTCTTCTTTCTTTTTCTTTTCTTTTTCTGGTTGTTACATTTGCCATCTTACACTTGATCATACTCTTATCCCTAAGTTAGATTATTCCAAATGTTTCAAGATGATTATGAACTTTTCTAAAACAAGCCAATGCCTTCTAAACCTTCACTCTCCTTCCAAAAACCCTTATACTTTCATATAAGTCTTTCATCGTCTAACTCAAAAGAAGAATATCATCCATTAGAAAAGTGTGCCCAGAGGAAAACCTCAAATGATAAGCAACCAGCTTATCTCAGAGCACATCATATCGATTTGGGAGGGTTTGTTTGCCTCAAGAGCGAAATGAAGAAATAGAGATAGAACCAAAGGAAGACATAATTAACACCACGAATTTGTTCATAGCTATCTGTAGAGGTTCTTATTCTTCTCCTTTAACTTAGCATGATCAAATAAGGGAAGCCCCTAAAATGGATCATGAACCTTTAGTATACCAAACCTACATATGACCATGATTTACCTTTAAGGATATTACTCTAATACAATGGAGAGACAAACTTTATAAATTTGGCACTTAGATTGACTTATAAATAACTAGACTAGGAGTTATTTACAAATAGTTCTTAAAGAATATCTCTTTAGAATGATAGGCCCTCCAAGAAAGCGATTCCAAGGGATTGGTACTCATAGGAAATCCAATTTACATAAGTTTCTAGTGTAAGTGGTACTCTTAGGATAATTGACCTACTTATCTCACAATAAATTTAGACTAAATTACATTAACTTTCCATAAGTTCTCTAAATTATATTAGATATATATATTGTTTTAAAAATCGCATCCAACTATTCTAACATTTTATATGTTTTTACAAAAACCTCTTTTCAAATATATTTTTTATATCAATGAGAGCTATTTTTTATATAATATCCATTACTTCCAAAAATAAAATTATTTAGAGTGAATTATACTAACCTTTTTTGAGGTTTGACTAAATTACACTTGATATCCGTTTAGTTTCAAAAATTATATATGGCACCTATTCAACTTATTTTTAGTCCATAATGCTAACTTTCTATATAGTATGTGTTTTTTCCAAAGATAAACTTACTTAATTATTTTAATTGTTATATTAAGAACAAAACTATAGTCTCATATTTGAACTTAAATATCGATTTAGTTGTCTTTATTGTAATACTAATAATAAAGTCATAGCCTCATATTGAATAAAAAGTTAACTTTTTTGATATAAAATAAATTGAAGAGAAGGTCTTGCAATATATGTCAATGAGCCAAATATAATTTTTAAAACAATAGTGGTATCAAGTGTGATTTAGCTAAAGTGCAAGGAGGTTAGCTTAATGTATTAATTATTTAATTATCTTTATTTTCATAACTAGTACTATTTTGGAATGTAGCATCAAATTATCTTTCATTTACTTTTATATTAAGAATAAAGTTATAATCTTATATTGTGTAAAAGATTATCTTTATTAACAAAAGGTAAATTGGATAGGAGATTTTGTAATATATATCAAATATCAAGAGATTTAGATGATATTTTTGACACAAAAAAAGTATTATCTATAATTTATCCAATCCCATAGAAGGTTGGTAAAATTTACTCTAGATTTTAAAAATTATAATTAATGAAAGGATTATATTTAAGTATAGTTCTTTATATTTCTGTTCTTAAGTTTTCCTATTAAATTATAACATATGTAAAAATTCTTTAAAACACTCAATCATATAATGTTGAGTTGTAAAAATTATATATTTATAATTTTATTAAAAAATTATATAATTTTTATATTTTAATTAAAAAATTTGATAATAAAAATATAAGAAATACATATAAATTTTGTCCCTAATGACATTCCCTGTAAAATGGCCATGTGTAGAACTCAATAACATCATTTGATTTTTTTAAATTAGATTTAAATAAAAAATTTTAGATATTTTTTGATAGGTCTTTTAATAAATATATAATAAGTGAAAGGTAATTTTTTTAATACCTAATTATATAATATTGAGTTATAAAAGGGAGAATAATTCATATTTTATTTTATATCTGTTAACAAGTTTTTCAATGTAAATATATGTATAGTTTTTACAATTATTTGATTATGTCTTATAAAGAATTTTTTTTACATATGTTATATATTTTTTAGAAAATTTAATAATAAAGATATAAAAAATTATACTTAATTTTAGTCATCATAAAAAAATTATTTTTTCATAATTTTATTAAAAAAATCGATAATGAACAATTAAAAATTATATCTAATTAAATTTTATCTTTTTTAAAATCATTAATTTTTAATTATTTGCTAACTGTTCACTCGTATTTGCTAATTGCTACCACTAACCATTGGATTTGCATCACGTGTGGCTTCTAGAATATCAATGTGGGACGACGTCGTATAACCGTTTCTGGGACCCAAAGGCTAAGATCGTTTCTTTCTCTACTATAAATCAAAGCCAGCTCCTTTCTTTCTTCTACTTGTGGCGTCCAGCTCCGTTGATTTTTTCTTGTTGGGGATCCCTTCAAGGTATCTCTCCATCGATGTTCTAATCTCTCTACTTCCTCCATTCTCTCTTACCCCTTATATCTTTGTGTTTCCAAGATCTTCATTACAGATCTGATCTTTTTAAAGTTTTAATCTTCTGAATATGGTAAAGATGTTTGAAAAAAGTGTTTTCTTGGACAGATCTGCTGAAATTTTAGCTGTACTTTGATCTGTTATATACTTTACTCAATTGAAGATCTATTAAAAAACCCTCCCTTTAATTCTATGACTAGGGATCAATTCTATGGACCATGGTTCTAGGTGGGTAACATAAATATCGGCTTAGCGTTATTTTGTTTTGGTTTTGCATAACTGAAAAAAGAATTTTAAGTTTTTTTCAAGGTTAGAATTCAGATCTGCTGTTGATATGTGCAAGTGAATTTATCTTTGTCTTTGGCTTGTGGAAAATTGGGAAAGAAGAAAATGGGTTGGGGATTTCTCTCTGATCTTTAGGTTATATTTTGGTTTTGATTAACCGAATTTTACTGGCTAAATGGATAGATCTGTTAGCTAATTGAATTTCATTTTATAAACAAAAAATTTTAAAATTGTTCTATTTTAAGACATTTCCTGAATATAGTTTGTTATTTTTGTGGCTAGGCGTTCTACTGTGGAACACAATTGTTTTCCACGATGAATCGTTATAGTCTTCAGCAGAACGCCTTTGCAGCCTGTGATGAGATGAGAGGCTCTGTACATATTACTTATCAGGACCCTGTCATTTGCCCTAAACCACGCCGAGTTGGGGATTTATCTGATATGCCTACAAGGCCCTTTAGACGGCATTTGAGGTAACTCTCTTAATTAAAGTTTTGGTTTCTGATGAAATTATTGTGTTTTAGAAGCATTTGAGGGTCTGATGTGTTCTGTGTTGCAATTTTGCTTATAGTCAACAAACTGGCGGGTCTGACTCGAAAGCTGGGGCAGAGCTTCTAGACATTATTCTTAAGAAGGTCAGTTCTGAGTATTACAAGATGCTTAGCTTTATGGGAATTAAGTAGGATTCGTTTATGTATATTAGACCATAGCTGGGCTCCTAGTGATTTATAGTTGTATTCATGCTTTGTGGTACAAGGAGGCTTTTTGTTTTTGGTTTTTAAATATCTTATATACTTGAATTCATGTGGTTGAATCTCGTCACAGAGATTGTGTTTCCAAAATTTTAGTTTTTACGCTTATGAATCTTCTCTGACTTTGAAATTAAATTGATAAACTGGTATCTTGATTTCAACAGGAGAGTTATGGGGAAGAATATGCAAATCAGGCAGCCGCATCACCTCCATATTTTTGTGGGTCCCCTCCAGTCCGTGCAGCAAATCCATTGGTCCAAGATGCGCGGTTTAGAGATGAAAAGAACACTCCTATATCAGCAAATTCATCCCCATCAGGTTTGTCATCTCCCTCTTCAGCATCACGTAAAGGAGGATGTGCTAGAATGAAGTTTGGACTTAAACCCGCTGCAGTTAGAGTAGAAGGATTCGATTGCCTCAACAGGGATCGTCAGAATTCCAGCATCCCTGCTTTTGCTTAAGACTCCATTCAGAGGAAGTGTACATAGAAGGAGCTAAGTGCCACCACTTTCAAAAACTTGACTTAACTAGAGAGAATTTTGAATGATTTGGACGAAGTAAGAAATTCTGTTAGTTATGTATATATCAAATGTTTTTTGGGTCCCGTGATGATCTCAATGCTATTATTTTTACGGGTAGTTTGATGGGACAGCAGAAAAGCAAACCTTGTATTGTTCAGAAGGTTTGATATGTAAAGAGCATGTTCTTTTGTAATATGAGTTGGTTGGATCTGGGTGTTTTTATAAAATTTAAGGTGATCACCACTAGAGTCTTGTAAAGAATGTGATTCTGATCAACCCTGTAAATTTGTTTAGATAAATTCGAAATTATGTCTTATATTTAGTGATCAAGCCAGGAGTCTGTTCATGGATACATCTTGTAAGTTCTTATTTTGGTTTATGGCTATCATTCCCATGTTTGGTGTGAAATAACAACCGCTGTATTGTTGCCTCTAAATGGTTTTGTATCGAGGAGAAAATTTAGGAAGCTGGTATCAGGTACTCTAATAAAAGGATGGCATGTGAAGAAAATTTTAGAACTATCTAATTATGTAATGTTATAAAAAATATTTATGATAGCAAACATATGAGAATACCTCAAGTTTTGTCCTTTTACCAAATTGTGATACGCTAATTGTTCTATGCTCCTTGTTCTTCTCCATCCTCAGAGAAATTCATCAAAATAGTGGGTGTGATAGGAAATTTTACCACTAATTCATTTTTTATAAATTTTTGTTGTTTCATTACATCATGTAAACTTGAGAATTTCTAATTTATAACCGTCTGGGCTAGGTCATAGTGCGACCTAGTACTTCCATTTATATCCAAGACATATTTTTCCTCTTCTTGGTTGCTGGCCATTCAAGCTATGTTTTGCATCCCTTGGTTGTTGATAGAAGGTGCTTTCAAGTGTGGAGTGACTTTCAATATGTTGGTTTTTCCAAGAAGCGTTTACGAGATTGTTACTTCTGCTCTCTTCACTGAATATTACCGGAGCATCAAGGAATTTAAGGCTGTGCGTGTATGACGAATTTCTTATGAATGAATCTTCTATTCCATATGGATAAATATATCATCCTTATATCTTGAGTCTATGTCATCCTTATATTTTAAGTTTAGAGGATACTATATTTTAAGAAAGAGACTTATGCATAAGACTACACAAGAGATGATATTTTACACATATGGTAGTATGGGAAGGGAACCAAAGAAGAAAGGAAAAGGACAAAATTCATAAAACTTAAATTTCAATTCAAGATTCAATAATCAACAAATAAATTTTCATAATTGACTAAACACAAGAAAGACATTTATATGCGTACCTAACCCTATGTCTAATGAGCAAATATTAAACCAAAGCCTAAAGATTTTGTTCAAGCTTCAAATTATAAACCCTAATATCCAAATAATAATAATAATAATAATAATAATATTGTTACATAATAGTATAAACAATAAATATTTCTTTTCATATTTCACATCACGTCTTTATTAACACAGAGCTCAAAAAATTCTTTTTCTTCTTATATATTTTTAGTGAGTTTAGATTTCCTTAATTTACAAAAGTAAATTGAAGTTGTCAATTTAGGAAAGAAAAGAGAGAAGTGGGTTGAAAGCCAAGAAGTGAGTTTCATACACAATTTTATTTTTTTATGTCATTTTCTTTTCTATTACATATAAAGAAGTATTGCATAGGACCTATTTTAATTCTCAACACTTCACATGGGAAGGGGAGGCCAAAAGGGAAGGAACAAGAGGGACACATCATAGTATTCTCCATGAAGATACAAGTTAATCCACTATAAGCACACACAAGCTAGGCTTAAGTTTCTCTCCTTTTCTTTCTCATCTCTTCTTAATATAAGTGTATGAATCCTTTTTTGCTCCAGGGAAGCAATAGATTTGGATGGTACAGATTTTAGGTTTTTTTTTTCTTTTTTTTCTTTTTCTTTAATTCCGACCATCCTTTTTTTATTTTGATATATATTTTTTATTTAAAAGAAATAAAACGTATAATAAAAATTATCTATCTGATAAAAGTTTAAAAAATAGTTTCATTTTGTGCTTTGCTTTTTCTAAAATAAAAAATATCAAAATACAAAATAAATGATTAATATTAAAATAAATAAATAAAATTTACTACATCCAAATTTATATACACGGTTTAAATCTATTATTCCAGGAGACTTGGAACAGCCGAATATCCACGTTCCCAATGTAGACCTCTTCTCGTTTTCACCACAAGGCACAGCTCAATTAGTAGGAGAACCGTCATTATTTTTGAGCCCTGAAACAATCCTTTTATCAAGTATATATATATTTTTTAATACAAATTTTAAATTGTTTACATTAAGGCGTTGGGCTTTTTAGGGTTTCACGTTCATCACATACATTCAAAGTTTTTGGTACATACTTCCATTTAAATTAAAAAAAAAAACGTTAAGTATCTCTTCCAAATTGGGATTGGATTTCCTTGTACAAAGTTTTTCCAAATCCAATGGGCTAGTTGTCTATTCAAGAGAGAGGCCTTTCGTTTTAGGATGTTGAAGTATATTGATTAACAAGAATTTGTGTTCATGCACAACTATGCTATTTAGTTATATTCAATAATAAAAATTTAAATAATATTAACATTAATGATATAATTATATATGTTTAAAAGCGCTAGTATGCATATTTATAAAAAATTGTTCCAAATCAGCCAATAGCCTTCAGTCACAATGACAATATTCTCTACTCATAGCCAGAGGGTCAAGGATTCGAATCCCGTCCCCTTCCCTCTACCCCCACTATATAATTAAAAAAAAAATTATTCCAAATAAAATGATAAATATTTTATAAAAGTAAAAATTTAATTTTGATAAACTAAATTTAACAAACTAAATCATTTTTGTACAAATTTAACTTTGAGAAATTATAACAGTACTTATGTTAATTAAATACATGCTTAATGAATAAATCATTGTTAAAATTAAATATTATTAATTATAATTTTTATTTGGTTATTTTTTTAAACAATTATTGTCAAGTATATTTGTTTTTAATAATTGGTTATTTTATTAAATAGTTTTAAATTTTACTAAATTTAAATAAGTGATTATTTTATATAATTTGATGTTATTTTGGATAAAATAGATTGAGTTGTAATATTTTTTTTAAAAAAATTGTATAATAAAGTTATCTTTCAAAACAAAGAAGAGTAATACTATGAGGACCAAAGTCAAACCCATTAGCATGATTTATGTTATATAGATGGGAAGACAGTAAGAAAGAAGCATTCCTCCATTGTAGTAGGTGAGATTTAGAGCCAATTTCTAGAAGAATCTGATTTCTCAATTTGCCCTCAATGTTATAGCTAATTTACTTTTGACTCTTTCCAATTTGCCCCTCCAATCTGTTAACTTTTGTCACTTTCCAACTTGTTTGTTACAAAAATGGTGTAAGATAGAAAGTAGGAAATGGGATGTTGGGGGAAATCATAGTTAATATGTTGTTGTGGTACATGTGGTTAGTAAATTATTAAACTTGAAACAATTTTATTAAAAAATTTTAAGAATAATTTATGCATTTAAAAGAAAAATTCTAAAAAGGTAATTTTCTTGAAACAAAAAAAGTATTTATTTTTATCTATTGCTGTTGTCCTTTAGCTCTTCCTACTACTATTTAAAATATTTAAAATATAAAAATGTTAATTCTCAAAATTTAATCAAAGGCATTTACGTCTTTTATTATTTTTTTACTCTTTATTTCTAAATTATTTTTAGTCTACTAATCATACAAATAGTAAAGTATTTTATTTATTTATTTTTTTCATGTCATATCAAATGAGCTTGATTCATTTTTATTCCATTTAGCATTTTCCTTCCAATTATACTAGAATGTTTACTATGTACTAAAGGGTCTCTTGGAGGTTTTATTACCCAATCTTTGCCTTGTGCTCTTCAAAGTATATAATTTTATGATGCATATTTAAACTTTTAAAATTTAATTTTCAAATATATTATAATTTTTGAACTACATCTAAAAATTTTAAAGCATTAATTTAACCTCCTCCCCCGGACCAAAAACACACACACATACATATAGGGATAAATTATATAAATGTTCCCTAAATTTTAATGAAATTATACAAATATTTCTCTAATTTAAAATATACTTAAATTTCTATTAAAATACAAAATTATCCTGCAATTTAATTTAATTTAAATTTTTTGACCAAAATATTTTTAATTTAAATTTTTTAGTTAAAAAATATACATTTAAGTTTAATGGAAAATATTTCAGCAAAAAAATTTAAATTAAATTAAAGTATAAGATAACTTTTCATTTTAAAAGAGATTTGTATAATTTATTATATATATATATATATAACTCATTGAGATGACAAATGAGATTACAGTTTAAATAAAGCACCTGACAATAAACATAAAGACGAACCAAGATGAAACAAAAATTCATTATCTAAAAATATAAAACATCAATTAGCCATGGTAATTTACGATCAAGACAAAAATTTTTTTAAACGTAATATTGATTGAAATACTATGCTAGCTACTTGAGATTTATGAATTGTTTTTTAATCCACTTCCAAATCATCTTGAAAGAGGAAAATTACAAAAAGTCAGCTAAAACTTACCATCAAACATATATAAAAGATAACAAATTATCAAGAGTGACAAATGACAATAAGTATATATGAGTAATGGAGGAGGGATCTGAAGGTTTTCATCTATGCACTCAAATAACTACCAAATGAAATGAAGGGTTTAGCATATTTGCTAAAAGTGGTGTAGATTCATTTGTTTATGAGTATATATCAAGTGGTTAATCTTTCTTATTTTTCTTTCCCTCATCCTGTGAAATATCTTAATTAGTATCATTGCTTTAAACAAATTATGGAACTAATTAAGATTTTATACTTTGCAAATTACTTTTCCTTTATAAATTACTTTTTAAATATCAGATAAATTTGGGAGAAATTATATTAAAATCTTGATAAAGATTTGAAATCTCCAATAAAATAATGAGAAAATTAGAATTTTTAATGGAAAAACATAAAATTTGAAAAAGAAGTAATGTTATTGAAGAAGAAATTATACAGAATACTTTCTACGCAGTATTAAAGTACAAGGATTATCATCAGCATACAAAGATAATTAAAAACTTTACACAATTTATTATTTAATAAACAAAAATAATTAAACTATTATATGATCAGTTTGAAAGTAAAGAGTTCACCACTTTCCCATTAGTTTACTTGCACTTACAAACATATAATTATTTAATTTTGGAATAAATATTTACTATATCTCTTAAATTCTTTTTCAACGAATTAATTTGAATGCGCATGAGAGGGATAAGCCAAGTCAATAACAAAAGATAAAATTAAATTTATTTTACAATTAAAAAGATAAAACACATATGTTTGTGTCTCTGTGTGTGTGTATATATATATATATATATCATAAATTATTAATTTGATAACTTAGTCAAAGAAAATTTTTAGTTTGAAATGGTAAAATGCTAGTTTTCCGGAAAAAAAATATGGAAAGAAAAGTTACATATATTGATTATGGAATGTTCAGTTTCAGTGTTTTGTATGTTACTAATTAGTCTTTGCTCCCAACATATCCAATGTGAATACCATACTAACGTTAAATATATTTTAGAAGTCAAATATTATTTGATAAAAGTATTGAAACAAATTATACTGATATTTGTCAATTTTTGGGCTTGGGCTCGTGAGACGGTGACCAAAGCTGAATATATGGTTTGATCCATACTTAGTTTTAATTATAAATTTTTATCAATGTTTTTAAAACTATACCCATCACTAAATCAACAAAAATATTAGTTTACGATTTATTAGTTCAATTATAATTGAACTATAATAGAACTAATAGTAATTATATATATAATTTTATATATTAAAATTTTCATATAATAAATAGCTAGAAATTAATATAAATAAATTTTATGATGTCAAATATGATTTAATATTCAAATCCAAATAAATTAATATCCGTTACAATATCTACAATTACAAATTAAACTTAAAGTAATAAATTAACTATCAATCATTATAATATTGATTGAATTTAAATCCATTAAATACCAATTTATTAGCGTCTAAAATAAAATAATTACCACAATCACCATCATCATATCCAACTCTAAAGTCATATAGTGATTCCATAATTGGTTGGTTTGCAAAATCCATTTTTACAACGCCTAATTATGCAATAAATTAAAATAATAAAATAATGCATAAGAATAATACTTATACAATATCTAAATATTGAAAGAAAATAATATAAATGTTATTTTTTTGATAATTCATCATTGTTAATAGATTTATAATCAATAGGATTATAACTTTTCTTCTTGTATTGTGACATAAAATAAAGTACAAAAAATATCAAATAGAGATTTAATTATGCTAAAAGGAGTAAATTATAGTTATATTTTGAGTATTATATATGTACTTGTTATTCAATCGCAAGTTATAAATAACATAAATAAGATTACTTAGCCTTTGATGTTTTAGTTTCTTTCTTTTATTTGTATGAATGCGTTAAAAAAAAAAAACTTCAATTTCACTCACATCCCGAAGATAGCCAAGAATACCAATAGTTATATTTTCCAAAGTTGGAGCACTATTCCCATGACATGTCCACCACATATCTACATAAAATACATTTCATTATATGACCAATAATAGTTAATCTTTTAAAGTATTAAAACAATAAAATACACATAAATTGATGCTTATAAGGTTGTATTATCTTTGTCTTACTGTAAGCTTGGTCTTAATCGAAACTTCCTTCACGATCACAATACATTTTCACTTCTTTAATAACTTATATAACATTACTACATAAGTTTCTTATATTAAACAAATGAAGAACGCTTTAGATGACCTTATTCTTCTTACAAAATCTTTTATCATAAAAGAAAGTAGGATTCAAAAAGCAAGTTGCTAGAAGAAGATTAACTTCAAGTGCCTATCTCATCAAGCTTTAATAATATCTATGTAAGGCTTGTAAAGTTGTTTCCTATTTCTACACATCTCCTTTATTGCATTTTTTGCCCTTTGTATGCTTTCATGAATATAACTTGAATGAGGTTTTTTATTTGCATTTACATTTCTTAATAATTTGATAATGAGAGCCATAAGTTTCATAAAAAAATAACAATAACTCCAAAATTTATTATTTAATATGATAGCATTAATAGCTTTGTTTGTTGTAGTCTTGACTAATTTATGACTAGTGAAGTGCTTATCTACAATTAAAGCTTGCAAATCATGCTTATACTTATATAGGCTTTTCAATGTGATAAAAGTAGTAGCAAACCAAGTTGCTCTTATTTGCACAATCTCTTTCCAACCATTTCTTTTTCCTAGCAATGATAAAAAGACCATATGGTTATACATAAAGATTATTACCTTTGAAGCTTTTGATGCAAGGTTCATCCATTAGGCAAGCTACCAATATCCTTCAAAAGGAAATTCAAATAGTAAGTAACACAAGGTGACTAATAAATATGCTCATATTTTTCATGTATCAAATTTTCAATAGTTACATAATTGGTTGCATTATCAATCATTATATGAGCAACATAAAAATGTCCAACCCACTTAATAACTTTAGAAAACATTTTAAATAGTATCTTTACATCTTTTACCACATTTAAGACGTCAATAGATTTCACATACTAAACTTGCAAGAGAATAAACTAATGCATTGAATTAAACACAAGAATCAAAAAGCTATCTAACAAGTAACCTTTAACAAATATTATACCTGCAGGAGAATAAACTAAAAAGTTTATTAATGTTCTTTGCCTTCGATCGATCAAACAATCAACCATGATTGTACATCAAATTTAAACTATTTGGCTTGAACAAGTAGTTGACACTTTTTCTTGTAATCTTTTAACAAATTAACTCTTACTTCATGAAAGGAAAAGCCTTTAAACCTAGATCCCATAGCAGTAATTGCATCTATAACAAGTTGAAAGTAAGGAGAATTTAATGTATTAAATGGAATTAAGAATCATAAAGCCATTTAACAATAAATAGCTTAACTCCATGTTGTGCTTCTTTACTAGATAATGCACTTTTGAGACTTGGTTTGTAACCAAGAGTTTTCCTTAGAACAAAATAATTATCAACCCTAGTATTAATTTTTCTTTTGCCTAAAGTAAGTGATCACCTCTTAGGAAGAGGTGGTTAAACTTCTTTAACTTTTGATCCACTTTCAATTTCATCACCATATGCTTCATTGAGATCTCAATTTGCTTCTTTTGTTACACATTTTCAAGGACTCTAGTGTTATATGGCAAACATCATGCGTAACCTTTTTGTAAAAATTTATTTGACTTGATATACTAATAAGATGTTACTTCATTCTATTTATGCCACTTCTTATATATACTGATGAACAATGAAGGCAAGTATACACATTACTTTTTCCCTTTTTATTAAAAGCAAAATACTCCAATATAGGATCAATCTTTACATAGAGTAATGTAGAAGTAGGATTATTTATCTGATGATTATGCATTACTATTGCTAATAGTATTAAGGTTGGCAGCATTAGCATTTAGAGCATTTGGAGTATCTATGTTCTCAATATGTAGTATACTGGAAAAGAAGTATGTTAATATGACAACCAAAAGAAAAAAAAATTGGTGTAGCAAAATAAAAATTGTGAATAACAGTTAAAAAAATGAAATCTTTCTTGCAATATTGGTTTGTGATTTATGATTCACATCATTGTCTAGACATACAACACCAAAAAGAAAGAATTAAAATACTATAATTAGGCATAAAAATGGAAAGAAAAAGCACTTAAGAGGAGGCTACACATAATTTGCTCTATAGTCCATATAGCTTTGGCTCATGGAAGAACATGCACCAATTGTGATTTCACAACATAGACACATTAAGTCATTGACTATTTAACTGATTTTCTTTTAGAAAAATTCATCAACAATATCTAATATAATTCCTTTCTCTTTCATAATGTGTGGGATTCACTTTAATAAAACTTAGAAGATATCTTATCTTTCCTTTTTGTTTTATATTTCTCTTTTCCATAAATAAATATTATTTTATTAAATTATATAATAGTTCCACAAAAATTTTACACCTTTCTTGGCATATAATGACTAACATTAAGTTTATTACGCTTTCACAGTTCAAGTCTTAGAGATGGAGGAAGAGATAAAAAGAGAACTTCAATTTGTTGTTAATTAGGATGCTAATTCATTGTATTTGTAATTTAGCAGGCAAAACTTTTTAAGACTTATATTAGATTACAAATACAAATTAATGCTATGGATATTGAGCACAAGTAAATTTGTTTTGCGAGTTTAGGATCTTTAATAGTTTGCTTTGCTACAAATAATGGACCTGTTTCATTATAATTCTAAAGAAAAAGACAATTGAACTAGAAAAGGTTTAAATTTTGATACCAAGGTGGTAGAAAAGATGCTCACAAACATTATTCTTTCTTTTTGTTGCTAGTTTGTAGAAACTTAAAATAAAACACAATGTAAAAGAACAAAGGAGATGAGAGACAATGCAAAATTTTATTTATCTAGGTTGAGATGCTGACTTAGAGCTCAAATGTAAAAGAACAGAGATGATGTGAGCACAATGACCTTGTGAGATGCAGGAGATGGCACGAGCACAACGTTGTGAGAGTTGTGACATAGGTAGTAGTAAAGGAAGAAGGTAGGGGATGAAGAAAACCTAAATGCCAAAATTTTAAATGATCCATTCTTTTGCCTTCTACCAAAAAAAAAAAAAACCAAATGACATTGTTTTGCACCAAAAACTAAAAAAAACAAATTATGGATCATTAACCTTAAGGGTGTTCACAGTACTCAAAGGCCCGATGTATTTAGCCTTACTCAACTAAATCAGGTTGGGTTAGGTCGGGCATAAAAAAAAAAGATTTAAGGTCAAGTCAAGCACCAAGCCAGCCTTAAGAGCTATATTAGGCCAGCCCGACATGAAAAAACTAAGTAATATTAAAAAATATATTTTGTATAAAAATTTATATCAAAATTTTAATTTTTTTAAAGATAAAATATAATTTTATAAAGACTTATATAAAAATTTCTTTTTCAAAGATTATTTTATAATTTTAATAATAAACTAGAGTTAACTTCAAAAGTTATATTAGCTCAACTTAGCCTAAAAAAATAATAAAAAAATAAAAAAAAATATATTTTTATAATAATTTATATCAAAATTTTAAATTTTTTTAAGGATAAAATATAATTTTATGAAGACTTCTATAAAAATATTTTTTTTTGGGGGTCATTTTATAATTTTAATAATAAATTAAAAGAAATAAAAAATTAGGTTGTCAAGTATTAATCTTACCCTGTCCGGTACTAAATCAGGTGGGATTGGACTCAAGTAATGAGTTTCAACTTCAAAACCCATTTAAAATTTGGTTAGGTATCAAGTTAGGCCAAAGCCAAGCCAAGTCCAACCTAACCTAACCCATGAATATCCCTAGTTGACCCAATTGATTTTATCAAATTTTAACCAATTTCATTAGCTCTTGATTAGTTTTATGGTTGAATGATTTTTTAGGTTGATCGAACTATACCCTGATTTAGTTTTTGGTCTAACTAGTCAAACTAACTAATTTAATATGATTTTAATTATGCTGATTTTTGCTAATGGTTTCTTAAAAAATGCATAATAAAAGAAACCTTGATAAGAAAAGTCTCACTTAGTCTAATTCTTTTGACAACTTCAAGGTAAAATAAGTATGATTTAGATTGGAGGGGGACAATTGTTTCTTTAGCTAAAATGACATCTCGTTATTAAAATGCAACAAAATTAATATTGCCACAAATGATGAATCTTGGACTAAAGTAATTTTAACGTCTTTACCCTATGCCTTTCATCGATTATTCATGCATGTGCCTATGGTCATGATATACCAAATGAATTTTAGCTTCTAATTTCAACTTTCAAAATATCACAAAAAATTTAAACTATCTTGAATTTTTGAATGCATACCAATTGATGTAGGACATGGTTTAAGAGAAAATCTTAGTGTAAGAGGATGTGGAGTTAGTTAGTTGAAAATTTCAACAATTCTTACAAGTTTCATGATCTTGATTAAGCTATAAAGTAAGATATAAAACTACATTTTTGCATTCTATTTCATTATTGAAACATAAACCTAATTATAGAGTTATAAAACTTTATTCACAAAACTTCAAGGTATTTGAGGATAAGTTTCCTAGAAAAAGGTTTATCTGTTATATTATTAATGATATTAAGGTAAAATGCTAATTTGTGCCATGCTAAATAAACAAGGAGATGGTGTCCCAAGCTTTTTAACTTGTAAGTTATCCTTAAAATAATAAGTTATGGAAATGCCTTTTTTTTGTTGGGGTTATATTTTAGTTGTTTAGGTTACCAAAAGAATCAGTTTAACATTATTACTAACTTATAAAAACATCATTTTCTCCTTTTACCTTGCTAACAAAGACATACTCTTGCTCTCATCCTAAGAATTGTCATCTTAGATAAATCATGGCACCATCAAAATATATGTTTGTGAAGATGATGTTAAGTTTTGCTATTGGTGCTTTATGGGTCACACCTGGAATCTCATTTGAAGACGGTGTCAAAAGCTCTGATGCTTCAACATCCTCTAATCAATTTTCCCTAGAAGGAAGTATAGGATTTTATGACTATCTAATTCGATGTTCACAAAAGTTTACAAAAAATTGTGGTTATCTTACATTCTCTGCTATAGTTTACCATAATGCAACATGGACATATATGTGTTATGATAACATATTAATGGGTTGGGAAAGAATTGCTATGACAACTTGATCATACCTATTCTTGAATCACTTGCGTTCAAAGGCAATGCTTCCCAAATTGCAACAAGTAACAAAAATGTTTGGAGCATGTGTGCTTCTATAGTAAAAAGTTCACCACCTTCTTATTAGTTTATTTGCACTTATAAAATATATAATTATTTAATTTTAGAATAAAAATCTACTATATGTTTAAATTTCTTTTGCAATGAATTAATTTAAATATGCATGTGAGGTAGGATATTTGATGGGGGCAACATTAATAAGATACAATAAAAGTTTATGTTAAAATAAACAAGATAGATTTTGCATATTTCGTGAATCTTTAATCTAGCTAACAACTTAGTCTCTAAACTTTACCTTTTAAATAAGAAGCAATCTTACATCTTAGAGAAAATTTTTAATTTAAAACTAGAAGATGGTAGCAAACTTGTATGTAACTAATTAGTTTCTAATCTAAACATATTTGATTTGAAAAACTATCCTTAAGTTGAATATATTTTTAAAAGTTAGATTTTAAAACAAATTGTCTAATAATATTCTTTCCATAGTAAAAGCTTTAAATTTTCATTTACTATAGTGACTATATTTGAGAGCATATTTTGTTATCTCTTCAAATTTAAAATTTTCAAGAAATCAAATAACTTAAGAAAATACTAAATCAACAGAGGTTCTTCAAAGTACATTATAATAGTTCCCACTCGTCATATTGGTTATGTGCTTTATTTTATACAAACATTTGTGAAGTTTTAAGCTCGAGCTCATCAAAATATGATTGAAGCTAGATTTATGGTTTGATCCATGATCAATTCTAGTTTTAAATTTTGCTAATGGCTTTATAGAAAATGTGAAGTTTTGATATGTGAAAACAACAAGTCTTGATAAACAAAACAAGAGTAAAAATGAAGTTAAAAGGTCTATTACCAACACTTAATACTATGTTATCAATACCTAATTAAGCTGTTACTATAATTTTATTAAATGTTATCGGCACATTCAATAAATAAGAAGAAAGACTAATTTGAGAAGCCTTTAATGACTAAATAGTAAAAATAAAAATAAGAGATGTTAAACCATAATTGTTAACAAAAATTTTGAGACTTAAGTATAATTTTAGAAAATTTAGGCAAGTTTAAAGTGTAATTTTAGAAAAATTTGCCAAAACTACAATTTTGGTATTTGTTCATATAAAATTCATACATGTGCATTTCTACCCCATTTTGGTGGTTCTTTTTACCATTTTCTTCCATCCTTTACCATTTTTTAGCTCCCATCGTTTCTCCTTTCAACATTATACTAAGGTTAACCATTTTTCTTTGAGTTTTCATGGATTATAATAAAATGTGCATAATATCTTTCATTTTGGAGATACCCAACAAAGATTGATGCTTGATCTAGCATCTATGGAGCAAGTATTTCATTCTTATGATTTTAAATTTTGATATGATAATTTTTTTATTTCTCATAATTTTCAACCTTGTAGTGGAACTTGAACTCATGGAATATGTTTTAAAGATAGATTAATGACTTTGAAATTGTTATAAAGCATTATATTTTATTGGTAATGAATTAGAAACAAGCATTACAAGAGAAAATTAGATTTTAGTGAGGGAATTTTTTGAATAAACAAATATCTCACCATTCCTCACTATTTAGCAAAAGAATACAGACCTTCATTAAATTGGAGCCAAGTTAAGCAAATTAGGGCATGAATATTCATGTCATACTAGTGACAAAGTTCTAAGGGATTAGTGAGAAAATATTCCCTCACTAAGGGTGTAATCCATCATCTATGGTAGTAAATATATATTTTTATTTAGAGAGGGAGTGGCAAGAGAATCCCTCACTAGAATTTTGACAGTACACTTAAATAATACAATTTTAATATGTGCACTATTACTTTTAAAGATTCTCTCTTCAATTTTTTCTTTTTTTTAATTATAATTTGAGTTCATGTTGGGAAGAAGGGGAACATAATTAGATAGGGGAAGGGATCAAGAAAAAAATCTCTCATAGACAAAGGAAAATGTAGAGAGACATAAAGAGAAGGCTTTTAGATAAAAAGAAATAGAAGCAAAAGAACAATTATGAAAGAAGAAAATAGGATAGGGATTCTTGAATTAAGACTACCATGAATTTTCTAATGCATACCAAATGATGATAGACATGGTTTAAGATTAAAAAAAAAAAAATCTTATAGTAAAAAGGATGGTGAGTAAATTAAAAATTTTGACAATTTTTACAAAATTTATGATGTTGTTTAAGTTATAAAACTACATTTTTGCATTCTACTTCATCATTTGAACCATAAACCTAATTCTTGAGTTACAAAACTTCAAGTTATTCAAGGATAAGTTTCTTATAAGAAAGTTTCTTTATTATGCTATTAATGATTTCAAGGTGAAACACTAATTTTGTGTGATGCTAAATGGACATGGAGATGGTGTAACATGTAAGTTATCCATAAAATAGTAAGTTATGGAAATATATTTTGATGTTTTGTGTTTTCTTATGTTAACAAAAAAGCTGATTTTGCATTATCCCTAGCCTATAAAAACATCATTTTCTCCTTCTACCTTGCCAACAAAGACATACTCTTATACTTATTCTAAGCTTCCCCATCCTAGATAAGTCATGGCATTATCAAAATACATGTTTACGATAACTATATTAATTTTTGCTTTTGGTGCTTTATGGGTTACACCTAGAGTCTCATTAGTAGATGATCCCAAGAGTTTTGATGCTTCAACACTCCCTAATCAATTCTCACTAGAACAAAGTCCAAGATTTTATGACTATCTAATTCAGTGTTCACAAAAGTTTACAAAAAATTGTGGTTATCTTCCATTTTCTGCTATAGTTTATCATAATGCCACACTCACATATAAGTGTTGTGACAATATAGTTAAGGAGGTGGGAAAGAATTGCTACGACAACTTGATCATACCTGTTCTCGAATCATTTTCATTCAAAGGCAATGCTTCCCAAATCACAAAAAGCAATAAGGAAGTTTGGAGTAGATGTGCTTCAATAGCAAAGAATTAACCATCTTATTATTAATTTACTTGTACTCATGAAATCTATTGTTATTTAATTCTAAAATAAAAATATATCATAGTTCTATATTTGTTTTTCAATGAATTAATTTGAATGTGCATGGGATGTGGTATATTAGATTGGGGCTAGGGTAATTACAAATGATAAAATAAAAATTTACGATGAAATAAAAAATAAAAATGTGTAATTTCATACATTATGAATCTAACAAGTTAGTCTTTAGATTTTACCTTTCAACATAGCAATAATTAATCTAGCTTCTTAAAGAAAATGTTTAATCTAAAATAATAAAATGTTAGCTTCTTAAAGGGTTATAATAAGTGTTTTTCATAAATAAAACTAAATTCGAACGATGGCTACATGTGCTCAGAGACAATCCGCGTATATTTATTAGAGAATGATCAAATACGTTGTTTTGTATGTAACCCATATATCTTTGGTTTAATCATATACAATCTAAAAATTATGCACATGTTAAACATATTTGACAGTTAGATATTATTTATTGAATTAAATTTTGAAATGCTCATATGTTGTAATGCCTATATGTTAGAAGATATTTCCATTTGTATTCTTCAAATTTTGAAATTGAGAAGAAATTTATTGAAGTAAATGCTAAATTAATAGAGTTTCTTCAAAGTATATCGTAAAAATACCTACTGATCGCGTGGGTTTCTTGCTTTATTTTATACAAACGTTTGTTAAGTTTCGAGGCCAGGCTCACTAAAATTTGACTGGAAGCCAGGCTTATGGTTCGATCCACGGGAACTTTGACTATACTGCTATAAATAAAATAATAAATAACCCAAACCAGTCATTGTGCTTCTTAAATGCATTATTTATTGTTGCCTTAAAGGGATGTGGGCACACACTTCATATCCCAGTTAACCTATATATGGTGTTTTTTTATTAAATATATAAAAATATTAATTAATATATATATATTTATAATTTTTAATTACACAATTTATTAAGATAATATATGTTTTTAATTCATGAATTTGAATATTAATAAAATATTATATATATATATATATATATATATATATATATATAATAGGACATTTATTCTTTTTTTACACATAAAAGTAACTAAAAAAAATTCAAAGTGTATTTCTTACAAATATGTAAACAAATAGACTTTTGAATTTTTTTAATTACTTTCAAAAAAGAAAAACATAACAAAGAAGATAATAAAAAAAATGAAAGAATAAAAAAGAATAAAATAAAAAGAAATAAAATATATGCAATAAATAATAAACTACTACATACTATATTAGTTTACTATACACAGAAATCAGAAGGATTTCTATTTATTTGGTTTGATTTTGGGTTGCTTTGACTGACAATTGGTGAAAAATTCAAATTCTATTGAGAGAACCAATTAAAAAAAAAGGAATTAGTTGATATAGTATGATGAACCCTTATTATTTTTAGCATGACAATCCTATATGCTCAATGGGTTCCATAAATAAACCTAAAAATTTTAATTTTAGATAGGTTCTTGATAAATAATAATTAAAGTACAGGATTAGGAATAATATTTATCAATGCAAAATAAATTAGTTGGGGATAGAAAGCCTTGGAAAATTAAATCAGTAATAATAGAAATAAAAAAAAGGACTTATTTGAAATATTGTAGGGACTTAACTGAAATGATTTAAAAATTTTAGAGACCAAAGCACAATTTGTCCCATATAAAAAATACGATTTGTTTTTCAAAGGGCGCAGGCACTGTCGGCTTTTTATTTTTTTTAATATGGGACAAATTGTATTTTGGCCCTAAAAATTCTTAAATCGTTTCAATGAAGTCCTCATAGCATTTCAAATAAGTCATTCTCTTTATTTCTATTGTCATTAATTTATTTCCCAAGTCCCTAATTTTTATGTGCAGTAAACTATTACAATATCATATAAATTTTTACTTTTTATTTTATTCTTTTATTTTTTTAATTATCTGCTTTGTCATATTTTTCCTTTCTTTCAAAAAAAAATTCTAAGTTTTTCTTTTCATATCGATGTAATAAATATACTTTAAGTATTTTTTGTTACTTTTATCTGTCAAAAAAATTAAATGAATTTCCTATTTTATATATATATATATATATATATAAAATATTTTATCAATGTTGAAATTCATAAATAAAAAATATGTATTATCTTAAATGGCGTAAAAAAATTAAAAATTAAATTGAATAAATAATAATTACATTTTAGTTAATATTTTATATTAAATATTAATTTAATTAATATTTTTATATATTAAAAAATCCATTACCTGACATAAGGTACTTGGATATGAAGAATGCGGGCTCATTTAAATTTCTTTTTTATAAAAAGATGTGAGCACTTTAAAAAAGAAAATAATTATGGGACATGGACAAATAGTGCCCACGTCTCTTAAAAGAACCAAAAAAAAAAAAAAAGATTAAATATCTTTAAAAATGAGAATGACGGTTGAGTGCTTAATTATTTATTATTTTATTTTTAATAATAAGGTCAAAATCCTTCTACCCATAATCAATTGTAGTAATAAATGTTTGTCACTAAATTCTTAGAGAAAGGAAAATAAAAATACCTTTAGGCTCCATTTGTTTTGTATAAAAAAAAAAATTCTAAGGATTTAATTTTTTTTGTCAATTTTGCATGGGAACTTTTTGTTTTGAAAAAACAGATCAAAATATATTTTGGTCCCAAAAATACATTTAATATTTTATGTTAGTCCTAAAAATTTTTTTGTTCCAAATAAATTTGTAAGTTTCCAAATCATTCTAAATAAATTTTAAATGTTAAAGTCATTAGCCGATTTACCTTAAAAATGATGTGACATGTTAATTGTCATTTTTTTAAATCTAGGTATATTAAAAACCTATATTTGAAAACATTTACAATAAAAAATTTTAAAAAATAAAATTATTCTTAAAAACTATAATTATCATTAAGTTTTAGAAAATTTATTAATGAATGTAGAAAATTTATTACTGGATGTTAAAAAATAAATTGTCTTACACCTAATAATAAACCTCTAAAATTTGATAATAATTATAGCCTTTAAAAATGATTTCATTTTTAAAGTTCTTTATTATAAATTTTACAAGATTTGAGTATTTAAATATAATTTTTTCTATATATTTACCACCTCATAATCTCTTTCTTCTCCCTCTTCTTCTAACTTTTCTCCGTTCTATTTGGGTCTAAGATCTAAATATTGCCATTTGGGTCCACATGAGAACTTTGACAGCAAGATGGGTTTGGGTTTGGCATTGATTTTCGATTCATGCCGGGATACAAATTTTGAAAATGCGGTGAGTCTAGTCTATGATCATAATTGATCTTTCTATCTAGGCAAAAAAAAAAAAAAGTTAATTTGAACCAAACGATTCCAAATTTTGAGACTTGAAAATGTTCAAACTTAGATTTTAGACTTAAATCTAAACTTTTTAAATTGTGGTCAAACTTAGACCAAAATAAAAAGTTTGAAATGAGTCTTTAGGTTTGAATTTGACTTCAATCTTAACTTTTTTTATGTAGTTTAAACTTTGATCCAAAAAGACATTTTGAAAATGAACTGAGTTTATGCTTGCACTCTATTTATTTTTCTTTGAAAGTCTAACTTTTATTCTATAATCAAATATATTAATTATTATTATTACCACTAACACTCAACTCATTATTATTATTCACATTGTATCATCATCTACTACTTTACTATCATTGTCTATCAATTGCCTCCTTTTTGATTTTTATCCAATCCAACAAAAGAAAAAAAAATATTCATGCAATAATTTTCTAATGAAATAAACAATAAGGAATTTAAGTTCTTATTAAGATGTCTTGTAATTAAACATGGCAAGTCCAAAAGCCACTAGGTGTGGTGAGGGATGTAAGTTCCTAGTAAGATGTCTCGGACTCAGACTTTGGTTCCATCATGTTAAGACAAGACCAGAGAGATGTGCATACCAAATAATTGTTATGGTAAAACGGTTTTGTTCATAAAATTGTTGTTTATGACAGTGCCAGTAAAGGGGGAATGAGGAAGAGTGGTGAAGGAAGAATATATATAATAAAGGATTTAGGGAAGAAGTGTGTGTGAAGAATCTTCCTGTCTCAAAATGCAACGAGAAAGAAACAACCAAAGAAATACTATCACATAACCCATTCCTCAACCTCAAGTATGGTGATGACAATGACCATTAGATAATATCACATAACCCATTCCTTAACCTCAAGTATGGTGATGACAATGACCATTAATCTTTCGTTTTGATAAGATGATGATGAAAAATGGCCTCATGATGACTCAATGTACACTCCACAGCTGATATGTCAGTTATCCTCTCAAACTCATATTTTAAACTTCATATCTCATTACTTTTGGAAAAAATTGAAGCTGCTGATATATTATAACCTATAATTTTAGAAGCATGAATATATTGATATAGACATACAATACAACAAAATTTGAAGCGTCCATATATAATTTAAATTCTTTGTCAACTAATATTAAAGACAATTTCTTTTTAAATGTTTGTGCTTCATCAATTATAACTCTCAGTATTAAGAATTTTAGAACAAAGTTAAAGAAAATAGTGCCATATCAGAGAAAAGCTGTAAATAACATGAGTCTTTTTAAGCTTTTCTTCAATCATACAAAGTTTTTTTTTCTTTCTTTGTTTTTTTTCGCCTCTTTTTGTTGGTTATTTTGGTGACACAGACGTTTTAAAAGGACCTTATATGTGTCAAGTTGCCGAATGTACAATGTGGGATTGGTATTGAAGGAAGGGAAACTTCTTATCTGTTTCTTTATCCTATTACAGCCTTGTCCATAGATGTATCTTTCAAAAGGGTCCAACTCTAAGCCTTGATGCAACCTCAGAGACATTGAAATTAAATGCAATTCTTGGTTAGGTTAGGTTTCTAGCTTTATTTTATATAGAAGTTTTGTGCAATTACAAAAAGTCATATCTGTTAGTTCCTAACTTAATTAGTATAAGTAAAGTTACTCAACAAGTATATAAATTGTATTCAGGACATGGAGACAAACAATGTAAGACTTTTAACAACGTCCATGATCAAGACCACTAATGGTTCAACCAATAATCTATGACTATCAATTGGAACATGTTGAGAAAAAGAGGATAGAACTTCTGATCAATAATGGGTGATTCTGATAATTTCAGGAAAGATTATACCAAATTCAACCCTGTCCGGTCTTGTGGGAGCCCTTTCAAAAGGATAATCATGTTACTCATGATTTATAAACTATAATGAGGACAGAAGAAGGCATGAAGATATGGCACAGAAGTAGAAAAAGGCTGTGTTTGACCATGATTTGTGATCCTCTGGAACAGGATTTAGATCCTCTCAAATAGTACCAGTTCCTAGTTGTTTAATATTCTTCTTTCAATTGTGATACTATGTTGATGCCAATTCTTCCATATTGAACAAGCAAACGTACATTTAAAAAAAAAAAAAAAGATCTACAAATATATCTCATTGTACAGTATCTTCTAGGAGATGAGAAAGTAAGTTCAGCATATTCACATTCTCAAGCGTTTTGCTTCTGATTTACTTCATAGAACTAGTTGCTACATTTCTTGGACGACCAGAGAAGTAGCTTTTGTTTTGGCATCATAAATTTTCTGTAAAGTTAGGAAGAGAATAACTGAAAACTTTCAACATCTTCCAACATCGAAAACTGCTTTTTAAAATATTTACTCTACACTTTGTATTTATTTCTCTAATTTTACAGAAAAATTATAACAAAAACTCTAGAGAATCTGGACTTCATAAATTCACGGACTGTTAGTCACATTTAATTATTAATCCATATACAGTGTGGATTCTCAAGCAATTAAGGAAGAGAGCAAATATTTATTCATTAGTTCTCGTCCATTCATTTCAGCTGGAAATCCGAGATACATGATACAAAAAAACACAGGATGATATATCTTAAAAAACCCCCAAAAAAAAAAAAATAGAGGAAAGGAAAAATGTTCTTACAATGACTAATTAAGTACAATTCAAACAGACCGAACCCAACAAAAGTGGAACGAGGATACAAATTGCTTGGAAACAAAGTGTGTAAATTTAGTCGAAGCCTGGTGGCTTGTAGGCGATGAAGCTGATGCACTGGACTTGGCGACGGTTGTCGAATCCGATGATTCGGACGTGAGACTGAGGGTATTCCTTCTTGGCTTCCTCAAGCTCCTTCAACACCTGAGCTGAGTCTGTGCATCCAAACATGGGCAGCTTCCACATTGTCCAGTACCTTCCATCATAGTACCCTGGTGACCTGTGGTACTTGCGGTGCACAAATGGTTCCTACACACATCAAACCAACCAAATCTTCTATCAAGATCACATTCCGATAATTTTAACAAATTTTAATTTTTTTAAAGTAGGAGGTGAATGAAAATTCACTCATCCATCACTTATGTTAAATGATTTATGTGAATGAACATAAATATGCATATTCAAAAGAGCAAGAATGACAAATAATGGACCTATGCCTTCAGAATTCACGGCCGGTTGGGTATGTAGAATACATAGAATGATAAGAAAAATATAAAAGAAAAAGATAATTTTGCAAATAAAAAAATATTCTTATATCCTTACTTTAATTTAAATTCAAAAAGGAATAAATATTAAATAATGATAATAAAAGTATAACTGGCATTACATTAATTATGTTGAAGAAATTCCTCTACCTTGCACAGAAACAAATGTCCCCTTAGTGGCATATTAACACAAGTTTGAACTATATCATAATTTTTAGGTCAAAAAGCACAAAATTTTTAAATTTCAAGTTTATGCAGGTAATTTTTTTGACATTCACAACATTAAAATGAATCCCTCAAATTTGACTATAAGTGTGACTAACCCTAACCAATAATAAATCTATTATTTCACTAACAAAAATGTGACATATCAAAGGCATCTGTACATGATAAATTTAAGGGGTTATTTGTAAAAAAAAAAAATAGAGTTTAAGAATCTATTTAATTTGTCGTATCACCCTTTCATTAGCAAATTAGCAAATTAACTAACTGTGCAAGTTATCTACACAAAAAATGAGTTTAAATAATACATTTTAAAGTCTTAAAAATCCAAAGGTTATCACATATGACAAAAAATTTAGAAAGATTATATACATTTTGATCTAATTTTTAAACTTATGTAAACCCAATTATCAAATTTTAAGTCAAATGAATTAAATTAAAATTTAAGTAAAATAGAAAAAAAAAACTAAAAAGAAACCAAAAGGGTATTGGAGGAAACTGACCTCCAACTCGAATTCCAAGCAGGGAATCCATCCCTTCCTGAGAAGGTAATCAACTTCCTTGGCCAAAGCCTCAGGAGAGAGCGTTGGAAGGTAGGAAAGAGTCTCGTACTTCCTCCTCCCAAGAGGGGGCCACACCTGGTTTTCACAAACAACAACACAAAAAACTTGTGAATCTTTTCCATCATTAACAAACGAATCAATTACTGCCTTGTATACAATTTCATTTGGATGTGTAATTACCTTTATGCATTGTACTCTTCCACCGTTGTCTGCAATGGAAGTAATGTCGTTGTTGGCCTTCCTGGTCACGGGGAAGCCGGCGGCTGACTTGAGGCCGGAGAACGGCGCTACCATGTTGGCCTGTACCGGAGAGGAGCGGCTGACTGTGGTGACGGCGGCGGACGAAAGCACGGCGGAGGCCATTTCTTTCTCCTTTTCCTTTCCACTACTTAGTACTAGTAGTCTAGTATAGAGATGCAAAAGCTTCTGCTCACACTAGGTATATATAATGGTTTAATTTGGATATTTCCAATCCAAAGGCTTGAAATTGAGGGACTCTTCATCTGGCAAAACTTGACCGTTGGATAGCGGTTTGATGACATTACTCCATCATGGCCACACGAGAGTGGAAGTTTTTAATGCTAGCCTTATCGTTGGGCACCACTATGGCAGTGCCACGTGGAAGAAACTCCTTAATCTTATCTTTTCCAAAGGACAATGTAAATGTGTGATGGTGGTTAAGTTGATACTTTTTGGCCTCAGCCAATTTGTGACCATCCCTTCTTATCATTCATGGGTGAAGTTAAATGCCCTTTTGTCACTTTTTCTATGGTAAGGTTTCATGGTAATATTGATGGGTTACCATGCTTTGGCTTCTTCGGGAGTTGAAAGGTGAAAGAAGAGCCATTTTATCTGACAGTCTCTTATCTCTTTTGTTGGGTAGTTGAAGATGTGCATATCTATCTTTCGTTCTTTCTTGTCAATAACCTTGGCATTCACTAAGCTTTTAGCTAGATTTGTTTCAATGTCACGGTAACTTCCATCCCTTTCCATGCATATCTTAGTGCAGTAACAATTACGTATCACTAGGTCAACAATTATAGTTGTTAATTAGAGTGCAACTTTATTTCCTTCATTCATTGTAAAGTAGACTTCAAGCATTATAGTTCAAACACAAGGAGTTAACAGAAATCTTACTAATCTGCAATAGTAGAAGCAAAATGTGAACATTGGAGTGTGAGAGGAACATAGAGCTCCTTATACCATGCTTGGTTCAATAAAGCAACCTAATTCCAAAGTGCATTCCATGAGATATTGAATCTATGATGGAAAATCGGATGTTGTGGATTACCAACTCTTGTTATTTAATCTAACATGAAAAAAAAAGGGATAAAAAAAAGAATTTTACAGTGGATATTCACAATTAAAAAGCTATTTTCTTCAAGAGAGAATGTCTTCTTTTTGTTTATGCTCAATTGTAGTTTTGTCTTTTTGTAATGATTTTTTTCGTTTTTCTTGATAGAAGTAGAAGTCATTCAAACCCATCTCTTTCTTGAAAAAAATAAAATAAAATTTGCATGATTTACTAGTATGAAAATTAATGGAAAGGTTAAAACTTGTCCTATAAGAAAGGAAGCCAAGAAAGCACATGTGAAACATTTTACTATAGATGGATGATACGAAGAAAATATCTCTCAAACCTTCTCCTTAAATGTTGAACAACTAGCTTCACAATCTCTCTAACCTTTCTCCAAGCCATACACCCTCTTTACTGAACCCAATGAGCTCATCATTCAACCAAAACCACTCAAAGTTGGCAATAAAGCAGCCTTTGAATGGAAACGCTTTGATTATCCCGCTTTGGTGATGTAAAAAACTACCTTTTTCTCCTCTTGATTACCACAAATCATGCACCATATCCTCTTTAAGTTAGTTCAGTCTTTCCTTTAAAATCTTCTCTTTTGTTGACACGTGACAGAACAATTTCAAAAGATATGAATACAGAGTACTAAGACTATGTCAAGAAGATGAGTGCCTCCATAGATTCCACTAAGAATGCTAAAAAGTGAAGATTCAATGTTTTCTTTGCACTTTCTTACTTCCTCAAATCCAAAAACCAAATAAGGCCTTCAGTCCAAGAATGCACAATTTACCAATGAAGACATCTCAACAACTTACTTAGAAATCCAAATCTGGCATGATAAATGCTCATTCTAGCTAAAGAGACTAATCTAATATATCATAAGACTAAAGAAACAAATAGAAAGACAAAAACCTAGACCTTTGTTGTGTTGGAATGTGAAAGAGCAGAGTATTTTTATTTAGGTGAGAAATAGAATATGCGACAATTGCAACATGAAAAATTAAGGAGTAAGAGTCTTACTTTCATTCATTTTATATAGATAATTAAGTTTACAAAATAAATTTTAGCTTCTACAAATTACAACTTTCCTAACTTAACTCCTTAAAACAAGGTTTTCCCTATACTTTTGACAACCTAGACAGAACAAAATACAACTACAGTTAAGGTTATGAACTTGTGATAGCAATTGTGCTTCTATCAACATCTTCATCCATTGTAGTAAGCCTTATCCTTTTCATCAACACTCCTCCTAACATGCTTGCTGCAAACTCCTAGCTTTTCTCTTATTTGTTAAATTTGGTTTATGGCCTTTGTAAGAACATAAGTTGTTTGGTCTTCAAAGTTGCAATAGAACAATGCAACCTACTTTTCCTTCTAAGCTTCTCTCGTAAAATGGTATTTTAAGAAAAGCTTTGAGGATAGAATTGTGTATGTTGAGAAATAAACCCAACACATCCTTATTAAATCATCAACGAAGAGTATAATTACTTGCATCCTCCTAGTGATAAGGTTGTTGTAGGACCACTCAAGTCTATGTGATTAAGTTGCATCCTTTCGGCTACTTTGTGCATGACCATTTGAAAATGGTTTTTCTATTTAATTTACCAAGTTGGCAAAATTCATCCACATTAACAAGATCATGAATGCTAGGCATGTAATGAGTTAGGTTTTTTTTCATACAATATTTTCAAGGTAGTGTAATTGAAAGAACTCAACCTTTTTTTTTTCCTATAAACAAACTTATCTACTAAATTAAATATTGCATATCAATGAGTTTCCAATGATTTTTTTTCTTTTTTTCTCTTTTTTCATCTTAACTGTCATAAGTTCAAAACCAGTAGAATTTATAATAACGAAGCTTTGTTCTTAAGCATTAGCGTATAATTCCTTTCAAGCATTTGAACCACACTAACCAAGTTTTGGTGAATGCCTGGCATAAATAAAACAATTATAATAAGTTTTATACCTGCTAATATGTTAATAACGATGGTCATTTTGCCTTTGACATCAACATTGTCTCCATTTCCTAGTTTAATCCTTGAGATGTTTGACTTTTCAATGTACTTGGCTTAAGTCAAATGTCATATGAATTGTATAAGCACTATCAATCAACCAAGCTTTTGGATTGTTGTTTGTTGAATAAAAAGTTCTATGAATAATGCTTTATTTGGATGAGTCTTCTTGGTAATCACATTTATATGGCTTTTTGATAATTAAACTATTCAATTATAAATGTAAATGTTTATATTCTCACTACTAATAGAATATGAATCTAAGAGGTCATGCACAATATAAGACAAAATAAGAGAGGCACTTGAATGTAAATAAATGCAAACAATTTTGCACTTTATTTTAAAAAAAAGATTTATAAATAGCTAGCACTCTCTAGTTATCACTCACTTACTCACTCTCTCTAAGAAATCGTAAAAGGAGTTCTCTTAAGCTAAAGACTATAACTTTAACATCTCTTTTGGTTTTGTCTTAGTGTGGATGCACTAAAAGGCAAGATATGTGTTGCTTTGCTTTTGCTAATTAAGCTTAGAGTTCATACTGCTTTGGGCTATAAACTTGGTACTTGATGATCAGACCTTGTGAACATGAGTAGCTACCAAAGCAAGTCACTTTAACCTTCTCTTATAATTTTGATATGATTTACAAGAAGGTCTTAGGTTAAAGAAAGTAAAGAAATTTTTAAAACATTAGTTTTCATTCTTTTTTCTAGAATTGTTCTAGTTATATATATATATATTGCAGTGGTATCTTTGCTTGTTGTTTCTCTTGATTCCTCTTAATTTTGCACACTTTCTTAGTATAACCTAACCATTTATCATGTTTGCACTATATGTTTCTCCAAGTGAATTATTCTTAAGTAATTTGAAATTGTTGAAATTTTCACTTTTCTTCTCCTCTTCTATATTGCTTCCTCCCCCTTTTTGGACCTTTCTTTCTTTTTTTGACCCCTGCTTCTTCCTATTATAAATATTTTAAGCTTTTCCTTATATATGTTGCTAGCTACAAATGCATATTTATTTATTATTTTCTTGAATTGTCTTCCTAATTTGGAGCTAAAAACTCATTAACAAGATTTGATTAACTTATTTATGACAAATCTTTGGAGCTTTGAAAAGGAAAATTTTTACTTAAAATTTTCAAGAAGACTAACCAATACTTCGTCTACCACCTTTGATTTGATAACTCCTCTCCAATTAATAAAATATTGTTTACAATTTTTACTAACCTAGTGAAATACTCTTTGATAGTGTCAACATCTTTCATCTTCAAAACCTTAAACTTCCTCCTTAGGTTGAGGATATTCTTGTTTTTGAACTACTTTGGAGCTCCTTATAAGCTTGTCCTAAGCTTCTTTTCTTGTCTTGCAAGCCATGGTCTTTGTAAGCAAATCATCATTCATGTTTGAGTGGATAATGATCAAAGCTTTACCCTCCTTAATGACTTCTTTATTGTGTTATCTCATAGGTAGCACTTGAAATATTTGATAAATGAGGTGGCTTAATACTTGACTCCACCATTTCTAAGGCCCACAGGTTGTAAAATAAGTTCTTATTTTTGTTGACCACAAGGCATAATTTTCACCTATGAAAACTGGAGCTAGTGGAGAGGAAACATTTACCGATGTCATTAGGTTTCAAGGACTCTAAGATAAGGAAGCTCTAATATCACTAATGGAATAATAAAGAGTATGGTATTTTGTTCACGTGAGGAGCAGAATATGCAGTAACTAGAACATGAAAATCAAAGGGAGACAATTCATGCATTCTTTCATTGTTTACAGTTAATCTTGTAAAAAAGCATTTTTAGCTTCTACTAGTTACTAATAAATCTTTTAACTTAAATCCTCAAAACAAGGTTTTCCTATACTTTTGATATAGAAGTTCAAGAAAGTACAACTAATGGCTTGGAAGTTTTGAAAAGAGAGGAGTGGATAGTCATTAGATTGGAAGTTTAGTGAAAAAAGGAATAATATCTCACTTCTTAATGGTTGAATGTACAATATCATTAATGGGATAAAGTAGGTTTGGAGGATGAAGTTTTCAATAATATTTTTGTGATGTTAAACCTTTTTAAAAAAATAGACAAGTATAACCTATCCTATCCTATCATAGATAGAGAGAGAGAGAGAGAGAGAGAGAGAGAGAGAGAGAGAGAGAGAGAGAGAGAGAGAGAGAGAGAGAGAGAGAGAGAGAGTGAGAGTGAGAGTGAGTAGGCGAGCTTAGCTGTTTAGCTTCTTAGAACTATCACTTGTAGGAGTAATTTTCTTCTTTTTTGGCAATTTTATTTGTTGACCAAGGCTTCAAAATGTGTTAAAATTTTGATAATAAAAAAAATCCTTAAAATTGTTCAATTAATTCTTTAATTTTATAAAATTAAAAGTATAAGTTGATTTAAAAATTAAAAACATGTTAAATGCTAATTTGATTACATTAAAAGCTTTCCTTTTAGATGAAGATCACATGAAAGCAAATAGAAAAGAAATGAAGGATAAAATCAAACCTTAATGCATGATTACAAGATTGTAAACAAATAAAGAAACAATCAAAATTAAAGAGTTAAATGTAAAATCAAAGAATTTAATTCCAAAAGTCAAATTACATAATTCAAACAAAGTCAAAACTTTAGCAAAGGATTACAACACCAAAATCAAAGAAAAAAAGTAGTCTAAAAACATAATAAAGGAGCTAAAATCAAGTGGAAAACATGTTAGTAGAGGACTGTAGCAAAATCAAATGTTTTCTTATCTAGATATTGCAATGGCTAGTTTCTATTAGAAAAATTAAAAGAAATCTCAAAAGAGAAACAACAAGGAAAGAATCAAGTTTCTAATGTATATATCTTCATTAATATGTCATATTGAAGCTATGATGCTGCACTCAAGCCAAAAAACAAAGCTATTCAATTTTCATACTATAATGGCTAGAAATCCAAAAAATGGAAATGAGCTACAACATGATTTTTGCAATGGCAACAAGAGTCATATTTGGAAGCAAGAATCATGTAGAAACAAGTTTAGAACAAAGGAGAAAATAGCTCTAGTGGCTAGAAGATTTTTAAAAAATTCAAGAAAGGATACAAAATCAATATAGTTACATTTTAATGGCTAATTCTCATAGATAGAAGAACTAGAAGTTTAAAGTTGTCTAAGTACTATTATCTTACCAAAGAGTTTAGTGTGAAGGTTTATATCACTTAGAGAGTGAATATATTGAGTTACATTGTACTCTCTTGTGTTTAAAGGTTCACCAATTCTTTCATACACTTTGTAATTTTCTCCTTGAGAGAGTTAATTGTAGGTGAGTTGGAGGAAAATCCTTGTGTGTTGTTGTTCTTGTAACCCATGCTTGTGAGCAAATGTACAACTAACTAATTGATTGAAGTGAAAAGTCCCTTATGCAGTCAGAGGAGTAGGCATAAGTTACATTCACCAAACCAAGACATAAATTCATGGTATTTTTCTTCTCTTCCCTTCTTTCTTTTGTTTTATTACACTGGTTTTACTCAATACATGAATTTTTGTTAATAGTCATTTATAGTTAGCTGATTTTCTGCACATATACATCTTCACTCTCCTGTAAGTGTATTCTTTATTATCCTCTTTAGGGAAAAGCTTCATTTATTCAAAGTTTTGGAAGATTTACAACTTATTTCTTCAGAATCATTGCCAACTTTTAAAAGATGTTTAGAAGGTTCAACTAATAAGGGGTTGGGAAGTATGTTACCTTTCCATGTATGTGTTGGAATTTCTATTGTCATTTCCTGTTAGTTTGAGTTGTAAATTTATTCTTAGTTTTTTTGTAATAGTTTATATGAGGTGTCTTGCCTCTTTTTCTTGATTAATTTGTTGTTCTTGTTTGTCTCATAAATGCAGACATGCTTACTTGTTTAGTCTACTTGCCCTTTATCTTTTGATGCTTGTGGCTTATATGCTTGATGAAGTGTGCAATTTCATCTTAATATGAATGAATGTCCAAAAATAAGAAAAAAGGAGATGAAAAATTATAAAGAACCCCAACCCTCCAATTTGAAGTAGTTTAAAATTTGAGGTGAGAAATGGTTTAGAATGGTTTCCAAAAGATCTTAACCCACCACATCCCGTTAGCTTTTAAACATTCAATTGATAATTAAGATGCTCAAACCATCCTACTCCACCCTACCCTACTCCCAAGCCACCCTCCCATTCATGCCATAAATATAATGTCTACAGCTAAGGCTGTGACAAAAACCATGCTTCCATCAACATCTTCATCAATTGCAATAAGCTCTATTATTTTCTTCAACAAATTAATTTCAATAGCAATCCATTCTTTGTCAAACTAAGAACTTTTTCTTAATGCATTCTAATAATATGTTGTTTTCTAATTTACCCTTAATAGTTATCATAAAATAAAAATAAATCGCATTGGACTTACCAATTCAACTGGTCCAATAAACTTCAAAAACCATTTACTTCCCAAATCGGTCAAAGTCAAAAAAACAAAATAGTTTTGACCGGAAACCCAATGTGAACCGGCCACGGATTTGTCACTCAACTCAACCAGTCCATGTTACATTGTGGAGGCTAATTGGATTTTGGAAAAACTGCAAATTTGGTGAATCGAACCCCACCCTTCAGAATAGCAACAACATACAACTACCCAACGCTTCAGTTTTGATGACAGACGGATATAAAGTACTTATTTACTCCAAGTCATAACTTAGGACAAAAAAAGTCAAAAAGAAAAAGATCTTAAAAGTTAAAGTAGATAATATTATTTATATTAAAAAACATCTTAAATATAAATGTATAATTTATACTGCCAAAATAAGAATTTTATGTCAACTATTGAGTGTTATATCAATATATTTTAACTTATTAATGCTTTTTAATGTATTTTTTAATTTCTTATTGAATATTACAATATGATCGTGGTTGAATGGTCGACCAATGCTATGTTTACTTCTCCAATTTTAGAACATTGGTAGTGACTGAGTGTTGATCTCTACCCAAATTATTTCATTTAGACCCCCTTTTTTTTCGGGTATATAGCCACCCGAGGGTATTTGTACTTCGCATGCATGTTGAACAATTCAACTTTCTTCTCTAATACATGTCGTCTACACCAAAACAAGAAAATTTATCAAGAAATTTCTTATCCCAAAAGATCAACTTGACTAAAATTCGAATATGTGATAATGCATTTATAAGCACCTACAAATACAAGGGTATTTGTACTTTTGCATGCAAGTCGAATAATTCAACTTTCTTCTCCAATAATACGTCACCTACGCACCAAAACTAAAAAATTTATTTTGAAAAATATATATTTCTTAAAGTACTAAAAAAATACTTTTTAAAATTCCTTCATTTCTCATAGGAACAGAAAAGGAACAGTTATAAAGCTAAATTTGTGTCTAAGCAAACGCCAAGCTGAGTAAGTTTGTTTTTGCATTATAGTTTAGTGACATTAATAATCTAAAGTCAGCATAGATGTCAACACACTAAAGGAAAATCAACATATGATGGGTTCTCAAGCAAGCAAATATTTATTCATATTCATAAGTTCTCATCCATTCATTTCCACTGGAAATCCGGAAAAACAGAAACAAAAAACATAGGATGATAGTATCTTATAAAAACAAATGGGAAAGCAAAAAAGTACAAATTGCTTGGAAACAAAGTGTGTAAATTTAGTCGAAGCCTGGTGGCTTGTAGGCGATGAAGCTGATGCACTGGACTTGGCGACGGTTGTCGAATCCGATGATTCGGACGTGAGACTGAGGGTATTCCTTCTTGGCTTCCTCAAGCTCCTTCAACACCTGAGCTGAGTCTGTGCATCCAAACATGGGCAGCTTCCACATTGTCCAGTACCTTCCATCATAGTACCCTGGTGACGCGTGGTACTTGCGGTGCACAAATGGTTCCTACACACATCAAACCAACCAAATCTTCTATCAAGATCACATTCCGATAATTTTAACAAATTTTAATTTTTTTAAAGTAGGAGGTGAATGAAAATTCACTCATCCATCACTTATGTTAAATGATTTATGTGAATGAACATAAATATGCATATTCAAAAGAGCAAGAATGACAAATAATGGACCTATGCCTTCAGAATTCACGGCCGGTTGGGTATGTAGAATACATAGAATGATAAGAAAAATATAAAAGAAAAAGATAATTTTGCAAATAAAAAAAATATTCTTATATCCTTACTTTAATTTAAATTCAAAAAGGAATAAATATTAAATAATGATAATAAAAGTATAACTGGCATTACATTAATTATGTTGAAGAAATTCCTCTACCTTGCACAGAAACAAATGTCCCCTTAGTGGCATATTAACACAAGTTTGAACTATATCATAATTTTTAGGTCAAAAAGCACAAAATTTTTAAATTTCAAGTTTATGCAGGTAATTTTTTTGACATTCACAACATTAAAATGAATCCCTCAAATTTGACTATAAGTGTGACTAACCCTAACCAATAATAAATCTATTATTTCACTAACAAAAATGTGACATATCAAAGGCATCTGTACATGATAAATTTAAGGGGTTATTTGTAAAAAAAAAATAGAGTTTAAGAATCTATTTAATTTGTCGTATCACCCTTTCATTAGTAAATTGGCAAATTAATTAACTGTGCAAGTTATCTACACAAAAAATGAGTTTAAATAATACATTTTAAAGTTTTAAAAATCCAAAGGTTATCACATATGACAAAAAATTTAGAAAGATTATATACATTTTGATCTAACTTTTAAACTTATGTAAACTCAATTATCAAATTTTAAGTTAAATGAATTAAATTAAAATTTAAGTAAAATAGAAAAAAAAAAAAAACTAAAAAGAAACTAAAAGGGTATTGGAGGAAACTGACCTCCAACTCGAATTCCAAGCAGGGAATCCATCCCTTCCTGAGAAGGTAATCAACTTCCTTGGCCAAAGCCTCAGGAGAGAGCGTTGGAAGGTAGGAAAGAGTCTCGTACTTCCTCCTCCCAAGAGGGGGCCACACCTGGTTTTCACAAACAACAACACAAAAAACTTGTGAATCTTTTCCATCATTAACAAACGAATCAATTACTGCCTTGTATACAATTTCATTTGGATGTGTAATTACCTTTATGCATTGTACTCTTCCACCGTTGTCTGCAATGGAAGTAATGTCGTTGTTGGCCTTCCTGGTCACGGGGAAGCCGGCGGCTGACTTGAGGCCGGAGAACGGCGCCACCATGTTGGCCTGTACCGGAGAGGAGCGGCTGACTGTGGTGACGGCGGCGGACGAAAGCACGGCGGAGGCCATTTCTTTCTCCTTTTCCTTTCCACTACTTAGTACTAGTAGTCTAGTATAGAGATGCAAAAGCTTCTGCTCACACTAGGTATATATAATGGTTTAGTTTGGATATTTCCAATCCAATGGCTTGAAATTGAGGGACTCTTCATCTGGCAAAACTTGACCGTTGGATAGCGGGGTGATGACATTACTCCATCATGGCCACACGAGAGTGAAAGTTTTTGAATGGGAGCCTTATCGTTAGGCATCACAATGGAAGTGCCACGTGGAGGAAACTCCATAACCTTATCTTTTCCAAAGGACAACATAGATGTGTGATGGTGGTTAAGTTGATATTTTTTTGGTGCCAGAAAGTCTAGGCCATACGGACCTCTCATGGAATTTGTGCCCATCCCTTCTGCACATATATCATTCCTGGGTTTAGTTAAAACCTCTTGTCCGTTAGGACTAATGGTTATCCAGGATTTGGCTCTTTCAAGAAGACAAAAGGTAAAAGTAACAATTTTCAAACAAAATTTTTTTACATTTTCTCCAAACTGAGGATTAATTGTAAAATTAATATATCAACTTTAAAATATAACTTTTGAAATTTAGATTAAAATGAAGAGATTAAATTTTAGTTAAAATTAATGACAAAAGGTTCATGATTTTGTCTAAACAATGTTTAATTTAAGTCCACGTTGGAGTTGCAAAAACAATATTTTAAAAATTAACTAATGGCATATTTGGTAAGGGATGGCAAAATGAAAAGGAAATAGACAATAGAATAAAATATCTATTTTGTTTTTATAATTATTATTTAATTATTACTCAATATTATTTATTAATAATTATTTAATTATTAAAAATAAAAATACTAAAATCAGTTTCTATCTATTAAATTATATATTTTTTATTTTTATTTTTATACTTTAACTTTCTATATATCAAATAAGTTGTAAAATTTATTACTTGTATTTTTATCCAAAATTTGAAAGGTTATTTTCTCCGGCTCAAATCAATATTGGACTTGAAAAGAATAGTTTTTTTTTCAGTTTTATTGATTAATTGAGATTTAATATTTTTATTTTAATCAAAAAAATTGAAAGGGTGCTCTGTTACGGGCTCACATCCCTCTTGCACAATAAAAAAT
This sequence comes from Erythrophleum fordii, assembly GCA_032878935.1. NCBI lineage: Eukaryota > Viridiplantae > Streptophyta > Magnoliopsida > Fabales > Fabaceae > Erythrophleum > Erythrophleum fordii. The sequence goes on along the minus strand of JAVQMF010000056.1, from coordinate 10,763,822 downwards.
GCTGTGCCGCCCCCAAACAAGAGAGTCAAAGCATCTTTTGTTTTTTTTAATATCCTGTACTACACAGCATGTGTCTGAAGAAAAATTTGTTTTCATTATATAACACTTGACAATTAACATCCTGATTCTGTAATTAGAAAATTGTAGTAAAAAAAGAAGAAAATATATATATATATATATATATATAAAAGAAGCGTTTCTTCTGACAGTCTCTTGTCTCTTTTGTGGGGGAGTTGAAGATGTGCATATCTCTCCCTTCCTTACCAATTCATGCTTTGCTTGGTTCAATGATACATCTTTATCCCCACAAAAGAGTTGATATTTTCTTTATTTCTGCTGAGCTGTAGGCTTTGTCTACTTTTAAGGATATTTATCATTTCCCTAGGCAGCAAACAAAAAAAACAGTATCATTTGACTAGTGTGAAAGTGAAAAGGTTAAACGCTATCCTATAAGAATGGAAGCACAAGAATGCATTTGTGGAAGATTGCGAAGAAAATATCTCTCAAACCTTCTCCTAAAAGGTTGGGTACAGCTAGCTTCCATCATTGCTCTATCCTTTCTCCCTTCTTTAGCACCTCCTTTTTTTTCAATCCAATCAGCTCATCATTCAAACAAAACCACTCAAAGTTAAGCAACAAAGCAACCTCTGAATTACCAATAAGTTTTGGCTCAACTGTACCAGAATCATCACCAAGGTTGAAGGATCTGACTTTGAAAACTAAATTAGGCCTTTAATTCAAGATGCAGATTCCACTAGTGAAGACATCTAAAACATCCAAATCTGGTATGAAGAATTGTTTCTAAACTAGAGTGACCTAAACAACATGAAGATGCCAATCCTCTGCTCTAACAAGAAGGACAAATTCATCTTAATAAACGGGTAGGGCAACAAGGACAAAAACCTAGACCTTTCTTGATTCAAATAGCACTTCATTCCTTGTCAAACTGAGCTCCCTTTCTTTCTTTCAAGGCATACCAGGATTCATGATATCTCATTCTCATCTAACTAACCTGCCTGCAAAATTCAGATATTTGGAAACTGTGATATCAATGAACCTAAGAAACATGGACAGAGACATGGGCATAAATATTTTGACATGAAAAAATTTGAAGTTTCCATGTGTAATATGAAGTGTCATGTCTTATATAAACATTTTGACATGATAAAATATGTTTAATCCTATACCCTTTATATTTCAGGGGAAAAAATGACTTAACAGACAAGCAGCATCAAGGAAAAGAAACCAGAAGTTGAGTTAATGCAGAGTAAATTACAAACATGTAAAGTACATAAAATTAATAAAGAACAGAAGCAAAAGAAGAAAATATATATATCATGAATAAAATCTTGTCAGGACACTTTTTTTTTTAAATCTATTAACTTTTGAAGAAACTTAAGTTGATCCAGAATTACAAAGTTTCAGTATGAAAATCTGACAAAGTTGCACACAGAACAACATGTAAATTAGATGCTGGATGCGCCTTTTGTATAAGGCTAGAACCAAATCTCCCAAGTAAAAAACTGCAACACAAATTTGAATTAGAAAGAGAAAGATAAGAAGGCGGAATATTCAAACCCACGCTGGACTCTCTGTCAGCTATGTAGCTACCTATCAAACATTCAAATCGTTTCCCATCTCAGGCCAAACCAATATTGATATTCATCAAGTCCAGTACTCCTACAAGAAATTTTGAGAGAACAAAGTGTGGGAGAGGTAATATGGTTGAAGAATTATAAATTTGAATAATAATAAAAACAGATTTATCCATATTACAAATAGATTAGCAGACGTGGAAAAAAAATACATGCGATAATAATCAAAACTAATTGCTATCCACATTATAAACAGATTCCAATCTAATGTTGGAAATCAAATCAAAACCTCAACAACAAAATATATTCCAACCAAACATAAAAATTTTTACTTGCAAGAAAAATATTGAAATTACTAATAGAAAAACAAAAATAAACCAAAGAGAGGAGAGATAATCATATATGAAGTGAGAAAAAAGAGAATTCAAATAAAGAGAAAATAAAGAACGAAACTTAAAAACCAAATGATAAAAACAATGAGGTGATTGAACCAGTCAAAAATATCAACAAATGAAATGAGAGAAAAGAGAAAGCAAAAAAGATGACCATATAAGATGAAATAAAAGAGAAAAAATATATATAGAAAGGAAGAAAAAATTTTGGTGATTTAATTGGAATGAATTTCACTCCTTTTATTTTTTCTATGTTTACCCCATTTTAATTTATCACTTCGGGCATTTTAACTTTTTTGGTAAAATTTCATGGGATGTACCTTAACTTTATATATATATATATATATATATATATATATATATATATATATATATATATATATATATTAATTTAAGCATCCAAACATATGATATATATAAATTTAACAAGTAAAAATATTAAATATAAACAAAATAAGGATAAAAAAATTTGAATATGAGATAATATTCCCTCAAATAAAATAACATAAATTAAATTACATACAAAATTGATAATCACTCTTTCTTTTCTTTTTCTTCATTATCTCTGTTAATATGAGATATATTTGACCTATATCCAAAACTTGGGCGAGCATCATTTTGACTTTAATGTTGCCTGAAGAAATTTTATTCTATATAAGTGTTTTGATTTGTTCTCTTTGTTGTTCATGCTCAACATTATGACTCTATGTTAAAGAAGGCAAAAATTATTTTTTTATTATTTTTTGTATATATTCAAAGTGATTATATGCTTAGCTTTGAGAGTAAGAATAACTAGATATTAGATTTCTAAATATATTATGTGACATACTCTTTAAACCATACAATTTTGATATATTTTTTCCTTTGCTTTTTGTCACATTTTTTTCTTCTTGATGCTTATTCTCGAAATGAATAAAAGAAGTCAAAATCATAAAATTATAATAATATATAAATTAAATATAAAAAGACACATACCTATATAACTTCATATTTTTTGTCTACCCAAATGTCAATTGATTTATGAGTCTTAAGGAAGACTTCAAAATATGTTAAGACTTTTCCCAATTCTTGTGCCTATAAAATAAAATTTTACTAGTTAAAGATATATTTAAAATAATAAGTAAAAATAAAAAATAAAATTAGTTGTCAACCTCCTTATGTGCTTAAGCATTGAAATAGAACTTCCTATATGTTGAAATGAACCAAACTCAAAAGTGGATACTCTATTTCTTTTCATTTGTGTCCTCCTTAATTAGAACTCTTAAGTGCCTCACTTTCTATATAGTTCATCCCAGACAAATTCTCTAATCCATTTAGGTTTTTTTCCAAATTTCTGAGTATCATTGACTAAATCTCTTAAATGGTCAATTACTTTTTTTCTTCCAATTTAAATTAAAGCTTATTGAAATCTTAGGGATTCTATAAAAAATAGAGGTCTTAATTATTAATAAATAAAATACATAATATTAGAATAATCTAAATGATTAGGAAAAATCAACTAAAAATCTAAAGACCATAAATTTTGATATTTTTTAGGAACATCTATCTAACTATTTCAAATTCCTTCATATTTACTTTTAACAATATTTATTACACAAGAACAAATTACATCATTATTTAGTTTAAATTTATATGAAATAAATATGTATCAATTAAATTTATAAATAATTAAAAGTTATAACGATTTTAAATAATATACAAAAATTAAATAGTAACTCATCACTGTCTGGTTTAATAAATTATTTTTGGATTATCCTTGGTGTCGTAGTTTGAGTCACTTCATGCATTAGGCGAATGTTTTAGGGTCATGATCAACCTTTGCTTGATGATATTTCTCATTGAGACATCTAGATAAAAAAAATTACATAATTTAAGAGATAAAAAAATTATCTAGATATAAATTCTTTTAAATATAAAATCAAGATAATTAAATAAGATTAGTATAGATAAACACTAACTTTTATATAGAGAAGAGATTGATTAAACAATAAGAGAGATTGAGAAAGACCAAGAGTCTAAAAGCCTAACAAAGATGAAAAGGCTTTTATGTGCGTGTGTGCAATGCATTTCATTATAGAATGGAATGCTATATATAGGAAAATAAAAAATATATAAATAAAATATCGAAATTCAATTTATCCAAACTTCAATTCATGTTATTCAGACTATACTAAGGTCTTGATTCCATTAGTATGACACAATTTACATAGTTAAGTCATGTCCCTCAAACTACTACCTATAGACAATATAGTAATATAAACAGTAAAAATGAAATTTTATCACAAATTAAAAATTAAATACATAAATTTAATACAAATTATTTCTTTAAAAAATTTATTCATTCTAATTGTTATTATTATTATCCTAGTTATCCATACCATATTTTTTTGAAGGTTAAAATAACTCTTACAGATATCAATTTGACCTTCCAAAGATGAAATAGCTATCTTATTTTCTTGGGATTTAAGGTTAAGAGTTCTCAACACACTCACAACATTTGGATATAATATCCTTCTCAGAAACACAACTTCCTCAATACATGAATAATTTTTGGTGTTGAACTCAATATATTTGTATCTAAATCCAAAGATCAAGTCTCCATCTATCAAGTGTGACATGCTTTTGAGATTATAGACCATCCTATTAACCTTTTTTCCTCCTATGGCTTCCATCTAGAGATCTATTTCTTTTGATAATTGTTGTTAAGAATTAGAACTCTGTCCTTCCCCACCTTGAAAGTTGATATAATTATTCTACATAAATATTCCAAGTGAGACACCATATATATAGGAGTTAAACCATGAAACAAAGTTATACTTAATCATGGAGTCACTTTCTTTAAAGCTTATGTCTGGATTTAAGTTTGTCAACTCTTGTTCATAGGTCTTGCAACACAATAGAACATTTAAATGTTAAGAAAAAATTTAACATATGGAAAGAAAAAGTTTTTACTTTTACTCAATATAAGACTTGACTTTTTCACAATTTAACAGGACATGAACATGAGCAACATACATTTCTCTATCATTCAAATAGCAATGGAGTACTTCCTAAGTAAACATCCAACTTTAGTAAAACTTGATAATGTTGACTCACTTGCCTCTACTTTCTCTACACAATCATTGTGACCAACTCTTATTCGTATAAAAGGTAAATGTGACTCAAAGTATTATGAACAAAAGTGCAATATTTCCTATGACAAATATGCCTGACAAGAACCTTCTATACGAGCTTTACTTTTAACCATCCATTTTAATCTATTTAAAAACTTGCATGACCAGATGACAAATGGTCAAATACAATAATAAATTGTTAGAAAATACACTAAATAGACATTGGTAGAATATCGCCTAAGTATCAATTACCTTTTAAATGGATACATATATCGATACTAGATTGGGCCATTAACTCTAGTTTCAAATGATAAATAGACTGGTAAATGTTTCATAAAATCAAAGAATGTGGGCGAAAATATTTTTTCTAACTTGCATAGAATGATATGAGTATTGCATTCCATTTGCATTAAATCATCCATTTTTAATGTCACTAAACATAGTTCTTGAACAAATTGACTCAACTGGGTTATAAGTTTTCAGATTTATTTAGGAAGTACATTAAACACAATCAATAGCAAACATTTCATAAAAATGTGACAATCATAACTTTTAAATTCAAATAACTTTCCTTTCTTTAAGTTCACACATCTTGATAGATTCGAGGAATACTCGTTGAACATCTTCAATTCGTTTCTCTACTCATAGATAGTCCTTCTTTGATCAAGAATAAAAGTGAACTTAGCTTTTAGCTTAACCACTTTTCATTTAGCTAATTCTTATAGCTTTAATTCTCTTTGCTAGCAATATTTCTTCAAATCCATCTTGGCTTTTATATTATTTTTAATCTTCGTCTTAACATCCATAATAATATTAAATATATTATCAAACACTTTTTTTTTCTATATACATGACATCTAAATTATGTCAAACCAATAGATGTTTCCAATATAGAAGCTTCCAAAATATGCTTTATTTTGTCCAATCATATTGTTACCTATAGCTAGGAAATCTATAGGCCCCTTGATCTAATATTTTAAGAAAAGTACTTACATGTTATTGCAATTCTTTTCCATCTAATCTCGAGGAAGGCGGATCATCTTCAACTCTATTATTCTTAAAAATATCTTTATTCCTTCCAAAAATATAGTTTATGGATAGAAATTGTTTATGACAATCAAATTAAGAGTTATTGCCCCCATATTTCAAGATAGAAGCTTTTGAGTTATGCATACAATAAGAACAAGCTAATTTTTTAGTAGTATTCCACCCTTATAACATTTCATATGTTGGAAAGTTATCTATCATCCACAATAATATTGCTCTCATTTGGAAATTATGTTTTTTTTTAGACATCATATATTGGTACTCCTTCCTCCTACAATAATTTTAACTCATCAATTAATGGTTACTAGAATACATTAATCTTAGCTTTAGGATTTTACAAACCAAGAATGATTAGTAAACAATAAGTAAGGAGCAATCATGTACAATTCAAGAAGGAGATTGTAAAAATTTATCATCACATGCCAACATAAATATAGTGAGATAGATTGATTGTAAGGAGTACACAAGCCTAATTTAACATTTTATGGTTTCATGCCAAATTTTAAATATATTCTATCAAAATATTTTCATACTTCTCCATATGATAGATAAGAAAGTACACCTTCACATCTTCTATTATATGTTCTAATACCATTGCATTTTCTCAGCAAAACTCATTAAGACATAAAACCTTTGTAATATAAGAATAATTAGTAAATAATATATTCTTTTTACCATAATCTCTTTAGAACTTCATCTTCTATTAAGTCGACTAGTTTTCTATCAAGATACTCCACAGAATTTATGCATCGTCTCATTTATATCATCTTTGTAATACAACGTATACCTATTAATGCAAACATTAATTTTTTTTAGTAGATAGACTAAGTTTTGATATTAGCTTCTTTGTTCTGTACTAATTATTGATACAACATTGTCATGATGGCAACTACCTTTCATTAGACTTGCAAATTAATTGAAACTATATTGTGACATATTGCTGTGACATTTAATACTTAACATTTATACAACAATAAATAGTTTAGACTCATTAATGCATTTTTGCTATAGTGGTTGCTAATATGTATTTAATAAATCCAAAAATTTATGAACTTCTAAGTTTGGAGGTTTCTTAATCCAATTAATATTATTATCATAACCTATTTTATCATAACTACCAACATTAAAATCAAGACTAGTCACATTAAAGATCATGCTTTTATAACTATTATTATAGTTATTATTTACTAATTCTAAGCTAGATGTTGTTCCAACATGTATATTAGTTAGTGATGGTCCAATCTCACCATAACATGTCTAATACTAATATTCAAATTAAAATCCCTTGTTGAAAAAATCAGTTTTTACATCATTAACACTAATATATGCTTTATTTTTATATTTAAAATATGTACATCTATTTTTTTTTTTAATTTCTTGAACTTGGTCCATTTTCCTAAGCAAAAGTAATAAATTTTTCTACCTCTTGTAAAAATTCATTAGTATATCCTTTCCATCTAGAATTTAATCCATTATACATTCAACTTTGATTGTTAGGAATTTTTATTTTTGTTATAATAAATAATTTTAATATTATTTTACAAAGTCTAATAAAAAATTATTTTACAACTATTATCAACAAAAAATTTTCACACATTAAATGATGAAAAATTTTATCACAAAAGTTTTAATATTAATTTTTAAATATTATCCAATAATAAATATTTCTTCACAATATTTTCACAAATCAACAAATAATCAATACTATAATAATAAATATTTCTTTACTATATTCAAAAATTAATAAATAATTTATACTATCAATCAATTATTTATAATTACTAAATAATCAATAAATAACAACATTAAATATCAAATAATATTTCAAAAAAATATTATCAAGAAATATTTATACATACCTCTTGAATAAGTACAATCCGAATCTCCAATTAAATAAATTTTTAGAAACCCAATCTTCAATTAAAAAAAATTGCCTAGATATAGAAATTCCAAAAGCTTAAGAACTCAATATCACATAACTGCATCTAAAGTAAAAAAAAATAAAGGAGAAAAAAAATAAAGCATGTACACACACACATACAAAATACAATACAATACAATGTGATTTATATAAGTATCCATTTATTTATTCTACAGTTATTTTAAGATAGCTAATTTTTAACATTTAAAAAGTAAAAAAAAAAAAAAAAAGGTTAATGATTTTGAGTAAAAATAGCTAATTATGTTAAAAGTTAAAAAAATTCATTAAAAAAATAAAAAAAAGTTTTAAAAAAAGTTATGCATGAATTAATTCAATAAAAATTTATGTTAAAAGGCAAAATAATAATAATAAAATATTATTTAATCAGTCGATCAGTTGGATTAACTAAATATTCAATCGGTCGATACGACTGACTGAATACTGTTATTTTTGGCAAAAATTTGGCAACTTTTATTGTTTTTCATTAGTAAAATTGACAATTTTTTATTCTGACTAATACTCAATCAAAAATCATATAAAAGTAAAAAAAAAAATTATTTTAGTTAGAATTTATTGAAATCTTCTATCAAAATTCCAAAACATTGTTGTAGTGTTATATATTATTTTCTTCATTCAAACATACATTATCATTTTATTCAAAAATTAATAGTGGTACTTAAATGAATTATTTAGTTGATAGGAAATATATATGACCTCTTACTAACAATTTAGATAGAATCTAAAGAACATCTTAAAAGTAAAATTATAAATATATTAAATTAATAAGAGAAAAAACATCTTTAAAATCTCTCAAAAAGAGACACAGATTAAGAAAAGTTTTAACATAATTTTAATAAATGAAATAAAATAAAAATATCCAAGATACTTGTGTAGTGTACATAAGTATCTAATATGTTTAGATGTCTCAGAAATCTCATGTATATCCGCTAAAAAAGGAAAAAAAAAGAAAAAGAAAAAGTAAGTTTCATGTAACACTCCTATAATAAAATGTCTCTGAAATACTTGATTTTAGTGGATTAATTTTATTTTTATCCAAACATGTAAAATCGTTAAAGAATAAGATACTAAGAAAGGGATCAAGTCTCTAATTATAAAATAGTTAAAGATATAAAATTTTGAATGTACCAAATATGTAAAGATAAAGATTAAAATCCCATTTTGATTCCTTATAGATAAAATAATTCTTAATTTAGTCTTTCATAAAATTATTTTCTCAACTTAGTCTTTTACATAGAGTATTAGTCTTTTATAAAAAAATCTTATCAATTTAGTCCATCATATGTGAGTGTTTTGTAGTTTAATTTCTTACAAATGAAATTGTTATCAATAATGCTTTTACGTCCATCTATTATATGTGAAATTAATAAATATAATGACATATAAATTTTTTTGATAGATTATCGATTAATCACTATTATATAATATGTAAATTCATTGTTAGTTTCATTAACAATATCTTAACAAAAAGATATTATAGATAATATTTTTATTTGTGAGGCCAAATTGAGAAATATCTATATATGAGGCACCTTTATATTTATCTAAATATGTTAAATAGTAAGGACAGCAATGGTGCAAATTAATTAGGGCAATTTTTTCATTATCTATCTTCACCCTATTTACTTATAATTTGCCCCTATAGGGTAATAAGGGGGGTCAAGCAGTATAGGCAAAAACACTTGTTGTTAACTCTTAATAATTTAGTTATTCAGCATGTTTTTAGGAGTTTAGTTTAGTTTAATTTAGATTTTAACGAATAAAGTTTGTATTTTAGCCTTAATTTCAATTAAGTTGTATAAATATGTTTAATTGCATTTTTAAGTAGTACAAGTGCCAAATTTTCATTTAATTATTGATAATTTGTAATTAACTAATTTTATATGCTTTTACAAGTAAAAAGTTGCAAATAACCCAAGTTTCATTAACTACATAAACCCAAAGCTCAAACTATTGAAAAATGTGCAAAATACAAGTGTTGAATCCTAGTTGTAGTTGGAAAAGTTTTAGTTGTGACTAAAATGTTAAAAAAAATTAATTTTACCTTTAATATGCTCTAGCACCATGACTAAGAATTTCAAGTCATGACACTACATTAAAATATCAACAATGGAGGGTTTTTAAGTCCCAATTTCGCTATAATAAAAGGGAGTTTTGAGGGTTTCTTTTGACTTGTAGGCATTTTCAAGAGGAAAAGAAAAGGTTTTAGAACTTCAAAAGCGAGGAGAAAGCTTAAGTTTAGAGAAGATTCACTAATTAAATTAGTTATTTTTTCTTCCCTTGTTTCCCTCTATATTTAGTGACTTTTTGGATGATTGCTCTATTTTGTATGTGGATTTATCTTGTAGCTAAGATTGTTGATTTGGAATTGCGATGAATCCTAGTATATAGTAGGTTATAATTACTCTCTTTGCTTGTAATTTTTTGTATGATATAATTTATTCAATCTTTGCTCTTCATACTTCTAAGTGTATGAAAACAATTAGAAGATTTGGGTAACCTAAATAAACTTAAAAAAGAGAATTTGGAGCTAAACTATGGATTAAGTAACATAAGTTTAAATCACTTGCCTAGTTAAGTGAGTTAATTCACGTATAGGATATGAATATACCTATCAGTCTTAAGTAGCTACATTAAGCTTGTACTTAATTAAGTCTATTAATCAATTTCATAAAGAATTATTAATTAGTTTAAAGGGATACACTTATAAGTAATTTAGAAGAACATTATAGGTAATTAAGAGTTTTAAGCTACCAAATTGTGTCATCAAGCACAATGTCAAAAATAGTACATCGAATTCTTATGCAATATTAAAGGAAATCATATTTCTAAAACTTTTACTTCCTAATTTGGTTTAGAATTATGTCTTTTTTTATTTTATCATTTTTATATGTTTAATTTTGTTTTATTTTCATTTCCATTTATTATTAGCTTGCTTTAAATTAGGGAGCAAATTTTAGTGTTTAGCAATTATTTTAATGACAAATCTTTGTGAAAATGATACTTTATTCATTACTATATTACTAGTGTAATACATATACTTGTGTATATGTTTTCATAATGTAACACTTGTTCACAGTAAATCTAATAGAAAAACAAAAGACACCTATAAGACATATTATCAAAGCAGATAATTTTGCTTATGAGCGAATGACTATGTGATAGTATGCTAAAATTTAAAAGCAATTAAATAATTGACCAAATAATAAATATATACTTAAAGCCTTTTGATGAAAAATGAAACACACACACAACGACACATGTGTATATATATATATATATATTAAGTAGGGCGAGTTTGAAACAGGAAACGAATTAGGACATGTATGCCTCAATCTCCCCTTGAACCTAATCATCTATATTTGAGTTTTTCTTGAATTTGCTTTAATACTTGGTCAACTGTTAAATTACTTACCTTTAATAGATCAAATTAGAGGAAGCCATGCCAAAATTGCCATCCTATTGAATAGTTAAAGATACAAGACTTTGAATGTACCTAATGCATTACTAATAAAGCTTGGGATTAATTAAGGATATAATTAGTAGTCATGCAAATTGATGGACTATTAAAACTTATTATATTTAAATGTTGCTATTATTTTTTGTATATTAATATAGCTCAAATAAATATATAAGGATATTGAACATATTAAATATAAGAAAACAGTGAGAAAATTTAAAAAAAAATGGTAACTATTTATATTTAAAATTTCATATTATTATTTCTATAATATAAATAATTCATACAAATAAATAAGAATACAGGACATAAATAATATAAGAAAACAGTGAGAAAACATTAACAATAAGTGAAAATTGTACACTTAAGCTACAATAAATTGTGTTCTACAAACTATTGTATTATAAGCCAAGAAAAAAACTTACAAACTTTTAATTTTGTTAAATTCAAATGTTATACTATATGTAATATCTTAGTCTCTTCACCCTTATATATTAGTACCATAAGCTATCTCATTCATAACATGCATGATGGAGCACCATTTCAAGGAAGAACATATCTTATATAAAGAAAATATCGAATATTTAAATATATATATATATATATATATATTTGTATTATGTAAAGTTTCATTTCCTCATCTTATGCTTTATAAACCATGTGAACTCATCTGCATCATTTTCTAGTCATAGCACATCCATATAAGTCATACTCATCACATTTGATCTCATTCACTTTGAGTTTGAAACTACATCACACAAATTCCATGGTTTGCTCTCAAGTTTAGAATTCAGTTTTCTTATTCAAATTTTAAAAATTCATAACTAATTCTAAAAAAATAAAAATCAAGAAGACCATATCATTATAAAAAGCTATGGATGTCTACTTTTGACTAAAAATAAGTTCAAACCAATGCAGTAGCTTTAAATTACTAGAAATTGATGAAACAGTAACATAGGTAAGGCTATATTACTGGTACTGTCATGAAATTTCAAAAATTCATATCTCTCTCTAAAAAACTCTAAATAAGGTGATCTTAATGGTTACTAAAATTTTATAATGTCTAATTTATATCTATAAAATTTTATGAATATTAGACTTCATTTGTCCCACATGTGACACAGAGAAGCAAACTAACTAAATGAATAATAACCATACAATTTTTGTATAATTTGGTTAATTTTGAAAAATCATAATAAATTCTCTAGAGCTCCAAAGTGAGTGCTCTTTAGCTTTGTGAAAAGTCATAAATGTGACCTACTTGCTGGTGAAATTTTATAGAAAAAATTATTCATTTGTTTATACTTTGGCTCAGCATACCATTTGGTCAAAATTGAAGATCAAAATGGCATCTCAAGACACCAAATGGCCCTTCTTAAATTCCACAATCACTTGGGTAAGTTTAAAAGCATAAACACCATACATAAAAGCATGCCAAATGATCTAAATCACTAATCCCACCTTGTCATATCCATACATATACAAGAGCATCAAGTTATATAATGGTAAAAAAGCGGCAAAATCTCACATTTTCATTCATCTAGCTTCCATATTGATACATATACATGCTCAAGGGTTTATATCATAGATACATCTCATGGGTACATAGTTTGACATCAAAATACAATTAAACAAGCTATTTCTCTATCTTGAGCCTCCATTTCCTTGTCTGCTTGGCTTACTTAAACATGGTTAGATATGTGTAGAGGAAAGAGTGAGATTCAAAGAATCCCAATAGCTGTTAACCCTTTCAAACATATATAATGATGCATAAACAAGTCAAAGAATGCATGCATGATATTCAAGCAACTAGTGAACATTTTCAAAACATTTTCCTTATCACATAACTCATACATAACAAGTATAAACTTTTAAGGGTATTAGTCTAGTCTCACCTATCTTTTTTGAGACTTTTGAATTTGCCTCACCCACTTTCAAGGGACTTTTAACTAAGTTTTACTCTTCTTGAGACTTTTGGCTTTGTCTCATCCATTTCTGAGAACTTTTGGCATAACCAAACCCAAGCAAGCCATAATGCAATTATAAACACATTTTGAGAAACATAATGGTACCATAACATGTATGGATAGGCTAGAAACATTTCTCATAGCTCAACATACACACAAGTAGCTCAACATATATTAAAACCTGTTCAAGAGTTTATATCATAGATACATCTCATAACTACATAGTTTGACATCAAAATATAATTAAACAAGCTACTTCTTTATCTTGTTGTCATAATATTGCTTCTTATGTTTGTTGGCTTTCATTTCCTTGTCTATTTGACTTATCTAGACATGTGTTGGAGGAAGAGTGAGATTCAAAGAATCTTAACAGTTGTTAATCCTTTCAAACATATATAATAGATGCATAAACAAGTCAAAGAATGCATGCATGATATTCAAGCAATTAGTGAACATTTTCAAGACATTTTCCTTGTCACATAACTCATATATAACAAGTATAAACTTGTAAGGGTATTGGTCTATCCTCACCCATCTTTTTTGAGATTTATTGATTTGCCTCACCCACTTTTAAGGGACCTTTAACTAAATCTCACTCTTCTTGAGGCTTTTGGTTTTGTCTAATCCATTTCTAAGGACTTTTGGCTCATTTTCATCATTGCTAAAGGACTTTTGGCATAACCAAACCCAAACAAACCATAATGCAATCATAAACACATTTTGAGAAATATAATGGTACCATAACATGTATGCATAGGCTAGAAACATTTCTCATAGCTCAACATACACATAAGCAGCTTAACGTATATTAAAACATGCATAAGGGTTTACATTATAGATACATCTCATGGGTGCATAGTTTGACATCAAAATACAATTAAACAAGCTATTTCTCTATCTTGTTGTCATAATATTACTTCTTATGCTTATTGGCCTCCATTTCCTTGTCTATTTGGCTTACCTAGACATGGTTAGACATATGTCGGGGAAAGAGTGAGATTCAAAGAATTTCAATAGCTGTTAACCCTTTCAAACATACATAATAGATGCATAAACAAGTCAAAGAATATATGCATGATATTCAAGCAACTAGTAAACATTTTCAAGACAGTTTCCTTGTCACATAACTCATACATAACAAGTATAAACTTTCAAGGGTATTGGTCTATCGTCACATATCTTTTTTGAGACTTTTAGATTTGTCTCACCCACTTTCAAGAGACCTTTGACTAAGTCTCACTTTTCTTGAGATTTTTGGCTTTGTCTCATCTATTTCTAAAGACTTTTGGCTCATCTTCAACCTTGCTAAAAGACTTTTGGCGTAACCAAATCCAAGCAAGCTATAATACAATTATAAACACATTTCGAGAAACATAATGGTACTATAACATGTATGGATGGGCTAGAAACATTTCTTATAGCTCAACATGCACACAAGTAGCTCAACATATATTAAAACATGCTCAAAGGTTTATATCATAAATATATATGATGAGTAGATAGTTTGACATCAAAATACAATTAAACAAGCTATTTCTCGATCTTGTTGTCATAATATTGCTTCTTATACTTGTCGGCCTCCATTTCCTTATCTATTTGGCTCATCTAGACATGGTTAGACATGTGTGAGGAGAAGAGTGAGATTTAAAGAATCTCAATAGCTGTTAACCCTTTCAAACATACATAATGAATGTATAAACAAGTCAAAGAATACATGCATGATATTCAAGTAACTAGTGAACATGTTCAAGACATTTTCCTTATCACATAACTCATACATAACAAGTATAAACTTTCAAGTGTATTGGTCTAGCCTCACCCATCTTTTTTGAAACTTTTGGATTTACCTCACCCACTTTCAAGGGACCTATGACTAAGTTTCACTCTTTTTAAGACTTTTGGCTTTGTCTCATCTATTTCTAAGGATTTTTGACTCATCTTCACCCTTGCTAAAGGACTTTTGGCGCAACCAAATCTAAATAAGCCATAATGCAATCATAAACACATTTCGAGAAACATAATAGTACCATGACATGTAAACATGGGCTAAAAACATTTCTCATAACTCAACATACATACAAGCATTCAAAGACAAGTAAACATCCAAGTCATATATGAGAGAAAGGTTAAAGAGCTACCTTAAAGTAGGAACACAACACTTTCTCTTGAAATTCTTCTTTCCCTTTTTCGGATAAGCCTTACAATTAGGTGACCCTTGGTTCTATTAACCTAGACACAGTAAAAGAGACATAAATCACTAATGGAAACAAGCCTTGGCATCACACATACTCTATATGAAGCTACTTTGTTCTATGGTACCATTATACTTTCATACAAAACCTTATGAAGCAACTAGGATAATTCATAATCTTGGCTCTCATTTTTCATTCATTCTAGATCTCTTGACTCCTTTTAGACTCCATGAAATCATCATACATTTATTTTAAGGAGCCTAGCTATAAGTTATTTCATAATGTCACATTATGGAGCCTACACTTCCATCTCACATTTTAAATTTTTTTCAAGGCTTCCACTAATGTTCTTCTATCATATTTAGCCCTATTCTAGGTTTAGAACAAATTAAAACACTCTCTAGGTACATGAAGTGGGTTAGGCCGAGACATGAAGAATATTATGCACCCGTGGGATTTGCTTGCTTTCTTTTAGGGAATTGGCACTTGTGAAGCTTCCTAAATGTTTCAAAACTAATATATACTCTTAGACAATTTAAATTACTACTAGGAAGCTTTATCTTAGCCTAAATGCAACCAAATCTCTAAATTTTATAACTTACATTCTAAAGCTCCCTTTTCAATTCTAGTTGTATATTCTTAATTTTCACATTCTATAACCCTTGGTTCCATCAAGAATATATGAAGAAAAACTCTCCTCCTTACTTTCTCCCTCTTGATTGAAGCTTAAATGGCTTGGAAACACAAGATTTTGCAAGTGTTTTAAGTAAAGTTTTACCTTAAAACGGAGCTCTCTTCGCGTAAATTATTTTCTACTGATTGGTTTCTTGAAAGAGTTTCTTTTTGGCTTGGGTCAGACCTGAATCTTTAAGTTTTCAAGAAAATAAAACCACCATTAGAGAACTCTTAGAGAGAGGAACAACTTTCCTAACTGGCGCAGGATGAAATGAAGCCGTTTATTTACTTAAACGGAAGTTTAAACTTCTTCTCTCTCCCCCCCTCTTAATGTCATGCCATGGTTGCTCAAATTTCTGAAAATGGAAGCTTGGAAAAGATGATGAGGTATAATTTTACTTAAGAAGCCTCTTTTATAATTTTTCAAAATGATCATTTTGCCCCTATCACCTGTTTTTAACTCTTTTTTTTATAACTGTCTTTTCCATCATAAGATTTAGGTTCTCTAATTCATAAAATACCTTTAGTTTCATTCAAATTGAATTAAAAACTTTCCTGAATGAACTAGTCAAAATTCAAGTCAACTAATACTCTAAAACGTAAACGGAAGAGATTTAAATCATTCTAGGAATTGTTATGATCTTGAGAGCCTCTGAAAATCTTGAGAAACTTATTTTTTTCATTTAAAAAAAGGTGCCCGAAATCACGAAAATTTCATTGTATTTTCGTTGAATTTCACCTGATTATTCTAGCTCAATTTTCAAGGTATCTATAACCTTGGATCCTTATTATTTGAAGTCTAGATTATTACTCTAATTTTATTATATCTCAAATCATTCTATTTGGGAGACTTCTTTTTATATCCAATGCGTTTTGTACATTTATGAAAAATTCAGATATTACGTTTCTCACATTTACGGAGGAACCGGATATTACACTCTATATATATTTTGTTGTGCAAATTATTGATTATGCAAATTACATATATTTATAAAGTGCACAGCTTAGTAAAGAATATAGATATTAAATTAAAATATACCACACAAAATACTTTAGTAACATAAACACAGAAATAAGAAAGTAATTAAACGAATTAATTGAAACCTGCAAAATATTGATTTTATTCTGTATATTATATTAAATTTAACAGAATAACAAAATTTGAAAGTTGGTTATTTTAACTCACATACATTGTGCGTATGTATATATATTTATATTTATGGACAATACGAATTTATAGAGTTTGAAGTGTAAAATAAATTTATCCTTAAATTTTGAGTATGTAACTTTTTTTATAAGGACTGAGAAACAAAACATAACATTATTACGTAAATTTTTCATTAGAGGTTCTTATATGTTTACTATATGCGATTATATATAAAAGTAGTGCAACGTCCAATAATATAACAAAACATTGAGAAGAAATTAACATCAGGAGAAAATTGTAGGAATAATGTATAAACAACTGTGTTGTAGATATTATTTTATTAAAAGAAAAGAAGATAGCCGAGGAACAAAACGATGGAGTAGATGATTTTGTTTATGCATAAATGACCACATGATAGTATGCTAAAATTTAGAAGTAATTAAATAATTAATCAGATAATAAATATTTAAAAATTATTTATCAAAAGTAATATATATATATATATATATATATTAAACATGGCAAATTTAAAGTAGAAATGAATTGATAAATTTACTTTGATGTTCAATCAACTATTAAATTACCCATTCTGAATGAATCAAAATAAATTAGTTTAGAGCAGATTAGATCCAAATTGACACCCATGTTAAATAATTAAAGATACAAAGACTCTTGAATGTACCAGACGCGTTACTAATGAAACTTGGCATTAATTAAGGATATAAATATAGTCAAACATAAAAGATAATCTGAAAGTAATAGGCTACAGTGGAACCCACAGAAACCCAGTCGCCCATAGGAATGAACCCAAAATCGGAAACCAGGAGAAATAGAGTTCCCAGAAACCAGGAGCTAAACTGGAAAAAGGACGATTAGATTCCAACGAAATTGACCAAAAAATAAATATATTACGTTGGATTGATTTGATTCTTCCCTGCACATTTCCATTATTCTTTCCGACTTAAATTACTGTTTATTTTCAAGGCTTTTTCTCTTTTATAATTTTATGAACAGTCTTTGGTAACGCAAGCGTAAAGGATAGAATAATTAGTTGTACATATTGTGAGAGTGTAAGACCTCTCAAGGTTTTTACCTCTTTTCTAGAAATTCATTAATTTGTTTTATTTTTTTATTCTTATATTAGCGAGCAACGTATCAATTTCTATAATTTTAAAATAACTGATATAAAAAAAATCACCGGACTGTACACAATTTATTAATTTCGTTCTAATAATGAAATAAAATTTTAATTATCTCCATTTCATTGACAAAAAGAAACAATCAAGCCACAAAATATTAAAAGAAACTTGAATCAATATTTATAGGCTAACATGATGGAAAGTTTTATGACATCAACTTAATTTTTGTTATTATTTTATTACAACTGGGGGTATATTTTGTATTTTAACCAAAAATAAATCCTTTCAAGTAATCTTACAATATACTATCTATCTCATATTGATTTGGTATATTTAAAATTTTATATATTTTAAAAATTGTTCTCTAGAAGAATATAAAGCTAAATTGATAAGGAGAGATGTAATCTCTATTTACCTATTAAATAAACTGAGCTAATTTCATTGGACTTGTTGACTTATTTAAATAAGGGAATCGGTTTTATAAAGATATCAATAATGATACAAAGATAACAATAAATGTTAAAAGTATTTCTGTAATATAATATTACTTCAATATTATTGACTTCATCGCTGTATCTATATCAAAAACTTCCATGATCATTTTGGACTTGACAACAGCAATAATGACTGCATTAATAATTTACCCTATTCAAGATTTGGATATGGCAAGCAGAGACTCAAGAACATGTAATATATATATATATATATATATATATACCGAATGCGCCCACTGTGTTTTTGGGCTGAATTGGGATAACAGTATTCTGATAAACATGGAGCTAGAGCGGAGAATATGAGTTCAAGTTTTCGATTTTTTATTCCTTCTGTTTGCGTTCTACGTACTAATTAGCCAACTTTCTACTCATTATCATTCCCCTTTGATTAACTCTCCAATATTATATATGTGACGGCGATACACAATTATGTATGTTTGGATTAACGATGAGTAAAATTAATTTTGGTAAATTTAAATTTATAAAATTGATTTTATGTAAAAGTAAATTTATCTGAATGTGATTTATATTTAAAAATTTTAATTAAAAAGTGATTTGAGTAGAATTGATATTATTTGGATATTATATACCAAAATTATTTTTAAGTATGAAATTATCAAAAAGGGTATTCATATTACTTTGTTGGTTTTATTGCTAAAACATTACTTTCTTTTCTTTCTTAATAACATTTAACAAATAATATAGTATAATACATCTTTTTATTCCTATTGATACTAGAAGTAAAATATAAATTAAAAATAAATATTTTAGTTAAGTCTACAAATGTGCATAACATAAAAATAGTGCATTACAATTACTTGAAACTACTAATTATTTCGCGCATGTATTACAATTTGATCTCGAATGGTGTTTTGAAGTTGATCCATTTCAAATGAAGAGACAATTGTGAACATCGTATTTTGTCCAGACATAACAAAAATCAAAACAGCAAAATATACGAAAAAATAAAGAAAAAAAAAGAGGAAAAGAGATATGGAAAAAATGAAAAAAAAAACTAGAGAAGGAGAAAAAGTAAAAGAAAAAAAAAGTATATATTTTTCCTTCAAATTTCAACGCCCATGATTTTAAGCCCATAGAATCCACCAATCCAAGATGGCTCAACACAAAAAAAAAAATATAAATAAATAAATAAAATAACAAAATACCAAAAAAGAGACAAACAAAAGAAAAATCAATTAAAAAAAATATAAGCCATAAACTTGCTTCCTTCTCCTTTGAACGAAAGCCCAATACCAAAAAAATAAAAATAAAAATAAAATTGATCTAAAAAAAATTAAAACAAATAAAAGTAACTTCAGTCCAATTCTTCTAAGTCTAAAGACCCAAATATGAAAAGGAAAATAGGTTTAAAAAAAACAAAAAACAAAAAACAAAAAAACAAAAAAACAAAAAGCAAAACAAAGGAAAAAGTCAATGTCTGGACAAAATAAAGAAAAAACTAGAGAAGGAGAAAAGTAAAAGAAAAAGAAATATATATTTTTCCTTCAAATTTCAAGGCCCATGAATTTAAGCTCATAGAATCCACCAATCCAAAATGGCTCAACACAAAAAAATATAAATAAATAAATAAATAAAATAACAAAATACCAAAAAAGAGACAAACAAAAGAAAAATCAATTAAAAAAAATATAAGCCATAACCTTGCTTCCTTCTCCTCTAAACGAAAGCCCAATACCAAAAAAATAAAAATAAAAATAAAATTGATCCAAAAAAAATTAAAACAAATAAAAATAACTTAAGTCCAATTCTTCTAAGTCTAAAGACCCAAATATGAAAAGGAAAATAAGTTAAAAACAAAAACAAAAAAAAACAAAAAACAAAAAAACAAAACAAAACAAAACAAAGGAAAAAGTCGGAGCCCATTCCTTCAGCCCAGTAACCTTTCCGGCCCTTTAACTCGAGTCTGAAGCCCACATTCGAAAACCCTACTTGATGGTTTCCCTTCATCCGCTCGATGGGGGGTCCTCTGGCAGAGAGGGGGGCGTGAAGATGTTAGCCTTTTCGGAGGCAGGGGAGAGAGAGAGCGACACAGAAAAGAGGCACAAAAATGCAGGGAGGCACTGAGAGAAGAGAGGAGGGAGAAAAAGGCAGAAGCGTCAGAGTGGTAGAGGGACGCACAAAAGGAAACGAGGAGATTGAGAAAGAGGAAAGGGGGAGGAGGAACAGAGTGAGTCGGCAAGGTTGGGGATGAGAAAGGGAAAGAAGCGAAGAAGGATTTCTGGGGAAAAGAAGGGAAGATTCAAAACGAAGAAACAAAGAGGGGACTGGAGAAACTGAGAGACAGAGGGGTTCTGGTTTTCGAGTGGAGAAAAATCGGGAAGAAGGGGAGTCAGGCGTGAAGGAGAGAAGGAGTTTGAGCCAACAACAACCGAGAGAGGAGAAGGGAACTGAGCCAACAACAACCGAGAGAGGAGAAGGGAACTGAGCCAACGAGAGATCAGACCAAGAGGATAATAGGAGAATCGAGAGAGACAGAAGCATGGAAATCTTACGCTTTTAATAGCTATCACTGGTATCGGCCTCGATGGGATTTGGGCAGAGAGAAGGCCGTTCAATCTTTCGAATGCTGGAATAAGAGCCGAGGGGTATGTGTTTTGTATTCTTCTTCCATTTTTAATTCTAAAACCATAGAACCACATATGTGTGCTGTTTGTGGGTGCTAAGGCTCGGGAAGGAGCTGGTTCCATTGTTTTTTTTCTGGGTACTGAAATCTGAGCCTCCTTTGTTTTAGAATGGTCTGATTCGTTTGCTTTGACTACTGAAATGTGAGTTCCTTTAGGTCGTGGGATTTAGAATGGATTTGATTTTGAGGCTTGGTTAAGGCAAAGACTCACGCTCTTATCCTTGGTCTATTATATGTTTGCCTGAGTCGAATGCATCTGGCCCTGATAAAATTTTGTAGACTGTTTTTAGATTTTATATTCGTTGGCCTGTTTTATATTTGTGTTTTGATGTTTATTGCTATAATGCTCTGATTCTCGAAACTGGAATGCGCACTTTGTTCAGTTTGGCATCTTTTTGATTGGGCTGATGATCCTTGTTGCACTGGCCTACTGCTAGCATGAGAATTGAGTTTAAATCGGCTAATTCTCACTCACCATAAGCTGTTACCGTAATATAAAGTTTGAGTTAGGGTTTGGTTTACTGTGACATTTCGGTTATTGTATGGGGTTTGAAAAGTATGCAGCTCTTGACATGTCATGAATGGGTTAAGATTCTTATTATCTCCAGCTAACTTGAGGTCTGGGTTCTGATTTGTGAATGGGTTAAGATTCTTATTATCTTCAGCTAACTTGAGGTCTGGGTTCTAATTTTGCATGCACTCTCTCTTGTTGTGTTGTCTCATTACTAGCAGGGATATTTGGATCTAACCATCTTGCCTTGTAATTAAGTGAATAATGTTTGGGTCCAAGGTGTCTTATACAAAATTAAGCTAAGGGTTGCTTTTGAAAATTTGTTTGCCCAAAGTTAGCCTTCTATTTGTCCTTGTTGTATCCTGACATTAATATGAAAAGTTCAAACCAGTCAACCTTTTATGGCAGAATTTCATCAAATACTGATTTTGCGTGATGTTATTTAGGAATTTGGTTTTGTCACATTATTTGCGTATTTCATCAGAAGTTTTTGCTGCCTAAAACATTATATTCATATTATGGATGCGTGGGTTTGAAATCTTGATGCAATTTCCCATTTAACTTCATTCATTAGACAGTGCTTTGAATTATTTGCAAATCTCAAACATGCTTGTAAAAACTTCTCTGTTCCATGTGGGTGTATATTGATGCATTGATTTGGTTATTCCTGGAAAACAAATGGTTGGCTTGAATTTAACCCCCCCTTCCTTTGTCTCTTCTACATGAGCCCCGTGTGAGCACGAAGAGTTGAGGAAAAGCAAAGACTCAAGGAGACGCTTAAAGGGAGGTAGCAATGATCAAAAGCTGAGAAATGGAAAGGCAACATCCTAGAGAAAAGCAAAAATGCAAACAGAGTGATGTCTTTTAGATTCCCTTTTTTTTTTTTCATTCTTGTAATTATTGTTTGGAATAATGTATTACTTGTTTGGCTGTACACAAAACACACACCATCACCAATTATCTCATACTTGTACATATTGTGGCTTCATTTCATTTCGTTTTATTTGTTTAGAATAGCCATGTGAGACCTTGTGTCTTCTCAGGCATATAGGAGTGAACCTAATAATCATGTGAGGCAATAAACTTTCTTAGTATCCATTAGGTATTAAATTTGCGTTTTAACAAGCTTTGGGTTTTAATGGTCTACACATAATTTTGTTTTCAAAAGAGTGTAAAAAAAAAAGGGTAAGAAGAAGAAAAAGGAAATACAAAGTATACATAATAAAAATGAGAAAAAAGAGGTCAAAAATGGGAGAAAGAGTAAAGGAATGAAACTAATTCAGCTCTTTGCAAATTAAAACAGAAAAATCAATTTTAAAATCATTTTGATTGCAATAGTCTAAATAATTTCTCTTTTCATCAAAACATAAAAAAAAAAAGAAAAGAAAAATAATAAAAAGACAACAAAATTAAAAGAAAAGAGACCAACAATGATAATAATAAAAGAGGATACAAAAGTGAATGAGAAATTAATCTCTTAAACTTTCTCTCACTCTCTTTTAAAAATAAAATGAAATAATGGAAAAAGGAAACAACTAAAACAAAAACAAAAACAAATGAAATGCCAAAAAATAAATTGAAAATTGAAAAAAGGTGTTTCCAAACAAAAAATAAATCAATAAAATAATTAGAAATAAGAAAAGAGAAAACGGTAACAAAAAATGAGATTATTTTAGTTTTCACAAATTAAGACATATAAATCAATCTTAAACTTGTTTTCTTTGTAAAAATCTAAAATGGTTTTTATTTTCTTTTCTCTTCTAAAATAATAATAATAATAATAATAAAACAAAAACAAAAAAGAACCAAACAAAAAAAAAACATAAAAACAAAAAATATACAAAAAATTAAAAAAAACGAAAAAAATAACACAAACAAAACAAAGATAAAAGGAAAAACAAAACAAAATAAAACACAAAATAAAAATTAATAAAAAAAAAGAAGAACAAATAGAAAAACAAAAAAAAACAACAATAACAAAACCAAAAAGAAAAACTAAAAAGAAATAAAAATAGAAAACAAAACAAAAAGTAACAACAAAAAGAAAAAACAAAACAAAAACAAAATAAGACCAAAAAAAAAGATAAGGGTAATAAAAAACAAACAAAAAATGAAATGAAAATGATAAAAAAAATAAAAAAATAATAAGTAAGAGAAAAAATTGAAAATGTAAGAAAAATTAAATTAAATTTTCCTTTAGCAAATCAAAACATATCAACCAATTTCAAAACTTGTTTTATTTATTAAAGGAAAAAGTAATTTATTTTCTTTGTCTTTTCGCAAAAAAAACAACACCCAAACAAAAAAATATAAAAAGAAAATTAATTAAAAAATTAAAAAATAAAGAACACAAAAAAAACAAAAAAAAAAAGAAAAAAAAGAGAAAAGACAAAAACAAAACATAAAACAAAGAGAAAAAAAACTAACCAACAAATATAATATCCAGCCAAACTACGTGGATTTTGATCACTTTCAAAGGGTACGTAGGCCCTAAACTTTTATCTTAGGTCAAGTCCGCCCTTGTAAATAAATACTTTCCTTTA
The DNA here is from genome assembly GCA_032878935.1 of Erythrophleum fordii. Classification (NCBI taxonomy): domain Eukaryota; kingdom Viridiplantae; phylum Streptophyta; class Magnoliopsida; order Fabales; family Fabaceae; genus Erythrophleum; species Erythrophleum fordii. The sequence continues at coordinate 10,738,964 of JAVQMF010000056.1, read as the reverse complement.
ATTTGGTTTCTTTAATTTATGTTAATTTTATTTCTTTAAATCTTATTTTACAATTAATTTTATTCCTTTTTCCTTATCTTACTCTTCGAATTTCTTTTTGTTTTGCTTTTAATTTTTTTTCTTCTTTTTATGTTTAATTTTATTTCTTTTTTTGCATGTGATTGGTTAGGGAGAATTGAAATCGAATAGAGGCCATGTTAATTTTGCATGACTAATTTAGGGTAACTGTTCTTAAAAACGGGTGTAGTGGGGTGCCTAACACCTTCCCCACTCACAATCAACTCCCGAATCCATTTTCTGGTTCACAGACTATTTTTCAAATTTAAAAGGCTTTTCCAAAGTTTTACCTTTTCAAAATAAAAATTTTGGTGACGACTCCTGAATCCTATTTATTTATACATAGAGATTTTTACTTTTAATTTTGCTTTCGTTTTAAAGGCGCTACGTAGTCGCATTTTCATGTGTGACAACAATGTTTAGACTTGGCAATAGATTTAGGCTAATGTGCTCATCAATTTCTTCTTCAAATTGTTTTTCATCTTTAAGATGGTTGAACTCAATATTTGTTATAGAATTTCTTCTAATAAAATTATGTATAGCCATTATCGCACTAACTATTTGCACTTGTGTTTCAATTTTGAACTTTGTCATGCACCGTAAAATTTTAAACCTATTCTTCCATACCCCAAAAGTTCTTTCTATCGTATACCTCAAACTTGAATGGCAATAGTTGAATACCTCATTATTATTTTTGAATTTGGAAGAACATTTAAAGTCAAGGAGATGATAACACTCACATTTATACAGACCAATGTATCTAACGGGGGTTGGATAGCCAGCATCCATCAAATAAAATTTACCTAGTAAATAATTAGAGTATTATACATTAATTGTTGTTTTAAAAATTGTAACCATAGCAGTGAGAGCATGAATATACCTGGAGGAGGATGGAGGAAGTTCATACTCGAAGTCGTGAGAGCATGAGTAAATACATGAGCATCGTGAGTAGTGCCTTCCCATCCAGGTAAGGCAAACGTAAAACACATGTCCCAATCACATACAGCCATGACATTTTGTGCCGGATGCCCTTTTCTACCAATAAATCTTGATTGTTCACTAAGGCTAACCACGCATGGTATATGAGTTTCATTAATTGCTCCAATGGCATTCTTGAAAAATGGCCAGTATCGTAGGTCATTTCGAATCTTTGGATGGGCTGAACCAAATGCTTGATCTTGTGGCTTAATGTATTTGAAGGCTAATCTCATGCAAACAAGTAATACTACATGCAAAGGCCTACTTATAGTCTCTCTTGAACGTTGAAACCTTTCTTGTAGCATTCTATTACATACTCCATGGCCAATCATATTTCAAAACATTGCAACCATCTCTTCAATTTCCATGCATGTAGTATGGTTCAACCCACATTCAACTAATTCAATACAAATTTTATGAAACACATATTTTTCCATGCGAAACATCTTATAACAGCGAGTAGGATTTTCCTGCATGTATAAGACAACTCATCACTTTCACAAATAATCAGTCAAAAATATTGCAATTAACTCACAAATACATGATGCATAACATACCAATTCCTTCTTCTCCCACCACTCATCAGGTGCATCAACGGTCATCTTCAGACTATCCCACCCTAGGCCTGTTTCTTTGGCAAACAATTTATGCCATACTGACCATTCTTTTTTTAAGCTATCCTGTTTGTTTTTTAGTTGAGCTCTATCATAATTTCGTCTAGTCAATCTATTGAATTGCTCAATGGCAACCCTCCACCCTTTCTTCGTTAGGGTTGTTCCATTGCGTTCTCCCTTTTGGACTTAGTCCAAGCATGCTTTAATAAAATGCTCAGTTGTTCTTGGATCCCATACAGCCCTTTTCTGAGACTTATTTTTCTATGTAGCCAAAAAAAGTATAAACTAAACCCAGTATGCACAAATTTTTAACAGGTCCACATACATTAATAAGTAGTTAAGTCTCAACAATTTAAGAGAACAAACTGAAATAATAGGAATATCGAAAATGCATGGTTCTTAAACACAGTGAAAAAAAAAATCAAAAGCGTAAAGGAGCACATCCACAAATTGATTATTAAAATTGATTATTACCATTACTTTTGTGTAGTATATTATTTTAATATATTAAAATGTTCTAATATGTTCTAATATCATTTTAACATTACTTTAGTGTATCATTTTTTAATATATAATATGTTCTAATATTATTTGCTACAAAAAAACTATGACATTTCATGCTAGCTTAGGCGGTTGATGTACTTTAATAAAATAATATTATGTATTTTATTAACTTATGTATTTAATAATTATTATATTATAATTAAAGTATATGATACACCAGAATTGCCTCCTGTTACTTGCATTATATCTGACGGGGCCATGAGTTTTGCAATTAAAGCTGTTGAGGAACTAGGGATACTCGAAATTTAGTTCTGGATTGCCTCTGCTTGTGGCTTCATGGCCTACCTACAATTTCGTGAACTTGTTGACAGAGGCATTATTCCATTCAAAGGTTTCCTTTCAAAACCATCTCTTTCTTTAATTCGATCGGCTTCCCTTAAAAAATCTTTTGAGTTAATTCTTTACACTAGATAATGTCAATCAATCTAGTTATCCCTGTTAAAATTTTGCTTTCAAAATTAATGGATAGGGGACCTACATCGTTGACAATGGCATGAAATCATTAAATGTACATGTGAATTTTGCATGATTAAGTATTAAAAGTCCCGTCAAAATTTCACCTAAATTTTGCATGATTAAGTATTAAAAGTCCCGTCATTAAGAATCAAAGTAATGGGTTTTTTCAGTTAGTTATGTTGATATTTAAATATGTTTTTTAAATATACAAAAGTATTTAAATATATACTATGGCACAAAAGATGCATGTAAAGACAAGCACCAAATATGATTACCACCTGCTTGTAAACAAGGACGACAATAAATTGTAACTAGAAATTATGGTTGTGGCTCTTCACATTCAGTTTATGTAGAAGCTTATCTTTATAAGCTTGTAAAGAAATATCACAAAATTTTTACATCTTGACCAATTGGTCTTAGCCATAACAAGCAATGTACGTCATTAAGGAAAGGAAAAGCGTAAGAAGTGGCAAATACAGGGGGGAAGAGGCAGAGAGGATTGTTCTACAATGCAGGAAAGAAGGACAGAGCTCCAATTTGCCTCTTGGAACATAAATATCAAAGAAACACCAAGACTCCAATTTCTTTATACACCAATACAACAACAGTGTTCTAAAAAAATCCATGTACGCATTGATACAGATGAAAATAACTACAGGATGGTCTAATCTCTGTTTCATGGAATACTTATAACCAAATGCATTCTACTAAGGCGCTCTACTATCCAATGCAACCTTAAATCAATTAAGCTTTAATTTTATATATTCCATGCTTTTAAAGTTCACGCCTTTCCACATTTGTCAATGTTAGAAGAGTTCTCATCATAACTGACTCAGACTATTCTGAAGCATCATCTACAACTCTTGACATGTAAAATGTGTTATTCACAATAGTATGCATCTACTTAGTTAAAAAAGTTATAAGATAAAAAATGTGTATATGAGATTACATAGTGGGGATTTAAGAAGAACAATATATTTCATTCCACATACAAAAGAAAGAATAACTTCAGTCTGCACTTCAAAAAAAGATTTTGTACATTACTTCAGCTACTTACATGCTGCTCCCGCAAATATTGCACATCATTTGCTGGAAGACCCATAACTGACTAATCTAAACTTAGATCTTCTTGAAGAATAGCTAACTTATTTATATGATTTATAGTAGGAAACATCAATTTCCCTTAATTATTTCTAATTTTCAGACAATATTAACCTATATAGATTCTCACTGACGAGTTTTAAGCGCTTAAAGCTTTGAGCCATATAAGAAAACATAAATAAACAACAGAATGGTATTGTCCATTCAAAGTCTCCATTAGACAAGCTTACCTCTCTCTCTCTCTCTCTCTCACAAAAGCAGCACCTCGCTAACGTGAACAGTGAGAAGTGAGAAGCGAATTAGAAGATAGCTCGCAAGAGGGACGACTTAGGATTAGTTACTTCCTATATGAGAACTACCCAGTAAACTGTCACTCCAGAAGACAGAGGAGGCTCTTGCCTTTCCATTCTTCTCTGTCTTCATCAAAGAAGAACGAAAGGAAACTTTCATGCAGCAGATGATACAATGAAAGGTATGTAGCAGAGATTTGAGAACAATGCATGTTAGAGGAAGAAGATGTTACCTGAAACAAATCAGAGGAAAAAGATGGAGGAGCAACACGTCTGAGACATAGAAGCCTAAACCTTCAACTTGAGACGTCCAAAATGCTCACCACTGCAATATATATGTAAAACAGAGACAAACAGAGGAGTTTATGCAATGAGGTTTACAACGATGATCTAAATACAGACAAAGGACCACAAGATGAATGCTTGCTGTATCCTCGGACTAGTTCGTGCATTGGGTATAAAGGACATTGGTCGTTGGAGATGTCAACGTGTCTTCAATGCAACACGTCCGCATTGGCAGAAAGCGAGATCGAGTTGCTTCAATGCAACGTGCTTTTTGGATCTCTCGGAACCCTGGTGCGGCCATCTCAACGCGGATCCAAACATGTTGAAAATGGGCTTTTCCTAAGCAAACCTTAGTTTGGGCTGAAACGCAGGTGGAATGAAGCTGTTCCAAACACACACCTAGGTTGTTTCTCGATCTCTTCAAAATTATCTGGCTTAAAAAAAAAAAGATCTCTTCAAAATTAGGCAAATGGAATTCTTATTGTGCAGCATTGGTGCTGTGTAACAGAGCAAATTTGGGGGAAAAAATTTAAATAATACAACTCCCTTGTTTGAAAAGCCAAAATCTGTGAAGCATGCTACGCTGCACAAAAAATAATCCTCAGGTCAGAATCAAAAGGAGTCATAGAAAGAAAATTGTTCCTTGTCTCTTTAAAATGCATACTAAATGTTGTCAAAAAGAGATACTAGGTACGTATGATAATTACTATATATATGATAATAAAATTGTTAGATTTCTGTTAATTGCTAAGGATATTTTAGACATTAGTAGAGTGTTACCAAGGGTAAGGATGTCCTTGTACATAAATGGTCTTTGTTAGTATGTTAAAAACATAGCTCAGATATACTGATTCAAATTTTAGCTGAATAGACTTCGTATCCTCTATTTCTCTCGTGCCTTCCTTTCTTTCTACTTCATTTTTCCTCTCTTCTTCACTCTTTCTTGCCAAACTATCTTGCCTAGCATTTTGGTTCTTAACATCTAGTATCATAGCGACAGTCTATGGCCATGGCAGATGTGACGAGATCGAAGACTTCCAATTGAGAATCTAATGATTAAGGGAGATTGGAGATTGACCAATGAATGGTGGCAATGGAGCATCATATTAGGGGTTTACAAGAATTAGTGCGAGGTCTACTTTTCTAATTTACTGAGGCGATGAATGGAGATCGAGTGGAAGGAAATGGTGAATATCAAGTTCCCACTAGAGTCACTAAAGTGGAATTTCCTATATTCACAATGTGTGATGTGAATGAATGGATTTCAAAATGTGAGTAGTTTTTCATTCTTGATGGAACTCCAAAAGATAATAAGGTAGTGATGGCTAGCTTATCTTTAGATGAGATTGCATATCATTGGTTTCAAATTTTTGAAAAAGGCAAAAATGGTAGAATTAACTAGGTAAACTTAGTTGAAACCATTAAGATAAGGTTTGGTCCATTTATGAAAATCCAACGAAAGAGCTAATGCAACTAAAATATAAGGAGGTTTAGCTAACTTTGAAGAGGCCTTTAATCAATTAGTATGCTGTGTGGATTTAATTGAGGGGTAGAAATTGAGTTGTCATATTACTAGCCTTAAACCAGAATTAGCAATAAGGGTCAAGCTATTTCATCCACAAACATCACTTGATGCCACTCACTTAGCAAAATTATAAGAGTTAAATGTGGACATGATGTAAAAGAAGTTAAGTCATCAACTTGTGACTACCAAATGCAGGAGCAGTGGTGGGTCGATTAAAGGAGAATCTCATGGAAGTGGTTTAGAAGAGAATCTAAAGGCTGGAAGGGTTCTAATGACAAGGCTATAGGTAGCACATCTAATAAGCATAAGGGAATACCAAGGAAGCTTGTGTTAAGGTTCCAACAAAGGTTGACATCTGAGGAGGTTAAGGAGCATGAGAATAAAAACCTTTACTACTTCTGTCATGAGAAGTATGTACCTAGCCATAACTACCCTTAAAAGAAAAAAATGCAATTGTATTTAATGATAGTTGATGAAGAACTTGACATGAATGGCAATAACATAGCTTCCAATTACTTTGAGCTTAAGAACTCAAAATTAGTAGAGCCTCTTAACAAACTAGTGAAAATTCTCAATGCATTACATGGCCACACTTTGCATGCTATTAAGGGTACCTCAATGTATCCTACTATTAAACTGGGAGGCTAGGTGGAAAAAGAAATTGCATATCTTGGTGGATATAGGCAGCATTCACAATTTATGAATGAGAGGTTTTCAAATGAGGGAGGTTGGAACATCAAGGAGATTGAATCGGTTAATGGCACTATGGTTAATAGAGGTATGTTATAGGGGCATAAGATGTGTAAAGGATTGAAATGGTCCACACAAGGAAAAGAATTTGAAACAGATGTTATTTTCATTCCACTAATTAGGTATGATGTAATGTTAGGCATGCAGTGATTAAGAACACTTTGAGTTACTCATTTGGATTGTTTGAACTTATGGACTCAATTCCAAAATGACGATCAAATGGTGAAGCTATCTACTGCAAAGGAGCATAACAGAAAGGTAATGAAGGAAGCTACACTATAGAAGATAATGGCTAATAATCCTAATGCAACCATGATGTGGATCGTTATATGGGATTCAACTACTAATTGCTATGCTATTGGGGCAGAAGAGAAGAAGCAATTGTCAAAGCCAATTAAGGAGTTAATTAGTGAATTTGGAGAGTTATTCGAAGAACCAAAATCATCATCTCCATACAGGCCTAATCATGATCACTCTATAGTCCTTAAGAAAGGTTCTAACCCAATGAATATCAAGTCGTATTGATATCTAGTCCAATAAAAGGATATAATTGAAAGAATGATTAAGGAAATGTTAGAAAAGGGGATCATATAGAAGAGTTCTTCTACTTTCACTTCACCTGTGATGTTAATGGAGAAGAAATATGGTAGTTGGAAAATGTGTATTAATTATCATGCTCTAAACAAAATTACCTTAAGAAGCCATTTCCCAATTCCTTTAATGGAAGATTTATTTGATGAATTGGTAAAAGTTACCATTTATTCTAAGTTGGACCTACGATCCAGGTACCATTAGATCAAAATAAAAGATAAAGACATTTTCAAGATAGAATTTCAAATGTATTTGGGTTAGTTTGAGTTTTTGGTTATGCCATTTGGCTTAACTAATACACTCTTCACATTTCAAGGTGTCATGAATGCTATATTTAAAGCTCAGCTAAGGAAATGTGTGCTTGTCTTTTTTGAAGATATTATGATATATAGCAATAGCGAAGCAGAACACTGTGTTCATTTGAGAGAAGCATTTTCAAATTTGAAGAAACATCAGTTTTTTTTTTTAAATGTAGCAAGTGTACATTTAGGGTGAAGAGGATTGAATACTTAGGACATTTCATTTCAGCATGGAAGGTAGCTATATATCTTGTTAAAGTTAAGGTAGTAATGGAGTGGCCTACACCAGTTATAGTAAAGCAATTAAGGAATTTTTTAGGGTTTACTAGATACTATAGACGATTTATACATAACATTGGAATTGTAATGAGACCCTTAACTGATCTTTTAAAAAAAGAAGCATTTGTGTGGTCAACTGAAGCTAATCAGGCATTCCAAAACCTTAAAGAAGCTCTATCGAGTACATCAAGTTTAGCTTTTCTTGACTTGTCTCAATCATTTCAAATAAAGACTGATACTTTTAACATTGGAATTGATACAATACTGTTATAGAATAAACACCCCTTAGCTTACATTAGTAAGGTGCTTTTCCCACATAACTATATGTTGTTTATGAACTGTTGAGAGTTGCTTGTAGTCATGTATACAGTGGAAAAATGACAACAACACCTTTCAATTCAACCACTTGCAACTCTCATCAACCAACAGAGTTTGAAGTATTTACTTGAGCAAAGACTTTCTACCCTAGCTAATTACAACTACGTAACAAAGCTAGTGGGATTAAAAATATGAAATTCACTACAAAAAAGGGCAAGAAAAATATTACCAATAATGTTTTGTCTAAAGGCCTACATGGTGAAATGTTATAACATACTTCTTCTTCAATATTCACTGATTTATAAGGTGAGATTAAGAAGTAATGGTTAAAGGACCTAACTTTACAAGATCTAGTTTAGCAGCTCTAGAATGATGCTAATTCCTTCTCCAAATTCAAGTGGAATGGCGAAGTACTTACAAGAAAGTATAAGATAGTAAGGGGTAATCATGGTACACTGAGGCAGGATATCTTGAAGTGGCTTAATTCTTCTCCTCAAGGTGGCCACTCATGAATTAAGGCTATATGGAAGAGCATACAAGCTATATCCAATTGGAAAAGCATGCTTACTAACATCAAAGAATTTATTAGGAACTGTGAGACTTGTTTCCACTGTAATTAGAAGACTACAACTTTTCTTGGGTTACTACAGCCCTTACCTGTACCAAATGGTGTTTAGCAAAGTATATCAATGGATTTTATTAAGAAGTTGCCTAAATTCAATGGTAAAAACACTACCTAGGTTATTATTGATCAATTAAGCAAATATGCACACTTCATTTTTCTCACACACCTATTTATAGCATCCTAACTAGCTTAAGTGTTCTTAGATAATATCTATAAATTTCATGGAACCCCTACTAATATTGTAAGTGATAGGGATTCAATTTTCACTAGTAGATTCTAGCATGAGTTCATTAAAAAGCTAGGGATCATGAAAAGCCATTGTTTTGCTTACCATCAACAAGTAAATGGCCAAAGTGAGGTGTTGAATCGATGTTTGGAGAATTAGTTATGAAGCTTAGTTTAGTAAGCCCCTTAGAAGTGGAATCGTTAGCTGCCTCTAGCAGAATGATGATACAATGCCACTTTCACTCTTTTATTAGCAACACTCCCTATGAGATCATATATAACAAAGCACCTCCCATCCATATTCTTTACATACCTCAGGATTTAATGATGGAAGTGGTAAAAAGAAGTTTTATAGCTAAGGAAACCATGTTACAAAAGTTATAATGAAATCTTGAATTAGCTGTGCAGCGTATGAAGCAACAGACTAACAAACATCGGCCTGAAAAGGAATTTCAGGTTGGTGATTGGGTTTTTCTTAAATTGCAACTCTTTTGACAACATTCAATGGAACGAAGGCAATCTGAAAAGTTGTCTTCTCGCTATTTTAACCCATATTAGATTGTTGAAAAAATTGGACCTATTGTTTTGATCCTTAAATTACTCCCTTCTTCCAAGATTCATCCTACTTTTCATGTCTCTCTATTGAAGTGCTGCCCTGATTCTTCCATCATGCCTCAACAGCTGCCTGATATGTAGGGATCACTTTCTACTAAACAAGAACCTAAGCATATTCTTGATTGATGAATTGTCTAGAAATATAATCGAGCTGTTATTGAAATGTTGATTAAATGGAAAGAAGAAATGGAAAAAGAAGTAACTTGAGAACTTTGGTTCAAGATTCAGCAATAGTTTTCTGAATTTGCTAGAGCAATTCATCGTTAGGGACAAGGATGAAGTTATTAGGGGCTAGTTATTAGATTTTTGTTAAATGCCAGGGATATTTTAGACATTAAAAGTGTGTTAGCAAAGGTAAAGATGTCCTTATATGTAAATAGTTTCTATTAGTATGTTAAAAACGTAGCTCATGTGTATTGATTCAATTTTTAGTTAAATAGACTCCGCATCCTTTGTTTCTCTCATGCCTTCCTTTCTTGCTTATTCATTTTTCCTCTCTTCTTCATTCTTTCTTCCCGAACCATCCTGCCTAGCATTTTGGTTCTTAACAAAAACTTTCATGATGAAGTTATCAATTTTTTCAAAACTACATAGTTTTGTAATTTTCTTTTCACAAATCTGCTGCACTTTCCACTAGCCATGGAGTATATTTTCTTACTTAAATTTAAGCGGGGGAAAATCATATTTTTCTCTCTCAATTAAACTCTAATTAAAAATTAATATATAATTTTTAAAATATAACAAATCATTCTTATCAACTTTGAATTAAAATAAAATTTTAAATCTAAACTAAAAATAGCAATAAAATATTATTTGATTTTAACTTGCAAAATTTTTTCTTAACTTTATAAAATAATTGAGATTTAATATTTAATCCAAAGTTTAAAAACGTATGTTGGATTTTATTTTAAAATTAATGTATTAGTTTTGTAATTATAATATTTTTTTAATTTAAAGAGAAAAATGTTTTTTTTTTTTTTGTGGAACTCAACTTAAATCTCGCAAGCTATTAATTGTTTCGGTAATTTGTACATAATCAGGGGTGACTAATTGTTTTGAAAGAGATTGTAGCTGAGTATATATATTTATATTGAAAAATTTTAAATTTTAAAATTATTATAAAATATTTAAAAATTAAAAATTTTAAGTTGAGATTTGAAATTATAAATTTTTTGTTCAGTTTAAATTTTTTATTTTTAAGTCATTTAAAATAATTTTAAATTTAAAAAATTTTTTAAAATATTTTTAATTTGAAAATTTTAATTATAATTTCTTTTTATTGTTTTGGTTGACATATAGTACAGTACCATTATGCAGGGGAGTACAATTCAATCACTATATTAGTAGCACCGAAGTAAATACAAACCAAATTATTAGCCATAACTAAGAATCAATACAAATGATGGATATGTAGCTCTCTGGCCCCTCTTCGCAATTGCGCATGTTTGGTAGTGGACAAATAAAAAGAGGATGGGAATAAGAATAGAGTCCAGTCTCCACCATGTTTGGTTGGAGATTTGGGCTCTCTATTCCCTTCATCAAGGGAGACTAATTCCCAGATTTGTGGGAATGACATTTCATTTCAAATACGATGGAAAAGCGACCAACCCTGGAGAGTAGAAACAAACGGACAAAAGTGCCATGACAAAATGATGTCTATTTGCTTTTCTTTTGCGTTCCTAATTGGCTTATTTACTGTTTCTATAATGAAATAAAATAACATCGAAAAAGAGGGACTGAAAGAATATTTTAAATACATAAAAATAAATATTTTATTTTATTTTATTTTATTTTTAGAAATTCAGAAAAACATTTTTTAAATTAAAAAATAAAAATACATGTTTTAATTTTTCCTATTATTGACAATTTAAAAAAAATTCAGAAATAAATAATTAAGAATAAATATTTTAGAGTAGTTATAGATTTTTCTACATATTACAAAAAAATTAATATTTTTTATTCTTGCATTATTTTCATCTAACCAAATATAAGAATACAATGATATTTTCCTTTCTTTTCATATTATATTAAAGATAATTATAAGTTATAAGATTCTATTTCATCAAAATTTATTTTTATTTTTATTTTTACTCTTATTTTCATGAAAATTATTCCCAATGTACCAAATGTAGCATTGTGGTTCATAAATAATCTTTGGAGTGATTGCCGATTGTCAATTGACAACCACAAGGTGTAAAGAAATTTCGAGTATTTTGGAGTTTGAATTTTAGTCATTGAATTATTGTAAAATTTACAATATATAATATTATATTATTATATATAAATTTTAAAAATGATCCAATAAAAAAGAAGCCCCATGCATTTAGCATCTGACCACAATAAGATCGCTGATTTGATTTTTTTTTTTTTTCTCTTTATCAAAACCAGATAGGATGCAAGTGGTAAAGATTTTGCGTTTAAATTCTAGTTTGAATATTTTAGATAAAAAGAAAATAACATTTCTGAATGATTGAACTTTTATTAACTTTAAGTATGAGTTTTTACTTTTAAAGTAATTTCATTTCTACAATTTTAATTTTAGTATCTATTTTGGATAACTGTTGATATTATTATTATTATATGTGTAAAACTCTGTAATAATAAATTAAAGTAGGATCACTTAAATTTAGGTTACACCGCAATAGTATATAACTGTACACAATTTGTAAGTCAGTATCATTGGTATAATCTTTATAATAACTACTTTAAAATAACTACTTGAATTAAAATCATTGAATATATGTAGATGCTAGATGGAAAAAACTGAAAAATTATTCTAGTGTTTGTAATTAAGTTGTAATTAACCTTTTCAATAAAATTGTCATGTGAAAAATTATTTTTTAAGTATATATAATGCTGTAAGTGTTTAAACTTAAAATTACTTGATAAATTACCCACACATCTGATCATTAGACCATTATTGAGTAGCTAAAAAACTTTTAAAAAGACCTAATCAGATTATGTTAAGCAATAAAATAAAATCTTCATTTATTATATTTGTATTAAGTATCTTATTGTCCGTCGACGTATTTCTTTTTAGGTTAATTTTTGTTCATACTATTGCCTCGATCCCTCTATTTTGGTTTCATTTTTGAGGATCAACTGATATGCTTCTTCGATTGATTTTCTAGTGTAATATATTGCTCAATCATTCCTTCTTCTATGATTGGATCTTATAGTTTTCAACACTTTATCTTTCTCTTATCTTAAAATTTGAAAGCCATTTGGACTTTGTTCGTTATTCATGCTGTTGAACCTAAACTTTGTGCTTTCAAATCGAGTAGGTTGTGCATCATGATTTTATTTACTTTGAACATTGAAACTGGAAGTTTTATAGGCATTGCAGTGGCTAGATTTGAACTGAGTTTTGGCTAGGACTAAGAGGACATTGTTAAAACTCATATCTTGGCATTTCCAAATGAAGAGGATATGAGATAATATTGCAAAAGTATGATCTAGCAAAAAATTATAATTCCATTAAAATCCATAATTGATAAATTCCTCAGGGTTTATCCATTTCATGTGATTTCTATGAAGGAGTTAGGAGAAATATCAAAAAATCATGGAATTAAAAAAGTGAAATTTCTAATTTTTGAAAAATATTATATACAAATATAAGATATTAGGTATCAAGTACTCTACCTGTCTATTAGTATAAAAGGAATCAAAGTATACAAAAATCGACTATATTCCTTAGTTTGATATATCACATACTATCCAATTTCCGATATATAATCAATGTCATATATAAATATATATTAAAAAATATATCTTACCATTTGTAGTACTTACAATGAAGGAAGGAAATGAACTTCCATGTTTAACCTATTTGAAGCAAACCCCTGCCATGTCCCTTCCACTTGTTCAATCAGCTAAAAAATATCTAGTAAACTGTTTTTGAGATGGATACAACTAATATGGGATTTTTATAGTGGATTTAATTATGAGATAATTAAAACAAAAATACAAGCATTTCTCATATATATTAGGTATTCAAATGCATATCTAGAGAAAAAAAGGCAATCACCTCAGTCTAGCTTAAGCAATTGATCGACAAGGAGGAAATTAAGACAAATAAAATCCATATACATATATATATATATATATATATATATATATATATATATATATATATATATATATATATATATATATATATATATATATATATATATATATATAATATTTGAGAATTATATAATGAATCTAATCAACTAAAAACTAATGCTTCATTTAGTAGAAAGAAGTAGAAGGGAAAGAAAAAGAAATTCATTGAATAAGAATAATTACCATTGGTACACATTTTGTAGAATTAGAAAACAAATCTATTTCCATTACATAAGTTCACGAATCGATTATAATTATTATACTTAATTTATGTAAAATCTATTATTATTATTATCATTATTATTATTATTTCATTCTAAACTATTTTTAAGTAGAGATATTATAGTTATTTTTTCATTATTCTTTTCCACTCTTACATTAATTTTATTCAACCAAATATAGAAATACAATGATATTCTTATTTATTTTTATATTATACCAAATATAATTATTTCATTTTATTTATTAGTATTTTTAAAATTGAATTAGTCATTAAATCAATAAAAGTACTAGTTTACAATTTATTGATCTAATTATGATATGATTGAATTGTGATCAAATTAATAATAAATATATATATATTTTTGAAATTTTATATATTAAAATTTTAATATAAAAAATAAATTTTAATAAATTTTAAATATTACAATAACCACAAGATTATCACACGTAGTTTAGACTTTAAATTGATAATTAATTAATTAAAATATATATTTAATGTAATTTTAATATATTAACATTTAAAATTTATTATCAATATATGATTTTTAAATTATATTTATGCAAAACTTGATAGCACATCGTTAAACAAATCTTCCTAGATGCATGGTGGAAGCACTACTTTGTCAGCAATGGGTCCCATGTTTAAAACTATGTTCTACCAAAATTTGTGATTTACTATAATAAAATTTGATTAAAGTTTTATATAAAATATTGCAAGCTGGTTTAGTGTCAAGAATATTGGTATACTTGTGTCCTCTTTAGGTTGATTGGTTTAGGTTCACACTTAAACTTGTCCGATTGACCTTGGTTTGGACTGAATTTGATTAATTATTTGACATTTTAATTTTTATATCTAATAATTCTGTGTAATAAATGGGATATAAGAAATGAAACCAATCTAACTAGTAATTTAGGAGGAATAGGAGTAATTAATAAATCCTAAAGAGGACACAAGTGTACCAATGCAAAGTAAGCTGCTTTATTTAATGTAAGCTTTACCAACTAAATAAGGTAAGGTGTTGTCTTATAGCATAAGCATTTGATTTGATTATTATCGTTACTTTGAAACAAAATTTTAAACACAAACATTATATAGGAGGAGAAACCATTGGCTCACAGTTTCTTCTCCTTTTCAACTCCGCCCACGGTCCTAACACCAAACCGGAAACCAGAAACCGGAAACCGGTCTTCGGTTTTCCCGCATAGCGGTTTTCTTCTTTCACACCATTTCCCGAAAACCAGGAGCTTTCCCTCCTTTATTTTTTTTTTTTAATTTTCTTTCTCACATGATCATTCACATCTCAATACGTGGCGTTTCGACCAGACTCTCACACCTGAACGTGCTTCACACGCGCCTCGTTCTCTACTTATTAATCCTTGTTATACCTGCTATTTGCATGCGTCATCCTACGAGACTTGGATTTTTGTAGGGTAAAAGTAAACTGAATTAGTAGATATAATTATTTTTTGCGTCTGATATTATTTTCCATGGAGTTTAAATAATTAATAATAATTTATTACATACTCTCACTCTAAAACATTCCTTTGTTAGATTTTATAAGATTTAAATTTAAAATTTATGTAAAATAAAATTCAAAACTAAATTAATGATCAGTTTATTCAATATTTACAATAAAGGAATGATATTTCAACCTTTTTTTCTCTTTTTATATATGGGTGTGTGAGAGAGAGAAAACCTAAAATGCGAGGAGGCCGAAAAATTTTGAAGTCTTTATTGCAATTGCATTACATGATTAATTATTTATTAAAAAAATATAAATTTTCTCTAAAAAAAATTAAATTACTTGTAAATAGTCCCTTAAATATTTCAAAATTTAGAAAATAAACCCCCTTCATTTTTATACTTTAAAAAATAGATCATTTGATCTATTTTTTCTATGCTAAGTCAAGCATTAAATCAATTTTTTTTAATTGACTTAACAAGTTCTCATTTATTTCTAATGTTAGTTAGTTAACTATTAAAAATAAAGTTTAATGTGACATTTGAGTTAATTTTATTAATAAATATCTTCTGAATTGTAAAAATTAAAAACAATTTTCAGTGCTGTAAATTTAAAACACCATTCAAAAGTCACCTAAATTCACAAGACATATCTGCATTTTTCTCTTGTTACCTATCTCACCCATTGCTTCTATTGTAATCCTTGATTTAAGCAATTTAGATTTTTTGTGATTAATTATTAATTAAAAAAATTAGATGCTAAGGGATCAAATAAATCTTATATATATTTATATAATTTGCTCTTCAACTACACATATATTTCAATCTAGAGGATCTGTTTTCCTGATTTAAGTCTTTCGTAGCATTTCTATTGGAGTCAAAAAAGCCAAACCCCGTCAGCTACGTTCCAAACTCCCGTTAGGAAAAGTATGCAACTTTTCATGATTGGGCGTTAATCCACGCGCTTCAGCTGCGTGTGGGTTTTTTATTCTCCAAACTCCTCAGATGTGGAAACCATTCTCCGTGTTTGTTTGAGAAAACAGGTGCGTCCCCAGTTACCTCAAAAATCCAGCGGCTTCCTGCCTTGCTTGCACCCATCAAATATATACCTTCCACACTCTTCTAACACAACCCTTCACAATCACAATCTTCATCTTCATCTTCATCTTCATCTTCATCTTCTACCAAACACCACCACTTCATTTCTCTAAATCTGAATTGGGATTTCATCACTTCTTAGCAGAAAAATGCGGATGAGCTGCAATGGATGCCGGGTTCTAAGAAAAGGTTGCAGTGAGAATTGTAGCATCAGACCTTGTTTGCAGTGGATCAAATCCCCAGAGTCTCAAGCTAACGCTACTGTCTTTCTTGCTAAGTTCTATGGCCGTGCTGGCCTCTTGAACCTCATCAACGCTGGCCCTCAACACCTTCGTCCAGGTTCCTTAACTTTCTCATTTTCTCGCATTTTCTTTCTCTTTCCCGGGAACCAATGGGACGGTTTATTGATATGCTTGGGTTCTTTTTCTTTTTTTAATTAATTGCAGCAATTTTTCGTTCTCTGCTCTACGAGGCATGTGGGCGGATACTGAACCCGATTTATGGGTCCGTGGGTCTGTTATGGTCCGGGAGCTGGCAGAGCTGTCAAGCCGCCGTGGAGGCGGTGCTGAAGGGCTCGCCGATCACTCCGATCAACTCCGAAGCCGCCGCGAGTGGGCGGGGCCCACCTCTCAAGCCTTACGACATACGCCACGTTTCCAAGGACGAGAACTCGACCGCGTCAAACGATGCCCAACGAGTCAAGACACGGTCGCGGTTCAAGCGATCCGCTGTGAAGCCGAAAAAAGCCAACAAGGGGACCGGGTTGGGGTTCGCTGAACCGGAAGAACTGCGCGATGGATGTACCGGCTGTTGCGCGGCCGCCGAAGAGGTGGTGAACCGGTCGGCGAGTCACGAGTCGTCTCTGAGTCACCAGTCCGAGGAGACCCCACCGAACGCGGCGGCGGAAGGAGAGAGCAAAGAGAGCGAGAGCATGGTTTCTGTGGAGACCGCCGAGACTTCGATGCTCTTCCGAGACGAACCGGAATCGACGGCGAAACGGAGTGACCGAGCCGACGATGAGCGAGCCGACGTGGCGCTGGAGTTGACGCTTGGGTTCGAACCGGTGTCACGTGCACATCACGTGGTGCCGGTAAAGAAGAGGAAGGTGGAATTGAAAGAATGTGGTGGTGGCTCGGCTGAGAACGTATCATGCATGAAGCTGGGGCTTGAATGCCCGGCTTGATGGTGGCTGGCTCGCTCGAGTTTCAATTTTGACTTAATCGGCTCGAGTTTTTTTTTTTCTGCTTTATATTTATATTTATAGTCTTGCTTGGTATATTACTTTTATAAATATAATTTTGGGGTTAACCCTCTTTTGTGAAAGAGGTGAGGCAATGGACACAGATGAAAAAGTACATTTGAATAATGATTGAAAAGGCTGAGTACTAACACATGCAAAGAAAAAAGAAAAAAAGAATCTTTCTTTGCAAATAAGAATCATTTTTGTACGATGTATCACAGTGCTTGAACGACAGAATCACAGACTAGAATCAACATGGTGGATGTTATGGTGGTCAGATGGTAATGATTGATTTTCATAAAATTTATTTATATAGATTTGAATTCAGAATTTAGTATTTACTTATGTCAAATAGAAATTTAAAATTTGAATAAATGGAAGTTTGAGATATTGGAGTAAAATTATGTAGCTAGCTTTACGAGAATTTGTTTAGTGATATAAAAATTATTAAGATGTTAAAAGTAATTATAAATTTGTTCGAATTTGGATCTGTTGTCCTGTAATGGAGCGATTAGGGATATAATTGGAAATGTATAGAGATATTTTAATGAGAAAAAATCAGAAAAGACAAAAAGAATCAAGGCTGGTATTTTTGGTGTTACATTCCAGAATCAATCTTGGGAGATGTTCTAGGAACCTCGGTGGATAAGGATAGAAGCTACATCATCAATGAAATTCAGATAAGTCTATTGAGTTGGAAACCTAATCTTTTATGTTAAGGTGTTATAAAGACATTGATTAAAGGAAAAATTACAACTAGGAATTTAGATGTTATAAGATTTATAATAAAATATTTTAAAAACTAAAATTATTATTAAGGATTTTTATTATTATTATTAAATTTTAAAAAAATTTTATTATTAATTTTAAAATATTTATTATTAAATATCAATAGTAAATTTTTTAAAATTAATAATATAATTCCTTAAAATTTGAGCTGATAATTCTTAAAAATAATTTTAATTTTTAAAATTTTTATTATAAATTTTATATGATATAAATTCTTTATTACAATTTTTTTTTAATTGAAATGGTTGAGTTGTACTCTTTTGCCCGGTCTGATTGATACTGTTGTGTTTGGAATGAGAATGAGATTCTCATACTATAATATGTTTAATTAATTAATCATTTTATTCTTATTTTTAAATTTATCTAATTCTATCAAAATAGGTGGCTGATATTTTATCTAATGTTAGTTAATTATAAATTGAAATGGAATGTTTTTTTTTTTTTAATATATCAAACACAATTATAGATTTTAAGATTTCATTATATCAAAATTCATTTTTATTCGAATTCTCATTTTTATTTTCACAAAAATTACTTCCCTATATCAAACGTAACATTAATCTGCATTAGGAAAGGCATTCCCACACTTTGTGGGAATGGAGATTCCCATCTTCATGGAACGTTGTTTTGATATTTTACCATCATGCCATTATGAAAATTATAAAGTTACAAGAATGTTCTATACATAAAATCTGAGAATTTGGCTTCTTGTTTGATTTCAGGAAAAAATGGCATCTAAAGAGCATAACTTCGTAAAATTGATATTGAAAGATTTTAAAAACTAAAATTTTTCTAAAAATCCAAAGGACCTAAAATCTGTTTTGCAATGACAAAAATACCCTCAATATAATTTCAAAAAATATGAGTAGTAACTATCAAAAGGATGAGTAGCAACTAAAAGATAAAAGTTTTTACATGTAGTTGGAACAAACCAAAAATGCCATCTTAATTTTAAAAATACCATGTTGTAACTCCAAAAGTAGAAATGGTAATTTTGAAAAACATGAATGATAATTAAATGATAGTAATTTTTATATTTCTATCCGGTTGTTGTAATAATTCAAAATACACCTTTGTAACTTTAGAGCTTTCATATTATAACTTTAGGAAATAAGAATGATAACTTTGAGAAGCACTATAGGTATTTGTCCTTGCAAGGAAAATTTTAGGTCTTTTAAGCCTTTAGAAAAGTTTTAGCTTTTAAGATCATTTAGTGTTAATTTTATAAAAATTAGAGTTCTTAAATGTCACTTTTCCTAATTCTAACAAATGACCTGAGGGTATTTTAAGCATATTTATTGTAGCTCTGACAATTACAATAATAAGATGAATATTTTAATAGTTTTCCTGTTATTATAATTCAAAAATTATTTCTTAAAAATTGAGAAGTGTATATATATATGTATGAATATTTTACTATTTTTTTATTAATAGTATTTCTAAAATATTTTTTTAGATTATAAAAAAAAGAATAATTTAATATATTTTTGCACAAGGGCTATTAAAATCATTTGATCAGCTTTTCTTTCCATTATTGCATTTTTTTTAATCCAAACAAATAAAGAAATGGAATAGAACTTCCATTCTTTTTAATGTTACACCAAACATAATAACAAGCCACAAAATTCCATTCTATTCTTATTCTCATTTCTATCAAAATTATTTCATCTAACCATATGTAGCATTAATTAATTATCTTGTTTTATATTATCAAAAAAATATTATACAAAAAAATGATGCTTTGGCTACTAATTTCTCTTATTGGGTCACAATAACTAATAGCCCAAGTTTTACCTTACAAGTAGGCCTAAATGTAAGCCCATGCATGAAGGTGGCCTTGGTTTTAGAAATACCCATTCCTGTAACAAAGCTCTCCTATTTGGAGAGTAGATTGTTGACACCTGAATATTTTTTCACGATGCTGACTCATACATCCCATCATCACTCAAACATGGCTTGAATGTAGAAAGGAATTTGCAAGTCAAGTGGCTTAATTAGCTTAATCTAAAATGACAGGTTGGATGCGGCAAAGATGTCGGATATTCCTGACCATATTCAAAATGTCTAAGATCTTGTTCTGCACAGAGAATGAATATGGAATGTTTAAACCTAGAACCAACTGCATAGGCCTAAAATTTGCAAGCCCATGCATGAAGGTGGCCTTGGGGCTTTTATGTTAAAGGACCCAATTCCTGTAATAAAGCTCTCCTGGATTTGGAGACTAATTGCCTATTGTTTTGACACCTGAAATATTTTTTGCACTGATGCTGACTCATACATCCCATCATCACTCAAACATGGCATTGAATGTAGAAAGGAATTTGCAAGTCAAGTGGCTTAATTCAAATGCTACTTAATCTAGAAAATGACAGGTTGGATCTAGAAATAATGGCAAAGATGTGCTCAGAGTTGTATTCCTGACCATATTCAAAATGTCTAAGATCTTGTTCTGCACAGAGAATGAATATGGAATGTTTAAACCTAGAACCAACTGCATAAGAGACACTTGGTGGATGAAATTTGCAAATGCCTTTCATCTGGAAGAATCGAGAATAAACTAATTGTGATTATATTATCCCATAGACCATAGTGGGTGAAGATATTCATCCATCAAATACTTTTCATCGGATTCTGCAAGCAGGATTGAGTAATTTGGAAACGTAGTAAAAGTGGGCTCTATTATGTTAAGGAAGGACATAATATTCTGGTGCAAAATTCAAATCCTCAATACCAAGTCAACTCTCATGTCTGGAAGTACCCTTGGAGACTTGAATTGCCTATCTGTTTTGGTGTTTATGTGGAAGCTTCTGTCAAATACTCTTCTTGCCACTGAAAATCCTTGTAAGCATCACTTAAGATTGGAAAATATTTGTCATATGTGTTGCATCAGAAAGAGACATTGGATCATTTGTTTATTCAATGTGATTTTGTAAGAACTATCTGGTTTGCGTCATCTTCATTTGCTTTGATCATATTCTCCCTTAGAGTATGCAAGGTTGCATCCAAGCTTAGTTTCAACAATATCAATATGCTACATCTTCAATGGAACAAGAGACTAATCTGTTCATCCTTATTTTTTATGGTATTTGGTTATCTGACAGGTTTACTTAACATCCACTGCTTTAAGTGACTAGCATAATGCTTCAAAGAGTCCAGGAGGACGCATAATCAAGTAAACAATGTGAAGAATAAAAGAGCAAAAGCATAATCAACTCTCATGTCTGGAAGTACCCTTGGAGACTTGAATTGCCTATCTGTTTTGGTGTTTATGTGGAAGCTTCTGTCAAATACTCTTCTTGCCACTGAAAAAATATTTGTCATATTTGTTGCATCAGGCATCGGATCATTTGTTTATTCAATTTGATTTTGTGTGCTCCCTTAGAGTATGCAGAGTTTATTTTTTATGGTATTGAAATGATCCAACATATGCAGGGTCAATATCCTTTTGGATGGTCCAGAACATAAGATATATAGGCTAGAGGTAATCCTCCTCATGTTAGATCTCAAGTTCTATACGGATATGCCTTGGAACAGCAATGGATGGACAAAGAGGCGTTTGGTCTGAGGAAGAGAAAAGAAGGGAGAAGCAAAGTTTTCAAAAGTTTTGGTACATATCCATTATACCTTTGTTATTATTATTCAATAGTATTTATTATTTTTTTAGGTAAAAGTAGGAGTATCATTTTCTATTCATTATATTCACTTTTTTTTTTCTCCCTCTTTCCACTCCATTCATTCCCATCTACTGTACCAAACACGGCTCCAGGGCAAGAAAATTTCATCTGGAAGAATCGAGAATAAACTAATTGTGATTATATTATCTTTGAAGGGTTAGAGCAGAAACCATAGACCATAGTGGGTGAAGATATTCATTCTATTGGTCAGCAGTTTTCATCTGCTCACATACTTTTCTATCGGATTCTGCTAAATCTAGTATGCTGAAGTGGATTAACTTGTGTCAATTCTATTGGTTTGGATTGCTATGAGTTTTGTGTGTAACAGGATTTGTTCTGGATCAAGGAAGAAAGGGGGAGGAACACTAACTGGATTGATATTTGAGTTCTATACATATATATAAATATATATATATATATATAGCTCATTTGACTTCTTCATATCTGATTTCCTTCCTTGTTTTATTTATCTAATTTGTGCCTAATTTTTTTTTTAATTGCAGTTAGAAATATTGTGATATCTTGTCCGTACTATATCCCTTTCCCTGAAAAT
Organism: Erythrophleum fordii; assembly: GCA_032878935.1. Taxonomy (NCBI): domain Eukaryota; kingdom Viridiplantae; phylum Streptophyta; class Magnoliopsida; order Fabales; family Fabaceae; genus Erythrophleum; species Erythrophleum fordii. The sequence continues at coordinate 10,716,247 of JAVQMF010000056.1, read as the reverse complement.
TCGAAGGGTTCATTTTCCTTTGTTAGCATGATGCATTTAAATTTTAATCCCATAATACTCTTCAAATGAATCAAACACAAGCTATGACGCTATACTTTATCGACTCAACTAATCCCTTTAAGTGCCTAATTAACTTTAAGAACCTTACTTGCTACAACATATGCAAATCGTTTTTAGCCCACCTTTAGAAACATATCTTATAAGGTGGTTTCCCCTCTCCAAGCTTATATAATAGGCTCTCTAACTGCAGCATAATAAGGTTTTCTGAGGCAGAGGGTATGGCATTGTCATAATATCTATATACGGAGACCAAAAAAAAAAAAAAAGCCAAATCCTTGATTCTCAAATCACAGATCCTAATTTCAAAATATAATCACATTACAAATTAATACAAATAATGATTGATATTCACTCATGCTTATGATTAGGATCTCCGATATCTAAATAGTTAACCATAACCTATGCGTAATCACTTCTACTCGGTTTTCCATAGTCCAAATAAAACCAGAATATAGATTCCATAAACGAAGAGACAGGAAAAAAAGTAACATTCAAACAACAGAATACATAAACACATAAGAATAAAGATTAAGAAAACATTACAGAAAAGGGTTATAAGCCATTGCTGATATGCATAGAAACGTGCCACCTCTGCATCCAGCTATCCAAAACAATTAATTAACGGTAAAGTTAAATATCAAATCAGCTTCTTTTCTATTTGTTCCAATTTGACAGGTTTACTTAACATCCACTGCTTTAAATTTGTACAAAGAGTGACTAGCACAAACTGAGAGAAGCAGAGATTCATAATTAGTGCTTCAAAGAGGAAAGGATACTTCTCAGGAGGACGCACAATCAAGTAAACAATGTGAAGAATAAAAGAGCAACAGCATAAAGTCAGACGCATGATCCTTGTGCTGAAATAGTAATTACTCTTTTCAATTCTGTGTTGACCTGGTGCATAGAATATCAGGATAAATAGAGCAAATGAAGCCAAATACGCTAGAACCAGTCCGTCTCGACATATCAGAGGAAACATGGAGAGCATGGCAAATTGCATGAACCACCTAAAAAGAAAAGGCTCTTTCACAGCAAGCAGGCTTGCAGGCAGAAGTGGCAACAAAATGGACTTCTCATGCACTGTAGAACACATAAAAGCACAAATAGATTTTTATATTCTAGAAGATTATAAATAAGAATAGGGGATTTCATATTGTAGAAGATTATAAATAAGAATAGCGGAAACTATGTTTTCCTTCCCTCAATTAAGGCCTAATTTTAAAATAGGTACATAAATTTTAAAATATAACCAACACCTCGTGATTCTCACGTGGCTTCTTATATCTACATTTTTATCACAACCCAATGTCAATTGGTGAAAATTGTTGAAGTAAGAAAGCAGACTCTTGCAGTTGATTTTGATTGAAATTTAACATTTATGTTTCAATCCAAAATTCAAAGAAGTGTTTTGTTACATTTCAAAGTCTAGATACCAATTTAGTAATGAAGCCTTAGCTCAAGGAGGTGAAATGTAGTTTTTCCATAAAGATAATCTCAATTTTGCAATGTGAAATAAAGAAATGTTACCAACCTTGGAAAGAAAATAGGTAAAATGAGATAGAACTATTTAGTAGCCCATAAAGGAAGCCTTGGTTACTAGGAGACTTTATTTGTTGAACCATTGAAGGAAGACAAGTTAAAACTGTTGCTGTGAAGCTGAGAAGTTTCAATGATTGTGTTGTAAACAATCTCTTCCACTTGATGAGGATTGAAGAGGTGCACCAAAAGTTGGCAACATAATCCTCATATATTCCCCTTTCAAAAGGAGCAAGACGAGAAAGAACCTGTTCCAAGCACCACAAACAAATAACTTATGTCCTTTTTATAAGGATCAAATGAAGACATATGCCATAAAAGAACACACACACACACACACACACAGATACATATGCCATACAAGACAACAGATTGAGGAAAGTAAAGCACAAAATCACACCTTCTAGTAGCCAATAATATCATACTTACCTCCAAAATGGATTCCTTTGAATAAAGATACGGCCACCACACAGCTGTAAAGGTTCCTAAAACCAGCAACCCCAGTTTTGACACCTCTAGAAGTGGATGTTTGCGCCTCAGGCATTTACCCAGCAGATGGCTGAAAAAGGCAGGTGCAAAGTATGCACTCATCTGCGGAGGAGTGTACAGCAACAGTTATCCCATAGCAGAAGAAAATGAAAAGGTTAAAATATCTTCAGAGTGGAAGTGGAATACTAATTAGCAACATATATTGCTGTCTATGCCATTACTGCTGCTTGCTATTTACCTGACAACCCTATGATTTTGTCACCTAATGACCATATTCAAACAAACACCCAGGAGAATTTATTGTCTCTTTTTCAATGTAAGGAAACAGTCAAGTCCATTCACAGAGTTATCAAGATTTATCTTCTAAAAAAATTTACAAACTTTATTTGATTCAAGAAAATTTATAGGCTAAGAAGCATATCAGAGTTAAATTCAAGAAATGAATACAAATTAACTGATAAAATCTAAGTATTGATCCCAAAAAGAAACAGCTACAGAATCCAACCAACTAACTTTCCAATTTTATTCCAATCTCCGGAGTTGAGACCTCAAAGAACAAGTATATGAATAAAGAATCAAGCAGACAGGCAAATGAAATGCCATTAAGAGAAACAATCATACTCAAATATAAGCACATACCCAAATTTAAAAAAACATTTCCTCCTGAGCAGAAGTGTACAATCATAAATGACCATATAGACCATGTAGAATGGTTCAAAGTAGTAAAGTTAAAGAACAATAGATCCATTCAAAGATGAAGGAAATTAACCTGTTTATGATTTAGGGCTAGACAATACAGAACACAAGCAAAAAGATCTTCTCCATAGAGGATAGCAGCAACAGCTCCAGTAGTAAGGCCCAAGCTGATGCAGTTGTACTGAAACACAACTGCTACATTTTAAACCAAGGCACTACTAAACCAGAAACTAAAAATAAGGAAACAGGAAAAAGCATGAAACAATGTCAAAATTTAATTTGGAGACCTGAAAATGACCATGATCAATTAAGATCAAACATGGATTTAGTAAAAGCATGGCTGTGTGCCATCCTATGTCACTTTTATAGCTTCTTGAAGGTTGATTGTAATAAACAATAACAAAGTATAGGACAGCTGGGAAGAATATGAGGGCATCAGAAGATAAAACTGTCCACCTCATTAGTAGTTTTCTGCAGAAGAGAGATACATTAATAAAATGTAGAAAAAGAAAAAAAAACTCATCAACAAAACTCAAGTTATGCAAATGAGTAAATTAACAATCAGTAGCTAAATTATTAGACCCATTTAACTTTAGTCCCCAAAAATTAGTGAATTTATAAGTTAGTTCCTAGAAACAACAAACCCATTACATGTAGGTCCTAAAAACAACAAACCCATTACATGTAGGTCCTTTTTTAAGTGATTCAGGGATGCCGAAATGACTAACTAAATGAGTTTATTAGTTTCATTGGCTAGCTTGCACATTCACTAATTTTGGGGAACAAAGCTGAATGACCTAATCATTCAGTGACCAAATTGTTAGTTTGCTCTTATCCAAATTGTAACAATTAAAAGGACCATAACCAATGAAATGAGCTAAATACCCACCCAAGATGGGACTCGTGACCTCTGGAACTGAAAAGAGAAACCGAATCGGGGTGGAAGAATCTGAGAAAGAGACCATGGATGAAACTCTGGTAGGCAGTAAGCGGTGGGTAGTCAAGTCCCCAGTAGCTCAAATCATTTGTGGTGCTATTGCGATACCATTCTCTAATTGGAAGGTTAAGGGTAATCTCCATCCAATGCCTCTGTGCTTCATAGTCCCCAAACTTTGGAGGGTTTCGAGCACCAGAGTAAGGATGGAGTGACACAGCTACACGAACCAAAATTGCAAAAACTGCAACAGTAACGAATATAGCTGCAGTTCCTTTTTGAATTAACCACCGCCAACAATTGTCCAAACCGTCATCTACATTTACTGTCATCTTCTTTGCCTTCGTCATGCCGAACAATCAACTCGGTTCCACAAGGGTATGTAATAGAATAATGTCCAAAACTAAAAATGGAGAGAAGAAATTAAAAAAAAAAAAAACCATTAGATGGCATTCAATTACAGGGATTCTTATGACAATTAATTGACAAGCAATTGCATCAAGAAATATATCAATTGCAGATCCCGCTACCCAAAAATTGGGTCTTAGCGATGAAGGTTTTAATTTGTGAAGAATGAGCTCATACCTGGATGCCACCGAAACCTTGTTCCTACGGTTCATGGCATGCCATTGTCTGTTTAAAAGCCAAGTACCCAGTGAAGGACATGAACAGAGATGGATGTGAATTTGGGGATCGTAGCTTACCAATGTAACCTCTGTGTTTTTTTTTTGGGTACGAGAAAGAATCGTAGATGACCGGAAAAGCTGAGTTCGAATTGGACTTGAGTTACGTTTACTTTCTTATATTATTGTTGGATTTTTTTAATTAAATATAAATATATAATGTTTTTTATAAAAATATGATAATTATATAATTTAATTAAAGAATTACATCTTACATATAAAAATTATATATTTATAATTTTTATTAAAAATTTAACAATAAAAATACAATTACTTCCGTACTAATTTCATGCATTAATAGTATAAAGTTATTTAATTTCATAATACCTCTCTTTATTATTTTTAAACACAAATAAATATTATATTTTTATTTAAAAATATGTAAAAATTAATTAAAAGAATATTGATATAATTTTTTAGTGCATGTCAAGCAACTATGACTTTTCAATTAAACAAAAAGAAAATTGCAATTATTCACCCTAATTCAGTTGTTTTGGTTTAGTTTAATTAGAAATAAACCAAGAGTCCAACAAAAGCATTAAATAGTATAAAAATAGTTATAAAAAATTTACAAATTTTTTTAGACAACTAATCCCTCTTATTATTTTTAAAACTTTTTTTATCTTTTTTTAGTTTTAAATATTTTATATATATATATATATATATATTTATTTCATTACTTGTTAGGCATACTTTTATTCTTATTTTAAATTTTAATTAAATCATTAAAAAATTACAAAAAGTTTAAATAACTTCAAGATATATATATAAGATAGTAAAATCTCTCAAAATAATAATTTTTCTAATAATATTACTATTAATAATTTATTTTATTTGAATTATAATTTATTCCTAATAATATATTATACAATAAGTAAAAATACAAATAATAATAATCATATATGTTATATAATTCTTTTTTATTTATATTTATAATTATAAATAAATGTTCTAATAATATTATTTATTAATAATATATAAAAAATAATTATAATACGGGCTGGTTCAGACTCTGGCAGGACTTTAAAAAAACTCAAGCCTGGCTATTTTTATATTCGGACTTTTTTAAAATGAGCTCATTTTTTTTAATTTTTTTTTTTCAGAAATATCTAACCAGGCCTATGTCCAACCCAGTCACAAATCCGAGAGACAATCCTCATATGTTTAGTATGGAATGATTAAATTAATTGTTTTATATATAATTAATTAGTATGTGCCCAAAATATATCCATTCTGAAAAATTATGCTCATGTCAAATATATTTTTGAGGAAAAAAAAATGAAATGACTTAGGGCTAGAATGAGATTTTTCAAGAGTGGGATGGAATGGTGAGGAGTATAGTATGTGGAGGAGACAACTCACATCATTGCTTGGAAATTTAAAAAACGAATAAAAAAAGATTATAGTCCACTCTCTATTGTCTTGATGTTATAATATCATAATAGATGAGATGTGTTTGAAACTAAAAATTTCTCACATCACCTTTATGCAATATATATATATATAAGTTATAAGAAATTTTACGATTTACAAGTTATAAAAAGCGTGATTTATCTATTAAACTGTGTGTCCTTTTTATCTTTTTTATGTATTTCTTTTAAATTGTTATTATTTTTTTGTAGGACCTATAGAAATTCACGGGCAGCCAATTAGTTGAAAATAAAAATAGAAGAAAAGAAACGTAACGTAGGGTTGATTATTCTCATGCATATGCCTTTATTACATGATACGACAAATGAATTTTAATTTCTAATTCCCACTTCTGTTTCATCGCAGAAATTTGAAGCTGCCTTGAAATTTTTAAAAGCATGTACCAAATAATGATGGACATGGTTCAAGAGGAAATCTCATAGCAAGGAAGATAGAGGAGTAAGTTCAAAATATCAATAGTTTGTAATGAATTTTGTGACGTTGTTTAACTTATGAAAATTACATTTTTGTGTTCTATTCATCATTGAAAGCATAAGCCTACTTCTAGAGTTACAACACTTCATTTGCAAAAGTTCAAAGTATTGGAGGATAAGTTTCCTATGTGAAGTTAATTACTTTGCTAAGTTAAGAAAACAGATTTTGTTGAATTGTGTCTGTAATCAAAAGAGTTGATTTGACATTGCAGTTCATCTTAGAAAAACATAATTTTCTCCCTCTACCTTCGTCGACGAAGTCATACTCCTTTCTTCATCCTCGCCATTGTCATCCTAAATAAATCATGAAACCGTCAAAATACATGTTCATTATAACAATGTTAATTTGTGCTATTGGTAATTTATGGGTCACACTCGGAATTTCATCGGATAATAGTTCCAAGAGCTCTGACGCTCCAACACCCTCTTACCAATTCTCACCAAACAAAGTCCTGAATTGTTTGATTTGGTGTGAATGAAAGTCTACCCAAAGATAAAGTGCTTATCTTGCAATCTCTTCTCTATTACATTGCAATGCAACACTCAAAAATGAATGTTTTGACAACATAATTAACAGAACCAATTGCTATGACAACTTGATCATACTCATTCTTGAATCATTGAAGGGCATTGTTTCCCAAATTTTTGCAAGAAGTAAACAACTTTGGAGTGGAAGTGCTTCTATAGCAAAGAGTTCACCACCTTCTCATTAGTTTGCCAACACTCATAAAATCTACATTTATTTAATTTTGGAATAAAAATCTTCCATATCTCTAAATTTCTTTTTCAATGAATTTGAATGCGGGAGGTCAGATATTAGATTGAGCCAAGGGTAATAATAAAAGATATTTTGTTAAAGCAGAATATTCTTTTGATAAAATGAATTTCTAGGCAAGCCTCGAAGGACTCTTCATAATTGAAAATTGAAATCATATGCCTATTTTTTTTCTTTAATTAAAGTAAGGATAAGATTAATAAATCTTTTCAGATATTTATGTGTTTAGAAAAATAAACTTTTAAATTGCATATTTAACTCTGCTTATTGCCTAATTTTGGGTGAGTGGAACGACGAGACATGAGCTTAACTACATGATGCTTTAGACCGTCAATATATTGTGAACATGACGCCATCATGTTATAGGCAAACATGAAAGAATCCATTTTTGGAATGATGTTAATTAAATTTTAGAAAAAATATCTTTTGCTGCAACAGTATCGTGTCGTCACAGCGAGAATGCTTAGAAAGAAAAATACTAAAAAGAAATGGGCCTCTTATTCGAAGGACAGAGCGAACGATTCCCCCTTCTCCTACGTCACCATAGAGGATAGGGATCCTAAATTTTGACAGATGCCAAATGTGTGGTTCAACTCATGACCTAGCCTTGTTATGAATTTTTTCCAGTGTGCATTTACGAATCTTAAGATATTTTTGTCATGAATGTTATAAACGCATGTTTTCTCTTAGAGGATTTAATCTCCATAATAATCCCTTACGCTGACGCTTGTTAAATAGTTATGATGGATCAACACCGTAATGATCTGATTTGGCATAAGTTCGTTCGATGATCTGAAAGCTACAATAGAGAATTGTAAACAAGAAAACCCGATGGCTGACTATCGATCTCGGTTTGAAGCCGTTTCCGTTAAAGTGACAAGTATTGCTAAACCGTAGATCACACACACACAAAAACGAATTCAACGTTCTAAATAGAATTTAACGTTTTCTTGTCAATCTAAATTTTAGAAAGATGTTTGTAACATTTTAAAATTTCTAACCCAATCTTCTGATTAGAACCTAATACAAAGAGATAAAATGTAATTATCCAGTAATTAAATGGACCAACCTCGCCTAATTAAACTAGGGATTGCTACAATAATACAAGCTAAACCGCAAAGCAAATGAAATGTCTTGCGAGGCTTCTAGACAAAATCTCAGTGGATATATAATTCAATAACCACTTGCTAGAAACCTGTTTAATAAGTCACTTCAAACATGTTACCTCAGCATTCAAAATTTAGTAATTTCGTACATGTTCCTAATTTACAAAGACTCACCAACATGAGCCTTATTTCCATAACCTTGCACCTTATAGCCCAACTGCCATGAGGCTATAACCAACATGATGCACAAACCACCTTTTCATGAGGCTGCTTTGAACAAAGGACTAAGATTCCACTAGGTACATAACAGAGTTCAACCAATTCAAATGAGGAACTACAAGCGACTCAGAGCGGTTTTGGATCAACGATGGCTACCAGTATTCTCTTCTCCAGCTCAGATTCATCAATCCACAGCGAACTTTGCCGGTGCAACAACTCTTTTTTCTCTTTCTTCTTCTCCTCATGCACCTTGACTTTCATCCTCCAGTTTTCAAGTTTCTCTGCTTTTTCTTTTAACTATTTCCAGATGGATGAGAAATCAGTGACAATACACATATGCAATGACAATACACGGATATTTGTAACAAACTACAAACGCACCATTTAACAAATATTTGTGGCATGAAGACCAAACATATTAATTGTCTTGCCTAATAAATTAATTTTATAAACGTTGCATAGATACTTGAAGGTTGGACTCTCTCTCTCTCTCTCTCTCTCTCTCTCTCTCTCTCTCTCTCTCTCTCTATGTGTGTGTGTATATATATATATATATAGTAGTCATGAGTAGTTTCATAGCCAAAGAGAAAAAGACGTATTTGGTGGTTAGTTATAAGGCATGACATTAACCGAATATGACCTTACATCTAAGATCTGATTTCTAGATTGTAAACTAAATAAAAAAGTGGCATCAGGCTTCAAATCCCAAAGTTTAAAAAAAAAATTGAAATGCCAATTAATCAAAGGAGAAAATTTAGATGCCATTTTTATATATTTCCTATCAAGTTCTCTGATAAAAATATGACAAGATAATTATTTTATAGCTCAATACCACATAACTGGGTCTTTCAATTTTTTTTTTCACGTCATATTTTTACTAAAGAACCTAACAGTAAATTCCTAAAAAAATCTACTTCAATCTAGTCATTAATCAAAATGAAGTATTGCTACAAGCAGCAATCGTTTCTCTTGCTTTTATACATTTTTCTGTTCTTAGCAAGCATATAACTAACCAGAAACGTTTGTTGTATTTACTCTCAACTGTTCTTCATTTTCCACAGTTTCCTTATCACTTTTCCTCTATAAATAGTTTATCAGATCTAGATCCTCTCTTGTGACGAGATAACATGACACTATCATGAAAAAAGAAAGATAAACATAAAATGTATGAGATCCAAGGATCCACCATTTAAGTGAGACACACCATTCAAGTGAATCTGTGTCTATCTCCCTCCTCACATGATAGTGTCAAGTTATCCCCTTACATTGGAGGATCCAAACCCATAGTTTACCTGTCTTCTATTTACATTTAATAATAATAATAAACCGACAAAAAAGGCACACACAGTTTTTACCTCTATTTACATTTAATCATTATTTAGAAAAGGAAAAACACAATAATACACTGCCAATAAACTTTACAGCAGCAGCATATAGTAATTGGCAGGTCATCTAACATCAGCAATGAGGTCAATTCTACACTTGTATTTCATTCAAGTTAGCTTTTTTCCAATATAATTACTGAGATATTCAGAATAGCTTATCCTTGCAAAGAACAATATTAGAGGCCTGAATGCAGTACATGTGGATAGGTAATAACATCAGCATATTTCTAAGGTATCATTTCTATCATTTGGGGAAAAGAAAAGAAAAAGAAAATAATTATAATAATAACTAGCAGAATGATCTTCAAAGATTAGAGGACTTTCTCTTTAGTAAAATTTTCTTCTTGGATGCCCTAACTGAATGGCATCCATTACTTATCACCTACTTTAAATTACATTATTTAAAGCTATGGGGACAAGAAAATTGGACCATGCCTAGTGAGATGCATTCCTTTTAACAAAACGACTAAAACATGATGTTTAGGTGCATTACCAACCTAACCTAGCAAGTAGCAATAGTATAATTGTGCAACAACAGTTAAGGATGAGGGCAGGAGAAAAGGCATGTTAATGGATCTGGAACAAGACTTAGCAGATGTTCTATCATACATCTCATTATATTGGCTATAAGGAAAAAAATAAATAAACAGAATTATAGGTTAGAATAGTCATGCAATCTAAACCAACATCAGCAGTCATGGTCCTAGACCTCACAAGTCATTCCAACAAATGAAGGACATAATAAATAAGTATGATACTGAAAGTTTGTATATCAACAGAACACTTATATTCAGATTAAAAAAAAAAACCAACATTCATGTGAAAGAAAAGTATGTAAAATCCAATAGAATTCATGATTTCACTAAAACTAAGTTATACAAACCAACCCTCAAAATCATTTTTTCTTCTGTTCATTTAAGCATACAGGTTTACCTAAGCTTTGGATTTAGTTTACTAAGATTTTGATTAATGTTAGTTTGGCAAACAGAGAATGACATGATTTCTTATTGTCAGACTTTCATTTGAATGTTCTATTGGCTTCATAGCTTCTGCATGCTAATTATATTGAATTTGATACGGGCAGGGTTTGAATGAGCAGAAAAAATTGGATTTTGGTTACCATTTGTGGGGAAGAAAAACTGAAAGCAACAAGAAAATACATAATGGAGGATGAAGAAGTCATAGATTTCCCCTTTGGCGTTAATTTTAAAAGTGAAACGAAAGAATGTTAGGAGACTTGAATTTATCTTTGAGACAAAACTATTATTCCTTTATCTCCAATGCACGGATACGTGCTTCAGGCCACTGTATCCGTACCGGATACGCGTTCCGTACAGGTACAAAACGTACCCAGACGTTTTAGTTTTTCGTCCGTACGTTTCGAAACGTTTCTGTCTGTACCGAAACATTTCGAAACGGCTCCAAAACGGCTTCGAAACGACGGGCAAAACGTTTGGCTTGAACAACTGCGTTTTGCGTCGCGTTTAACCTCCGTTCGACCTCGCGTTTCACCCTCGTTCGAAGTCGACCCTCGCGCTCTGCTTCCTTCTCCCTCGACCCTCGCCGTCTGCTCGTTCGTCGTCTGCTCGTTCGCTGTCTACTCGTTGCTTCTCGTCGTGCATCGCCTGCTACTCTCTTCATCCGTCCGTCCGTCCGGCGACCTGTGCTCTGTTCCTTCGTCCGTCCGTCGTCTTCCCTGGCTAGTGGACTTTGGTGTTGGCTTCGCTGGTGGCAGATTCTCGCTTCTCAGGTCCGTCCGTCCATCTTAACTGTGATTTTTCCCTTGTGCTATGATCTGCTCATCTTGGGTCGCCTATTTCTTCTGTTCCTTCGTTCCTTCGTCCGTCCGTCGTCTTCCCTTATGCTATGATCCGTCTTAACTGTGATTTTTCCCTTATGCTATGATTTTGCACTGCTTATTTATTGGATAATGGTTGAATGGTTGATGCTGAGTTTTCTAGATAATGGTCTGTAGTTTGTAAATTGCGAAAGTTCTGAGTTTTTTGGAGTTTGTAAATTGCGAAATTAGAAGTTTGTAAATTGCGAAATTTCCTGGAGTTTGACTTTTCTGATAGAGTGCTAAGATCAATTGTGGAGAAGTTGAAACTTGTATGAGAATCTTGTATAATTATGTATGAAATTGACGACTCAATTCATAAATGTTCTTGAAACCCCCAAACTGAATTGATCAACTTAACTCAATTTTATGATTTGTTAGGGCTATACTGGTTGATCAATTGTTTATAATGAAAGTTCTGAGAAAAACCATTTGTTGATGCAAATTTTTCTGCTGTTGTCGTATTGGATAATATTGATGCAAATTTTTCTGGTGTTGGCTTATTGGATAATATTGATGCAAATTTTTTTGGACTCTACTAGTTAGAGACGTCTTCTGTGATTGTAATTATAGTCAGAACTCAAAATATGCCTATGTTGTCTTCTATGCATTATAGTCCAACTCACAGGACCTTTAAATATGTAATATTCTAGTGTAGCTGTGATTGTAATTATAATTCAATGTTATAGGTACCATGGCAAATGGAAGTTCTAGTTCTGTTAGTAATCCTAGGTCCACTTCTTCTGCTGAATATTGTTCTAGTAATATTCTCCAAAAAGAGGGAACTCTTTTGTGGGCTTATGTAACTTTGATTGTTAGAAGTAGAGAAGGAGAAACTGTTAATTCTGGTGGAAACAAGTATTGGAAGTGTAATTATTGTAACCGTGAATTTCAAGGGTCTTATTCTAGAGTTAAGTGGCATTTGTTGAGGATATCTGGTAAAGGAATTTCTATGTGTCCCAAAGTTGATGCTCATTGTTTAGTAGAAATGAAAAATTTGCAAGAGGAGGTTGAGAATAGATCAAAACCAAAAGAAGTGTTATTACCACCACCAACTAGAGGCTTATCTCCTTTAGGTGTTCAAAGTGAGTACAATCAAGGCAAAAAGAGGGCGGTGGGTGCTTTGGAAAAAGCCTTCAACCAAACAGTTAAAGAAAATTTGTGTGCAGAAATTGCTAGGATGTTCTATTCAGATGATTTATCTTTTAATTTGGCACGCAATCCATATTACATTAGCTCTTATCAATATGCTGCAAACAATATGATTTCTGGTTTTAAACCTCCTGGTTATAATGCATTAAGAGGTCCTTTGTTGCAACAAGAAAGGACAAATGTTGAAAGGTTGCTTGAGCCAATAAAAAGGACTTGGAGTGAAAAGGGAGTGAGTATTGTAACAGATGGTTGGACTGATGTACAACGAAGGCCATTAATTAATTTTATGGCTATATCTGATGGAGGTCCTATTTTTTTGAAGGCAATTGATGGGACTAAAGAATACAAGGATAAATTTTACATAGCTGAGTTGATGAAGCAGGTAATTGAAGAGGTAAAACCTCAAAATGTGGTTCAAATTATTACTGACAATGCCCCTGTTTGTAAAGCTGTTGGTAAGATTATTGAAGGTGAGTGTCCTCACATTTTTTGGACACCATGTGTTGTCCACACGCTCAATCTCGCATTGAAAAATATATGTGCAGCTAAAAACACTTATGCAAATGAATTAGTATATGAAGAATGTCATTGGATCACCCAAATCAGGGATGATGTAATTTTTCTCAAAACTTTCATTATGAATCATTCCATGAGGTTGGCTATTTTCAATGAATTTGTACCTTTGAAATTACTTGTCATTGCTGAGACTAGGTTTGCTTCAACCATTGTGATGCTAAAGAGGCTCAGACTCGTAAAAATGTCTCTTTGCACAATGGTAATTAGTGATGAATGGAATACATATAAAGAGGATAATGTTGGAAAGGCTAATACTATTAAAGAGTTAGTTCTTGATGACTCTTGGTGGGATAAGATTAATTACATCCTTTCTTTCACAAAGCCTATTTATGACATGCTTAGATTTTGTGATACGGATAAGCCTTCACTTCACTTGATTTATGATATGTGGGATTCAATGATAGAACAAGTGAAAATATCAATATACAAGCATGAGAAAAAGGAATTTTCTGAACATTCAAGATTTTATGAAATTGTGTATGAAATTATAATTGATCGTTGGACAAAAAGCTGTACACCACTTCATTGCCTTGCTCATTCATTGAATCCAAAGTAAGTTCTACTAATATTCCATACTTATATTATTGATATTCTTCTTACATTTAATTTTGTGCTAAACAAGTCTAATTTTCATTGTTTTTATTACATACTATATAGGTATTACACTCCTCAATGGCTTGATGTGGCACCAACTAGAGTTCCTCCTCATTTAGATGCTGAAATTTCAATCGAGAGGGCCAAATGCTTTAATATGTATTTTAAGGATCCTAAGGAGAGAAAATTGGTCCTTCAAGAGTTTTCAATATTTTGTGGAGCTTCAGATGCATGTTCATTATTTGATTCATTACAAGATAGGTGGAATTTGGAGCCTAAAGATTGGTGATTAAATTATGATTCTTCAACCCCAATGCTCCAACGACTTGCATTAAAGCTTCTTTGTCAACCATGTTCATCATCTTGTTGTGAACGAAATTGGAACACCTACTCTTTCATTCACTCATTGAAAAGGAACAAATTGAATCTAAAAAGAGCTGAAGACTTGGTTTATGTTCATACCAATCTTCGTCTTCTATCAAGAAAGAGTGAAAAGTATTCTAGTGGAGCGACGAGGATATAGGATGTCAATGGAGATCATTGGGAGCCATTTGATGGGGCAAGAGGTCTTGAGGTTGCAAATTTATCTTTGGATGAACCAGATTTAGAACAAAAGCTCATAGGGACTATTTCTAATGCAGATGAAAATGAAGATGAAGATTAATTTGGATTAGAAATTTTAATATTAATGCTTGTATGGAATATAACTTATTATGAACATCTTATTTATACTTGTAATTTGTAGCTTATTTATAATTTAATTTAATTTTTAGTGACTTAGATTATTGAATATATATATATATATATATATATTCTCGTACCCGTATCTTAAAATTTTAGAAATTACCGTATCTCACGTATCGTATCGTGTTGTACCCGATACGCGTACCCATATCGGTGCTTCTTAGTCCTTTCTTTATTCCATCTCAAATTTACACATTTTGTGGAAGCTTTCAGGCTTTTAGCTAGTCTGATAGTTGAGGAATTGGTCATCCAGTGTCATGACAACCATGGGGACACCATGTAATTAACTACATAGTACATAACTACATATAACAAAAATCCAGCTAGATATCACATTATTAGTTTACAATAGCACTAGGTTTTCTTCAAAAATCCACAACACCTATTATAAAACCATTTCCTTCTTCCATTATGTAGATTCTATTTCCTGTTAAATATTTCATTATCCTATATCTTCCCTTTCCTACCGCACTTCCTCAAACCAAACAGAATACTAGAAAACAATAGAGAGAAAACCCAAAAGTTACAGAACTGGATGAGAGGAGCACACATACAAGGGTTTGTCGAAATTCTTCTTGGGCAATCTTGCGCTCTTCAGCTTTGACCTTTGCAACCTCAGCCTTGAGCTTCTTACGTTCTTCATTGGCAACCCTGATGGCCTCCCTCCTAGCTTCGTCCTTCCTCTGCTTCTCGAGCCTCATGAGCTCCATCTCGCGAATATACACCTTGCGAACCTCCCTAACCTGCTTGGCATAGTCCCTTCTGAGATGGGCAAGCTTAGCCTCTGCCTCCTTGGGGTCCTTGGGAGCCTCCCAGCTGCCAAGGAAGGAATGGGGTTCAAGGAATTTGTGGTTCTTCAGGTGATTGTTGTGGTGGGAAGGCTTTGCGGTAGTAGCAAATGAGCGCAAAGTTGCTGAGAACTGAGAAGATTTGCGGAACAAGGACTGAGAGGTAGCCATTGATGAAAGCAGAGTGGAACCTAGTTGAAGAAGAAAGAAAATCACCAGCTCCCAATTCCATTCACTGAAGAAGCAAGTTATACCAAATGCAAATAGGAAAAGAGATTCTAAAACTTGGAGGGGTTCAAAAATTGAAGCCCTAATTCTAAGTGTGATCAAAAGGAGCCTACAATTAGTACAGTCAAATGGACCAGGCCAACCATCAAATGGAATCCTTTACCCATTTATATTGGCCCGCAGGCTAATCTTTTTAAAATAACATAACTGAACATCTGTAAGGGAGAATTATGGAAAACTAGAAATCATAAAGGGAGACAAACAAAAACTTCATTAAGTATAGAGCTATCAAAGTGGGCTAGCCTGGTTCACATGGGCTAGCCTATCACAAGTTGTCTGTTAAATGGCTCAGTTATACTGGTCTACTTATTTAATAGGCCGAAACCTCTAACCCAGCCCGCCATGTGGGATAAATGGACTAGTTAACTCCAAAAAGAAGTTTAAAAAAGAAAAATTAACATTCATAGCAATAACAAGCACCTTCCAAAATTCATACGATACAAGGAAGAAACAAGAAAAATAAAAGGACCACAACTCCACACCAAGCAAAATAAAAAGGTACCATGAGAACAGGATATACTGCAAGTAGAAAACTGTGATCATTAGAAAAACATGAATCACATATGCATTGGCCACCAAGATCTAATCAGTTCATACCCATACTCAAATTTCAGAGCTCCAAATTCTTATCATATATTATTTCGCCAAAAGAAAGACATGATAGTAATCGACGGGGGCTAAGCGAGGGATGAGCGACGGTGTTTTTGGAGGCTAGGGTTGAAATGGGAAACTTTGGATCGGCTTATAGATCAAAATTTAATCAACTCTAATCCTACATATACAATACAGTGTTTATTCCAAACAATTGATAATTGATAAATTTATAATGGATTGAACATTAAGCCATGCCAGCAGTAATGGTGTGCGATTCTCTACTTACGAGGAAGAAGAAGACGAGCTACGGACGTACGTATCTGGTAAGCGGCTGGCCGGCGTCTGAACGGCGAAAGGCAGGTGACAGGATGCAACGGAGAGGGGTAGCCGGTGGAGGGGAGGGGAGTTTTACGATGGAGGGGGTATGCAATCCAACGAGTGAAAGAAATGACCCATGAGCGACTAGTTTGATCAAGGGAAGATACGGGCCAAAATTTTCATAGCCATGCCTCTTATGTGGGCCTATTTTTCTTTTCAGAAATATTTAAATTATATAATTTTTATTTTAAAAAATTACATTAGCTTCCCTTAAAATTAAAAGATGGCTACACTTCTTTCTCAATTATAGATATTTTAATCAAAATAACGTATATTTATTACTTATAAAATGTATGGTTTTAAATACAAACTAAATAATATCAAAACAAAATTTTAAAGAATAAATATTTCAATATGTTGTATTTTTAATAAAATAAATTAATATTATCTTTTAGGCTATCTTGGTTATGTTTAAGTTTAAGGAAGGTGTGTATATTTTTTTAAAATAAAAAGGATGATTGTATAATATGAGTATTTCTCAAATGAGGAAGAGCAATTTATCCAAAAGTTTAGGATACATTTTTTTATATTTTTATATTTTATATTTTACCAAATAAATAATTTAGTCATGAAGTCACTAATCTTCTACATTATTTAATTTATTAATTAGGATCAGTTTGGTTTAACCTAGACTTAACAATTTTAGATTCCAAGTAAGGCTAGTTATCACTTTTATATATTTCACTACAAAAATCTTTGTATAACTCAATTCTTTTAGACTTCTAAGCCAAAAGTATGAAGATGACCTTGAGCGCTAACTCTTAAATTTATAGTTAAAAATATATATTTATATTAAATATTGTACAATCTAACAGTAAATGAATAATTATTATTTTTACCCCAAATCCAAATAACACTATAAAATGCTAATAACTTATTTAAAAAAATTACTTGGCCGAACCTAATGATCCTTTTCTTTAAAAAAATAAAATAAAATTGTTTGACCCTAAAGGCTAGTCCAACTTGGCCAAATTAATGCCTAGTATTGAATAAGGTTAGACTAAAAAACTCTTTTCTAAATAATAGACTATCCTTTTACTAACTCAACCCTATATTTTTAATGGATTGAAATGTATATCAAATAATGTCTCACCTGGTTCAAGAGGAAATCTCACAGTAAAAAGGATGAAAAGTTAATAAGTTGAAAATTGTGACAAACTATATGAATTTTGTGATGTTGTTTATCTTATAAAAGTACTTTTTTGTTTTCTACTTCATCATTGAAAGCATAAGCCTTATTTTAGAGTTACAACACTTCATTCGCAAAATTAAAATATTCGATGATACCTTTTCCCAAACAAAAGTTTCTTTGCTTACTATTATTGATTATAAGCCAAAATGCTAAATGTGACTCATTGGAAATAAAGATGATGGTCAAACTTGTTGGATATAGAGATGGTGATATAACATTTTCAACTTGTAAGTTAACCATTTAAAAAAAAAAAAGTTAAGAACACGATTTTTGTGGTATTGTATTTAATTAGGTCAATTAAAAAGTTGATTTGACATTGCCTTTAAGCTTACAAAAATATCATTTTCTTCTTTTACCTTCGCCAACAAAGCCATACTCCTTTCCTCATTTTAAGCATCATTCTAGATAAATCATAGCACTATCAAAATATATGTTTACAATGATGATGTTAATTTTTGGTATTGGTACTTTCTGAGTCACACTTGAAATCTCATTAGATTATGGTTCCAAAAGTTTTGATGCTCCAACACCCTCTGATCAATTTTTGCTAAAAGAAAAACCTGGGTTTTATGACTATTGGATTCCATGTTCACAAAAGTTCTAAAAAAGTGTAATTATCTTGTATTCTTTGCTATAATTTATCGTAATGTGACACTTATATATGAGTGTTGTGATAATATATCTAATAACCGATATTTAAAAATTGAACTGAAACTGACAAATTGATAAGAGAATACCCTAAAGCAAAGTAAATTGAAGCAAAATAAGATTAGAATGTTAATTAAAATATCTAAAAATATGGATAAAGATAACTCAAAATAGCCTGAAATTGGACCAACATAGTGGCAAAATCGTAATTTCAAGTAACTTTTTGAAAACTCAAAGGAGTAAGTTCTAAATGAAAAAAATTGAATTTTTCAGGATTTTCAGAGGTCCTAAAGACCATAAGAACCCCTAGAATGGTCAAAACCCCTTCGATATACATTTTAGGTCATTGGTTGACCAAAACTTTAATTGGATAGTTTCGTAAAGTTTTAAATCTAATTTGGGTAAAACCAAACGTATTTTATGAATTAAAAGACCTAAATTTTATGATGAAAAATATGATTCTCAAACAGGATTTGAAATAAGCTCAAACGACGAAACCAAAGTTAAGGTACATAGTTGAAAATTTTAAATTGTTATAAATGGTCCTCCACCTTCTTAATTAGCATGCCCCACTTTCTCCTCTCCCTTTAATTGACTTTCTTTTGGCCAGGAACAGAACCAAAACCCTCTTCAAGTGGTACACTAAGAGGGAGGAAAAGGAAAGGAGAAAATAAAGTAAAATAGGTAAAGAATCGCTACTTTTTTATGTTCTTCTCCTTACTAATGTTCTTCTACTCTCTTTTTCCATAGTTTTCAAGCTCTAAATGATAGTGTTTCATAGTTGGTTCAATACAAGGAAGGAAGGATTTGGAAGGAATCTTGGAAAGCTAAAGAAGTTCATCTTGCAAGGAAGTTAACAAGGTAATTTCTCCATGGAAATCTTGTTCTTCTTGGTTCTTCTCTCCCACCACTAGTTCAGCCAGCATAAGAGGGCCATGTAAGGAGTTTGATTTTGGTCCAAACTTGATAGGAAATGAGGTTTTAAAGCATGAAGAATCATATGAAACAAATAGAACTTGAAAAGAAGATTTAAATAATAAGTTATGAAAATTAGGGTTTTGATTATATCTAAGGATTTATGAAATTTTTTAATAATGATTTAATTTATGTAAAAGTATAATTGAGTTCATAAGAGACCTAGGAAGTTTCACAAGTGCCAAATTTCCTAGAAAAGCAAACAAAACTCCATAGGTGGCAAATTATGTGCATGTCTTAGCCAAGAAGGATTCCAAGTACTTAGGGAGAATTTTCTTTAATTCAAAAGATAGAAATAGTTTAGATATGAATTATAAATGCCAAGGAACCATTGATTTAAATTTAGAAATCATATTTTGAAAGTTGAAAGTTTAGAGTTCTATTATGCATAAATAAGTAACTTAGTGTTTTGCTCCTTAATTTGAGTTTGTGATGACTTCAATGAGTTTAAATGAAGCCATGTGACTTAGATTGAGTGAAAAAGTAGAGCCAAAGTGATGAATTATATGATTTATTTCATTATGCTACAATAAGAAGCCATATATAAGCCTAGAACTAGAAGTAACTTATATAAAGCTTGTATAAGGCTACCATTGATGTTATTATGTCTTGTTTGATATATCTATGCCAAAGAAATCAAGTTTCTCCTAAGTGTGCTTGTGAGGATGAGGCAAGGAAATATGAACCAAAAAGGGAATTTTGTGCTTCTTGAGAAAGATAACTCTTCATCCATTTTTATATGCTTATCTTATTTTTTCAATTTTCATTGATTACTTGTATGTGTGTTTGAATTATGAAATAGGCTTAATGCTATTGGTTTGATGATATGGTACTATTATGTTTCATAAAATGCATTTGGAATGTGTTTAGCTCTTAATAGGTAAAGTTGTGTCAAAAGTCTTTTGAATTGGGTGAGGTAAAGTCAAGAGTCTTTAAGTAAGGGTGAGACAAGGCTAAAAGTCTCATAAAATAAGTAAAACTAAGTCAAAAGTCCCTAAAATAGGTGAGACTAATCCAAAAGTCTCACATAATTAGGTGAGACTAGATCAAAAGTCACTAAAACTTGTTTTTGACCTTAATGAATTCATTTGATTTCATAGATATGATTATGTTTGATGTTTAGATGAATATGATGCATACTTGCTTTCTTTAACATGAAAATATGCCATATAAGTGTACTTGAAGGATGTTTGAGCTATTGGAATTCTTGAAATCTCACTTCTTCCTATATTATTTCTAACCATGTCTAGGGAACTTTCAAGGAGCAAAGAATGGAGACCAACAACCATCATGTGTGCTACTTTGACAATAGTTTAGCAATTTATGCAATATATTATCAAAGAGAGTTTGTACCTATTATTTATGTAATATAAACCTTCACATACTTGTAAAAGTATGACATTATGGTGTAAATGTCAATTATAGTTGTGGAAATGCAAAAATATGTAATTTGGGTATATGTGTGGCATGGAAAATGCATGCATAATGCCAAGTGTATAAGTCATTTTGAGATGCATGGTGTTTAGAACCTCATGGAATGATCATACATGCTGTATTTTATGTTTTAGATGAACTCAAATGGTCATAAGTTATGTAAGAAGCTATTTTGAACCGTTTGATGTAATTATGATGCCACTTTGAGCCATAATCTATCCCTGAATCAAAATTAGATTAAATGAATGAATTTTGGCATAAAATTTGGGAAAAATTTAAATATTATTGAGAAATTTTCGCAGAGTTAAAGAACACAATTTTTGGAACTCTGTAGAATTTATTATAATTTTTTAAAGTTGGCTAAAAAATGCAAAAATTGTCTAGTACTGTTCATTTGGTCAGTTTCAATTTTCTATGTATTTGAGAGGCCAAATGAACTCTAATACTCATAAAATTTATAAGCATAGAGTTGGTACTATAAACTTTCCATAGCTACTAAAATCACTCAATTTAGAATTATGTAGTTCAAGTTATGCATGTCCAAAGTTTTAGGTCTGCACATACATAAAAATCTGATAGTGATACTATTCTATTAAATTTTCATGGTCTAAACAAAATTGTTTTGGCTTAAAATTCTTAAAACATGTAGTTTATGTCATGAACTTTCCAAAAAGTCCTCATTTGTATAAATTGGAGTTTTCTAACTTAAGTTATGAAATTTTGAAGCTAGTGGCAAATTTATAGAATTGCATGGAATGATAAAATTGTGTTAGTTTGTGATACTTGACCTTAAACCCGAATTCCATGTTTTTTTTGTGATGTTTCTGGTTGAACAAGTATATTAAGAATGAAAGTTGAGATTGATAAATTGAAATGGTACATTTAAACTAAATTGAAGGATTTGCACTTTTAATATCAATATTTTTCGTTACTAAAAGTGTTGAATATATGAAAATTAATGTTATAAGCATAATATAATATAAGTTTAGTGTTATCTCATTATGGTATGACAACATAGGTTGGGAAAGAATTGCTATGACAATTTGATCATACTTGTTATGGAGTCATCTACATTAAAAGGCAATGCTTCTCAAATTGCAACAAGTAGTAAGTTGGAGCAAATGTGCTTTTATAACAAAGAGTTCACCACCTTTTCACTAGTTTATGTGAACTCATGAAATCAATTAATTTATGAATAAAATTCTATCATATCTCTAAATTTATTTTACTGAATTGGAAATGGGAGATGGAATATTAGATTTAATTCAGGGCAATAAACAAAAGATAAAATAAAAATGTATGTTAAAATTGATGAGATAAAATGTGTATATTTAACAAACCATGAAGGAAACAAGTAGTCTCTGGATTTTACCTTTTAAAATAACAATCACTTTTGCTTTTTAAAGAAAAAATTTTAATTTAAAACAAAAAGATGTTAGTTTTCAGAAAGAAATGGTAATGATAAAAATGATTATTATAAATAGAACAAGAGTCAAATGAATCCAAAGAGCCAAGAGACCAGCCACGTATATTCATTGGGGAATGATCAAATAAATAATTTTATATGTAACTAATTAGTCTTTGCTATTAAATGCTTAAGGCAAAACTTAATTAGTCTCCAATTTTTTTCCTTGCCCCTCCACTCTTGTCTACCTTAAGGTACATTGAACAACGTGTATAACAAATCTATTCCATTAGATGATTATGGCACCACTCTAATGATTTAAGCCGAATGGTTCCTTTCTTCTACAAGTGAGATTGTGGAGCTATAAACATAAGTCCTCTAAAGTTAATAATTGGTAACCAATGTTTTATTATCAATAAAATTTTAGCATTACATCTACATTATTAACAATGTGATATTGTCCTTCGGTTAAGAAATAAGGAACATTAATAATAATTTGATCATCTCAAAGGAACTTATGTTTCTTTTAAAACTTAATTCTTAAATAGTTCTTCATCAAGGATTATAATTTAGGACAATTATAATCTAGTAAGATTAGTACATGGCTAGTTCTGCTCGTTTAGATAAGGACAACTTATTTCTAAGTCATTTGTGTAAGAGACACTTAGATTAGCATGTAGATATTTATAACAAGTATAAAGATATTGAATGGCCCATCAATAATAGCTAATAGAGTTTTTCATTAGTATATAAATAGTTATATGTTGTCAGTACAATATAATTCTTGTTTGACCTAAGTGATTATTAATATCTTATTTATGTTATATATTATATTTTGATGCTATCAGGTTTTAATTCTAGTAATGAGTCAAGTTAAAAATAATTATTAGATATAATGTCACATGTATGAAAATATAGTACTAGTCAAGAATCTATTACTCTTAGTGAAAGAGAAATATACTTCATTTAATAAGGATGAGATTAGACAAAGTCTATGCTATAGCAGAAGGAAGAGAAATTATAAAAGGTAGTTTTCTAATTTATCATAGTCATCATTTAAAAACATGCATCTCATGAACTTTGGGTTTGACATATTGTCCATACTTCAATAAGTTCATGAAAAAGCATCATATAATAAAAGGATGTGATTGTACGTTAAATACTAATATAATAGGTTCATTGATTTGTGAATAAAGTCATATTATATTAGGAGTCATGATATATTGTTAGATGTTACTCATAATCTATAAGAATCCAAAAGTCACATAATCATGATTCATGAAATAGAAAGAGTTTTAATTAAATTAATTAGATTAATTGAACATCCAATTATCTAAGAGATACATGACCGTGATTCATGAATTAGAATATGAACCTAAGGGTCACACATAATATAAGGCAATTCAAGAGAGACAATTAAATGGATTGGCACTTTATTTAATTAAAAAATTATGAATGGAGATCTAATACTCTTTAACCACCACTCTCTCTTAGAAACCTAATAAGTGTTTGCTCAAGCTAAAAATAAGATCTCTTGCATCTCTCTTGATTTTGCCTTAGTATGGATATGTTTAAAGGCAAGATACTTATGTTGATTTTGTAAATCGGGCTTAAAGTTTGTGCTACTTGGATTCATGACTTTGGTGTTTGAACATCTAATCTTGTGAACATGATTGGCCATCAAAGTAAGTAACTGTAGCTTTCTCATATAATTTTAATATGATTTATAAGGAGGTCCTAGTTTTAAAGAATTTTAAAACATAGCTTCTACTCTTTTCCCTAAGATTGTTCTAGTTATGCTTTATTTTTCTTTTAAGAGACCAAATTCAATAGTTTGTGACTTGATTTGCATTTCTAGCCTCAACAAATCAAAACATTCTTAAAGGGCAAAATCTCTTCTATTGTCAATTTAATTGATTTGATACCTTCTACTTAGTAACTATAACCATCCTTAATAACTACCTTAAGATTTGTAACACTTTACTTAATTTAATTTATTTTCAATTAGCAAGAGTATTTTATTTTGTAGGTGTTACACAATGATAACGGTTATCATACAATGGCATATATTCCAAATAGGAATACATGTATAAGAAATATATACAAATTTGCCTATATTATTCCCTGAACCATATATATATATTGCCAAAGTAGCACATAACAGAGTATTTTCAACATTGGTAATGGTGTGTTTATAACACAACCAAAATCATTATAGTTTTATCTCTTAAAATCTCTAAGCCATCATATGGTTTCATATGACAAATAAGGCCTACCTTTTTCATTAATAGTCATCCCTTTGTCATTCAATATCACCTAAATCGACCTAACTTCAAGGCTATCAAACCATATTTATTCCACTTTGATCATAAGCTTGGGTGTTGGGATCACCTAATCCCTTCTTTGAATAAATTATGGTAAACCAATAAGAATTTGCATTCTTAATAAACCTCAATTATTTTATAAATCCAGTAATAGTTCAATTGTACTAGATAAAGAAAAATCATTTTTCTTCCTTTGCTTATACATATAAAACATACAAATCAAAATCAAATAAGTCACATAGAGAGACAAATGATATCAAATTATTTCATTTATATACATGCTAGTGTAAACTGCCATGTCAGGGTCATGAAAAGTCATATATATTATATTACATATTTTAATATTTTTTCTATTTCTATTTTTTCCTATATATTTTTTCCATTGATCACATATCATATGAAGCAAACTTTTTCTATATTAAAAGTAAGAGATGCATAGCTAGCCTGGTTACCTAATTGGCCTGTTATTGTCTGGCCATGTTAAGCCAGGCCAAAAAAAAAAAGAGCACCACAAGTCAGGCCAAGTGCTAAGCTATGCGTCCCAACCAGTGAAACTTGCCCCAACCCAATGGTGAATATAAAACATTAAAAAAAATCTTATGACTTAAATGAAAGAAAATTTTATTTTCAAAACTATTGTATTATTTTAACAAAAAAAAAATTAAACATATTTTAAAAATTCTAAATAATCAAGAGGGTCAAGACTCTTTGTATGATTATCACATTTATATAAGAAAAAATAACATATAAAAATATGTTTTTTTTTTAATTTGAAAGTGAAAAACTTAAATTTAAGATAACAAACAACCTTATTTTTAGAGAAAATAGTTAAGGAACCTGCCTTTGGCATTTCTGTCACATCCATTTTGAAAAAATATTCAAAAATTAAAAAAAAAAAAAACCAATCAACCCATCAAGCTTTTGGTTATCACATTTTAAAATTTTAGCCTGTATATTTATATTTTCTTCCTATTTCCTTCTCCAAACCCACGTTTCTTCATTTCCATTATATAAATCTAATATATATATATATATATATAATGAGTGATCATATATCTAAAATGGTCAAATAAATATAGAGATATGAGCCTTCAAAATTTCAATGTATTTTTAAGGGAAGAAAAAAAAAGCAACAATAAGATTAGCCATGGCCCGATCACGACTAAGCCATAGCCAAGCTTGGGCTAAAATAACTTGCCCAGCTTTAGAATGGGCTAGGCTTTGAGATTGGGTGAAATGTAGCCTGACTTGGCTTATACACACCTCTAACTAAAAGAATCTTACTCTAAATTTGAGTATATAATATTTTTTAAGGTTAATTTTTTTCACAAACAAGTTCATTGAAGTTTGATTTTTTTCCATAAAATCCTCTCTCTTTTTGTTTGCCATATACATACATGCACATTGATGCACAAGCATACACACATACACATATAAAGCATTAGTCATAATTAACAACGTCAGACACAGTCCATACTTATTACCATTATGTATGCAGCAAATAACATGAACCATAATATAAAAATATATGTAGATAGCAAATATACCATTGTTAATAACCACATAGTTCTATGTTCCAAGTATTTATGATAAATTTAAAGAATGTTCATTACACAATTTTATCTTTACCTTATGGCTAGTGCTTATTACCTACAAATACCTTTACTCAACGAAGGAAACACAAGTGATCCATCCTTGAAAGCATTGTTTAAAAGAAAAACTATCTTTATAAATACTGCACTAAGTATCCCATATACTTGATACAAATTTAAGTTTTCAAACCCATAGGTAACATACAAAGCATCTCATATTATTTGACATGAGACTTAGGCTTTCAATACAGCCAATGTGAAAGAACCACTCTCCTCAAAGAACTATCATTTGGATATATTAGCACACTCATAACATATCATTACACAACATGATTGCATCATCATAAATAACTTATGCTAAGACATCCCGTAAAGTGTATCCATATAAATGTTAGCAATTTCAGGTTAATTTCCCCTTCAAGGTCATCCCTTATCTTATAAGGCACACCTCCCTTTTAAAGGACTTTTTCCTTAGTACTTCTAAATGAATATGTTCTTTCATTACATTCTTTGGCTTGCTAATTCTTAACTTAGCATTATATGCAGTTGTTGAAGGGTAAACTATACAATTCATATTAAAGTAATGTTGTATAATCAAGCTAAATAGACTAATTAAAGTAAATCATACCATCACAAGATTATATTATAGGTTATTTAGGTCATGATTCATAATTTCAAGAGTCATGGTTATAATTACAAGCACTGACACACAAATGAAATCAAATAGTACAATGCAAGTAATTATACAATCTAGCACATTTCCACAACCAAAGTAAACAATCATATAGCAAAATGATATGAGATATAAGCAAGGTTATTGACTTACCTACATTAGCGTATCAATCCTTTCTTTCCACATGCTAATTGATATAGTTCAATTTAGGAAATATTGCAATCTAAACACCTTATAACGCATAAAGGAAACCATTGTTTTCAATCATACTACCATACAATGAAAACATGTGCAACTAAATATATATATATATATATATGTAAAAGTGATAGCAGAAATATCTAAGAGTAGTTAACTCTTAGGAAAACCATATATTTTAGTGTAGCTTTCCTATTTTAAGTGTCTTTTAGAGTTCTTATCCCAGTCCTTAAGTCACTAGGTTCACATAAGTCCATATGAGTCTTTGAGTCATAATGTAGGTTCATGTCCAATTAAGGTCCAAGTCCAGTAAGGGTTTAAGTCATATAAAGGTTCCAATCATAGATATATAGTTATCATAGTCAAGGTTGTACTTTAGGCATTAAGGAAGTTTAGGCATATGGAAATCTTACAAGTCTTCAATCATATATATATATATATATATATTTATATATATATATATATTTATATATATATTCCTTTCATATTTTAAATATGTTTAATTCCTTTTGTCATTAGGTAACTTTGTGGTTCCCCAAAAATAAATTATCCCCTAAGCATACTTAAGAAGTTTAAATAATTATACAATTACTATTCACCAAATTCCTAAAAAATAAAATTCCAATAAATCAAAATAATTATCTTAGCATTTTATAGTGCTAATTTTATTCTATACATATCCCTAATAATGTCTAAAATTAATCTAAGAAGAACTCTAAGCAAGCCATTTGAAATTTTGTAAGAAAACATATGAAACAAGCATTTCAAGTGGTCTAGCACTGCGACCTTACATTAAGGCACCATGGTGTAGACCTTCCTACCATATAACAAAGGGCATGGCACCACGAGCAGGGGAAGAGGTGCCACAAGGTCAAATGTAGGTTCAAGTTTCTTGTCCAAAACCCAAACTTCTCTTTTAATTTTAAAAACTAATATCTCCTAACGTAGAGCTACTACAATAGTAAAATTTGACATGAAGTCTCTTTAATATGTTAACTAAAATATAATGAAGGTTTTAGAAACCAAAAAGCTCATTAGACCTTTCATTTTTTGCGAAATTGCAAAGCTACCTTAACATGGCCTACCATAAAATGTCACATTTAGGCCTATAATTACAATATCAAACTAGCTACCATAATTATGAAATTAAAGATGGAAGTCCTTCCATATGTTAGGCATAACATATCTAAATTTCAATAAAATTCAAAGAAAACCAAGCTACGATAACTCAAAACCAAATTTTACAAAATTAAGGCTCTTAGTAGATTTTTGATAACATAACACTAAATACACAAAATCAACCACAACCATGCATATAATCATAATCAATCAAGTCTAATGAGTTAATCAGCAACCCAAACATATATTCAAGACAAGAAAAATTCATTAACCATGAATTTGGATTTTTAAACAAAACCTAAAAATGTTCTTTGTAAAAGTGCCATATTAATCATATAAACTCCATGGACCACCTCTCCAATCTCAAGACCCATCAAGACCACACATATTTCCTAAGATGGCAAAGAAAGGATCTCAGTTATATGAGAGCAAAAGGAAAAGGTTTACCTTAAAATCTTCAAAATTTGTTCTTGAATCTCTTTGCATTGATTTCTTGCTTCTTTTTTTTCTTCAACTTCTCCTTCTTCCTCTCAAATTCCAACTGCTCTCTTTTTGGTCTTCCTCTAAACTCCACACCTCTCTTAGTCTCTTCCCCTTTTTAAGCCAAAACTTAACAATTAAAAGTTGAGAAAATATCTTCACTCCACTGTTCACACCCTTCATCATCTCTCCATCTCAATTTTGACCTCCTTTATCTCTTCCCTCTGATCTCTCGTATCTCATAAATTGAGTCCAATTTGCTTAAATGGAATTAAGAGGATCAAAGGGTCAAACTTACTTGATAATTCTAAAAAAAGTCCCTAAATTGCCATTTAATTTTGGGATAACAAATTAGGGTATTTAGCATCAATTTCTTAGTCTTCATAAATTATTTCTAGGCCATTAATAATTTCCCAAATTCTCATTTTTTAAAATTTCATTTTAGTCCTTGGCTAAAATTACACATTTTTACTCTCAATGTTTAGGCATTTTGTTTTAAGTACAAAAATTCCACTAAATATTTTTGATTGGTCTAAGCACTTTTATAATAAATTTTAATGCATATAAATTAATTTCATGACCCTTAGAATATTTATTTTGAATTATTTTTCCTATTCCATTAATATAAAAAGTTCTTAAAGATCCTATTGTAAACGACAACAATTTAAAATAAAATTCTAAAGGGATATAATTAATTAAATGTATTGAATTTTATTTGTTAGCCAAATATAATATATTTATTTATTTATTCAATTTTTAATCAAGAGGATGTTACAATATTCATTCAAGTTTATTGGTTTCTTTTTTTTTTTTCTGATAATATGGAAGAGAAATTGAACAGAGGATGAAGATTTCATTGAGTTAAATGATTCAGCATTTCAAAAGGAAAACACCTTTTTGTCAGAAAAGTTTCAAACGGGAAATGAAAAGGCCTTATCATACAACAAATCTTTTAAAGGAGATTATTTTTCCCTCCAAGCATAAAAAGAAAGGATTTTGGCTCTCCCAAGGTGAGACCTAAAAAGGTAATTAAAAGGAAGTCTCTTCTTCCAAAGATGAAAATACAACAAAAAAGATGGAGTCTGTTGTTGGACTAGGTGAAGACCCTCCCCTTAAAGATATTATGTGCTCCCCTCCCCTTCCCCCCCCCCCTCCCACGAATAGATTCATGGGTAAGGCCCATTCAATTAGTCTTTTAGGCTAACATTTCTTTTGGTTTGGTTTTAAAATATTTTTTCTTACTTCTTGCACCTTAATACTTTGGTTTAATTTTACCTTCATTGTAATTATTGTTAATGAATTTTATCTCCTCTTTTCATTTGAATAAAAACTAATTAGTCTTTTCCTTAAATATATTCAATCTAAAAATCTAAGCTTACGTGAATTTATTGACAATTAGATTTTTTTATTTGGAATTAAATTCTAAAACTAATTGTCTGAATATTATTTGCTATACTAACCATATTTGAGAAGATATTTCCTTTGTATTCTTTAAATTTCAAAATTAAGAAAGAAATTAAATAACATAAGCAAATGCTAAATCAACAAAGGTGCTTTAAAGTATATTGTCAAAATACTACCTGTTAAGTGGGTTTTGAGCTTTATTTTGTATAGAACTTATGCCTTGTTTCGATCTTAGGTACATATAAGATTGACAGAAGTCAAATTTGCAATTTGACCCATGATAAGTTTTAGTAAAAAATTTTGCTAGTGACTTCTTAGAAAATATACAATAAAAATATATGTATACCAAAAGTATCACTAAGTCAATTCTTTTCACAAGATAATAGTAAAAAAAGTATAATTGTAATTAAGGAGACAAAAAATTTCTTTAGCTAACCATAGTTAACATCTCATTTATATAATGCAACTGTTTCTTGACACCATCTCTCTCTTTGATTATTCTCATATGCCTCCATCAAATGATATACCAAATGAATTTAGTTTCTAACTCCCACTTCTAGTTCATCACAGAAAATTTAAGCTACCTTGAAATTTCGAAGTTATACCACATGATGACGGATATGATACAAGAGGAATCTTGTAGAAAGAAGGATGGATAGTTTAGTAAGTTGAAAATATTAACAATTTGTTTAAATTTTGTAATATTGTTTGGCCTATAAAACTACTTTGCATTCTACTTCCTCATTGAAAGCATAAGCCTAATTCAAGAGTTATAACACTTCATTCACAAAACTTCAATGTATTTGAAAATAAGTTTTCTAGAAGAAAGTTTCTTTTCTATGCTATCAAGGATAGCAAGCTAAAATGCTAATTTTGTGGTTAGCTAAATGGACATAGAGATGGTGACCTAAAGTTTTCAACTTGTAAGTTACCCATAAAATAATAACTAAGAAAATAGTTCTTGTTGTATTGTGTTTGATCAAGTTGCCAAAAAACATGATTGAGTTGTTACTAATCTTATAAAAACATCATTTTGTCCTTCTACCTCCATCAACAAAGTCATAGTCCTTTCCTTGACTTAAACATGTCGAGTTTTGAAGTGCAAATATAGTGGAATAAATTTTAAATTTTTTTGAAACCTACTAATGATCCTTGCAGAAAGGGCACAAAATAGTGATAAGAATATTACCTTTTGTGTAGATTGCTTCTCAAAGTTTGAGTTCACATTTTTTCAACTCACAATCTTTTAATACCGCAAATGCATGAACTCTTTCAAACACTTGTAGGGAATCACAAATGCAGATTAATGAATCTACTTCTTTATAGTCTCCACACACGAGTAGATCAAAACTTTAATCCTAGAGTGAATAGATTGAGTCTCTCTCCTCTCTCAGTTTCTGCTAGAAAACTCTCTCTCTCTCTCTCTCTCTCTCTCTCTCTCTCTCTCTTTATTCGACAGCTCTCACTTAGTTTCATCCATACAGCCACCAAGCCCTTGGTTGTTTATTTATAGACAAAGGACTAAGGTTTTGTAATGTCCAACTAATAAGCCATAACTAAATAGATAATGAGTGGAGAGATAATTGGGCTTTAGTTATTGACCCAATCTAATCACAACTGCTTAAAAAGAATGTAATATTACTTTAATATTATTTTAATATAAAATAATAATATGTTATAATATAGTATTATAATGTAATTATATTATAATATATATTTTATACTATATATTTTAAGATCTCTAGTTCAACTAGAATTTAAATTATATTACATTAACTTTAATTTTGATATATTTTTTATGTGTAACCCTATTTGTTCTTATTACATTGGTAGTAATCCAAAAAGAATCTTATTTTAGTATTATAGACAATGAATAGTATCTAGCAATACATCATTGTCATCTAAGTAATAAGAATATCTGTCATTCGACATACCTAATTTGTTACCAATATTCTATGTAGTTCAATCCCTTTTGTCAGGATATCTTGATTAAACTTGAGGCATGAAATGTGTCATTCTTCTAATAATTCAATTTATGTTTTTCTTGACCTCTGAATAGACTAAACTAGGATAAATGAATCAAAGTCACATATTGATCCATTTGATTACAGCCATGTATTTCTTAATCTCACTCAATCAAGGGACCCACTATATCACTCCTCCTGTATCGAAGGGACAGAATCCCATATGCATCACTTATATCTCTTTACATGATTTATGATATGCCTAATTACCACCTTTTAGTCATCCCTATTAAAGGTGATAGTTGATGGCATCAAAGTATATGACTCCTGATGTAAGGAACTATAGTGATTTCAAGTCAAATGACCACATACATCATGGTCATTATAAGAATAGCTTATGACACAAAATGATCTATGAAGCACTCTCACTATAGGTCTATCCAATATAATTATTCTCTAACATGTATGCATGTAATGACTTAATATCTCATATCTATGATTATGGTCATCAATCAATGTACATACTAGTTTCATTGTATTATTGCTATTCCAATTCATACTAATACTCGACTAAGGATAATTTAGGAATAATAAATTATTCTAGAGACAATTAATATGTTTATTTATATTATGCAGATATAACATTAAATATACTAATTAAAATGTCTTTATTTATCAAAATATAATAAAATGTAAGTACAATCATCCTATAATTGGCTTCTAGGATATGCACCAACAAAACATCCTTATCTTAGATATATTATGGCACCATCAAAATGCATGTTTGCTATGACAATGTTAATTTTTACTATTAGGGCTCATTGAATGATGGTACCAATGGCTTTGATGCTCCAACACCCTTTATCAATACTCACCAAAAGGAAGTTCTGGATTTCATGACGATTTGATCTAGTGTTCACAAAAATTTACAAAAAAAAAAACTATGGTTATTTTATATTCTCCTATATAGTTTATCGTAATGCGACACTTAAATATAAGTCTTGTAACAATAGAGTTAATGAAGTTGGAAAGATTTACTATGATAGCTTGATCATAATGTTCTTAAATCACCTACATTCAAAGGCAATGCTTTCCAAATTGCAATAAGTAATAAACAAGTTTGGAGTCACTATAATAAAATAGCAAAATTCTCATAAATTTTTTTTGTGAGAAAAATCTTAAAATTATGTGAGAATAGCTATTTTTACAGAAAATCTTATGGATTTCTAGTGATAAAAAAAAAAATCAAAAGAATTCTCAATTGACTTGCAAATATTTGACAAATATGAAACTTTTGCTCAACTTTAAAGATTACATATATTGTTGCCTTGTTCATTGCAAAGTGCCAAAGCCATTTTAACTACCATATGGGATGATCACTGCCCTATATCAATTTCCCTTTCTTGTTTCTAAGCATGTAAATAGTTATTCTTAAGTAGTTGTTGGAAAGCAAACAATGTAGTAATAGAAAAATGAAATCAAGCTTAAAGTTTGATTTAACTAAGTGGCAAGTATACAGAAAATCCATCCCTAATTTCAATGATAGTTGATTAGAAGTAGATAAAGTGCAAGATCAGATCAATAAAATAGTCCTCTCTAATGAGGCTAAAGTTTTAGATTTATATCTAAAGAGCCATACCATTTTAAATAAGTACTGTCTTAGAAGCTAGAATGTTGTGTCTAATGTGTATTAAAAAAGATCAATTAATGTCCAAAATAATAATAAAGCAAACTATCAACTATATGAAATAGCTAAATAGGAGTAGGAAAACTAGGCAATTGATCACATAGAGTAAATGAATATTTTGTTTCCAAAGTTCAAGAGACAAAACACCCATTACATTAAAACTTTCATCAAATCCCAAAAAAAAAAAGGAATATGAAATGCTATTAAAAATCTTCTCAATAGTTAATCTAATTAAAAACTAAAACTCCTTTAAAAAAATAATATTCTTATTTTTTCAACAAGCATGACATCCATTTAAAATTAAATTTAGGCTCAATGACATGAAACTTTAAAAGAATCTTTCATTTTCTTTAAGATTATGTATTCATCTTAGCTAAATGATGGGGAATGATTCTCAACCTACCTTATAAGGCCATCCATCAACATAGCTTATTTAATGTACTAATTTTATCCGAATTGCAAATTTACACTATCATTGATTAAAAGAAAATTATAATGCTAATAATAGAGAAAATTCACTAGATGTGATCTTATTTGTAGAAATATATTAATTAATGACTTTAACCAATATTGTAATAGTGTATATGGATAACAAGAACTCATAAAAACATGTTATTTCACATCAATCTCCCCAATTCTCATAAATGTATTGAGTGATACCTTAAACTTGAATAAAGCAACTTAACTGTTTGCTAAAACTTCACCTTCATCTTTCAAGAAACCATTGCACAAGAAGGTTAAAGAAGGAGTAAAGAGAAAGTGACAAAAAGAAAGACCAAGAAATAAATGGAGTACATGGATTGCACCAAATAATGTATGCACTTTATCATAATAAAGATATAATACTGGGTAGGGTAGTGAATCAACGAAAGGGACTGGAGGTCTGGAGCTTTACAAATGCAAAGAGGCATTCCACACTTACAATCTGTAATGCCTAATACATTTTCTAGTAACTCCCCTTCACACTAGAAAATAAAAGAGCCTTCTCCTATTGTTTACTATTTAGACCATAAACCAATTGGGCCTTCCTATAAATATAAGTTAATTTTCTTAATCCAGATAAGTGATATCTAATTGAGAAAAGTGAGGGTCAGTTTTTAACTATCAAACTTTGCATTAAGTAAGTAAGAGAAAGGAGGAATTAACAAGAAGGAGGGAAATGAACATGAACCATCATTTTTAGTTGATTTTGTAATCTACAAATGAAAAAAGGCACCAACTTGAAAGGAGGAAAGTTTAGGTAAATAAGTTATGCTAATCAAAATTCAATGTAAAGAAAATTAAGAGAGAAAGTTAGGGCAAATAAGTTTTGATAATCAAAATTCAAAGTAGGGTAAATAAGCTTAAAGAGAAAAATTGAGAGATGAAGAGAGAAACTAACCTTGGTCATAGAGACTTCTATGTTCATTGTCATTAGTAGGCCTCGTCGATTTCCTTGCTAATAGGGGCTTCCTCAAATCTCGCATCCTCTTCATCTCAACCAAGTAGTAAAATGTGACAAATTGTTCTAGAAATGCAATAAGGGGCCATCTCCTCGTCTTTTGTGACAAGCTCCCTCCTTGATTTTCTTCTATGGCCCCCCTTCACCCAAATCTTTCAAATTGTCCATTACCTTCGATTATATACACAACATATAGACTTCAATATTCACAATTGGAAACCTTAACTCTGATCCTTAACTCCATTAAATAAAAATACATCAATTTTCCCAAACAGTAATAATTAGAGAAAAAATTCTTTAGGTTTTCCTCCCTTCACACTCTGTCTTCCTCTCTTTCTCTCTAAACCTCAAAGAATAGAAGAAGAAATCAAAGAAAGAAAATAGGATGAAGACAGTCTCCATTCACTTAACATTTGCTTCCCTTTTTTATTCCCATTTGCATGAAAAAAGTTTGTGAAAATTTTAAAAAATTTGCAAAATGTTTGCTTTACTCTTACAAAAAAAATTCATGAGAATAAAAAAATTTGCAAATTCTTTTCTCCATTCTCATAAAAAACTTCTATGAGAATTAAAAAAATTATAATTTTTTTGTATTCTCACAGAAACATTCTGTGAGAATTAAAACACATTTCCCCTCTTAAATTTTACAAAAAATTTTGAAGTTCCCATGATATATTTCTATAAGAACAAAAAAAAAATCACTTAACATTCCACTTTCCAAATTTTTTCACCATTCCCATAGAATTTTTCCACGAGAATAAAAAGATTTGTAATTTTTTAAAAATTCTCATAAACTTTTTTTTTGGCAAGAATTCAAAAAATTATACAATTTCTTTTTATTTTTTTCTTAATTTTCTAAATAAATTATCATAAGAATGAAAAAAAATTGCAATCAATTTTTTCTCTACAATTTTTATGGTATATTTCCATAAGAATTAAAAAAAAATTGTTAAATATTTTGTTCTCATGGAAAAATTTTTCAAGAATCATTGGTGCCTTATTCCCACCATACTTGGCACATTTGTTACAGTATTTTTCTCTAAATTTCTCAAAAAATTCTCACAAAAAAATACTGCGAAAATTATGAAAAATTTATAAACCGTGACAAAGTCTATGAGAAATTTTGCAAAATTTTCTCAATAAAAAAATTTCGCTAAAAAAACTTTAATTTCTTACAATAAGTATATATGCTACAAAGAGTTTACCGCTTTCTCATTATTTAACATACACTCATGAAATTTACAATCATTACAAGAAGTTACACTTTTGGTGACAATTATAAAAGTTGCTATTGAAAGTTTGACTTTCAATAGCAATCATTTAAAGTCACCATAAAAGAATCCCTCCTTGTTTGTGAGACTTTTCATGGTGACTAAATAGTCACCACTAAAAGTGACCTTTGGTGGTGATTGTCACCATTAAAAGTTCTCTTATTATGTTTATTCAGAGTACGACCACTTATAGATTTTTAGTGGCGACCAAAAAGTCATTGCCAAAATTGACCTTTGGTGGCGAGTATTAAAGTTGCCATTGAAAGTCCTTTTATCATGATTTTAAAAAGTAAGGGCCTTTTGTAAGAGTTTTGTTAATGTTTCTTAAAGGTTAACATTGAATATCTTTTTATTAGGTTTTTAAAGAGTGGGTCCACGTATGAGGCTTTTGGTGGCAATCAAAAAGTCAACACCAAAAGTGGCTTTAATAGTCCAACAAAAGTCTCCCTATTAAGTTTTTAAAAGATGTAAGCCACTTGTAAGAGCTTTGGTGGTGACTAAGTAATTATCACTGAAAAATTTCTTATTAAGTTTTTAAAGAGTGGCTTACTTATGAGACTTTTGGTTGCAACTTTTGACCAAAACTCCCCTTATCAAGTTTTTAGAAGGTGGGAGCCACTTAGAAGAGTTTTGGTTACAACTCTTGAAAGTTGCCACTAAAAGTCCTCTTATAAGATTTTTAAAAAGTATGCCCTCTTATAAGACTTTTAATGATAACATTGGTTGCCACCAAAAGTGGCCTTTGGTGAAAACTATTGAAAGTCACCACTGTAGGTCCCCTTATTAGGTCTTTAAAGAGCGAGAGCCAGTTATAAGACTTTTAGTAGTAACAAAAGTGACCTTTGGTGGCAACTATTGAAAGTTGCTATCAATGGCCTCTAACACCTACTTGTAAATCCCTAGTGTTTCATTTATAATTAGCATGCATGCAAAGACAATGGTGCCCTTGTAGTGATTCATGCATGAGAAAATAACAAAGGACTTTCCATACTTATTAATTTTGCATATGTTATCAAATGCAAGCACATCCCAAAAAAAAAATGTAATCAGTGGGGCTAATATTATATGCCCAAAAGAAGCTTTGCAAGTAGCTTAGGGCCTCAAATACATCTCCACTTATAATTTTAGCCCATTTCACTCCGTCAATGTGGTTGTACAAGTCCTTTTTGCAAAATTTGATCCTAGAATAAACTCTCGTCTGTCTAACCATGAAACCTATAATGTAACATGTCCTTATCCATATAAGTGCATGTTATCGAATTGTATTTTTTGTGATTCAAACATCTTACGGTTGTCATGCATAAGATGCACTGGATTTGGACATGTTAGCTCATGGTTATGTTGTTCTATAAAATTGGTTACCACTTACTTCTTTAAGGAACCATTGAAGAACGCATGTAACTTCGCAATGCACTTTTTTCTTTTGTCATTACTCTTGCCCCCTCTTTTGATTCTCATTTGTGATATACTTTAACTCCCTAAATCTTTTGTTGCTGCAAACAAATAACTAGTTTACAATTTCTCTGTTCTTATCTCATTTGACATGTTTTCAAATAGTGAAACTAACACATAAAGCGTACTTGCAATAAAATTGATAAGCATCATCTTCGCTACCTAACTCCAACCCTAATATATCACTGGCCTTTAGATGAGCTATCTCATTTAACTCTTTGTCCACCCGAGGCTCATGCCCACCTTAGGTTGTCCTCTTTGCTTTCAACCTTATACTTTATTTCTTTATGATCTTTCCTTTCTTCTTTATATGTTGACTCACTAAAATAGTCGTTGTCATATGAATCAACACTTCAAATATCGTCATCGTGGTCCAAAGCAATGCATTCCCACCAATCCATTCTTTACATAGGGGGTGAAGCATGTAAGCTTAATTTTAAATTAGTTTGTAAACCACAAAAAAAGATGATCATCAAAACTATAAAACATTTGATCTTTAACACTAGATTCTATAAAAGAGGGTTAAAGATTTCTCATTTAGATGACATTATAACTTAGAATCCACTATATTGGAATTTGAAGTTCACTTAAGCTCACAAGCCATTGAATGAGGATCAGATATGTGTTTAGCCACCCTAAACTTTGTTTGTGCCTTCAAAGGTTAAATCATAAGCTTTATATCCCTTTGTCATAATCATATTTTTAAACTATCTCGTAAAAAGGAGTTCCAACCAACTAGTACCCATTTAATGGTTAACTAAGACTTCGCTTTATCAAAGATATGGTCCTTTAGTCGGCTTATATGCTTTACCAATCGAGTAATCTCCTTTTAGTTTCTATTAGTCAACTATTGAGTCCAACGTAACCAACTACTTCACTATTTGGTTTGAATTTTACCCTTTTCCTCAATCAGTTGATCGGTCTTAATGGCTAGTCGACTTATCAAGCCTTAGTCATAGGGAGTTGCTGTAAAACCAATTTACTAGTGTTGAATCATCCCAAAGGAGGGTTTTTCCATAAGTAAGAACTATCAAGCATAATGAATGATAACAATGAAATAGAACACTAAAAACATATTTACTATGGGTTTGCACTCAAATTGGCTTGCTTTAGATTACTGTGGACTAAGAGTGGCTTTGTAAACCTAAACCAACATCTCCTTTGAACTCATTTGCTGAGCAAGGAACAAATGTGCCAAGAATGGAGCTAGAAAATTCCGATGAAAATATGCTTTAGTTTTAACCACCAAATGGACAAGCATAGTACTAGAATATTGTGGTGGAGTCCTAAATGCAAGTGTCTATCTCCGATGTTAGAGGAAGGGGACATGCAAATTCTTGATTAGGGTTTTTCAAATTTAACAAATCAATTAGGTTAACTTGCTAATATAAAAAAGTATTAGATCTAAGTTATTTGATAGTGAAATTAAGGCTCATACATATCATTTTAGAGTATGTAGGACATTTTTCCAATTTTGGCAACAACTAACCCAATCTGCATTATATGACACTTCATCTCTACATGGCATAGCTTGAAACTGCCATGTGCGGTTGCTTCTATGAAACTATTTTTCTAGTTGCACAAAAAAAACTACTGTTATATTTGTTTTAAATAATATAAAGATTCTCATTTACATAGATATATAATTTAAAAGTTTTATAAATAAATTTTTAAATGTATAAAAGTTAAGGTACCAAGATTCTAGACAATTCAACGTTACCTAAAAGACGAACACTTGCTTTCATTTCCTTTTTGGGCCGTGGATTATTAGAGCTGCACTGTGATTCATTTTGCCGGGTAAAGTTGAAATTGATGACAACTTACAATTACATTACATTAGAAAGATCACATCAATTTAACGCATGAATGATCCTATTGACCGTCAACGCTCGCCAGCGTGGCCCAAAAAAGACAAATTCCCACGGAATCTCCGCCAACCCCCACCCGTCACGTTTCCATTGGACCTCCATCTGTTTCTGCTTCTCCCTTCTCTCTCTCTATCCTTGCGGCGTCCATTTTTATGCCCACACCCATTCCTTCGCCTCTCCCATCCAATTCTCTCCCTAAACGCGCAAGTAGGTATACGTCTCTGATCCAAGTCTGAATTTTTTTTCTAGGGTTTTGTTTGTCTTCGATTCTTTAGTTATCTTTAAGTTCGCTTCCTAAACCTAGATCTTCTAGTTTTTATTTTCGATTTCTCGATTTTTTCCGTGATTTTTTTGTGTAGTGTGCATCTTGGTTTGGCTGCCGAATTTCTGACTTGTTTGGTTGTTTGGAAGTTGTGTGAAAGGATCCGGGATTTCTTAATTGTTGAATGTCTAGCATTTAGGTAATGAATCTGATATTTTAGATAGAGTTGTGATAAGTAGAAGAAGAAATTTGGCTGATGAATGGATTGCCAAAGATGCCCTCAGGAGGATGTGCCCCTTTGGTTTGGGCGGTGGTGCCCCATCCTCCCTGGCGTCAATTCTAGCTACCGATACTGACTTTGTTGGTCGGACTTGGTTGATTTCCTTTATTGTTTTTCTGCAGTTGTGTGTTGTGTTTGCTGACGTACAAATCTGAGGGGGTGTTATATTTCTTTTTTTATTTTTTGGAAAAAAATTTAAATATCAGTTTTCAGTATTAAGAGGTAAATTTGTGTGGCGAAGATGTCACCCACCGAGTCGCGTGAAGAAAATGTTTACATGGCCAAGTTGGCAGAGCAAGCGGAGCGGTATGAGGAGATGGTTGAGTTTATGGAGAAAGTTGCTAAGACGGTGGAAGTTGAGGAGTTGACGGTAGAGGAGAGGAATCTCCTTTCTGTGGCTTACAAGAATGTGATTGGAGCTAGGAGGGCTTCATGGAGGATAATTTCATCCATTGAACAGAAGGAGGAGAGCAGGGGTAATGACGACCATGTTGCTGTTATAAAGGAGTACAGAGGCAAAATTGAGTCTGAACTCAGCAAGATCTGTGATGGGATTTTGAGCCTTCTTGAGTCTCATCTTATTCCATCTGCCTCATCTGCCGAGTCTAAAGTGTTTTATCTTAAGATGAAGGGTGATTATCACAGATACCTGGCTGAGTTCAAGACTGGAGCGGAGAGAAAAGAGGCTGCCGAGAATACTTTGTTGGCCTACAAGTCTGCTCAGGTAGGCATTTACTGTCACTTATAAGCATGTTGCTGTAACTGTTTATGCATTTCTAGATTTCTCTAGAATCATTTATAGTTTTGATAGTTTTCATACTACAGAAGTAGTTACTGAACTCTTAAAATTTTTTTGCTTCTTTGATCTAGGATATTGCTCTTGCAGAACTGGCCCCTACACACCCAATAAGGCTTGGACTTGCTCTCAACTTTTCTGTGTTCTACTATGAAATCCTTAACTCTCCAGATCGTGCTTGTAATCTTGCTAAGCAGGTATCACTTGCTATTGCTATAATTTATATTACAACAAATCTTAATGTTGATGGGTCCTATATATTGCCAGTATATCTCAACGGTGTATTCTACAATAAAATTAGTATTTTCTATGGTATTGGTACTATTGCTCACTTTAGCCACGTGTTTAGTTAACTAGATTCCTATTGGGACCTCTTATAATAAGGTTCAAATACATTCAATAAGTGGTTAATTGAACTGACTGCGGGATGATTTTAGTGTGGTTCGCGCGGAACTGAATTTGGTTAATTGAAGTCAAATGCGGTTAAAGTTGAATTTTTTAGTTAAATTACCTGATGAGTGAATTGTATTCTAGACATGCCCTATCTTAGTATATCATTGACAAATGGAAATATATTTATTTGTTAGCCTCTGTCTTTGATGAAATTCTGTTGGTGTAACTTATTTTGTATCAAGTGGTAGGGGCTTATATCTCCTTCATTACGTTTTACCTGAATCCATCTAGGCCAATTATTTTATATTGCATTGATTAGTTGGTCTTTGTACAGAACAAGTTGATGAATATTGACCAAGTCCACAAATAAAATAAATCTTGCAGTCATATAATCTTAGTAATTTGTGTTTTGAAGGAACTGTAGTAAGTAAATTCTTATTTAGAGATTGAACTGACACCTGATTTCAAAGATTTTCATTCCTTAACTCAAGTTTCTTCTCTTTGTTATGTGAGTAGGTTATGTATTTTGTAGTTTGTCTTTCAAATCACGTTGTGAAGGATATACTCTAGACTAATTTTTAAATCTCTTTTATTCCCTTCCTCATGATTTTCTCTGTATCTGTGACTTTTTTTTTCCCTAATCTGGCAGGCCTTCGATGAGGCAATTTCTGAACTCGACACATTAGGTGAAGAGTCATACAAGGACAGTACATTGATCATGCAACTTCTCCGAGACAATTTGACTTTGTGGACGTCTGACATCACGGTCTCTCCCTCTCTATTTCTCCCTTTCTCTCTCGTGTTGTGTAATTCTACAATGTTGAGTAATCATATAATATTCTGCAACCCATGATTGCCAACAAAATTAAATTCTTAAGGAATAAGCCATTGATAGTTCTATTCCTTTTATACTGAATATTGACAACATAAATTAAGAAGGTTTACTTTTATTCACGAGTCAAACTTGCTCTCTAAAATTTAGTTTAAAAC
Source organism: Erythrophleum fordii (assembly GCA_032878935.1). NCBI lineage: Eukaryota > Viridiplantae > Streptophyta > Magnoliopsida > Fabales > Fabaceae > Erythrophleum > Erythrophleum fordii. Next base: position 10,673,661 of record JAVQMF010000056.1, on the reverse strand, counting down.
AATCTAAATTTGCTTGCTTGTGCATTTATGTAGTAGTCTAACTACCCTTGTGTGTTTGGAGAACTGTTATTGTCACAGGCTTGGTTGTTGCCTTGTAGTAGTCACGGATTTTGACTTTGAGCCTTTTTCTAAGGGTTAACTGAAGTATGTCCTTAATTCTGCGGAAGCCTGAAACTATTTCATGAATGATTCGTAGACATTCTTACTGCGGTAACTGCAAAATGCAAATGCTGTCTAATACTACTGATAGCTTTATTAGATATATTTTCAAGGATAGCTTGGTGCAATCTGTTTACTCTGTACAAATTGATAGTTACACTACTCACCTATCTGGGATTTTTTTTTTTAATTTTTTTTTCTTTTTTGTCTTTTCAAGCTTTTATTTGAAATGCCCCTTAGCTTAGCTTATTTGTGATTTCAGGATGATGCTGGAGATGAGATCAAGGAAGCATCTAAGCAACCGTCGGTCGATGGGCAGCAGTAGCGTGGGAATCTATAGGATATGTGTTCTGTACTTTTGACTTTGGAACCTTTATAGATGCCATGTGGGTTGCTAGTAGGATTTTATTTATGGATTTCATAATTTCAAGCGCGGACTGCATTTGGGATTTACAAGGTTTTAGTGGAGCATGATTGTATTTATTATTACTGAGAGGATTATGGCTTGGTGATTGAGTGATTTACTATTTTAAGATTGTAGTTAGAACTTTGAATGAGTGCATAGTATTGTTTGTATGAGGTCCTTCTTGCACGAGGTTGCTTTTAAATCTAATGAAAACCAAGTCTGGTGTTATATATTTTGAACGAAACTTTCTTCTTCGACTGAAGAAGATCACAGCAATGTAACAATTAAAAATAAAAAACTAGCACTGATTTTTTATCCTCAGGTTTTTGAGAGGCCAGAGTTCTCTCCCTCTAGTAATTACCCAGCCGACCTCCGCACGCACATGACCACCCCTCATAATCATTCTCTCCTTCACTCCCCCGATGTAAATATATGTGAGAGTTACTTAAAGGTTATTCTCTCTCCTTGCCACTTCATCAGAGATGGTCCCTTCCTTTTTTCGGCTCTAAACCTTCCCAAATTTGGGCTTGGTATTTGTGGGCCCATCAATACCAGTCTTAGTGAGTTGTATCTTGTCCTCGAGGTGAAAATGAGGAAATTGAGTGTTAAGCGCTTCATGTTCTTCCCAGGTGCTATTAAACTTCCACTGAATTAGTACCTCCAATTTTTCACTTGTGAGCCTTCTAGTTTGTAGAATTTGTTTTGGTTTCAGTTGCAATTCTAATTCTTTTATTAAAGAAAAGGGTATTTCATGCACCGGAGTGTGGGCATGTAAGGACTTCAAATAGGACACATGAAATATAGGATAAATCGTTGAACTATCGAGTAACTCTAGCTTGTATGTTGCTCCATACTTTCCCAGCACCTTGTTGGGCTCATAGGACCTAGGTGCAAGTAGGGGTGTTCAAAGGCTTGGTTTGGTTCAATTTTGAGTAAAAATCAAACTGAACCAATTTAATTGGTTTAGCATGTTATTGGACCTTGTCGGTTTTAAATTTTAATCAGTTTTGTTTGGTTTGGTTCGATTTGGTCCGGTTTGGTTTATATTTTTTTTGTCCAAAAGTAATTTTTTTTTAAAAAAATTGTTCCTTATAATATGTAGAATTTAACTTCTAATATTTTACATATCTTAAAATTTTGACCAATAATAACTTTGGAATAATTTACTATTTATATATATATATATATATATTACCTAAAAAAATTTCATACATTCACAAATAAGCTTTAAAAAGTGAGAAAAAAAATAAGAGTAATATCTTATAATAAAATAGTATAAATAATTTGTATATTTCTTGAACCATATAAATAATGTAACTTTAATACAAGTTTAATTGACAAAAGATTCCATTAATCTAAAAAAAATAAAATATTAAATTTTAATTAATTGTAATTTTAATGGTTCGGTTTGGTTCGGTTAACCGAACCAAATATGAAGAAAACCGACAATCGAACCGATTTAATCGGTTTTACAATCACAAAAACCAAACCAAACCAATTTTTAATCGGTTTTTGGCGGTTTGGTTCGGTTTAATTGGTTTGGTTTAGTTTTGTTCACCCTTAGGTGCAAGCTTCTCATTCTGCTTCTTAGCTAGGGACTATAACTTGTAAGGCCTCAACTTCAAATACACATAATTCCTAACCCGGAATTCCACCTCTCTCCTTTTGTCTTTCTTTTCCTTTATGTACACTTAGGCTATTTCCAAATTTTCTTTTAGCTCATCTAAAATCATATTTCTTTCTTTTATAGTGACATTCACATCTTTTATGGCTAAAGGACTATCTTCCCACCTAAATAAAGTGGGTGGATCTCTCCCATATAATGCTTTGAAAGGTGTCATTCCATTAGAGTGATTAAATGAAGTACTAAATCAATATTCTATCAAAGGCAACCACTTGCTCCATTGAGTAGGCTTCCTTTCCACAAAGCAATGCAAATAAGTCTTAAGACTTTTATTGACAATTTCAAATTGTCCATCAATCTTGGAATAATATCTTGAACTAAATTTCAATGTAGTTCTTACCAATTTGAAAAGCTCCTTGCAAAATTGGCTAATGAAAATGTGGTCTCTACTTGACACTATTGGTTTTGGGAACCCATATAATTTCACTATCTCTTTAATGAATATAGCAGCAACTTCTTTGGCTGTCAATAGGTATGCCATGGCCATAAAATGGCTATATTTTATGAGTCTATCAACTATCACTGGAATAATGTTGTTGGATTTGGTAAACCAATGATAAAATCCATGTTGAGATCCTCCCAAACTTGCTCAAGTATTGGTAGAGGTTGCAATAAACTAGCTAGACTCATTGCTTGATATTTGTTTCTTTGACATGTTGCACATTGAGTCATTTAAGCTTGTACATCTCACTTCATTCCCTTTTAATAGAAAACTCCAACCAATGCTTATGGTTTCTTAAATATCTTAAGTGACTCAGATGGGTGAATGATGTAATTCTTTGAAAAAAGCAGTAATACTAGGGGACTTTTGGGGAATCACCAATCTATTTTGAGACATTAGGCATTCTTTTTTTAAAACCATAGCCTTGGGGAGCTTTAATTCCAACAATTAGTTGCTACACAATTACATTCAACTTGCTATCTCATTTAACCTCTTGGTCAAGTTTCTCTACTCCTTCAAATTGCCACAATGAAAAGATTTTCAATTCCATTTCACCTTCCCTTCTAGACAAGGCATTAGTTACTTTATTTTCCACTCTAGGCTTATAATGGATCTCAAATTTATAGCCCATGAGCTTTGGCACATCATAATTATCTAGCCTCTCTTGCTCATTTCTTTGTGACACACCATGAAAAGGGGAAGTTGGCAAAGAAATTCAATTAAAATATTCCATTATTTTTTAGTTACGTCAAATTTGAAATTTTCATTTCATGTCTTGTGAACCCTTTGGACTTCCCTATGTAATTCTACAATTTAATTAAATATATACAACTCAAAACCATCTTAAAATATTGCCAAAAACTCAAGCTTATAGCATACATACACAAAATAATACAAGTCAGTCTCGGGTTCAACTTGACAAATTTTTGGTGCAATTTTGAAAAATCATAACTAAATCTAGAAAAATCGAAATCAAGCAACCTATAGCTTTCTGAAAATTTTTGGATGTTAAATTTATACTGAAAATATTTTCAAGCCATAAAAAATACCAGTTGACCATGTTTGACAATAGAGAAGTGACATAGGTCGGATAATCCAGCGTTTCTGATATAGTTTAATGATATAAATTTCAAAAATGCATAACTAATTCCAAAAAAAATCCAATTTAAGCAAACTATACCAATTTGGAAAGCAACAGAGGTTAAATTTAGGGAAAAAATACTCCCAGACCAAGAAAGACACGTTTAGCTACTAAAAATTGATGAAATAGTACATGAACTCAGCTGGTGATACTAATACTGACATAAAATTTCAAAAATTCATAACTCTTTGTTCATACCTTCAAATAAGGTGTTTCCAATTGCTAAAAGTCATTGGCAATGTCTAGTTTATGCCTATAAAATTTCACACTCATTGGACCACATTTGACCCATGAATGACATAGAAATTTAAACTAATTATATGAACAGTGCTTATATTATAACAACAAAAAATTGGCAACTTTGAAAATTTATAATTAATTCCATAAAACTTCAAATAATTTAATTTTTGACTTCCCAAAAATCTATAGATGAAATCTATATGTATACCAAACTTCATGAGAAAATTTGTCCATTTGGTCAATTTGTAACATAGGGTTGCAAAATGCCATATTTGTGTCAATTAAGGGGTCTCAAATGGTCCAACTTTGCTTCTACTACCTCTAAGGCCACATGAGCACATGGGAAGGCATGAGAATAACCTATTAGACATGATAAAAAAGTCAAATAACCCAAACCTTGCAAATACACTCTCTTATTCCAAGCTATACTCAAGAACATACATAACCAACTCTTGCCATTCATTGCCAAAAACTTACTACATCATTCAAATGGTATCAATTCTCATATATTCATCAAGTATCCATATACATACATATATTCAAAAGGTTTTACATCATATATATCATTGTATTACATCATATGCCATTATAATGGTTACAATGTGACTAATTATCCCATTTCCATGTCACACTTCTTCCTTTAAACTTGGTGGCCTCCATTTCTTTGCTCACTTTGTCTACCTAGACATGTTAGGTAATGGGGAGGAAAGAGTGAGATTTTAGGAATCTCAATAGCCCTTCTCCCTTCCAACCACATATAAATGGTGCAATTTCAAGTTTAAAAATGTATGTATGGCATTCATGAGATTCTCAAACATACATGGATCATTTCCTTTATTCAAGAAGTCACATATAGCATATATAGGCTTGCTAAGGCAATGGTTTTGCCTCACATATTTTCTTTGAGATTTTTGGATTTGTTTCACCTATTTTCTTAAAGGACTTTTGAGTAAACTTAACCTTTTTAGAGACTTTTGGTTTTGTCTCACCCATTCTTAGCTCATCCTCACCCTAACTAAAGGGTTTTTGGGTTCACCAAGCTCAAACAGGCTAAACACATTCATAAAAATATCTTTCAAGTATATAAACATAGCAACATGATACCATAGCATGTGATCATTTACTAGAAACATATTTTATAACTTGAACATGCACACACACATTCAAAGACAAGAAAACACCGAAGCATGTATGAAAGAAAGGAAAAAGGGTTACCTTGCTTATAAGAACACACTTTAACTTTTAGAAATTCTTCCTCTCCTTTGACCAAATGCTCACAAGAAGGAGGAGCTAGATTTCTTTGGCCTAAATACATCACATAAAAGCCAATTATACTCTTAGAATAATTCTTAAAGCTACATATGCATTTGAAAAACTAAATTTCTTCTAAGGTTCAATTATGGTTCTATAAGGCACTTAATGATTAATGAAGTAATACCAATAATTAATGATCTTGGCTTTATCCTTTCTTTCCACCTATGGTTCTTGATTCCATTTAAGCCTCTTGGAGCTATTACACAATCAATTTGAGGAGCCTAACTACATGTTGCTTCATTATGCTAAAATATGGAACCTATAGCTCCATCTCACTTCCTAGACTTCCTAAATTTTTTTCAAAACTTCCTCTCATACTCTCCCATTATATATGATGCAAAACTAAGCTTAGAAGAAATTAAAACCATCCCTAGGTGCTTCAACCCTCTTAGGCCGCAACAATGCTCTTCTTGGCACCAATAAGAGTTTTGCAATTTTCCTTGATGAGAGGTGCATATGGGGAGCTCTCTAGGGGTCTTAGAAACTCATACAAACATTCACCTAGGCTTGGGAATCCTTGGATAAAATCATATTTTAAGTTATGTTTACAAACCCCTAACTTTGCTATTTTGAATTCTATTAAGTTTTCTTCCACTTTCTTTGCATCTTCTAGCTTCCTATAGTCCAAAATCTATGATTCTCCCTTGTTAGGACCAAAATTTATCCTCCCTTGGTTAGGCTCTATATGGAATGAAACACACACAAAGTGGACAGCCAAGGAAGTGCCAAAGAAACCATGAGAAGTACCTTGATTCATGAACTTTCCAAGAGCTCTTTCCCTTTGCCTTAGCTATTCTCTCTGAATTAGAACTTCTCCCCTCTGGTCTGAGCTCAAAATAGCACCAAAATCCTCAATAAGACCATAAGAAGAAGGAGGAGAAGGAGGAGGATGAATTTACTAAAGGAAGGAGCATGAATTTCTACACTTTTCTTACCCTTTTTCTTGGATTTTTTTTTCTTTTTCTTCCTCCCTTCTTGGATGCCCTTCACCCTAGCTTCTTTCTCTGCTTTAGGCAATACCATAAGTGGTTAGGGGAGGCCAGCACTAGGATGCGACATATAAACATAAAGGGAACTAATTAAAATATTTCAAAATGCCACTTTTATCCTTTGTTTTTTGGCATTTTCGTTTCTGATTTATTTTAGCTCATTTTTTAGAATTATCTTTTCCATTATAAAATTTAGATTCTCAATCTTATAAAATGCCTTTGGAATCACTTAATTTGGAGTTAAAACCTTTCCAAATGAATCGGTTAAAGTTTGGGTCAATCATCGTTAGAAAACGTACACCAAGGAGAGTTTAAACCATTCCAGGGGTTCTTATAGTTTTTAGGGCTTTTAAGAACCCCGAAAAGCTTAAATTTTCCATTTCAAAAGCTCTCCTGTGATTTTTCAAAAGTTACTCATATTTACAAAAATATCACTATTTTTTCGACAATTTTATTGAACCATTCTAGTTTCGATTTCTAGGCAACTCAATACTTAAAACCTCATTTTCATTATTTAAAATTTTATCTTAATTTTTTTGACCCTAAATCATTCTCTTTGAAAGACTTCCTTTTATATCCAGTGCATTTCATGTGTTTACAGAGAAACCAAGTCTCACAGTTACAGAGGAACCGAATGTTATAAGCTTGGTGACCATTTTGTTGATCTTGATATATAATTCTTTGCTCTAATAGGTACTTTAATACCTTTTGATCTGTTCGAATAATGAATGGATGCCCCCTTAAATAATGTTGCCACCGTTTTATTGCAAACAAATGGCCATAAGCTTTCTTTCATAAACAGAGTATTGTTGGGCTTTATTGGACAGTTACTAACTAAAGTAAGCAATGGGTCTCTTATTTTACATCAACACAGCTCCCAGCCTTCTTCTAAAAGCATATACTTCTATCTCAAATGGGTGAGTAAAATTAGGCATGGCTAGTATAAGTACAATAGTCATGGCCATTTTCAATACTTCAAATGCTGTTTGAGCTTTTTTCCTCCATTAAAAAGCATCCTTTCTGAGTGAATTTGTCAATAGGGTTGCAAGCCTACTGTAATCCTTTACAAACTTTCAATAATATCCTATAAGGCCCAAGAAACCCCTTAACACCTTTAAATTTTTGCAAATCAGCCACTTAACCATAGCTTCAATTTTTGAAGGATTTGCATGTCCTTTTTATAATGATATAATATGCCCTAAATACTCCACTTTAGGCTATCCAAACACACATTTTTTTTTCTTTTGATCACCAATTAGTGTTTCTATAATATTTTTAATGCTATTTTCAAGTGTTACATGTGAGAGGTAGCATTCGAGCTATAAATCAAAATGTCATCAAAGAACACTAAGATGAATTTTCTTAAATAGGCCCTGAGAATATCATTCATTAAAGACTAAAATGTAGATGGAGTGTTAGTCAATCCAAATAGCATTACTCAAAACTCATAATGGCCTTCATGAGTTCTAAATGCTGTCTTGGCCTCATCCCTTAGTAAAATTCAAATTTAATGATACCCAGATTTCAAATAAAAATTATTGCTCCTCCGAGTTTATCTAACAACTCATCTATAGCTAGAATGGGAAATTTATCTAGTATTGTGATTTTATTCAAAGCCTTATAATCCATATAGAACCTCAAATTACCATCCTTCTTCTTAACTAATAGAATTGGACTTGAATATGGAGCTAACACTTGGTCTAATTATCCCAACTTAAACCATTTCCTTTACCAAGTTAATTTCAACCTTTTGTGAATGAGCATATCGATAAGGACTGATAGATGGTTGTTTCCCTGGTTTAATCATGATGGCATGATCTCGAAAGTAATGAAGAGGTAGTCCAACCATAGTTTGCACATAAAGCCATACTTGTTTAACACCTTTTGAATTTCCTCACACACCTTTTGTTGCTTAGTTTTAACTTCTAGAGTAGTGGCTCCAAACTCTATTAAATACCTTCGTCCCTTGCCTTTTATATCTTTAATAATAGATTTAAAAAAAGTCATATACTAGGTAAGGGTTGGGTCACCCTTAAGACACTCCTATTCTTTTCCAACCCTAATTTTTATATAACTTTGTCCCTAATTGACTTTTAATTGTCCAAGATCTTCCAACCATGCAATGCCTAACACTACATCCACATTACCCAATTCAAAGGGGTAAAAGGTTTAGGTGACTTGCATTCCCTGTAATTCCTAACAAACATTCTTACATTCCCTTTTTGCTATGATTTTTCTCCTATCTCCTACTGTGATGGAATAATATTTAGTATTTTGTACAAGGGTTTTAAGCCTCTCAACCATTGATGCTAAGATAAAATTGTGAATTGCCCCACTATCGATCAACACCAACACTTCTTCCTCATAAGCTTTCCCTATTAACTTCATGGTTCAATACCCAACTAAACCAGTTATTGAATTCAAAGATAGTTCCATGGAAGCCATTACCTTTAGGGTTCTTCCACTACTTGTTCCTCTTCTTCTTTTGTTTCCACTTCCCTTGGATCCTCCTCTTCTATAAGAATCAATATGTGAAATTGTTTGTTTTTTTAACATTTATAGTTAGGCTCAAACTTCTCATCACACTTGAAGCATAGCCTCATCTTCCTTCTTCGATTAATTTCAACTTCTGACTACTTTTTCTTGCTGCTATACTGCCACTACTACTTTGGGTAGTTGTGACAAGGATAGTAACCTTATGACTTTATCCCTTTCTCCACCTTTGCTCTCAAGATTCTTCCCAAAAAAGTTACTATCTACACTTTGTAATGCCTCCCCCGTATTTGAAGACTTTGAAAATTGTAAAGTAATTCCACTCCATCTTGGCACTATGTTGGGTTTCACCACTTTTGATTTCTTTTCTTCCCTAGCTCTTTGAAGTACAAGGTTCCTCCCTTCCACTTGAAAAGCATAATCCATTAGTTGCTTAAGAGTCTTAGGCTACATAAGTCTCACTTTGGCCTTAATTTCATCATCGAGTCCATCTTTAAATGCCTCCATTAACACCTCATCGGGTACATCTTCCAAAGGAGCTGAAAGTGTTTCAAATCTTTCCCTATATTCCTTCATGGAGCCCTCCTGTTTAAGCCCCATCAACCTCTCATAACTATCTCCCATTTGATAACAATGAAATTGGTCTAACACTTCTTTCTTAAACTCCTTCCAGGTATGCACTGATGCTTTGGTCTCTAACCCTTAGAACTAGTTTAAACTTTGAAGCCTTGCCTTCTAGAATAATAGCATAGCATCTAACTTCTCTACTTCTTTAATGTTATTGACTGAAAAATACTTCTCAACCTGGAATTGCCACCTAATTCAATCCTCTCCAAAGAATATCAGTAGTTTCAAATGTTTGTACCTACCTGAGTCCTTATCATTGCCATTGGGCCCATCAGAATCACTTGCAAAGCATTGTGAAGACACTAGGATATTGTTCTTTTCTTGGTATGTTTTTGGATTGAGGAGAACGTAAGTGAAGGGAAGGAAATGAAAGATTTAATATAGACTATCCCTTTGCTTGAGTTTTATAGGAGCAGAGGAGAGTGAAGGATAATTGATTAACCTTCCAAAAACTTTCGCTCTAATAAAACAAACCCAATTTCCTGTTTTCTATCCAATATGAAAGTGTAGCCTTTGTTTGGCACATGATAGTGCTTACATCCTCACCATTCCTCTCCTATCTCATCCTCATCCCCATGCTCTGGTTATTATCAAATCTTTTCTATATTTTTTACAATTTGATACTTCATAAATTCTTCTGCAGATTTTCAATATTTGAGATTAAATTTGTCATCGTTATTTTCGTACTTCAGAAAAATAAAAATAAAACAAAATCATATCCTAAAATACTAAAACGATACAGAAAATTTAATTGATAATGACAGTGTCGAGAACCGGAACATGTTTTTTGTCATTTTATATACGACTTCATAAACTTCAACCTAATATGCTCTTCAACATTTTGGTGCAAAATTTGTGAATTCATTGCTATGGTCCTTTCACTTTATAATTCTGCAGATGAAACTTACAAATAATGTCAAGTCTTGTAGCTGATGCACAAAACAAACAAACAGTATTTACCATTATAACTCAACAAAAATTTGGTGTTAATGGCCTGTCTGTGCTTTATACGTACGCCATTGCAATGTCACCTTCTCTTCCGGCTAATTCTGATAGCTTGGTCCATATCTGCTGAACATCCCAGCATACAGAAGCACCACATACAGGAACTGACTAAGTAGTGAGATTATGATAAAGACTTCCAGTGTTTGCTACAAATTATGGGAGCACAAAACTAGTATTAGAGCTCTTTAAGCACCTAATCTTATTTCTGAAAGAAAACTCAGCAAAGCTTTTTTCTTGAAAACAGAGAAAAAAGGATCTTGCGGTGACAAGAAATGCATAGGTACATATGTACCACGTGGCTGTACAATAAATCAATGAAAGATGGTACAATTTAGAGACATATCCACTTTGATTTGATAAATTCATATTGGCTTATCGTAAAGTCACATGATATATTATATGTACCAAAATATTTATCGTGGCTAGCTTAAATTAAACCTCTTACCAAACGCTTTCCTCTATGCCCTCCTAAGATAATCTCCTTGCACACAAGACTGCGCATGATAAATCCCACCAAACCAGATTGAAGAGTAAGATATACTGTCTAAAATTTCATTTATATAAAATATAATTAGTCTAAGTATATTTATTTATAATTAATAAATTAATTTATCCTCCGTTGCTGTATTTAAGGAAAAAGTTTTAAATAGACCCAATTTATAAAAAAAATTGATAAACCAAAACAATCATAAATAAATTTTTTACATGTATGTTAATATTAGTTTAGCCTACTAACGTTTTTCCAAAACGATATCCAATTAACTCTCACCAAGAATCGCTCAAGCTTGTCAGCATTTTTTCTTTTAATTTTTTTTTTAATGCTTGGCAACAATGGAAAGGCAAAAAGAATGGGATGTTTTTTTTTCCGAAGTGATCATTTTTCTCAAGGCCCAAATGCCTCATTGTCAAATATAAAATAGGGGCATCAATTCCTAAATACTTCCATTTCTTCCTTGGATCCTTTCTTACTAAAATTTCAAAAACAAACTCGTATAGTGTCCGATACTAATATTCAACTTAAAATGATATTTTAATTGTAATATAATATCTTTATGTGGGTCATGTCTCTTAACTCTGTCAATATTTGTGTGATTCTCAACTTGTGGTCTAAGAGTGTTGAAGTAGACAAATTACCCAGAAGCTATCGCAGTAATGGCGCAGGAGATGATGGCCAGAGATGCAGCAACAGCTAGAGTGTCAGTTCGCCATGCCCGAAGATGAAGCAGCCCAGAAATTACAGAACAAGCTCCAGTGGTGCCACCCATCAATGCAAATATCAACATCATACTTGTTGATGGATTTCCTCCCAAATCTGCAGAATAAGAACATATATTATGCTAGGTTAAAATTCTATTTAGATCGATGTTTTAGTCATTATCATATTATATACCCAGAAAAGCACAGGCACATACTCGGATAATGCAATTAATTAGAACTTAGAAGCAGCAATTACACAAAGAGAGAGAGAGAGAGAGAGAGAGAGAGAGCATACGAGGATGATCCTGTTCGCCATCAATGTACTTGTCTAGAGACCATCCAGCAAGTCCAAGAATAATAACAAAAACAACTAAATTTGCTACTAAGAGTGGCCCCAGGAGGCTCCTCCCTCCCCTTCCGACGGCCATTGTTGAAACTCAAGCTTTCCCTTCTTCAAAGGTTCTACCTATTGGAAAAAGAAAAATAAAAAAGATAGCTTTTATTGAACTTTATCGAAAAGCAGAGACAGAGTGACACAGAGACAGAGGCTGTTTTCTTAGAAGCTGGGGAAAAGGAAGGATTCGTGGCTTTGTTGGAGGACTTTGGCCTACATACAGGTGTTGGTATTTTGAAGGGTGAGTGGTGTGCAAGCGAAGCACTCTCAAATGGACGCTCGGCAAGCCAACGGTAGGTAATAAAAAAAAAAGAGAGACCCAAAATACTAAAAACAAAAAGACATTATAACACTGATTTTTCATAAAATTAAAAAAAAAAATTCAAAGTCTAGAAATACACAATAGGTTATCCATTTGACCCGGTGGTCCAGTTGGACCAATGCTGCTTGTTCAAGTTGGATCGGTCTTACAAAAAAGGCATATATATATATATATATATATATATAAGGATCAAAGTAAAAAAAAAAAAATTTAGAACCATTTGGTAATTTTTGCTTACCAAGTCTCTCTTAAATATGATTATGATATTTAGATGAGAGAATACAAGATAAAAAATATGTATTTTTTGAATTTGAAAATAAAAAATTTTAAAATTGAAATAGTAAATAACTTTAAAAAAAAATAACTAAACAAATCACCTTTCATGTTGAAAAATTATCCAAAGTAAAAAAAGTAAAAACCTAATCGGACAACCAAATTATCGCATTTGAAATTTTACCCTTTATACTTTCATCTTCTTTTTCGTCCTCTAAACTCACGTTTTCCAAATTTTTATTTTGTAAATATCATAAAGATATATTAAAATAAGTGGTTATATGTCTAAAATAATCAAATAATTATAAAGATATAAATATTCAAAATTTGTCTCAATTGACCGGCCATACTTAGTCGAGTGAGGATTTGGACCAAAAAAATTTGTCCTACTTAAAATTGAGTTAGGTTTCGAGTTAAGATAAAACATAACCCATATGTACCCTTACTACATAATGTCTTTTAAAGGAAATTATTCTTTTTTTTTCTCTTTTAAGAGTGGTTTAAGTATGTGATTTTTCTTTTTATTATAAAAATTTATACAAACTTCACTCAAAAAGCAAAAAGATGTGTTATAATCATAGTTTTTAGAATTAGATCAGATTTTAAACTGATAAAGAGATTAAAATATTGAATCATTATTTTAACTGTTGAATCACTAATTAAGTTGATTTAATCAATTATTGGAATCAAGACCTAAGATGAGTGGAGGCATTCACATGTGTGGGTCCACTATATCTAAATTTTAAAAAAATGTAAAGTATAATATCAAAACTAAACATTATAAATATAAAATTTGAAAAAGTATATTCACTGGCTTTAAATTAAATATAATATAATATAATATTATATATACATATATATATATATATTGAAAAATGATATCAACTTATTAGCACACACATAAGACACTCATTATATTATGGTGACAACCATTGTTTAAAAAATTAGACTAGATCGGTAGGTTCGACTGGTTGGACTGGAAATCAGTCCCTAATCTGGTCCGATTAACCCAAAATATCAGTCAAGCAAAGAACCGGTCAAAAACCGACTGACCAGTCAAACTGGATCGGTTGAAAACCGGTTTGAATCAGTCAGTCTAATTTTTCTTTTTATTTTTTGAATTTTTCCTATATAATAGGATAGTTTATGTTAAAGAAATTTGACAAATTAAAAATAAAAAAAATACTAAAAAGAAGAGGAGATTGAAATATAAAAAAATTTTAAAAAAAGATAATATAAAATAAATAAAAAACATATACTTGGTTATTTTCGATATTTTCTTTTCATTATATCTCATCTCCTGGTAGTATTTCTCTTAAATATAAAAATGTTTGGCTAAAATTATTATTGTTTAATGATAAATACAATTTTAATACAATTTAGAACTCCAAAAATTTAATATTAAATACTATTAACTTTTAATTATAGGTAGTATTTGTTTTTCAATTAAAAAATAATCTTTCAAATATTTTTAAAAAAATTGAGTTCATAATTAAATATTTAAAATTTACTCATATTTATTTATTATATTAAAATTTTAATATATAAAATTAAAAAATATATATTTAATTATTACCGGTTCAACCACAATTCGACCAATGAACTGTGAACTAGTGACTTCATCAGTCCAATAACCGGTTCGGTTTTAAAAACATTGGTGACAATAATTATTATAATAATAAAAAATTTAAAATGCTTTTTATAGGTATAGTTGATTAAGCTTATATATTTATGTTTAATATAATTATAAAATACAATAAACTAAAGTTTTAATTTAATTATTTAACTTTAAACTAAATTTCAATTTGATTCCTAATATTTTTGTTTATTCAAATGTTACCATGTTAATCCCTCTTCTTAATTATGTTAGTCTCACGAACGAAAATTTATGACGTGATTTTCAACAGTCTTAAGAATGCATACTTCATTTTTTTGTTAGGGGGATAAAATTACTACCAACATCAATGTAAAAAAAATGAAAAAACAAGAATAACCCCCCACAGATTATAAAGAGAATTAAGAAATTAGAATATCCGAAGTCCCTGTAGATCTCATCTCAGGCCCAAAAAAAAATTAAAATACCCTATTTTCACTTTTCTGAGAGTTAATAAATGATTGTGTGGCAAAATGAGAATGGGAATTTTCTGTTCGTCTCATGTTTTGCATAGTCACTCACATCACCACAGTTCAAGCGAATCAAGCCTTCTTCCACTTTATTGGTTCGTATGTTCACTCTCTCTCTCCCCTCTTTTCTTCCAAAGCAGAATCTCTGTTGGCAGCATAAGGATTGTTTTAATTTGACTCAGATAGTTTAGATTTTATTTTATTTTTTTAATTTTTAATTAAACTATTATTTTTTATATTTTATTTTTAAATAAAAATAAAAAATTTGAATGATTCAAATTTAATTTAAACAATCTAAATTTAAAATTATTTTTTCTACTTCTTTTGTCAAATAAAAAGAGTAACCATACTCCTTATTTTCTTCCTCTAGCCCTAGAAAATAGCACAAGAAGTAATAGGAAGCTAATCCTCTAAATTGCGCCTTGGTAAATTGCCTGGTTGAGTGCATCAATATCCATCGTTCAACGCATCAAATGGCTAGCATTTTGAGTGGGCAATTTGGAACTCCTTGAGCTTGACGCAATGCATCAGTTTCGGAACCCACGAAGTAGTGTGTTTAGAGAGGATAGATTTCAAGTGCTAGACAAGGCGCACCGTTTGGACAAAAATGAGGGAAGAATTTAATTGTTCAAAGCTCTACTCATGTTTTGGCTCCATTTTTCTTGGCTTTGGAAGGGTTGGCGCAATTTTTGTCTTTGACTTCATCTTGGAGGATAGCTTGGAAGATATTAGAGTTGAAAGAGTAGAGGACAACCATCATTTTCTCTCTTGGAAAGAAAAGTTTCTTGTAGGCTTGTTTGAAAGGTAAGTTTCCAATTCTTTAATGGTTTTTCTACTCCAAAATAATAACTTAGATTATATTTTCTATTTTCTAATTATTTTATTTTCATTTACTTACACATATTCTTTGCTCATATTTGTTGAACGTGGCAAGTATTTGTATCTTTGTCTGCACACACAAATAGTATTGCTCTGAACTAATATGTTATTTATTTGTAATAAAAAGAATAACACTTAAAATTTATTGTTAAGTAAAATGTCATTGTCATATGATTTTTCACATTTATAATTTCATCATTCCAGGTTCATTGATATAATATGGAGGTTGATGAAAAGTCAAAATTAGGGATGATGTTTGATAGCTTAGATGTTGCTTGGAAGTTTTGGGCAGAGTATGGCAGGAGAGTAGGTTTTGGAGTCAGGAAACAGCATGTCAATAAGAGCAAAAAAGATAAACAAACAATTGGTACAGTTAGGTTTGTTTGTTGTAAAAAAGGTGTGCGAATGGTAGACAAAAGAGATAATCAAACAACTAATCCGCGACATGAGACCAAAACTAATTGCTACGTAAGGGTAGGAGTCATTAACATAGATGGAAAATTTAAAGTATATGACTTTGTGGAAGAACATAACCATATTTTTCATCTTCCAGAAACAATCCATATGTTGCCATCTTAGCAAAATAGTTTAGAAGTTCAATGTTATCAAATTGAGTTAGCAGATGATATTGGCCTTCAATAAAGAGACACATTTGACTTGATAAGTATTGAAGCTAGAAGAAAAAATAACCTTGGCTATATCCATTTGGATAAAAAAAAATATTTAAACTAAGAGGTGAAGGAGCTTGGTATATCAAAAAATAAGTTGTCTAATGCAATATTTTCAACGACAATTAGTAGAAAATCTATTATTTTACCATACATATCAAATGAGTTCAAATGAACAAATAACAAATGTGTTTTAAGTAGATGCAAGGATGCTTATTGATTATGGGTATTTTGGTGATGTTATCATTCTTGACACTACATATTGTACTAACCGTGCACATAGATCGCTTGCAGTGTTTACAGGATTCAACCATTATTGATCAGTGGTGATTTTTGGAGCTGCTTTACTATATTATGAAACTGTAGAATCATTTAAATGGCTTTTAGAAACTTTTTTGAAAGCCTACAAGTAAAAAAACCCTTAAACTATGTTTACTAATCAAGACAAAGCCATGGCATGAGCACTTAAAAAGGTGATGCTTGACATTTGCCATGGACTATGTACATGGCACTTGATGCAAAATAGCATCAAGCACTTAAGTTGCTTGATGAAGGGTGAATCTCATTTTTTGACTAACTTCAAGAAATGCATGTATGAGTATAAGGAAAAAGCATAGTTTAAGGAAGCTTGGAGTAACTTGCTTCACAAATATCATGTGCATGAAAATGCTTGATTAAGCCATGTGTAAAGCATAAGAGAAAAATGGGTAGCATATCATATGAACAGAGCTTTCACATTAGGTATGTGAAGTATTTAATTAAGTGAAAGCATGAATGCAATAATCAAAAGTTGTTTAAATGTGACATTGGACATTGTGAAATTCTTCAAGCGATTTGAAAAGGTGGTGGATGAGAAGCGATATAAAGAGTTAAATTATGAATTTGAAGATTGCCAAAAGTTACCGAGATTGAAAAGTTAATATTCCCTTGTATTGTGACAAATGGAAAAAATTTATACCTCCATTATATTTGACCTCTTCCAACAAGAGTGGAAAAAATAAGACACTGCTTGTGTAAAGCATAAGCGTGAGGCTCCTTCGTTGATTAACTATGTCATCACCATGGCCCATTATATAGCAAAAGAATGGAAGGTTTTGTTTGACCCTAAGCATAAATCTATTTCTTGCTCTTGTAGGTACTTTGAGACAATGGATATATTATGTTGCCATGCACTGAAAGTGCTTAGTGTCATCGATATTATGTTAGTGCCCGAACAATACATTTTAAAGAGATGGACAAAAGAAGCAAGAAGTAGCACTATACATAATGTTAGGGGAAATGTAGACAAAGGATATGTCTTATTGGACACCACATAACACTATGGAGAAATTTATCCTGAGCTTATAAGGATAGCAACTGAAGCATCTAGCAATCAAGAAGCATTTTTGTTTGTACGTAAAGTTATAACTGACTTGGGCAAGCAAGTATCGTAGATTTGTAACAAGTAAATAAGTATGGACCATGACTTGGGTGCTTCGATAGTGAATGTTGACAACATTGAATGTATAGCTCAAGCGAAAGGATTTAAGCATAGACAAGGATTAAAGCATTCGAAACGCGAAATTGGTTAGGTTGAGCGTCAATTAAAGAGGAAAAAGAAAGTTAGATGTGCCAATGTTTCACATAGTGAACAACATTCTATGGTAGATAAAATTATACTTGTAATTCTTTATAAGAATATACTTCTTTAAGAATGTTTTATTTTTTATTTTCCATGTAGGCTCACGTCGTTGCTCAAAGTAAAGCACAATATGGAATCCCACCCAATGGCTTCCTCGAGTGTCAACGTGCCTTACATTCAACATTTTAAGGTATGTAAAATTACACTTATTACCATTTAGTTAACTAACTTACGTGATGATAACTAAAATGGTCAAATATTATCATTTTTCTTGTAGGACTACGTCACTATTCAAAGTCAGGTGCAACATGAATTACCTAATCCAATAGCTTCCCCTAGTGTCAATGTTCCCTACCATTCACAATCCATGGTACATACAGTTAATCTTGTAACCCTTTAGTTAGTCTACTTAAGTGTTTTCAAAAAAAAAAAAAGAAGCTAATGTTTTTTATTGTTTTGAAGGATAATGAAAATATGTTGAGACAATTTGGTTTTAGTAGTTTTACTAACTACTTGATGGTAAGTTTAAGTAAGAACTATTTATTTCCCTTACATGAGAGTTACATGATTTAATTTGTTTTCCTTTGCAATATAGGCCCCAGATGATCATCCTGTGCAATCTAAAATACCCAACCTATGTGGTGATGTTACAAATCTTAGCAACAATGGAGAATGATCAATATGTGTTTTGTACTAAAGATGTGACAAATTGTTTTTTTGTTGTGTAATTTATGGTTAGTACATAAGTATGTATTTTGTCATACAATTATGAGAGATAAATATCCCACTTTATTGCAATTAGAATTTTTGATACAGTGTATGAAAAAAAAAAACAGATGTACACTACTTTATTACAAGGAAAGTATACTTTTATTACAAATAGAATTTTT
Organism: Erythrophleum fordii; assembly: GCA_032878935.1. Lineage (NCBI taxonomy): Eukaryota > Viridiplantae > Streptophyta > Magnoliopsida > Fabales > Fabaceae > Erythrophleum > Erythrophleum fordii. The sequence continues at coordinate 10,654,793 of JAVQMF010000056.1, read as the reverse complement.
GATACAATGACAAAGCCCTGTAAGGTAGAACATCAAGCTATTCTAAAGTCCATTTACAATTCAAAAAAACATAAACCATTCCCCCTGACTCAATTTCCATGTACAGGTTCAAAGTATTTAAAATGTCCAATCTAATTCAACAATACATAGACCTCATCTATTTTTGTCCTTAGAAACTTGAAGTCTACTAGCTTGAAACAAGAAATTTGAAACTTTAAACTTGACACTTCAAACAGAGTTGGAATTGAAACTTGAAACCCCAATGGGTATTGAAACTTGAAACTTGAGTTGGTATTGAAAGTTGAAAGTTGAAACTTTAATTGCTCTTCAAATAGGAAGCTATTCTTGAAACTTCAAACTTGAGACTTAAGCTATAGTTCTTGCTGATCCATGACCTTCATTGTTGAAGTGAATGATTCACAATATGTATGGACTTCAACACTATCAATTTATTCAAGTAATTTGAGATTCATTTAGAAAAGCATAACATAAAGCTAACAATGCATAACATCAAGCTTTTAACAGAAAGATTAAATGTCCACTTCTATAATATGAGGCTAATTTTAGCAAAGAAATAATTATCTATGGTTATAAATGGCAATTCTTAGTATAACAAAATTACTATGCATCATTATATCTTTTAAGCTATTGCTCTTGTTAGAAGAAAATGGAAAATAAAAATAAGAAGTTATATGGACATTGCAAGCCATTTGGTTCACATGGTTTATGAGGCATATTAAAGGTTTCATCTTTCAATATTCTTAAAAGAAAAGTTCTTTAGGATTTGAATCTTTGTGTATTACAGTTCAAATTGGCCTAAACTATAGGGTGGTAAATTGTATTTGGCCCTATATATAAAACACAATTTAGTAAGGTTTAAAAAGTTTGCAAATGGATTTTATGGTATAGATACTGCTAATAAATTATAACAAACAATAATCGTTTAACCTTAACCAATTCTAAAGTAATTACAATTACACTTGAATAAGAGTAGATTAGTTACTTCAAATTAGTTACTTATCAGAGTTACTCATATGACAACATGGATTATCAATGCAACAAGAATAGACCCATTTTCTGGCAACAAACCACTTTCAAAACCCATTCCATTTTCTAGCATTATACTAAGGTATTCTGAAATAGTACATACATCTAGGAACAAATCAAAACCCATTGTTATTCCATCCATGAAATTTATAGCATAATACATAGACTTGACAAAATATCAACAACACATTATAAGAAACAATCAGAAATTAAGGTATTCCATATTTGAAGTTAACATATAATTTTTTATAACTATAGGTAAATCAAATAGTCAGTTTTGCATAAAAATGCTACTTACAAATAGATTATGGAATTGGACAAAGTATAACTTCATTAGGAACATTCGTTTTTTATGAGCTATGTTAAGGTATTTAGCTTTCTTCAACTGCATTTCACAATTAGATTGCGTTACTTTTAGGCGGTGTCATATAAAACTAATTGAAATTTTCATTCAAATCCTTTAAATTGAACTTGTCTACCATTTCTCAAATGCCTAAAGTCATAACAATTAACTACTTATATTTGCAAAGCCACAATATTCTTTGCTATCAATGTGGTTTGGTTTAGGCATAAGTAGCATGTAAGAAACAAAACAATGGCTTAGGATATGCATAAAGAAAGAACAATATAGTCCAAAAAAAAAAAACCAAAAGAAAACCCTATCAACATCTAATTAATAGAAAACAATTCGCCCAATTATAAGAGCTCATTCAAGCAAATATATGCTACAAATCAAAGCAAAATTAAGAAACAAACAAAAGAGATGCTTACCCAAAGGAGAAATAAGAGGAAAATCAAGAAAAATTGAAGAAAAATCAAATACAAATGAATCTATATATCAAAAGTGCTATACGTATTCCTCCACTGTGCGATGAACAAATGATGGGCAATGGCTACTGGAGCTATTGCAATGGCTTGCAGACAAGGTCTTGATGATCGTAAGGGAAGAAGGCAGCGCTGGTGTCGGTGGAGGGTTTCCATTTGCAAAAGGTTTTAGTGAAGATGAAAATGAAGGTTCAATGATGGCCAAAGCTACTGCAGCGGACGGACGTCGAAGAGCCTTCAACAGTTAACAAAGTGACCGATGATGTGCTAATAATGGTCAATGTGCACAGAGGAGAAAAGAGGAGTGGAAGAGATAACTAAGATGGCTAAGACTTTTTGTGTATGTTGTTTCATCCTTCAACCTTCCAAAATGCAAGTCTTACAAACTAAAAAACTATTTAAAAGGTTGGGTGACATGTCGCAAGGATAGCCATAAGATGAAATTCATGAACCAGATTAAGGCAATTGATGGCGCACTTGACCAAGCGCACTTTAGAGTATCTGAGTCGAAAGTAATATCCTCTTCACTTTTTTAATTTGCTCATTGTCTCCGCCTTTGACATGATCGTCTCTTACTAAATATTACAATAAATTATGAATATCTTCTTTAAATTTAATTTTTACTTTTGAAATATACATAAATTTTTTTTAAAAGATAAAAATTATTTATCATGTTAGTTTAATTTTAAATTTTTTACTAAATTATTAATAAAGAGTATTTTAGTCAAAATATTTTTTTTTTAAATTAGGCTAAGTATAAGTTAACTTTTATTTTAAAGAAATATGTATATATTTTAAAAATGAAAAAATCTATATAATTTTAGTTAAATTTATATAATTTACTCTAAACATTAATACTTGGGTTTATTTTTGATTTATTATGGGTTCAATTTCTCAACAATGTTGCTACTACTACCCAAATAAAAATGGTTTCAACTTCTCCTTTAATCTTTTGGCCCAAAAAAAAAAAGATTCTCTTCTGTTTTAAAACACGGATTTTTTTTAAAGCATTAACCTTTTTTTTTTTTAATGAATTCACATAATTGTTCTCGATCCTTCATTTCCATTTTCTCACACAAAATTATTTGTTTATTTTTCGAAAAACAGATTATACCTTTGTTGGCTGAGATGGGGATTTTCGAGTAGTCTGATGAGATGGGATCACAAAGAAGATTAGGATGATTATGAGTACATACTATGGTCCCATGACTGGACTATCTGGGCATGAATTTTTTTTTTTAATTCTTGAATTTTTGAACCTGAACTCATACAGCCAGAAAAAAATTTTAAATTAAGACTTATTTATGTAAATTTTGATCATATAAAATTATAACAAAAATAAAAAATATGTCAAACAACTATTTAGGTGGTCTTTTTTTTTTATAATATATTATATTGGTTACTATATATATGTATATATATGCACACACACTTTGGATCTAAGATAGGGGAGATATAATCTTAATCAAACTCTGGACTTAACTTTTAAAATACTTATAGTGGATAAATTTTATGAATATCTATAAAATCTAGAATGTTTTGTCTATCCTTTGTGGGATTTATTTTTTTATTTTTTTACGTTTCTTTATAATATGAGGGTACCTTTTTTTCATTTTTTTAAAAAGTCAACTATGCATTCTCAAACCCTGATGAAAGCCATGCTACCCTCTTTTGTTAACAAGACTTACAGAGTTAGCCAAAGAAACTATCATGACGACATTTAAATAATTGAATGACATCAATTTAAAAAAAAAGATAAAATATATGTTATATGTATGCATGCACCTATTATTTTATATATGAACAAAGTAAATTCTAATAATTAAATATATTTACATCTAGTCACTTCAAAATTTTTCAGCGAAAGCAGCTCTCTTGTCAAACATTTTCACGATCATAATTAAGAAAGACACCAAAATCTAATATAGATATGAATGGATTTTTTGTTGCTTAACTTGAACAGTATATTTGATATGATTTTTTCTTATAATACCAATCATTTATTTTTTATTTAAAATAACAAAACTCAATATAAAAATAGCAAAACAATGGGCCGCTCAAGTTTAGTGAAAGATAATCTGTACTCAATATAAAGGCCGAAAGCAGTCAGATACCCACTTTCAGCGAGAATATTGGGCTTAGACCTGACAAGAAAGTCGTAAGCCCAAAACTACGAAGAGGCCCAATTAGTTTGGAGAAGCATGAAAACCTAAGGTTTGGGCCTGTCATTATGCAGCCCATATTTACCAAGCACTACAGTTCTCTTCGGAATAGTACTATTCCGCTTGAGATTATGTTAGCATCCCATCCAAACGTCCTCTTTTGGCAAAACCCTAGAGACCAATCATCTAGCCGATCAATGATCATTGGACTATATATTGCACTCTCGTCCGCTAGCCGCTGGGTTTCTTCTGGGGAATTCAGACGATAAGGCTCTGCATCTGCAACTGAGAATCCCTCCACCATGGTTGCCGCCAAGAAAACCGTAAGCCCTGCATTTTGTATTTACTGTCACACTGAATGCTGTTGATTCGTTCTTTGGTGGCTTTGCCGTTATACTTCCTTATCAGATTTTTCCTTCGCTTTTCTCTTGATCCAAACGGCAAGTTAATGGTTTCTTTGATCTGACTTTTCCAGAAGAAGACCCATGAAAGTATCAACAACAGGCTCGCTCTTGTGATGAAGAGCGGGAAATATACCCTGGGTTATAAAACGGTTCTGAAATCCCTACGGAACTCTAAAGGTAATGGTTTATGCTGGGTGGCTCTGTCTGATCTCATTTACCTTGCTTTATGAGCTCGTTTGAATTAATTAGTTTAGTATAGCTGTGACAGTTCTATTCACGTAGTATTCGGGGTAAATGGGGGAATATGGATTACTCTAAAGCTAATTATAGATTGTACATTCACATTTTTAATGTAGGCGCTATTGATGTAGGAAATGTTGTTGAATTTTTTTTTTGGCGATTCCGATGCATATCAAATCCGTCAACAATTTTTATGAAAGAGAATTACTTTATTGAGGAATTCACTAATGACGTAGAAATTGTTTCAAATATTATTTACTTTCCTGCAGGAAAACTGATTATTATTGCCAACAATTGTCCACCTTTGAGGAAGTCAGAAATAGAATACTATGCTATGTTGGCGAAAGTTGGAGTTCATCATTACAATGGGAGTGAGTTTCTTATGTTATCTCTCATCTCTCTATATTAACATGAGTTGGTAGTTTTCAAATGCTTCATTTGTTTGTTAGCATTTTATATTAACATGAATTGGTAGTTTTCAAATGCTTCATTTGTTAGTTAGCATTTGATGTTGTTTTTTCTTTGGCGAGAGAGTGGTGCTTCAAGCCTGCGGAATCACTTATCTGAGTTTATACATAAACTGTTAGGCGATGAATGGTTCATTTATGGCGGGTTTAAGCTTGCTGATTCGTTTTTCTCTATTTAAATTAGAAATCTTCACTTGGAACATTTTGGTTAAGAAAAATATGCTATTGGTATCCCAGTGAGGTCTTTCTTCTTCAATGGAACTTACATCTTGCATAACTATAATTGATTATTTGTCTTTCCCTGTGTTAATTCCCTAGTCATGTGTCTAAAACTTTTGTCTATCCATATATGTTAGTCATCAAGTGGAAAGAAGCATTATGCTTCAGGAGGTCATTCATGATTGAGCTTTCTCACTTGCGCCTGGAGGGCACTTGCATAGTAGTTTGAAAGGAATTGATTTGAATTAAACCTGTCCATACGTTAGGTTTCCATTGGTTCAGGATGAGCTTTTCTGAGGAAACTAGCAAAATAACAAATTTCTAAAATATGAAACATTTTTTAAAAGCTTATATGACATTTTTTAGACATGAATTAAAATTAAATTATGTGAAGAAGCTATTTTCAAATAAACGAAAACAAAATAATTCAGTAATTGTTTAAGTAATATAATATAGTTTATTGCACAACTAATTATATTGGGTTCTGCAAATGCCAGAACCTGCTGCCCTGGATTTTAGTTTTGCCTGGCTCAAAAGTTGTTGATTTTACGTGGCCCTTCATTTTGAAGCCCAAATCCATTTGTTGTTTTTTTTTGAGCGATGCGGACTATCTGGCCTCTAATTGTTTAGTTTGAATTTATTGCAGGCTCTGTAATTCATTTCATTTGATTTGTATTTTTGTTTAATTCCCTGCCCATGAAAGTTTTTAACGCTTTAAACTATATTGGGATATTATATATTGATATTACTGTGAAGTTTTACTTCTCACTAAGCACATTTCAATGACGCTAATGAATTTTTTGAGTGTTTTTTTTTTCCATGTTCGATTGACTTATTGGTAGTGCTATATTATCAATTATACATCGTATTAGTGGTTGAATCTGACATACTTGTTCTATTATTATGTATATCAATTTTCGACAAGCCATTGTATGTACTTCCTTTGATGTCAAATGGTGTGTTATCTGGTGAGATTTATCAATGAATATATATATATATATATATTGAGTTGATGTCAATGGACATGATTGAGTCATTTTTTATTCCTGTGTTTTCTTCTATCCAACATCATTTGACAATGGGTTTCTTGCTTAACGCAGACAATGTTGATTTGGGCACTGCTTGCGGCAAATATTTCAGGGTGTGCTGCCTCAGCATCGTTGATCCTGGTATCTGATGCTGTCTAGAACTTTTAATGTTAGAAATTAATTTTATGCTTATCTTTTCCTAATTGTTTGGTATTGTTATTTTCAGGTGATTCTGATATTATCAAGACAATGCCTGGCGATCAGTAGAATAGTATTAAGTCCAATTTTTTCTTACAAAACTTCTATTGTTGGATATTTTCAATTTTCCGCTGATGTCGACATCATTAAAGAAGTTCATGATGTGGACTTGGACCATTTGGTAGTACGTGAGGTGTACCTTTTTTTGGTAGTGTTCTAGCTTATTGAGCGTTGTTGAATTGAGGATGAGATACAAAATTTTCACTGTGGCCCATGCAGTATTTATTATATGTTAATCATGGATGCTGCTTGTGCGATCCATGCAATTTTTGTTGCTAATGGGCTTGTAATGGTCTTGGCAACCCCTAAGAGAATATTTTGTAGATGGCTGAAATTTTGCAGATTTTGAGCAATTTACTGGAAAAAAAATTGTCAAATGCTACTGAGGAATTGCATTCAAATGCTACACTCTTCAAGAATTTGATGACCTTTGAGTCTTTGAAAAGTGCGTAAGAAACCGTAGGGACATTGAGTTTGAAGATTTTTTTATATTATTATTATTTGTTTATAAGATTATTTTATTAAAATTAAAATTCAATGTCAATTAAAATAAGTAAAATGATATGTAATAATAAGCAAAAATAATGATATCATTTGGATTAGAAATGTGTAATATAAATAAATAAAAAGTATCAAATTATCTTATTTGTTTATGTTAAAACAGTTTGAGAAATATGAAATGTTTGAGGGTATAATTGTAACTTCTTAGATTTATAAAAAAAAAAGAAAATATGTTTAAACAATAAACATAGCTCCAAATTTTTTTTAATATATTTTGAAACTTTGTTTTATTATATTTAAATGTTCATTTATCTAATAAGAGTAAAATATAGTTTTTCCCTTCTTAAAAAGATATTATTTATAGTGATCTTTTGAACGAAAAATAATCATGATGCTTATCTTGCATACTCATTTATTTCTTTTGAAAAAATTAGGGCAATGAATATTCAATTAAATAGTTAATATGCTTTAATTTAAAAAATATATCGTGAATTTCCTATAAAATATACTTGGTTTTTTTCCCCCTTTGTTTATTTGAGGCCACATACTATGTTTGCGTTTAAGTGCAATTCAAGTACTTCAAGTGGGTCCATCCAAATCCTACTGTGCTCCTTTATTGGCTAGCTCAGGGTTGGGATTTTGGATATCAGATGTGGCGAAACATGAATGGTTGCACAGAGATAAGGTACATATACGATGACTAAGACATAAGTTGTCGTTGCCATGTTTTCTCAACTCAACCATCAAGCCATTAATGGAAGTACTGAGAACTAGCATTTGTAGCAAGTATTTGGGCACAATAGCCTCTTTCAGGTTTATGAAATTCTCTCAGACAAAACGAACTTGCATATTTGCAGACGCTGCAGAACCTAGGAGTCAGGTGCCTATTCATTCATCCCTTTTAATTTCTAATTTTTGTTTCCCTCCTTCAAGTTCTGTATTTTTGCAGAGGTACCCTTTTCATTTTTTTAAAAATTATTTTTTCATGTTTGGTGGCTCGGAAAATGATGTTATCTTTCAATCTTTTTTTTTTTTTTTTTAATTTGTCATTAAGTTTGTTTTTTATTTCTTCATTCTTTCCTCTTGTCACCGGCCATTGCCAAGCAATGAAAACAAGGTCTTGAGAAAATGAACTATTCAGGAATCTGCGATGAACACCCTCATGATGATTTTTCTTTATTTCATTTGTTTTGAATTGTAAAACTGTATGTCATTCTATGACAGTAGAAGAAAAGCAATTATCTTAGGTTGAAGAACAGAAAATTTGGTGCATATATTAGAATACAATACCTATGCGGAAATGAAGTTAGTTAATTCAAACCAGAAGAATTGCATTACAGTTCTATAATCATGGAGTTTGGATCTTTTTTCCCTATAGCGTAGGGTCTTCTCGAAAAGAGAACCACTGAGTGAGAGTGGGCCCATCTAAACTCAATCGTTTTTTTGGGAAGGGGGGGGGGGGGTAGAGAAATTGTGAAATATATAAAGTTATGCATTTAGCGGAAAATTTTTGCAGTTTGTCCTGTGGTTTTTCCCTCGGTATTATGGGCTTTCAATGTTAGATCAAGTGTTCCTTTTGGTGAGTGTGCTTTGTGCATATTTTTATTTAGGCTGTTATGATATTACTAGATATTATTTTGTGCCCATTTTATCACTTTTGAATTATAATTTACACTCAGGAAATCATCCATTCTTCCCAACAGTTAGGTGTGAAATAATTGCTGTCTCTCCAGTGTACAAACTTACAGTTGGTTTTTTATATATGTATAATACTTCATTTCATTCTGTTTCTCGCTTTAACTGAAGTTCCGATATTCTAAGATACAAAATTAGAGGTAAAGCCACTGGACTTATGCTGAAAAGATTGCCTAATATGGTATATCTGATTGAATACAAACCAGAAGGTTCTTCCCTTTTGATTGTGGTTCACTCTTTTAATGCTATGAAGATCATCAATTATGTATGTCTCAAGATACTCCAATTTTTAAGAGCACAAAATTTTTCTTGCTTTAGATTGACATGGCTGCTTATAGTGAACTTTTTTCAACTTTTGTTTGTTCGTTTTCCCCTCAGGTAAATGGCTGCATTTCCGTTATCTCACAAAACAGTCTACAAGGACCAAAATCTAGCTATCCAAAGCATTGTAAGACAGAATGACAAGAGGCTCATATATGGCTCTATCAATATGCAGAGGTCCTTCTCTTCAATTGCCGGTCATATTTGCAGGAGATCCCATCCCTCATATGCAGTAGTTGATGATTTCTCTACAAAATCAAACTTGCGAGATGGGATTGCACCTCGGTGTCCAGGTCACGCCGGAGGAGGTTCTTTGCATAATACTAAGACACAAGTAACTTGCCTACACACAGTCTGTGGTCCACATAGCCACCTAAGGTTCATTCAGGGATGTTATTCAAAGAGGGACCAATTTTCCTCGGTCTGGTATTCAGTAGAGTCTAGCAATAATGAGAAGCAACTGAGATTATTAGATTCTTATTTTGGAAAACTTCAAAATAATGCAAAACTGCTATCTCCTTTGGATTCATCTGATCAGGTTATGCAGGTGTATAATGATAAGGGTCAATCCATATCAAAGAATGGACTGGAGTCTCTTGATGCTTATCTTGGAAAACTAAATAATGGTAAAGTATAAGTTTCCCACTTGTTACCCTTCTGTTCTAACTATCAAACACTAGAATTTTGTGAAAACTGCACAAAGAAAATCTGTTTAAAGGGTTTGAAGAAACATGACTAGTCCCTTATCCTACTTGGATGATGAGTTGGCATGTTGACTCAGCAAATATAAGTTCCACTTTTATTTATTATGTTATTTAAGTATTTTTTATTTTTATTTAATTTTTATAATGTGGGACCTATATATATATATATATACACACTGAGTCAACATGCCAAGTTGCAAACTCTTCATCCATGTAGGATGATTGGAACATAATCTTTATTTTCTGACCTATTGCTAACAATTAGTAAGGCGAGAGACTGTGTTCAAATTAAACGTTGAGGATTAAAATTGTTAGGCCCTCAAACATTGGGGACCAAAGTTTTCAAAAGGGCCCAAAAATAGTACACCCCAACTTCAGTCTTACTTATTGTCATGAGAGTTGAGCACAAAAAATTATTGTGTGCGCGCTTATAAGTTTTTGTTTTTCTAATGTGCAGGTGCAAACCAAGAATCTCCCGTTCCATCTAGTTACATTGAGCCTTATAATGAAGAAAATATCAACAAAAGACCTGAAAGAGGCTACTATGGGAAACAGAACGCTCATGTGAAAATAAGAAGAACAAAAGGCGAATGTGGTGCAAAGTCCTCTAGAAATACAGGGCAGCAAGATGAAGCTTCCAGTCTCTACTTAATGTAAGTCTGGTTCTGTCTTAATTGGTGTTTCCATTTGTTCAAAGACTAGTTTTTGTACAAAATTACTCTCTCTTATGCTTCTCTGGTGTTATATTTGGTGCAGTGGTGTATTGGTTTCAATAAACATTGCTGTGTTTCTCTTTGAAATGGCAAGTCCTATAAGGAACTCTGACTTGGAGCTCTTTTCTCTTCCTCTGCTATATGGAGCGAAGATAAATCATTTGATCGTGGTCGGAGAATGGTGGAGGCTGGTAACACCAATGTTTCTGGTACAAGATTGAGAATTGGGTTCGTGTTTCCATTCTGCAATTATAGAGCACTGTTTGTATGAAACTCATTATCATCTCATCTGTAATATTTGCACAACTAAGGTGTTCATAGAGCCAACAGATCCTCTCCAGTCCAAGAGATGATTTGTTTGAAAGAGAAAGAATCATGGAGGTGGGGCCCACCCCCATATATCTCTCTCTCCCTCCCACATAAAATCTTCTTCTGTACTAGAGAAGATCTTGGTTTGTTTGTGGACAAGGCTCATCCGTGGGTATACTTGGCCCAACTTAATGGACCTAGTCTTAGACCTAATATTGAAATGAACTTAAGCTCAAGTATTTGGCCTATTAACCTTCAAGGCCCAGGAAACTTGGCCAAAGAGTGCCAACAACATAATCCACTAATTTATTTACTTTCTAAATTGTATTATATACCTTATTTGTTCTCATTCTACAATGCATTTGGTTTTGGTGATTGATTTCATTTCAAATTTTAGTCCACAGTGGCATATAACTCATAAATTCAACCACATATAGTGTCAAAATTTGTGAAGTGAACTATATATGGGAAGAATCAAGTGATGGAGAGTAAAAGATGATATAATGCATTGTATGTAGAAACTTGACGGCAAATCTACAAACACATGACAAAAATTAAAATGAGAAATACTGTATTTTGCAGTTGCTTACGAGATACTCTATACCACTTGCTAAATTAATCTCATTGAAACTGAATTCTTATTGTGCTTCTCAATAACTTTGACATATGCAGCACTCTGGAATTTTTCACATGGCTCTCAGTTGTTGGGCACTTGTATCATTTGGCCCTCGTGTCTGCAGAGGCTATGGTTCATTTACCTTTTTGTTGATCTACATACTGGGAGGAGTTTCTGGCAACTTGACAAGTTTTCTACATACACCAGATCCTACGGTTGGGGGGACGGTAAGTTCTATACTTCTACACTTTGGTTTCCTGATGAAGCTTCCAGAGTTTCATCTTCAAGTCAGTGTCTAGAATCATGTACCAAAGTGAATTTCTAAACCTGGGTAAAGCTTTGTTTTAACCAATATTTTAAAAATTGGACCAGTTATTGAACTCAAATGAAGAGTTATTTATGATTTAATAGTTTGACTGTGGTTAAATTGAAATTGAATCATTTTTTAAAATATATATAGAAAAATATGAATATATATAATATTTTATAATTAAATAGATACATATATTGTAAAATAATATTTAGAATAAATTTAAATATTTAAAAATATAGAGGTAGGTAAAATATTTATATATGACAATAAGTCTATATAAAATGGGTTAAGTAGAGTCTAATAAATATCATAAATTTCTATTATAGAATACTAGCATTTTGATTTAGACATGAAAAAGCAAAAACTGATTTTGACCGATTCATTGCCAAACCTCCCGTTTTCTACTAATCTGTATGGTTTTTGACTGATTTTTTGTCTAGTTAGTTTTTAAGGTCAATCAAACAAGAACCATGGCCGATTCACCAATTTTTCAATCTGACCAGCCAATTCGGTCCAGATTTCTCAACCATGGCTTTAACCCTAAATATTTTTGAAATACAAGGTTGCTACATGACTATAATTTATCCCAATTATAAAGGCTTTGTGTGTCTTTTTTTTTTTGCCTCCCGGTTCTGCAACTGAACTGAGATTGAACTATCTTCTATAAACCTTTCTGTCTGACCTTTATTTATTTATTTTTCATCTTTATTTGTTTATTTTTCATTTTTATGTCTCGAACATACACACAGGGACCTGTATTTGCCATAATTGGAGCTTGGTTTGCGTATCAAATCCAAAACAGGGATGTTGATGACAATGATACTTCAGAGATCATGTTCCAGAAGGCAATCATTATTACAGCCCTTGGTTGCATATTAAGCAACTTTTGTCCAATTGATAACTGGTATGTCTCTAACAATATTGTTAACAGAAAGTAAATAAATGAAAGTCGACAATTATGGAAGAGAATCTAACTTCAATTAATTTTCACAGGATGAGAGCTACAAGTTCACTTTTTATATATTGGTCAGTTATATGTAAAATGATAAAACTTGATAAGCTATGAATCGCGGACACTTATTTACAACTGCATCTGACACCGATACTGCTATGACACTTTTTCTGACATGTGTCTGACACAAGTCCGCATGTGTTAGATTAAAAGAAAATTATCTTTCTGGCTTAGACACGCACTGCACCTGCTTGAACTGCAGAACTTGGAGGGAAAAAAGAAGGGAAAAACATATAGTAAGAAAGTAAAATGAGAGATTAAAAACTCCATTTTGATGAGATTATAAAAATTCTTTTTTTTTTTTTTGAATGTAGATGAATAATTTGAATGATATGGCTTAACAACTTTTTTATTTATTAAATTTTTTGGAATATAATAGAGCAAGGCGCCTAGAATCGTATTTTTCTTTGGAAGAAGTTCATTAAAGGGAAGGTTTAAAAACTTAATGATTAGTTTGGTACACAAAATTGTTAAATATGAAAATAGAAAAGAAATGGGGATATGAATCGAATGGAATAATTATATTTGATATGATATAGAAAAAAATGTGAATGCTATTACATTTGTATATTTGGTTAGATAAAAATGGTGAAGGAATGGAAAAAAAATGATAAAGAAATGACATCATGTTCCTACGTAAAATTAATATTGGAATAGGAAAAAAAATTATGATAATAAGAATTAAATTAACTTTGCATAAATTAGGTACAATAATTATTTTCGATTCACATGCTTATACAATGAAAATAGATTCTTTCTCTAATCTCGTAAAATGTGTACTAAATGTGTTTAATAAATTTTTCTCCTTTTCCTTCTACCTTCTACCAAACCGGATATTAAGATTTGAGAATGACTTGTATGCCTCTACATATATATATATATATATATATATATATATATATATATATATATATATATATATATATATATATATATATATATATATATATATATATATATATATATATATATATATATATATATATATATAGGCCATGTTGTATCCTATGTTTGTGCAAGTTAGACGTGTCAAGCATGTTTTGCGCTAGTGTCTAATGTCTGTACTTAATACTGATTAAAAAAATTTGTGTTCTCAAAATATTGTTTTAATAGGAAAATGAAAACCTTTATTTGTTGAATGGATTGTAGGACACACTTTGGAGCAGCTTTCACGGGAATGGCTTATGGGTTTTTCACAAGCCCTACACTTGAGTTGACAGATGCATCATCTTCAGGAAGTGGTCAAGAAGAAGGGCTCAAACTTGTTAGGCAATATGGTGATTCTTGCAAATCACTTTTTGTATTCACCATCTTCATCCTTGTTTTGAGCTCCTTCCTCTTCTTTATGGAGCCTCCCCTTAATGCCTTAGCTTCAGTCAATGCAGTTGTAGCAGACAACCTGGTATTTATATAGATACTGGATTTTGATGTAGCTGGTTTTCAGGTTTCTTCTGCAGATTTAACTTGTAGGAAGATATTTATAATAGCCAAACGGACATATACATGAATAAAATCCGTGACAATGTTGCATTATCCTTTTTACTCTGGCGGTGACAATATTTTATGAGACTAAATATTGGTGTACATTTTTATATATGTATTATTCGATTTTTAAATCAAAATAGAACAAATATATAGTTCTTCAATAAAAGTATAAATATATAGTTCTTCAACAAAAGTATAATAAGTATATGGTTCAATTGAAAAATCATGTAGTTATATACAAAATCATACACTTGTCATGTTTTGATTAATGATAGCAATGTAAGGACTGTACTTAAGTATAGTTATATTTTTGTGACTTGAGTTGGCAAAATTTTAAAGATAAATTACTTTCTCTTCTTGTTTGAAAAATATCTAAATTATGCGATTTTTTTTTTTTTTTTATATAACACACATCTTTCCAAAAATTAGAAGATACACTGCACTTATCTTAATAAAAGGTAAGTTATAATTATATTTATTTTAACTAAAATATCATAAAATATATATGATATAACAAGTATTAAAAAAATATTTTTTTAAAATTTAAAAAAATTGTAAAATTGTTTGATTAAAAAATAATTGTTAAAAATAATAAACATATCCACAAAAAAGTTTTGAGATTATCTAATTAAAAATAATATTTAATTTTAACAATAATATGTGTGCAAATATATATTAATAAATATAAATATTATCACAAAATTAATAAAATTTAGAATAAATTAAATTTATAATTTTAATAAAAAACAAATATCATTGAACTGAAATTTTAAATTACACATTTAATAAGTTACAACTTTTAATAAAAGAAATCAATTGTATTTTTGGGTTATTTTAGTTATCTTTTAATTTCAAAAGAAGTTTACATATATTTTTATGATATAAAAAGACCGTGTGATTTGTGTGTCTAAGAGAGAAACAAAAAGTAATTTATGCTAATTTTAATAGAACAGCTGAGATTTTCAAAATTGTTCCATAATTATTTTATCAATTTAGCAGTTGATGAAAAAGCCTCTTTGTTGAGCTTTTGCGGAAATTAGAATAATTGAGCACCCCTATAATTGTTGTTGAATTTCGACGTGCTGAGGTTTTGAGGAGCTCAACTTACATGGGTAGTACTTGGCCTTAAGCAAGCAGATGAATGGCGGTTTTAAAAACATTTGTTATTAAGTTTTTGAGGGGAAAAAAAAACACTATACAGGAATTTCCTTTATGGTTCTGTATGATTATTTGTTTTAAAAAAATAATTTCTCTCCATATAATATTTTTATTCCAAAAATTAATAGAAAACGTCTAAAAGGTTTATACTTAAATTTTCTCTAAAACAAATTCAAAAGGCAAATAAATATAATACCTCTCAACATGATAACGAGGGATCACAAGAAAAAATCGAACCCATTACATTTAGATCGAAATAAGTCTTGATTTGGGCAATTGAGTCATTTGATAATACAGCTTCCTCTGTATATGACAGAGGGAACAGTTTCATCAGGCTCAAGATGATATTATGTTTTTAGAAATATTATATTTTTAATTATGGTATAATAATTATTAAATATAAAATAATATTTTATTAAATAATTCCTTAAAATATTAACTCATTTAATTATTAAATATTCTTTTAAATTTAATTTAATTTTTGTTTAATTAATAAATATAATTATAATGATAAAGCTATTAATATAGATACAATATTATAATATATTTAAAATATTTAGCAATTATTATATCATAAATAAATAATAATATAAACATAGTATCATCTTTCCTCAAGTATTGCCTGTAATTAAAGGATTAGTAGAGTTTACACCTTACTTTCCTAAATTAATCACATTCTGCACCTTGTTTATAAAACCAAAATGCAGACGCTTAGACGGATTCCTAATTTGAGAGTTCATTATTTATGCTCAAATAAATCCGATCAATTACTAATGTCATCATTTATATACATAATTTAATTAATTGATTTTATGTCGAAGTCACATAATCCAATTATAAATCACAATTGAATTAAAAAAAATTGTTTATTTATCAAAATATAAATAGTATTAACATTCCATTTTCGAATACTATGGAGTTACAATATATATTTCCCTAACCTGATAATTTGAACGCGGGGAGGATCCAGAAACCACATTTATAGCCTAATGGTATGTGCTATCTAAAAGTTGAAATCCCGAAGGGATAAGATTAACTATAAAGATGGATAATTGGATGTTTTGAGGTTTAAGATTAACTATAAAGATGGATAATTGGATGTTTTGAGGTTTAGTCCCGAACTTCTGATACCTCACAAATATATGATAAACATTGGACATTGAAAACATAATCCATAAAAATTGATCATGGTAAAAATAAAGTAAACTCCATGCTTAACTAATCCAGATTCTCACTTGCTAGTGAGCAAGATAGGATGTCAAGGTCAGATTGTGGGGTGTGAGCCCTATATACATCCACTTTTCCTCTTAAACCGTATATCTTTCTTTAATAAGATGGCATAATGTGCAGGAGAAGAGATGCCTGATACCGTGAATATGCATCCAGTAGGGTTCTAAATTACAAGAAAACCAATTCAAGAGATCAGGCCGAATATATAAAATATTAAATAGCTCAAAGAATGTTAGCAAGTCACAAATAACAGATATTAGAGCAGTCGCTCACAATTCTGTTCCCTTCCATAAACCAATTTAATGCTCCATACATTAAAGATGCATCAACAGCCAAAATATTCAAGTACAAACAGTTGCCTCTTTTATTGAACATCAATAAGCGATTATAAGATGACCTTTAGTGCAGCATCATTAAGCTGTAGCTGCTCTAGTGTACCTAGTAGCTCGGGATATCTACTAACAAAATGAAAGAAAATGAATCATCAAAGGCTTAAAGAATCTAGAAAAATATAAGCTAGAGGAGGGAAAAAGATTAAAGAATCAGAAGTTGTCGAAGAAACAGAAGGGGTAAGTTTAAAAGAACTTCTAAACTTAAGTTGGCAAGCAAATCAAGCATTATCAGCTGCTACAATATTCTTGATCCTGTGGTAAGGTTTAGATCATTACAGGATCACAAGCCTGCAATCCATAAGGAAAATACTTAATTTATGTATTTGGAAAGTCTCATCTTCTGCATTTCTGCTTTTGAAACAAAAGAATGAGCTACATCTTTCAAGATATTTAAAATTCAGTAGTTACAAAAATTATCGCTTCAGCCGGTTAAAGCCCTTGGCTGAGATAAATAAAAATTCTCATCAATCAAACAAGTCACTTCAGTATTGCTCAGTTATAAGATAACAAAAAAGTCAAAAACGTCAAAAGCAAGAGAGGCGAGGATGTTAAGCATGATTACAAATGTGGCTCGGATCCTCTTCCTTACAAATGCTGGACTTCAGAGGATCCACTTCCTTATAAATGTTGGTGAGAAATTTAACAGCTCGTAAAATTAACAGTACCTAAAAATAGCAAACTTCAATCTTCATTTAAATGTTCTGTGGAAGATTCCCTTTTCTATAATAGTCAATCTAAACAAATTTTTTTATACAGAATATTTTCTGCGATACACTGTATACCAAAGTTACAGCATCTAAACTGTAGACAACAATCAAGTTCACATAGCAGCATGTCGATCAGAGGCTAGGATGTTAAGCATGATTACATATGTGAAATGGTAGTTTTTTTTTTTTTTTAGGATACAGAGTTACTTATGTTCATATTTTAAATCTTTATCTAACATAAACTAACACAGGCAAAATAAACAGATATACCAATGCAGGCAGTAACGACCCAGTTACATGCATAACATAATGAGTACCAGAGAACTAATTTATCACGCAAGTACAATTGGACATTGCATATCCCAAGTCAGTATTTCGGTGCTGAGGCTATTTACTGCTGAAGTTGCATGTAGATATATCAAAAATCAGGCAACAAGATCAATAGATTGCATACCAAAAGATGGCTAATCAATGAAAAAGTATAAGCCACACTGACTCAACTAAGACACAATCACATTAATATCAAAGTAGTCATCAACAATGTACAGCATAATTCATAACAAAAGCAGACTAACTTAAAAAAAGCAGAATAAAAAAAGCAGAAGAGCCTCTTCACACGAGAAGCAGTTTAATAAAAATTTGAATGAACAAATAAGACACAAATGGAGATTTACCAAATCATATATATGTCTGTAGCAAACCAGAGGGAAGAATAGTATAAATAAAAAAAGTGCATCAAAATTCCATTTAAATAGTTTGAACAAAAACAAAACTCATACTTCACTGGACAGAAAGGAACTGGCATGTAAGACCAGTGTAGAATGATGGATAGGATTAGACTGATACTCTCAATATTATGTGGGAAGATGTACATCCCTTCAAAAAAGCATTTATTATCAAGAGGAAGCATTCCACACTAATGCAAGCTTTCTGTTCCCATACTAATTAGTTAAGTAACTATGTACACATCACACAAACCAAGGCAGTCAAAGACAAGGGGCACCCTTAAGATGCTACACCCCCTGGTGCCTTGAGCCAAGAGGCGTTTAAAAATCACTTGCTCAAGTGATGTATAGTGCAGAAATATGGAGGTATAAATGAAAGAGAAAGATAAATTACTAAAGAACAACTAAATTTTAGCTATTACAATTTACTGTTGTCATATAAATTAACAGCTCAAACATAAAACTCATACAAAATTGCAAATCCAAGATAAACTATTATGTATCAGAGCCCTAAAATTCAGATCAGAAACATATTTTGCATTTCTTTAATCTTCAATTAACAATTTTTATAATTGTAGGTTCTCTCGTTCAAAATCTAGCTAAAGTGACAAAGTATGATGAAAGGTTATGAACATAAAGTGTCTCACCTACTTTGGCCAAACAGAGGTAAAACTGTAGCATTTTAATAGTAAATTAGAAAGAAAAAAGTTCTGGACTTCATTGTCAGCACTTTCTAATGCACTATCTAAAGAAATTCGCATAAAGAATGAAGAGCATCAAGGTTCCACTCAGACAGCAAAGGCAAGCATCTCATTCCACTCCAAAAAGCACCAAAGTTGTGCACGTAACTGAAGGAGCCTCACCTGATTTATCAAGAGGAGAGGACCCCTTCTGGCACCTTGCCTCAGCACCTCAGGTGTGCCTTTTGACACCTTTAACTTCACTGATTCAATTGAAGTCATAAACAGAACATATAAAACTCTAGTACTCATAGTTTGAGCTTTACTTCACAACCCTCTTAACAGTTCTGATTAATTTGTACTAAATCATACAAAACTAGACTTTGGTATATAGGCATTTGCAAAACAATGAAGTATAATGTATAGGTATCAACCAACCAACCTAGTTAAACTAAATATATAGGTACCTACCAAACAATTAAGTAAAATTTCCAATCCCCTAATAAACAGAATTGACATTTCACTTCAATGTTATATCATGTGCCAACTAAAGAAATACACTATTATATAGGCTTTTTTTAGCAAAGTAATGTGAAACCTTTATAAAAACTATAAATATTTCTTTTCCACAATAACTGAGCAATCATAGATTAAGCGGAGAAGTTAGTGCACTGAGATTTTGAAGAACAATATTAAAGAGAGAAATGAAACAAAGATATTAAGAACAAAAAAGGATTTTTATAAGATAGCACACCATAGTCTATAAAACCCTATAAACCATACGCCATGCTTGGCCATACATAACAACAGATTCATATAAAACACTAGTACATACAGATGCTTTGCTTGTTCACCAAATTATGGTTACCTAAATTATTGTATGTCAAAGTAAAAGAGAATAATGAGAATACTAACTGAAACAGACGAAGATTGCAACTCAGCTCAACCAAAAAACCAATGTGTTAGGCTCAAACATCACCAGGGTTGCAATATAATACAAAAGACCAATTCAGAAATTGCATCTCCAAGCTACTGCGGTTCAACATGTAAAGGCATTCCATTCCACATTGCAATAACGCATCAATATCAAGACTTGAAACAAACGATTTCAGTTTCAAAATCATTTCAATAGCAAATTTACAATTACAGAACATATAAGTCACAAAATGAGAGAAGAAACGTATACAATTGTGGAACTTAGTTAATCTTCTTGTCCATTTTGGTCACAAGCTGGCGCATCTGAAACCTCCAAAACAAGAAATATGCCAAGCCTATCCCAATCAAAATGAATATCCAAATATTATCATCCTCATCCTCCTTCTTTGATCTCATTTCTTGTATACTAAAACTGTCGCTCCTGGAATTCTCCATTGTCCCCTCGTTCACATGCCCATATAACACATACACCCTATCCCTTTCCCTCACGGCCACCGATATAGGAAACCTCTCCAAATCAATCTTGTCATACAATACTCCCTCTGCCCAACTATCTTGGCTTTTCAAAAGCCACAGCTTATTCACAGGGGAGACGACAAAAACAACGCCGTCGCTCCGGATGGCTATGTCGTCTGCACCCATCAAATCCTCGTTCAACAACACCAGCTTCGCCCTCCCATCATCCTCACTTACCTTGAACATCTTGCCCGTACTAGATTGCACCACCAGCAGATACCCCTTGGAGACATAAGCAATCCCATTCAGCCCAATGGAACTATACGGTGTATCGCGGTCCACAGGATGAGCCGTATACTGCGGCGATTTCGAGAAGATCCAGGCCTCTCCTTTGTCGTTGACCTTCCATATGTAGTTACCGGCGGAGTTGGTGACATAGGCGTTGCCCTTGTAATCCACGGCGACGTCGTTTGCAATTGGACGGGTGGCTCCGTCGTCGTCGTCGGCCGCGTCGAGAATGGACAGGAAGAGACGTTGGCGAGAACGGAGGTCGTAGGCGGCGAGGGCGTTGAAGGGTGGGAGAGGCTCCCGAGCGTGGGCAACAGCGAGGAGACGTTTGTTGAGGGAATCGACGGCGAGACCAGAAACGATGACGTTTTCCGGGAGAAAAGGGTCGGAGATAAAGGTTTCGACGACACCGGCGTCGGAGACGGCGGCAATGATCCGTTGATGGAGTGATCCAACGAGAAAGTGCTGACCCGATGGGTCCCAAGCAAGGCCTTCCGGGTAGAGATTCAGCGACCTGAAATTGATGTTGTGGGGTTGTCCAGCGAGTACTGAACTAGGGCTTGAGATAAGAGAGTTGATGAAGAAAACGAACACGGAGAGTAAAGGACGTTTGGACGTTCCCATTGCCATGATGATCGCTCTTTCGAGGAATAACGGGGGCAAGGATGTAACTATAATTAGGTATCCGGTACTAGTGTTTTAGTTCGTATTCATATGTATTCTTGGAACTATTGACTTCACATTTATTAAAGTATATGTTTTTTTTTTAAACATATTTTAAAATAAATTATTTAAATTAACAATTAATTTTTAATATTTATTAAAAAATTTTAAAAAATATTGAGAAGTTAAATAATTTTGTACTTTGTTTATGTTAATAATTATTATTTATT
This sequence comes from Erythrophleum fordii, assembly GCA_032878935.1. Lineage (NCBI taxonomy): Eukaryota > Viridiplantae > Streptophyta > Magnoliopsida > Fabales > Fabaceae > Erythrophleum > Erythrophleum fordii. Next base: position 10,633,009 of record JAVQMF010000056.1, on the reverse strand, counting down.
AGTAGGCTTATATCTAAATTTATTTCATTTTCTTCTTTTTGCTAATATATATGATTTTAGGTTTAACAATTAAAAACTCTAAAGACAAATATATATATATATATATATTAATATAAATAAAGAAGGGAAAATGTTTATGATAAATTAAAACTTGAGTTCTATTTATTGGGATAAACTGATTCACATGACAAATTAAATATGACTAATGTGTCATTTAAAGACTTACTTACAAATATTCAGATTTCAAATTTATCGAATCATTTTTACACTATTCATTCTCTCTAAATTATTCTTGTTTCCAACCAATCAACTCCACCACCTTAGGAAAAATTAGATTTAAGGGGAATGAATCATTTCTTTGAAATATTCACATTTCATGGTTTTCAATGGCAAAATTATATCACCTTTATCATCACTTGGTTATCATTATAAGCTGAAATCCAACCAATAAATTCTCATTTATTATTGGCACCACCTTTAGGAAAAATTACACTATTCATTCTCTCTAAATTATTCTTGTTTGACCCCATATTAGATTGGGCATTTAAGTCTTGATGGAACTCTCAACTCTTTCACAACCCTGTACAATTTTGTAAGGTAGATTAATGAGAATCAACTCTATAGGCTGAAATCCAACCAATCAATTCTCATTTATTATTGGCACCACCTTTAGGAAAAATCTAGTACTCCATTAAAGAATTTAAGAGCAGGAATGAATCTAACCTTTCTTTGATCCAATTAGCATCCCTTCACAACAATACTTCCTTTATAAATCTGGCAATCATGGTTTTCAATGGCAAAATCCCTCTCAATCACTGTGATTTGAACACTAGAAGCCATTGTACCAAAAGTCACTAGTGCCTGTTAAAGCATTCTCTTTGTCCTTTATATGATTTTTGCCAAATCACATCTTCTTATCAAATATTGCTATTATTTGAAATCATCATTCAAAAGAAATGGATTTCCAAACATTCAAATAGATTATACTTATCCACAAAAATATTCAATAGTGTCCTATCCTTGGTTATCAATCCTTTGAAAAGAAGTGAACAACCTTAGGGAGGAACAAAATCAAGTTTCCCTTTCATGACTTTCTTCCCCTTGATTCTTTAGTCTTTTTAGATGCAAAAGACAATAAATTTGTAGTATCATCCTCGATACTATCTTCCATCTCTTCATACGTGTCAACCACTTAAAAGACGTGCAATGTTAAGGTGAAAAGATCTTAGAGAATTGTTAAAGTAATTGCAACTTGTTCAGGTCTTTAAGATGATCATGGTAACAATCTATGAGATCGACCTTAACATTTTGGGAAAGGCTTTTCTGAGGCAAATCAATAGTTTCACAAAAAAGGATAGTCATCTCTGACGAATCAACTTCACAACTCATTAACTTTTAAGAAAGTTGCACCTACCATCTTTACGAAAAGGAAGTTGAGAAAAAAAAATAATGAGTAAGACTTTTTCGCCCTCAATAAAACATTTAGTACAACTTCTCCAATCCTTGATCAAAATAAATTGCATGAATGACATACTATTCCTTGAGTAAGATTGATCCTCCTTGACCATGATATACATTTTTTTTCATAAGATTCCAAGAAATAATTAAGAAAAGGACATAAAGTAATTAATTAGAATTATTAGAAAACAAAGAAGCCTCATCTTAATGCATTCCTTCAAAAAAGATTACCCATTTTTTGTAGCCATACATAGGAGAAAATACCTAAAAGTTGAAGATAGTTGGCTGATACCATGCCTTAGAGTTTCTGTATCCTCCTTCTGTAAGTCAACATGCATGAATGAATTATAAATCTTTGTCTAAAGCATTATGAATTTAAGAAGCCTACTCTATTTTGTCTAGTATCCTCTAGCATCTAATCATTTAACCCTTGAAAAGAATCTAGGAAATACATTTGAACCTTTCTTTTTTTCTCCTCTTCTTGTTACATCAAAAAACCATCATCCATCCATCAACTTGAAGGTTGTAGCATATCCTATCTTGCCTTATGGATTACAAGGCTGCCAAGCAAATGTGTTGAAAAAGATGTTGGAGTAGATTTAATTGAGGATTTTACCCAATTTGCCTAAATACCCTTATAGATAATTTCATTCCCTCGTAGTCCAAATGATGTGTGGTGCCACTATAATGAACTTGGTGCTGCACTCTAGTTCATGATTCACAAACTTAGATAACCAAGTGAGAAGCCAATGGATGATGTCTTGGTTTTGAATGCATGAATAATGTTCTCTAATATAATAGTTGCAGCTACTTTGATTATTTTTTGAATGTTACAAGTAAGGCATAAGCCCTTGGACAGTTACTCTTTACTATACTTTAGTTGTATATTCTTTATAGCTAAGTTCAGCTTTTAAGCCTAGAGACAATTCCCCTAGTTTAGGAACTACTTATCTTATCTATTAGTCAACTAGTCAAAGTTGTAAGAATATACTTCAAGTGAATGTATGCAAATACAAAACTTCAACAGCTAGGAAGCCTCAACTACCTCTTATAAGGAAAGTTCCTTCACCTCTCTTTGAATCATTTTTAAATTATATTGAATATAAACATTCAAGTTTATTTTGAAAGGTTATGAATTGCCTAATAAATTGCAAGAAATAACATTTGACCTTTAAGATAAAATGGGAAAAAGAAATATTTGAAAGGTTTCTTATATTTTACTTTACATGAATGCTTGAAATGTTTATTGAAAAATCATTCACAAGCATCTTTGAGAGTTTTCATGCAAGAAAATCTATTGGCTCTTCAATTGTGCACTCTTTAGAACAAGTTAATCATGCTCTTTATAGGCACTTTAAGCTTATCAATTACATTGAACTTTAAGAGCTTTCTACAAACTCTTTAGCCATTTCAATAAATTGATTGACCTTTCCATGGGCAATACCTAAGGACAAGATTTAGAGAAATTTAGCATTCAATTAGTTAAGCTGTGCACTTATAAGTTGTCCTATACTCTGTTTGAAAGGACTTAAGAGATTATGATATATCAAATTTTGCCTTATACTCATTAGGCTAGGCCAACCCACATGACACAAATAAAATATGACTAAAATGCCCTTCAAAAACTTGCCTTTGCATATGTTTATATATACTCATTCTCTCTGAATTATCCTTCTCTGCCCTATATTAATTTAGGCATTGAAGTCTGTAATGGAGCATTTGGCTCCTTCATGGCCTTGCCTCCATATTGTTTTGCAAAATATATTTTTAAAGATCAACTCTACATGACTAAAATTTGATTGACCCAATTCTCAATTATCATCCAAAGAATAAGAGGAAAAATGTTATTTTGATCTATGATTGATAAATCTACTTCTATTTTAGTTTAGATAATTTTATTTTTACTTTAGTTTTTAATTATCAAAATATTTATAGTATTATTCCTCTATTATATTTTTATCTAGAATTTAATATTAAATCTAACCATTTGTTAGCACATATTTTGTCACCAAATACCTAAATTAAATTGGTCATCCAATAGCATCAAAGTTGGTAGAATGTTAAGCTATGATAAATATGAGATGCATAAAAAAAAAAGAATTAGACTTAGGTGTTGTTCCTTTTATTTTTGTTATCAAGTTCCCCAATTCAAATATAAAAGTTATGTGATTTTTCAATCAAAACATAACAAACCTATAGTTTGATCGGGAAACCATATAATTGTTAGCAAAAACCATATATATATATGTCATGTTATTAGTAAAAAATTACACACTTGTTATATTTTGATTAGAAAATTTAATGGTAAAGATATAAGAAATTGCATATAAAATATTTTCTTTGAAAAAATGTTTCAAACATTACAATGAATAAAAAATTAGATTAAATAAAACACTAGACCACTAAATGAAAAATCTATTTATCTTGGTTTAGATAATTTTTTTAACTTATTCTTAGTTATTAAAATACTTACAATATTATTCTTCTATTATATTTTTATCTAAAACTTAATATTAGATCTAACCAATTGGTTACAAGTATTTTGTCATCAAATACTTGAACTAAATTAGTCATATATTTTGTCATATCAACCTTTTGTCATCTCACTTAAGGAAAAGAGTGATTGTTATATTCCTTTTGCTTCCCCATCTCATGATGTTTCTTTGAGCATTAAATGAAGCATTTAACAAGAAGTGAAAGACAAAGGGTGAAGCCTCCCTTGCACCTTTATGGAAATCTTCATGATATTAAGAAAATAAGCAAAGAAGATGAAATAGCTCCATCTTTCCTTAAACCAAGCCAAAAACATGTTGTACCTTGCCTCTAGTCTTTTTTTTTTAGCATCATGAGCAACCTATTAGAATAATGCTACAATCTAAGGGTGTAAGTTGAAGAAGCTCCAACAACTAACTTGGAAGTTCTCTCTATAAAAAGGAAGCAAGAACAAAAGGAAGATAATTAAAGTAAAGAAAGAAAAATCAATTCATATTATAATCCTCCTTAAACTTAAAGCCTTGTTTGGTGTGCAAATTCATTGGTGATGGAAATGAAAATGGAAAGATGAATAGAATGTAATAAAAAAATTTATGTTTGGTAAGAATGAAAAGGAAAAAGAATATGTTTGTATTTAATTGTTTGATTGGATGAAAGTAAAATGGAATGAAAAGTAAGAAGAACAAAATAACAAAAATGCCCTTACCCTATATCCCTCTAACACTGTTGATCTGACATTGTTTTGATATATAATATAATTTTATATATAATAAAAATATTATTTATTTTAAAACTATATATATTAATTTGAAATATATTAATTTATTTAAATATAACATATATAGATATAACAAATATATAAAATTTATATTATAATATTATATATGTGTGTGCACATGGGGAATATATCTGCACCACATATATATAACTAACCAATTAGCAGTAAGTTTAATAGTCTGACTGCTAATTGGTTGGACACTTATTGACTACAAAGTAGTCAATAGTTTTTTTATATATATAAATTAGATTCAATAATAAAAATATTTTATTATTAAATGAAATATTATTATTAATTATTTTTATAATAAGATTTTAATATTTTTATTTTTATTATTCTTTTTAAAAATAATATTATTTATTTTTAATTTTATATAATTATAATAAAATATAAATAAATGAATATAATATATATAATTTTTTGTATAATATAATATGAATATTATATATATATGTATATCGACTAATTGTTAGTTAGTTTAGTACTCCGATAAATAAATAGTAATATGAATAAGAATGATAAAAATGTCATTATGAATTTATTTGAAAAATACTAGACACAGAAACAAAGAAAGTGCACAGTATCACAACTTGCCATTTCCATCCTCAAATCCTACAACCAAATGTCTTTTGTCATAAATTTTGTTTTACTTTCTGTTTCTTTCACCATACTAAATAAGGCCCAAATTTCTTCATTTTTGTAGTCTTACAGACTCCATTGAAAAATACTCCTTATAATATTGAAGTGTTGGTTTTCTTACCTCTTTATTATTGTTGCTTTTGTGTCTTCGAAATAAAAAGTTATTCTTTTTTTTATATTTACATTTTTTTCATATATTTAAATTATGATTGTGAATTTATGATATTCTTAAATATTTTTAATTAATTAATTTTAATTTTTTATATTAAAATATTATTTAGGATAGGTGGATTCAAATTCTTTAGATTTTGATTAGAAAATGAAATTTTTTTTTTATAATATCAATAGAGCAAAAATCTTCATTTAGACCATATAAACCAAATCTCTAATAATAACAAACTGAGATTAATTTAGAAGATTTGCCATCATACCTAAAAAAGTGAATTAAAATGCCAGCCTATCATATTAATGATTAAGATAAAAATAAAAAGCATATTTGCAAAAGAAACTATGCTAACCTACTTAGCATATTTTTCCTTAAAGAAAAATTGAGAATTCTATAAGAAGATTTCTGTCCCTCTTGGTTTAATAAATTTAGCAATTAGTTAGAGTACAATATAGAAAAGGATGCATCATTTTGCTTATGTTGTTACCTATTTAAACCTAACTTTAGGAAGCAATCAAGTGGTGTTTTATTTGTGACATAGGGATTTACAAATTGGAACAAGAAAGAGAGACTCTCATCTCATGTTAGAGGTCCTAATAGTGCTCACAACATTGTTTAGAAGAATATCAAGATTTAATGAATCAAAGTCAACACATTGAAGTTAGTATTTCTAGGAAATTCAAACAAGTTTGTGACCTATACTAAAGATGTTTGATTACATCAATTGATTGCATTTGCTTTCTCTTAAAGAAAGGATTAGCTTTTTGTGATCAAGATAAATCAATCAATTCTACTAATCAAGGTAATTTTCTTGAACCTACTTAAGTTGCTTGCTGATCATAATGAATTAATAAATCATATTATTTTAGAGAATGTTTCCAAAAATAATCGATTAACTGTTCCCAAAATTCAAAATGATGTTATTAATGCTATTGTATTAGAGACCACTAATGCTATCATTAATAATATTGGAAATAAGCTCGTTGTCATTTTTGTTGATGAGTCACGTGACATATCAAATAAAGAACAATTGGCTATTGCTTATCATGTTAATAAAAAATGAAGTATTGTTGAGCATTTTTTTGGCATAGTGCATGTTAGTGATAATATTGCTTGAGAGTAGCAATTGATGAATTGTTTTGCAAATATAGGCTAAGTACATCAAGCATCTATAAACAAGGTTATAATGGTGCTAGTAACATGCATAGTGAATTTCATGGTTTCAAAAGTTTAATTTTAAAGAGAATTCATCTGCATTTTATATGTGTTACTTTGCTTATCAATTACTGCTTATATTAGTTGCCATTACCAAGAATCACATTCAAGTTGCTTTCCTTTTCAATTGAGTATCTATTTTGTTAAATGTTGTTGGATTCTTGCAAGTGACATGACATGCTTCATGAAAAACAACTAGCCAAAGTTAGAGAAGCATTGTGGATTGGGCTTGAATCAAGAAATTGGTCTCAAACGAAGTGTTAACACTTATTAGGTTTCACATTATGCAACTTTGATAAATTTAATATTGATGTATTATATTGTGATTGATATGCTTGAAATTATAAAAGAAGATGGATTAAATACAAACAAAGAGCTGAAGCTAATGGTCTTTTGCATTTGTTACAAGATTTTGATTTTGCATTCATATTACATTTGATGAAAAATATCTTAAGTATCTTAAATGAATTGTTACAAACATTGCAAAAGAAAGATCAAGATATCATTGATGGCATGAACTTGGTTAACATATCAAAGTAGCAATTACAAGCTCCAAAGGATAATGGATGGGAGTTATTATTGCATGAGTCACTTTATTTTGCTATATGTATGACATTGAGATTCCTATTATAGATGCCTAATATAAATGAGAAATTTTTGTTTAAAGGAAGACCACGATGTAGAAGTAAAGCTTAAGATATTATAGTAGAACATCATTACCTTGTCGAGTTATTTTATATTATTATGGACATGTAACTTCATAAACTTAATGATTGTTTCACAGAGACAAATATTCAATTTCTTCTTTGTTTAGCTCGTTTGAATCCAACCAATTTGTTCTCTACTTTTGACAAGAAAAGGTTAATTAAGTTTACTGAATTTTATCCTTGTCAATTTTTCTCAATTAATTTGGTGATGCTTGATAATCAACTTGAAACTTAACTCATTGATATGCGAAATAGTATTAAATTTGCATCTTTAAAATGAATTAGTAGTCTCACAGAGAAATTAATTGAAATTGGAAGGCATGTTGTTTATCCATTGGTTTATTTGCTTTTGAAATTAACAATGACTTTACATGTTGCCATAGAAAGAGCATTTTTTGCAATAAAGATTGTAAGAAATTGACCATGCAATTGAATAAAAGATGCATGAATGAATGATTGTCTAATGACTTATATTAAGAAAGATATTTTCAATAACATTCATAATGAGTTGATTACTCAATGATTTCAAAATATGAAATTACATAAAGGACAATTGTAAGGAATGTAATTTACTCAACTATATATATTGATTTATAATTATTTTTATAATTTTTTTAATTACATCACCGTTTGACCTAAAGTCCTAGCTTTGCCACTGCCAAACACCATGGTGGCTACGATGGATTGTTAGTAGAAACTTGTTCACTAATGAGATTGTGGTCATGGTTAACATATAAGAATAATGAGCAATTTAATTAAAATAACAATTTATGGTTAATCATTAACCTTTTTATTAGAAAATGTAGTTTAAGAATATTTACTATTAATTTTTAATTTTTGTAAAAGCAACAAATCTAAAGATACTAGCATATAAAAGCTAAAGTGGATATTTATTATTAGATCAAGAATAGTGGAAGTTACACAAAAAATAAAAAAATAAAACATTTATTCATACCACATAAAGGATGTAAAATTTAATTTGAACTCCTTAACAACTAAACTTGATGTCAAGTAAGTGGCCCACCTTAGTCACTATTATTACATACGTCATTGCTAAGGGCGGAGGTGAAAAGGGATAGAGGGCCTTAGCTTCCCCTCCCTTCTTCTCCTTTAATATTTGAGATAGAAATACTTATAATTTTTTCCATTCACCTTTAGTTTTTGCTACCATCCTTTTGCACTTTTGTTGATTTATTATAATTCTTACTAGGCATGCATACTGGGCCCAAAAGCCTAGTGTGTCCAGTCTTGCCCAGTTAAATTGGGCTGAGTGCCCAAAAAAAAAAAGTTGAACTGAGCCACAAAATTGAGTCAACCCCAAGGGCTATATTGGCTTGACTTGACCCAAAATTTAAATTAAGAAATAAAAAAAATATTTTTTTATAAATTTTAATTTTTTAAAAGACAAATTGTAATTTTGTAAAGACTTATATAACAATTTTTTTAGATCATTTTATAATTTTTATAATAAATTTTAAAAAAAGAAAAAAAAAACAAGCTGCTTAGTACTAACTTGGTCTTACCTAATACTAAACCAGGCTAGACACTAGGCAAGGTCAAATCCTGACTTAGCCTGACTCAACCTATGTTCACCTTAATTCTTGCACATTTTGATAAGCTCTATCTATCCAATTCTAATAAGAAGTTGAAGTAAAGTAAATAAACTTTAAATATAAGGATAGGCAAAAGTATCTTTTTGGTCCTAAAAGTTTGATGTCCTTGTCAATTTCGTATGTTTATTTGTGTTAATTTTGTCTTATTTAAAAAAATTCTTAATGATGTTCTAAATGCTAACTTCATCAATTAAACTAATAAAAATTGATAATGTGTCATTATTCATGGATTGACAATTATTGCAACATGTTGAAGCAAATTATACACTACTAATATTGATATTACCTTATCAAATCCCATAGTTCTAGCTCTTATATGATGCTAATTCTATTTTTTATCCTAGCCCTCAATTATTGTGCAAACATTTCTTCAAGCTAAAAACCAGAGTCGATAAAGTCATTAATTCAAAAACTTCGAGCCATGCATGTGTGATGACATGTCATCATCTTTTGTTAATTTAATCAATGGAGTTAGAATTTAGGATGACATTAAGAATTTGGGTAAAGATGCAAGACAAAATTGACAAAGAATAAATATTTGGGAGGAAAGTAACAATAAACTTAAAACTTTAAAAAGAAAATGGCACTTTTGTTTGTAAGTATATAAATAAACTTTAAAGTGACTTACTAAATAAGAGATAAAATAAGTACATAAATAAAGTCAAGCATAGAATTACAATTGAAGATTTTCAACCCATGCATTAGTTCCATTTTTTTATGGCCAAAATGCTAAAAGATAAACCTCTAATTTAAAGGGTAATATAATTTATCTCTTCAATTTCAAAAATTGATAATTGACCTTTCAAGCTTTTAAGTCTGTTCAACGTGCTTGTAAATTCATCTAAAACCTTAATGGAAGGCCTCAACCTTGATAAAAAAGCAACTTTAACTCTAATAAATGCTCTAGCTTAGCCCCAATAAAACCTATATACCAATGAAGGAAAGTTTTGTAATTTCCTCCTTAATCTTATCAATTCTTTCTCTTTTCCCTCAATTCTTTCATGTTCTACCAAAAGAGAAAAGTAGTTCGACAAATTTTTGCAGTGTCAAAATCATTGCTCAGAAAATCAATGAGAATCTAAAGAAGAAGCATAACCACCTCAAAAACCTTAATTGATCTCTATTCAAATTATTGGAAAATGATCTCATCGTTCATGTAATTGCTTTAATCTCAAAGCCTACATAAAATAAAGAGAACATAACACTGATTTTCATAGTTGCCCAGCTATGTCAATTGATTTGTCATTTGTGTGGTTATATGACCCTTCCAAAGGAAAAGCTAATAAAAGTCGATGTTTCAAGTCCCATCCACAAGCCAAGCATATTTTCTGAAACCATTTAGATTAAATTGATAGGAAAATATAACAAAGAGCAAGAGATGTTAATCAAGTTCATTTCTCACTCTTCTTTCTTTTTTTTTTTTTTTTAATTTTCCTCTTACTTATGTGCTTTCAAATTTATCCAACAAATGCTATGCCTAAAATCTAACAAGGCCCTCTTGCTCTGGTGTTGATTTTGAACATGTGCACATAGACATAGATTATATAACCAAATGGTTTAAGTTGTTTTTTGTTAAGGTTGCTCATAATGAGGTGTCATGGTATTAAACTAGATCCCTCTTGTGATAATAACACTTAAAAAGGAGTGAATAGGTGTGGTATGGATAAAATTAAATAATATAAAATTTTGAAAATATAAAAGTGAAGCAGGCACAAAGTGGAATGAGTAAATAGTAAGTAAAGCGAGTTATTATAAGCAAGTAAAGTAAGCTACTACAGACAAATGGAACAAGCTACTATATGCAAATGGAGCGAGTTATAACAAGAAAGTGGATTAAGCTATTATATGCAAATGGAGGATCTTTCAAAAGTAGAGTTAGCTAGATACACAACAAATAAAAAGAGATAAAAAGAAAGAAAAACATAATACTAACTTTATCTTAGTTTAGTCATTCAAGCCTCCCTCTAAAAAATTTAAAGGATTTTTCTTCAATCATTCTTCATTTTACAATTAGAATAGTTTTGCACGTGTTTACTACTAATATAAGGTTTCCTAGCTTATCTTAAATTAGTACAACACTTGAGTTTTATACAAATTTATCCAAAACTCTTTTTTTCAAGAAATTTTCACGAATCTCATCTTAAACTCACTTTCCTCACACTAGAAAAGATTTATAGAATGATATAACAATAGATTTGAAACTCTTATAAAAAGAAGGGATTACAATAAGTACAATCTTTCTTTAAGGCTTTTTCAAGATAGATAAAACTAAACATTAAACTCAGATAAGATTAAGAGAACAAAGGAAAACTATAATATAATTTTGGCTTTTTTATGTCTTTACTTCAATCCATTTATTCTTCTATTCATCTTGTTCTATTTATATAGAATCATCAAAATATTTCCACTGGAGAGTAGCTTCTAAAATAGTCATTTTTGAAATAGCCAATAAGAGAATGTTTATCAGGGAACTTGCATAACTATACAGTATATATAGAGATGGTGTTTTTTTTGTTACTCAAACTTAGCACTTCTTCTTTCTTTCTTGTTTTTATGTGTAAGGCAGAGGAAGAAAGACTGATACTTCGCTTTGTTTTTGCACAATAAATTCTTTGAACAAGTTAAATGAAAAGCCACCTTTCATATAATATAATATAATATAATATTTTTTGTATATGGAAATAACATGATGTGTAAAACTTTTGTGTATGTTCATAAACATTTTTTACTTTAGGACAAGAATGAATGTATTCTAATACTTTGGTTTTCTTACACACTTCCAAGCTTTTCCTTCTTAACTTATTTGTTTATTTTGTCTTTTTGTAAAGATATGATAAGAACTTTTTTTCCCTTTACATAAAGCACAAAGTTAATGTTGTCATATTAACTTTTGAACATTATTTCCACAATCAGACCGATTATTAAATTGGTGAAGTTATTAGTCCACGATTTATTAGTTTAACCGTGATTGAATCGTAGTTGAATTGATAATAATTAAATATTATATTTTTTATTTTATATATTAAAAATTTAAGATAATAAATAATAATAAACAAATATTAATAAATTTTAAAACATATTATGGCTAATATACATAAAATAAATTAAACATAACATAAATTTAATATTTAATTTGTTTAAAATATATTTACATAATTTTAATAAAAACTATATGAATTTTATTTTTGTTTCTTATCTATTATATTAAAACTTTGCCATTAAAGGCAAGACAATGGAGGTGGTTTACTAGATAAGATATGGTTTGGCATATTAATGGTCTAGGGTGTAAACATTGTATTTTGTCCGGGCATGCTCCAAAAATAATAATAAAACTAAACTTACAAAAAATAGAAAACAAAACAATAAAAAAAGAATAGAGTGAAAAAGAAAAAGAAAAAAAATGCAAAAACCCTAAGTTTAATAATAATAAACCAAAATGGAGAAACAAAAAAAAAGGAACTTGAAAAAGTATCCTTTTCTCTTTCAAATTTCAAAATCCATTCCAAAATAGCCAAATACAAAAACTAATAACCCAAGATTTAAAAAAAAAAAAAAAAGAAGAAAAATTAAAGAAAAATTCAAAATCTAAAAATAATAATAATAAGATGTGGAACAAGAAAAGAGAAGGAAAAAACAGATAAATAAACAAAAAAAAAAGAGAGAGAAACAAACAAACAAAGAAGAAGAGCAAAAAATAAAAATAGTAAACCTAAATAGCTTCAACCCACATGTTCAACCCAACAAAGTGATGGAAAAATGGAAGGACGATATGGGCTTAAACTTAGAGGTCCACTTACTTAGAAAATAAAAACAAAAAATAAAAAGACTAAAAAAACAAACAAAGCAAAAATAACAAAAATCAAATCGACAGCCTGCTTGCTTGCTTCTTCTTTGTACCTGAAACAAAAGCCCAACCCCAAAAGAAAAATCAAACCTGACCCCAACCAGAAACCTACGGCCCAGTAAAAAGGAGGAAAACGAAGAGGCCCAAGAGAAGATGAAATTTGATCCATTTCTCAGATCCACCTGGTAACCCTATCCGTGGCCTCACCTCCCTCGTGCTCCTTGGGGGGTCGCTAGAGAAGTGGGAAAAAGCAAACCACTCTAAGATGGTAAGGGACCATAACACCATAATGCGCACTAACGTTGGAGGATCATGGAGCAGAGGAGAACAAGGGTAGTACAAGATCAACCATTTCCAATGGCATGGGACAGAGGAATTCACAGACGCGCAGGAAGGGAAGGATGAGAAACACTGTTGGGCTTTTCTATAAGAGGGGGATTCGAATTGGAAAAAAGGGGGAGAGGATTTGGTTTTGAAGTGAAGGAGAGGAAGAGATGCGAGAGTAGCAGAAATGGGAGATTCGAGGAAAAAAGAAAAAAGAAAAAAGAGGGGACACACAAAAAGAAAAGAACAAGAGGAGAGAACCAGGGAGGCCGGGAAGGAATAGAGAAAGGGACGTGAGATTGGCAGAAAGGAAAAAAAAAAAAGGATTCTTCTTCTTTTCGAATTAAAAGAGAAAGAAGGCCGAGGGAGAAGAATGGGTGCAAGAGAAACTGAGAGTAGGATCTACTTGGAGAGATTTTAGCTGAAGTATATTGAGGAGAAGCAGAGAGTGGCGGAGAGAATAGAGAATGGAAGGGAACGAAGAAGAGACTGAGAGGGATTGAACGAAGGAGAGGCTAAAACTGGAAGAGGTGAGCCCTTTTGAACCTTCCCTATTTTTATTCTCAAACACTTATGTAGATGGAGTATAATGTTTAGTTTTTTTTTTCTTTTCACCGTGGACCCTAGCTCAGGTTTTATATTACCTATGCTTGTTTGATTGAATATTATTTCAATAAGATGTGTTGAATTGCTTGAATGCATAATCATTGGCTGTCAATTATATTTTGCAACTGATTTTGAAGGTTTTGGATCCATTTTGATGTGTATGGTACCTGTCACACCTGAAAATGCGACCGCATGGCGCTTTTAAAAAGAAATTTTAAAAAGAAGAAATTTCGATTCAATTTCCAGAGAAAATGAAGACTGAAATCAAAATTAAGATAAGGTAGTAGAGTCGCCACCAAAATTTTAATTTTTGAAAAGGAAAAACTTTGGAAAAGCCTTTTTATTTGGAAAATAAGAAAAATGGTCTGTGAATCAGAAAATAGGTTCGAGAGTCGATTGTGAGTGGGGAAGGTATTAGGCACCCCACAACACCCGTTGCTAAGAACGGTTACCCTAAGTCAGTTGTGCAAAATCAATATGGCCTTTAATCTATTTTAATTCTCCTAACAAATCATATGCAAAATAAGAAATAAGAATAAAAGAAATAAAATAAAAATAAAAAGGGAGAAAGAAATTAAACAAAAAAAATTAGAAAAACAAAATAAGAGAAATTAAGAAAGCAAAAATTAAAAAGAAAATTTTATTTACAAAGACAGACTTGACCTAGGGTGAAAGCCTATGGCCTACGTACCCTTTAGAGGGATCAAAGTCCACGTAGTTCGATTAAAAATTGTATTTAGTTAGTTGTTTTTTTTTTCCTTCTTTTTTTTTTTTGTCTTATGTTTTGTTTTGTTTTTGTTCTTTGTTTTTCTAATTTTTAATTTAAATTTTTTTAATTTAATTTTTTTTCATTTGCGTGTTGTTTTTTTTCCAAAAAGATGAAGAAAAATAAATCACTTTTCCTTTTAACGAATAAAACGAGTTTTGATGTGTTTTAATTTGTTAAAGAAAAATTTAATTTAATTTCTCTTGCATTTTTAATTTTTTTTCTTGCTTTTTACTTTTCATTCATTTTCGTTTGATTGTTCTTTTTTTTTTTTTTTTTGGTTTTTTTTTGTTTTAGGCTTTGGGCCTTTTTTTTCTTTTGATTTTTTTTATATTGTTTTCTTAAGCTCCCCTTTTTTTTCTAATTTAATTAATTTTTTTTCATTTGTTTTTTTTTTTTTGCTCTTAATTTTATATTTTCTTTTTTTCTTAATTTTATTATTTTTGTAATTGGTCCGGACAAAATGCGGTGTTTACAGTTACCCCTCTTTACTTGTTTCTTGGGTAAGGAAATTAAAAATGTAATTTTTGATATTTTTGCATAAGAAGCAAGTAAAGACAAGAACACGTATTTTGTCTAGGATGATTTAATTACCTTTTGACAATAAACAAAAATGAAAAAGCGACCCAAACAAAATATGATATTTACAGGTTGCCCCTCTTTACTTATTCTTTAAGCAAGGAGAGGAAAAATGTAATTTTTGATATCCTTAATTTAAGAATAAGTAAATATAGAAACATGTATTTTGTTTGGGGAGCTAACTTACCTGAAAATATCATGACCTGATCAAGGAGAAAGGAAGTAATGTAATTCTGAAGAGATGCCTGTTTTGAGGCAGGGCTTTAAAAAAAGGTGTCTAACTTGTGTAGTACTTGAAAAGTGCCTGGCCTATGCAGGGCTTTAAGGGTGCCTAGCCAATATAGGGCTTGAAAAGTGTCTAGCCGATGTAGGACTTGAAGGGTGCCTAGCCAATGTAAGGCTTAAAGGGTGCCTAGCCAATGTAGGACTTGAAAAGTGCCTAGCCAATATAGGACTTGAAAGGTGCCTAGCCAATGTAGGGCTTTAAATGTGCCTAGCCAATGTAGGGCTTGAAGGGTGCCTAGCCAATGTAGGACTTGAAAGGTGCTTAGCCAATATAGGGCCTTAAGGATGCCTAGCCAATGTAGGACTTGAAAGGTGCCTAGCCAATGTAGGGTTTGAAAGGTGCCTAGCCAATGTAGGCCTTGAAAGGTGCCTAACCAATGTAGAGCTTGAAAGGTGCCTAGCCAATGTAAGGCTTGAAGGGTGCCTAGCCAATGTAGGGCTTGAAGGGTGCCTAGCCAATGTAGGGCTTTAAGGATGCCTAGCCAATGTAGGGCTTTAAGGATGCCTAGCCGATGTAGGACTTGAAAAGTGCCTAGCCAATGTAGGACTTGAAAAGTGCCTAGCCAATGTAGGGCTTGAAAGGTGCCTAGCCAATGTAGGGCTTGAAAGGTGCCTAACCAATGTAGGACTTGAAGGGTGCCTAGCCAATGTAGGGCTTGAAGGGTGCCTAACCAATGTAGGACTTGAAAAATGCCTAGCCAATGTAAGGCTTAAAAGGTGCCTAGCCAATGTAGGACTTGAAGGGTGCCTAACCAATGTAGGGCTTGAAGGGTGCCTAGCCAATGTAGGACTTGAAAAGTGTCTAGCCAATATAGGGCTTGAAAGGTGCCTAGCCAATGTAGGACTTGAAGGGTTCCTAGCCAATGTAGGACTTGAAGGGTGCCTATCCAATGTAGGACTTGAAAGGTGCTTAACCAATATAGGACTTGAAAAGTGCCTAGCCAATGTAGGGCTTTAAGGGTGCCTAACCAATGTAGGACTTGAAAAGTGCCTAGTCAATGTAGGGTTTGAAAGGTGCCTAGCCAATGTAGGACTTGAAAAGTGCCTAGCCAATGTAGGGCTTGAATGGTGCCTAGCCAATGTAGGACTTTAAAAGTGCCTTTTTTTATGAATTTTTCTAAATCTAAGAACTTTACTTCATTTATCTAAGTTTTATGCAAGGTAGTGTACTTATATGCAAATGTGCAATGCATGCAATATGCTTGACTTTTGAGCTCAACAACTCAATTTTGCCCCGATATAAATCGGGGTCATTGTAGGTGTTAGATGTATAAAATATGTGATATTTTGTTTCATGAGCTGCAAATGTTTACTTTTGCCTTGCCCCAGTGTGAACTAAAGGCTATGTGATGTATGCAAATATGGGATGCAGGATGCATATGAGATGCAAGTTGTTCTACTTCTTTCAAATGTATGTTTTTCTTTATCTCTGTATGGATCTGGCAATATGTAATGCATATGATATGCAAGTTGTTTTGTTTTGTTTTGTTTTTTTAACTTTTTAAGCTTGAATTTTTTTATTTCTAGAATATGCGCAATTTATGCAAGTGAACTTAACTCCAAATAGAGAAAAAGATGAGGACATCATCTTTAAATATCCTTAAATTGATTTGGAGTTTTGAACCCCATTTCTTAATGCACATAAGATTATCTCTAAGGAAGAAGAAAAAGAAGGAGCATCATTTCTAGATGTTTTTGGATTGATTTTGAATTTTAAACCCTTTATTTTTTTTAATTTATGCAAACAAAATCATATCAAATGAAAAAGGAAAGAGAAGGGGCATTATTTCTGAATGGCTTTAAACCAATTTTGAATTTTGGACATTTTGTTCTTTTTTTTTTTTTTTGGACAATGAATTGATGAGAAATAATGTGATCTTTTTTAATTTTTTTTATCAATTTGACTTGAAAGGAAAAGATACTTCATCTATGTACAAATTCAACACAATTATGTGATGCATGAAAAATCTCAAAGTTTATTAAAATATAGGATTTTTGGCCATTTGTATTTGAAGAAATTTCTCACACTAGCTCTTCACGTCCCCTGGTGATAAAAATTGGACTTTTGATTATCCTACCAAATTTGCCTTTTGTTGTTTGGACGAGGAAATTTATTGATGCCTTTTGGCTAGCCAAAAATGCCCCGGAGAGAGTGTCCTAAGCTAAGGAGACCCCAGACTCTTGGTTTGACTCATTTTTAAATAATTTTCTCCCAGCGGTTTATTTGTCATCAACCTTGAGCGATTAACTTGACAAGGCAATCTCCTCTCGTTAACTCTTTATCGTTAATGCTTGAAAGGTCAATAAGTTAAATCCACACTTATTTTATTTAACAATGTCAATGTAGTCATGTGTTAAGGGATACAAATGCCTCAGCTTAAGACGGAAAATAGCCCTTAACATTAAAGGGGTGCAAGGGCTAGTGAAGAATGGGGGTCATGTAAAATGTTTTGGTAGCGGAGAAATGGAATAGACAATGGCTTGGCATAATGTACCAGATTGGGAAGATGCCCCAGTTCTACGCTTGAAGTATTCTCTTTTGGACAATAAAGAAGTGAGATGCTAAGGATATGGATATGATAGGATAGAGAGAAGCTTTACTTCTAGATTTAAACTCCTTTTGAAAGAAATAATGAATGTGGTTAAGAAAAATTTACTTTGAATCAAACTTTTTGCCCAATTTCAATTATTTTGATTTTTTTTTAATGGTTTCCTTCAAGAAAATCTACCCTATTATTTTTTCAAACAAGCTAAATCTCAACAAGGACTTTTGATGCTTGCAGTGTGGCCTTGGTAAAAGAGTTTATGAAATAAGAGATATTAGGATCAAGAATTAACATCCCCCCGTCGAGTCTCCTATTAACCTCCTTCTCCTATTGCTTTAACAAAATTCTATACTCGAAATTCACTCAGTAAGAGAGGAAGTCTCAAGGTTGTAATGGGGTTTAATGGGTAAAATTGTAGCTTAAGAAAGAAAGGTGACAAGGCCCAAACATTCATGTAAGTTCACAATGAGAATTTTGCCTAGTAATTGTACCATCTTGGCAGGACCAATTAGCTTATGACCGTTAACT
The DNA here is from genome assembly GCA_032878935.1 of Erythrophleum fordii. Classification (NCBI taxonomy): domain Eukaryota; kingdom Viridiplantae; phylum Streptophyta; class Magnoliopsida; order Fabales; family Fabaceae; genus Erythrophleum; species Erythrophleum fordii. Next base: position 10,614,462 of record JAVQMF010000056.1, on the reverse strand, counting down.
CAACCTTTTCTTTTAAAAGATATTTTTGTTCAGCTCAACTCTCTTCTGGAGACTTCTCCCTCCTTTTTTTTTTTTTTGACCTCTTATGCCACATAAGACTCTTCTTTAAGAATTTTGCCCCTTGATTGCATGCTAAGGTGAAGCTCCCTTTTAAAAGTTTTTGCTTTTTCAACGGGCTTTCTTTTTGAGAATTTCTTTCCTCCTGTGGTTTTTCTTTTCTTCTTCTAATTTTTTTCCTTTTTCATCTAATCTTTCTTCTAGAAGGAATCCACTATGGTGCCAAAATGTTTTTTCTTTGTAGAACTCTCATTGCTTCTTGGGTTCAATTCACGTTTGGTATTTGAAGAATTTTTTTTTTATAAGGCCCAAAGTGGTTAGCAATGGTTAAGCAGTGTTTGGATAATTGAAAAAACTTGACCCTCTCTTGACATTTGAATTATCAGCATAAAGATCTGTTAAAGACTCCCCATCCCAAATGTTTCATGATTAAGGTGAAGGAAATGAACATCACTCCTGGCTCAATTGAGGTAACTCGAGGTTACTCCTTTGTATCTGGGAAGACAAAGAATGCCTTATATCTTAGACATAGTTTGCTTGTAGGACATGCATCGATATATCTGATTTGGTTTTTTTTTTGGTAATTGAATTTGGGGCATATAACTAGTCTTAGATTTAACCGTTCTCCACATCGATTAAATCTTTTCATACGGAGTTCTGAACATTATTATTTTTGGGTTTGTGGTCATTTAGGAAAGACATAGGATGAAAGAAATTGTGTCACTATGGCTGATGAAATAGGAGGATAGACAAAAAGGGAGAAACAGAAACATATGATCATGGTATTGACAAAAGTTAAATAAAATAAGGTTCAATGGGAATAATAAACTCCTATTAGCTTTAAATTTTAGTTATACAAAAGGATATTGACCGAACAAGCATCAACTGATCATGATATGACAAACAATTTCTTTGAGAGTTCAATCACCAATAAATCCCCATGAAATTCTATTTCTTATGTCCTTCTATACCTTGTTCATGAAGAGGTTGCATCTTTCCTCTTTTTTTTTTTAGGGTGCCCCATGGCCTCAGGATTAAGCTCACAATTTTTTAGGCAATGCCATTTTGGGTGTGGACGTTAAAGACAAGCGAAGGAAGCATCTTGTCTTTGTTGAAACTGCTCATGTGAAAGTTAGGCAAATGGCTAATGTCATCGTTGAGGCAGGTGACAAGTGTTTTAATTGAAAAGGTTTGTGGTGCTTTGCATGATCGAGTTGATAGGTGCTGATGAGTTTAGATATGAAAGGTTCCAATTTTTTTGAAGTGGCCAGGATGGTGGTGGGCAATAGTCATAAACTGAAGGATATGGTGGTATGGAAGGTTAGGAAGTAATAAGTAACTCTATCAAAGCTTTTGACAATTTCCTTTTGCCTAATCAATTAGCACCTCATCAATTTTTGCCCCTATACCTCAGTTTCACATTTTAGCTATTCATGAGTATATTTTTCTTTCTCTCTTTTTCAGATTTTGTTTGAGTGGATCTTTTCATTGCAAAAGGCCAAAAATCTCATATTTCACAAATTTTGAGAATGCCTTATGACTATATATGAATGCAAGTTTATTATGTTGTTTGACCTACGAATTAATGGGTGTATTTAGTATGAGAGTCCTTCAAAGTCAGGGATCTTTATTTTTGTTTCTTTTAGGAATCTATTGCCTCTATAAGGTGTGTTAGAACTAAAAATTGACTCAAAAGAAAAAAAAACAAGGCTTTTCCCCATTTTCATTTATGGTGGCCATTTCTATTATCGAACCTTTATTCTCCTTAGGTGCTTATTGCACACAGGGATGAACAAAATTGGCAAATCATCATAAGGGAATATGCTAAATTCCGCATGGATGTTGTCAAGGGAAAAGTCTAACCAATTTGGATTCCTTTTAACAACTTGTAGGGTTATTTTCAGATCCTCCAACTTGTTTTGGGATTTTATTATTTTTCCATAAGGGATTAGGTTAACAATATTGTTCAGCATCAAATTGAACTCTTAGCCATATCAACTCTTGTAATCGATTTGGCCCTTACCTATTTTGGAATGGAACATATGGTATTGTGTCGAAAACTTGCTATCTTTGTATAGGTCACCTAAGATTAGCTTTTCTGATTAATCAGTGGAGTATTAGTTGATATTCTCCCACGTTTCTCTAGGAGCTTATTGATCTATAGGAAATTGTGGCTAATTGCTCCGCTTAGGAAGGGATGGTCCCTTCACAGTTGATGCTTAGAATTTTGGCTTCGATAATATTTAATACAAATAAGCTAATGTAATGATCTGCTGATATTGTGTACGTGCTAATACATCATTGAAAACCATGTCTTAGTATAAAAAGGGGAAGAAAACTTTAGACTCTTTCTCAAAAACTTATTGTTTTATTGGAGAAAAAACGGTTGACAATCAAACTGAGAGAAATATGGCTTTTCCACACGATTGATGCCCCGAGAGAAAATGATTCCAACTTCTAACCAAAACATGATATTCGTTTATTGATGCGGTGAGACTTATGGGTATTATGATTTCTCAGAAATTAAAAAAAAAACTTTTCTTTCTTTTTTTTTTTTTAACTGAAAAATTTATCATTTTATAGAGATGGAAATTTTGAATTGAATTTTTTTTTTCAGAAATAAAATTGAATTGTACATTATTTATTATTCTATTTTATTTTCTTCCCTTTTTTAATTATGTATGAAGAACATAAATGAGGGTAAATGTTTCCCTTTCAAAGGATTATGATGAATGTGGTTATGGATTCTTCAAAGTTGGAAACCCCACTAGGCAAACGTTGGTTGAATTAGCTCTTACCTTCATCATAGCTAACATATGTCTAATTGTGTGATGAAATCTCGTTAGCTACTCTAGTAAACAGTGACGGTGTGTCACCTTCTCTATAGGTTTCATTGGATGCATGGATGTGATTAACAAACAATTAAAAGTGCCCTCCTTTGTCCTAACATAGGTAGATCCTAGGTTGTGGTCATAGGAGCCTGACTCTAACTATTTGGTAGGCATCTATAGCTTGACTATCAGCGCAAGTTTTTCAGGTAGATCTATGACTCCTAAACATTGGTCCCTGAATTGCCCCCACCATAAGGTGAAGATCTCACTATATAAATTTGACTTTGAGAGGAAAAAGATCCTACACATGTCAAACCTATATAATGAGGCACAATTTAGGTGAGGTCTTCATGATAACCTCAGGAAGCACAAGGTTTCACAGGGAAATCAATATAAACCTCCACTAACCTAGGAAACACTCAGACCCGGGTATAGGGCCCATAATGTGTGTACATTATTTGTGTCTCGGGGATGTGTGTGAGGAGAGCATTCACCTCTTCACCTTATAAACTACCCAACCCTCATCTGCTAGGCAGATTGACAGAACAATTGGAAGAGCAAAGCATATATACAGATAAAAGTAACAACAGATGAATAAATAAATAAATAAATAAGTAAATACGTAAAATATACAGGTATGGTCGTCTACCCTAAGGTCTTATTCCGCATGTTATCTATCCTAACACATGTTACATATACATGAAGAAAATAAAACATATAAAGCAAGTATGTGAAAGACATATTATCTATCCTAACCATGTTAGGCAAACAATAAACAAAAGGAGAATCAAAATAAAGAGAATGCTATAATATCTTGTACAACTAACTAAAAATTGGGCTTGACTCTCAAATTGTCCCCAGTGGAGTCGCCATACTGTCACACTCAAAAATGCGACCGCGTGGCATTTTTAAAAAGAAATTTTAAAAAGAAGAAATTTCGATTCAATTTCCAGAGAAAATGAAAACTGAAATCAAAATTAAGATAAGGTAGTAGAGTCGCCACCAAAATTTTAATTTTTGAAAAGACAAAACTTTGGAAAAGTTTTTTTATTTGAAAAATAAGAAAAATGGTCTACGAATCAGAAAATAGGTTCGGGAGTCGATTGTGAGTGGGAAAGGTATTAGGCACCCCACAACACTCATTGCTAAGAACGGTTTAGTTGTGCAAAATCAATATGACATTTAATCTATTTTAATTCTCCTAACAAATCATATGCAAAATAAGAAATAGGAATAAAGAAATAAAATTTAAATAAAAAGGGAGAAAGAAATTAAACAAACAAAATTAGAAAAGCAAAATAAGAGAAATTAAGAAAGCAAAAATTGAAAAGAAAATTTTATTTACAAAGACGGACTTGACCTAGGGTGAAAACCTAGGGCCTACGTACCCTTTAGAGGGATCAAAGTCCACGTAGTTTGATTGAAAATTGTATTCAGTTAATTGTTTTTTTTTTCCTTCTTTTTTTTTTGTCTTATGTTTTGTTTTGTTTTGTTTTGTTTTTGTTCTTTGTTTTTCTAATTTTTAATTTAATTTTTTTTTAATTTAATTTTTTTTCATTTTGGTGTTGTTTTTTTTCCAAAAAGATGAAGAAAAATAAATCACTTTTCCTTTTAACGAATAAAATGAGTTTCGATGTGTTTTAATTTGTTAAAGAAAAATTTAATTTAATTTCTCTTGCATTTTTAATTTTTTTTTCTTGTTTTTTACTTTTCATTCATTTTCGTTTCATTGTTTTTGTTTTAGGCTTTGGGCTTTTTTTTCTTTTGATTTTTTTATATTGTTTTCTTAAGCTCCCCTTTTTTTTTCTAATTTAATTAATTTTTTTTCATTTTTTTTTTTGCTCTTAATTTTATATTTTCTTTTTTTTCTTAATTTTATTATTTTTGTAATTGGTCCGGACAAAATACGGTGTTCACAATACCAATTGCGTTCCATGATACTGAATTCATTTTGAATGATTAATGGAAAATGTTTGTGAATCCTTAATGCTTCTGGATATGCATCGTGGTTATCATATTATTGATGTGTTTCTGAATTCAAGATAATTGTTGTGATCTAATCCTTCTCGGGCTCCTAGTTGTGCTGGTTTTCCTTAATCTTATTAATATTTCTTTCCTTTTTCAGATGCAGCTTATGCCACTTATTTTGTGCCTAATTCAGATCATGAAATAGATACAAGCTGAGATGCCTTGATGAAAATTTGTCACCAAATTAATCATAGCTGTGATTAGTTTTGATCTGCATTTATATTCAAATAGAATTTTAAATGAGTGTATATTTCAATTGGCAATCCCATTTACATCTAGGTGCTTTGTATTTCTGAATTGGTGTGAGTCTTAGTGCATTGCATATGATGGTTTATGAAGCATCCTAGCCGAAGATGAAGCAATCTTTTAGTGGAAGTGTTGTGCCATATCAATTCACCCCCACTCTTTCCTGTTTGTGTGGCTAGAATACAAGAAGGCATTCAGATTTATCCCCAATTTGGTGATGTCAGTCTTGGAATTACTTAGAATGATTTGTTGATCACAGAGTTAGTTGAATGTGGTTAGGTCTAGTCATTTTGTTTACAGCAAATGCAAATTGAGCTTCTATTTTTATTTGATTATAGTATTATAGGGATGAGCATATGATCTTACATATTAAACTCTTGCTAGACTTGCGTATACATATTTGTAAGCAAGCTTTTGGTCTTGATTGAGATGCTTATCCCTTAATCATTGCTGTATTCATGATGTGTTTGTAGATGGATTGACATTTTTGTGCATATTTGAGCAGAGGTGTTAATGAATTTGTCTGATAAATTAGTCGCATTTTTCTTCCCTAACTCTTTCACCATTTATCCCGTTCTTACATGGTGTTTTGGTTCCTGAAATGGGTTGTTGTTGAGGTTCCTACCAAGGCATTGATTTCAGGAGTCTCAAGTAAATCAATTTTAAGGATGTATGTCATGTTTGGAAGTTATAGAATTAACTTTGAGTATTACTGTTTGGCTACAAACTAATGCATATTTCTTTTCCTGGCTTATTGACATGGCGGGGAGTACCTTGAGACCACACTAGAATTGCGCTGGGGATTTGCTCAAAAGAGAATAGCATAGCAGGGATTCCAAATACGAAAGACTTGGGGGAGCACAAAGAAGCTGAAAGATGAAGGCACATTTATGAAGACAAAAGTGATTTTGTGTTTTACTTTATAGATGTTTTATTTTTATTTTATTTTTCTCCATACCTGAAATATATATGAATATGATATTTAATTGGTTACACAAAGGCACACACCATCACTTGCTAGTGCATGTTTGTAAACTGCTTTTCACCTTTATTCATGTCATCTTATTTTGTTTCATTTCTTTAGAGTAGCCGAATGGGACCTTGTGTCTCCTCAGGCACATAGGAGTGGATTTAAGGATCATGTGAGGCAATAAGCCTCCTTGGCGTCTGTTAGGATAAATTTAAACATATGGGTTTCAAAGGCCCTTATCAAATGCTTCTTTAAAGAGAAAATTAAAAAATAAAAAAATAAAAAATAAAAAAGGCAAAAAGGATATTCCAATGGAAAGGAGAGAGAAAAAAAATTAAGTGAGCTTTTTGAATTTAGAAGTTAAATTTTAAGTAAACAATTTTTTAAAAGAATAAAAAGATCAAAACAAAAAAAAATTGAAAATTAAAAAAAAATCATCATTTAAATGAATAAAAAGCAAGAAAAAATACTAATAAAAAATAAGATAAAGAAATAAAATTAATTCTATCTTTTGCAAATCAAACATACTAATCAATGCTAATTTTGTTTTATTTGCTAAAGGTAAAAGTAATTCTTATTTTCTTTATCTTTTCACCTAAAAAAGGAAAAGAGAAGAAGGGGAGGAAACAACCCAAAAACAACAAAATTAAAATAAAAGAATAGAAAATCAAAAAGAAAAAAGAAGAACAAAAAATGATGAAAAAGGAAAAATTGAAAATGCAAGAAAAGTAAGATTAGTTTTATCTTTAACAAATCAAAACACATCTACTAATTTCAAAACTCATTTTATTTGTTGAAGGAAAAATTAATTAGCCTTTTCACCTAAAAACCAATATATATATATATATATATATATAAACAAAACAAAAACCCAAAAAAAAATAACAAACAAAAACAAGCCAAATATAATTTTCCTTCGAATTACGTGGACTTTGATCCCCATTTCGAGGTATGTAGGTCCTAAGTTTTCATCCTAGGTCAAGTCCGCTCTTGTAAATAATTATTTTTTTTAGTTTTATTTCTTTAATTTCTTTCTTCTTATTCTAAATTTTATTTCTTCAATTTCTTTTTTCCTTTTACCCTTAATTTTATTTTATTTAATTTCTTTACGTTTTATTTTGCATGTGATCTGTTAAGTAGAATTAAAATAGATTAAAGGCCATGATAATTTTGCACAATTAACTTAGGGTAACCGTTCTTAAGAACGGGTGTAATGGGATGCTTAACACCTTTCTTACTCACAATCGACTCTTGAATCCGAATCTGGTTTGCAGACTATTTTTCAAAATAAAAAAGTTTTTCCAAAGTTTTGCCTTTTCAAAAAATAAAATTTTGGTGACGACTCCTGAATCCTATTACTTTTAATTTTGATTTTCTTTTTTTACCACCACGGAGTTGTATTTTCGAGTGTGACATAGGGTTCGAATAAAAAATTGAACATTTTGCCAACAACTCAATGGGAGAGATGCCTACACGTTGGAGGATGGAGATCCAAATCCTACTAAGCATAATTTTGCTAAGTATTATGAGAGAGTTATAGACTAGTTCAACAATGAATTTGGAGCCAAATCAATTGATTCAGCCCAATTCTTGACCAAATTTGATCGGTTTAGAGCTACGCTAGTTTTAAGTCATTTTCGGATTGGATAGATGGTCGATTTTTCAGTTGAATCAACCAGTCCAGTTCAATTTTGACAACTATGCTTTTGAAATAGACAATATATTAGAATAAAATATTATATTTAAAACCCTTTGTTGCATAACAACTATACCATATGTATTGTATCATATGTGATTGACAATTGTATTTTAGTTTTATTTGATGTGTTACAAGTGAATAAAAGTTAATCTTCATATATATATATATAATATATCATATTGTATAAAGATATCCAACAATTATAATGTTTTATCCAAATGTGGGAACAAAGGTGAAATAGCATATTTAAAAGAATTACTTTCTTTATTTTTATATGGATGCGGTGAAAATAAAATATATTATAATAAATATGTAAAATGACACTATATATAAAAGACTATTAATATAAGTTGCACTTTTAGATTTTTTTCAATAATTTGTGTCATGGTTGCTACAATTTTGAGTTTCATTAGAATATTATTAACGTAATGTTCTTTCTTAATATAATTAGCATACAACTTTATTTTTATATATTTTATTTTTCTTTCAATTATTGTTACTTATTAAAAATAATTTTAATGACTTTTAATGTAATAAGGTAATAAATAATATTTAATTATTTTTAATTTAATACTTTCATAAATGTAATTTAAGAGTTTTATTATTATCAAAATAATTCAAAGTCATATAAAAAATTTTAGAGCCAACATCATGGTAACTAACTTTCTCCAAAAATGGTTCAAATTGTTGTATCTTTTGGAAGCACACAAAAGATTTTTTTTTTTTTTTGGAAGGGGGGAGGGAAGGAGAAGTAAAAGGATAAGAAAGGAGGAAACTTACAAAATTATCTTTCATTGACATGTAGACTTTATTAAGGCTGAGGTGGAATTATTGGAGTTGAGGTGAATTTTTGGATTTGGATGGAGGCCATTCATTGCGTTTTAGATGAATTTACTCTCAAAGGGGTCACATTGCACAAATTTAAAAGTCTAGGGTCAATTGTCAACTTTTATAGTTAATAAGGTAAATCTTATATACTCTTTAAGTTGGAGGGATTTCTTTGCATTTTAGCTTTTTTTTTTCTTTTAAATGTTACCAACACTTTAAGCATTAATTTCTTTTTCATACATAAAACAAAACTAAACATACAAAACCAAACAAATTATAAAACAACATCGTAATTGTCCAAACCAAAAAACTGCACATCATGATCACATCTTTAGATGTACTCCTCTCATCATGGCTCCAATTGTATCATAACCTTCAAAGATAGAAATCGATTAGCAAACTGCCAAAAATCCTGTCAAAAAGAAGGTTGTAGCCCCAAGTCTTCAGTAAGCAACCTATAATGGATAACTTGTGATTGACAATTATGACACCTATCCTCCTAAAGCTATTGTTGAAGAAGGCAGATTAGAACCAACTAGAAATCAAAACTCTAAGCTTCCTTCTTTGTTTATTCCTCAAAAACATCCAAAGCATGACAGTCTACCCATCCACATACAAAAGACCTTGTTGCAAATGAAGGTTGTCTAAGCAATGATCACTAGCCTTTGTGGTTGGATTATCTTGCTTCATCTAGGCAAATCAATATTGAGATAATAACCTCTAAAACTAAGCTGCTTCCAATGGTATGTGCAATTTCAAAAATAAGTTGGTTCTTATGGTACCAAATCACATATAAAACTAACAACAAAATAATGGTATATTCCTCAATAATAGTATATTTCTCCACTTGATTCATGACATACACTATTTGAGAAAACCAAATCTACATCCAGTAATGAATACCTAAAGGTTGAAGTTGATTCACTCCAAGAGACAACAAAGAGGCAAACCATACTATCCTCACAAAATTACATTGCCAAAAAAAAAGGATGAGTAATTATTTCTTTATTACTATCACAAAAGGAAGAGAAATTGTCAAGTAATAGATGATATCGTTGTAAAATAGTAGAAAGTTAGTTAATAATTACACTATAAGTATAATATGATAAATAAAATTGAAGTTGGACAAGTCCTCTTTCTCTCTCCACCTTTTATTTACAATCTCCTTGGATTTGACCAAATTCATTTATATTTTTTGTTTTTAATGAGTAAATATACAATGTGCAATTAAAAAAAAGATAATAACACAAGAAATAGTTAAAAAAAATAAGTAAATTCCATATATATTCTTATTCTAAATTGGATCATCTTCATTTTTTACTCATTAATTTCTTCTCAATTTCAAAGAGAAAAAGAAAAAAAAAAAGAAAAAATGTATATAAACTCTACTTACTCTCTCTTTTTTATCTTTTTTTTTAAATTGACAAAAAATTGATTAAAAACATTCAAAATTCTGCTTTCACACATTTATATCATCCACATTAACTTCTTTTGGACAAAGGGCTAACGGGAGTCAGAAGGTCAACGGCAATGGACTAATGGAGGCTCGAATTGATTTTTTTAAAAAATAATTTCTTTAAAATGTTTTCAAGTATATTTTTTAAGAAAAAATAGTTAATAAGAAAAATGAAATCCAGATAAATTCTCTGAAACCTAACGTCGACACGTAATCCAAATTTTGGCGGTTGGCAGCAACGAACGGTTTTTCTTCTTTCCTCACCCACACTCCCTTCGCTTCTCTTCCGCTCTACGAAGCAAACGCTGTCTGGGAAGAGGCCACGCACAACTATGCTACTCAGAGCACCACTGTCGCCGGCAGGCGGAGCCGTCGTTTGCTCCGGTCACCAATTCGGCTTCTGCCACCGTTATCGTTTTATCTCACTGGCCCATTCAGCTCGCGGTCATCTCAACAAAAGTAGGTCGCGACTCACCAGCAGCAGCATTTTCATTCAGCTTGAATCTAATGGCAGAATTTTCGCGAGACGCCATAGCTCAAAGTTTGTGTTCACTCCCAGGGCCGCTGATTCCACCCAATCTGCCTCCGTTGATGCTGGTAACAAGACCATTGTTGCGGATGAGGGGTTCTCAGTTTCTAAGGTCTGTTTCTATTTCGCTTGTGTTGTGGTAATTAGTATTGTGACCCAATTTAGTTTCGTTATGTGAAAGGACTGGGAGGGTCTCGTATTGAAAATATATCAAAATAGGAAGGTTTTGTGAGAGAATGCATAGAGAGACTGCAAAGAATCCATTTTCTCTGGAAAGGGAAAGTTTCTTTTGATGTCTGATCATAGAAAGCGTTGCTATGGTGCCAAGAATTCGACGAATATAACACTATGCTGCAATAAATACTCAATGGCATCATTTATGATACGAGTTTAAACGTTAGTATGTTGATCTTTACTTTTTTATTATTACTTTGTAGAATATTTAAGCTCAGTTTTACTCAGCGAAGCAAGAAATTTGATAGTGCTGCATTTCAACTTTCAAATAGTAAGAATGAATTTACTTCCTTGGGCCAACATATCGTCACAAATTCACCATTGTTCTGTTTCAAACTGTCTTGTGAGAAACAAAATACGGTAGAGAATATTTTAATTGTCTGTAATACTCTCCTGCTTTCTGATGGAACTCTTATCTACCACTGCAAGTTTTAGTTCATGTTATCTAACTGTTGATTTAGATACTTCTTATATTTGTCCTGTTCCTCTCCATATGAAATTTAATAACTAGTATCATTTATTTGTAGGATTGACTATCACAGGACTTTTTGTTATTGCAGATTTCATTTGGCGTGGTTGGTCTAGGTGTTGGAGTCTCACTTTTGTTGTGAGTTATTTTTTTTCCTCACATTAATACATAACAATAATATCACCTGCTTCTTTTTATAACGGTGGTCTTTTTGTTTAATATATACAGATATGGCTTTGGGGCATATTTTAATGTTCTCCCAGGATCAGAATGGTCAGCTATAATGTTAACATATGGGTTCCCACTTGCAATTATTGGCATGGCACTCAAGGTGAAAGAAATGTTTATTCATTTAAAAACAGTTATAATATGGAAATTTTGGCTAATGCATTTGGTTAATTTTACTATCATTGAGTTCTGACTAATAAATAGTTCGTGTCTATAGCTCTGCTTTCCTTTAAAAATTAAGAAAAAAGGGCAAACTTAGTCCTGATCGGCTGAATTTCTGTGTGAGGGATGGTCTCCAGGACATGCATCATTATCAAAATTTGACTTCTCGACATTAGTGGATGCTCATGTAGATCACGCACTCTTAGTTTGGTTCATATTTTAACAATTGGGCCATCTTTTTTGCAGTATGCTGAACTCAAACCAGTTCCATGCGTGACCTATTCAGATGCTCAGAATTTGAGGGAAACATGTGCCACTCCAATTCTTAAACAGGTAATCTTATTTCTATTACAATGCAAGGTGTCATTTTAAATGTTTTTTCTGATGAGATTTTCTTATCCAGTTCTAGAATTTGGAAATATCTCCTTTGTTTTTCTGATGTCTTTAGTTGAATGTTGTCTTTTTTGTCCTATTATTACATTGGCACCATTTTATTTATTAATCTGGCCAAGATAGTTGCTATAACATATATTTCACATTCATACTAGGTATTGTCTGGATATTGTTTATTCTTTTCCTTCAGGCTGAAGCTTTCATAGAAAATTATGGCTGTAAGGCTTAAATTATACCTTGGGCATAATGAGATTAATATAAGAAGGAAGGATTTCATAGTCAAACTAACTTGATATGTTTGCAATATATTTTGCTGCAGAAAGTGATTGCTCAGTAGACTTGATCACGGTTTTATCAAGCCCAGCCTGTGAAAAAAATTACTCTAAGATTGGGCCTGGATAATTTCTTTAATTTTTGGCTCAGGCCCAAACCTTAAGAAAAAGCCCGGCTTGCCCATTTCAGTTGCAAGCTAACTAGTTCTGAATTTTTGAGTCCTAAATTCTGGAAGAAGACAGAAGGATGGTATCCCACGTTCCACTATAGAAACAAATTATCACTAGATGCTGTGCATAGTGCAGCTGATCAAGATGCTAGAATCAAAATGTTCACCACAAACAATAAAATATGTCTAAACACTTTCTGATAATGGTAAGTTAAAATTGTAAAACATGTTTCAGATAGCTTTTATAGCAAACAAAGATATGATAATACATCACTTATATCATCAACTTTCCAAACATGGGAATAGCACAGTATAAAATTGAAGATTGAAGAATGACAGCTCCAAGCTGATTCTGTTAGATGGCTCTGACATCACATATATATTCTGTATCACCTATAATTAATTAATGAGATCCTTGTCAGATAAAATTAATGTGGTGCTTTTTGCAAACAAGAAACGTGCCATTCCCCGTGTCGTTAAATTGAGGGATCCGCAATATTTAATATTAGATTCTGATATCCCATTCTATGTTGAAAATATTGTAAAATAATATTATTGGGCATTTGGCTAAGGTAAGGTAAGGAAAATTGAAAATATGATAAAATAATATTATTGATTAATAATATTAAAAAAAAACAAAAGTTGATTACAATATGGGGTAGGCTTAGGCTCAGACTGATCTTGGAAAAAACCTTGAGCTTGATCCATTTTATATTCGAGTTTTTTTAAAATGGATTCGTTTTGTATTGAGCTTTTCTAGGATCAAATCTGTTTTCTTAGGCTAGGCGGGCTTTCTATCCTATGATTAGTCTATGCTCATGCACTTGTTTAACATGATCAGTTATCTTATATAGGCAAAGTGAAACATGCATATTTTCTTTTCTTTTCTTTTCTTTTCCTTAACTAAGTTATTGGTTAGACGATTATCATTTTTCTCAAAGGTAGGCAAATGTGGACATTTATCTACAATAGAGTTTTCCCTATTTACTTTTTCTGGCTGCATGTTCTGAACTCCTTGAATCCATTGAAATGTCATAATCAGTCCATGAATAATGCCTTCTCATTGCCTGAAATTTATGAAGAGTAGTTAACCTTTATTACTCAATAAACATTTGGAATGATTAATATTTGCCATCATATATGATACTTGGGCTTTCCGATCTGCAAGTGGTTCCATATCTGCTTTTGTTCCAGGATTAGGTTTAAATATCAATATGTTGTTGTTAGTATTTAAAGAGTATTGAAAGCATATTACTTCCCCACCCCCCCCCCCCCCCCCAAAAAAAAGGAGTATTGAAATACAGATTCTTTATCATATTGTACTTTCAAAACTATAGTTCTTTGTGTTGGATGGGAAATGACAGCCAAAGAAGTATGAAAGAGGGATATCAATTACCAAAGTTTCCTGCTTTAAAATTTATTTCTCTAGTGATTAATCTTTGCATGATGACTTCTACTTGAATTTATTTTTTCTAGGGATATCAAAGAGGGAAATGACAGCCTAGATACAAACTTGATATTTCTGTCAAACCCTCATCTCCAAGAAATAATTGCATCACTTAATGATATAAATATAATTCAATCTTCTCATATTGCATCACTGGGCCTACTGACATACTGTAAAAATATCAAATCACATAATGATTTCATTTATTATTTGTAGATTTAATATTTCCTTCATTCTCTTCTATCTACTCACTGTCAATGCCATCATATCCTAACATACATGGTTTTGAAAACTAATTTACTGTGAAATGTCAACTATGTACCTTTGTAGGTCAAGAATGATGTTACCCGATATCGGTATGGGGATGAGCAGCATTTGGATGAGGCATTGAAACGGATACTCCAATATGGTCTAGTATGTTATTTGATGTACTGCATTTCTTTTAGGTGCATAATTATCATTTGTATATTATATTTTTTTCATCTCATATTTCAAGGGCAAAATTAACATCTTATTCTTTGTTTTACAACACGCACAGAAGCATGTAAAATTTATTATTGAATGGCTTTGAACATGAGATGAGATAAGGTGTGGGTGCACATTGTGACAACATGTGCAGAAACTGATAGTTGTAGTTAGTTCTCCAGTGAGGGAGCCTTTTCCCTCTTTCAAAGATCTTTTCAGTGTATGAGGGGTTTCTGGTGAGGTCTGCATTACCAAAATTGGCAATATTGTCAAAAACAATTTTGTGCCAAAAGCTTGAATTGTTTGGAGGAAGCCTGTGAATTGGTCCCCTCACATGAAACCCCTTAGGGCTTGGAGCGTGGACAAAGCTTAGACCCACCATACATGGTTTAAAAATTTAATTTAATTTAATTGAGAGAATAGAAGGAGCATGGTGTTTGTTCATGAAGGCTTTGTTGCCATGTAGGAAACTTTTCATCCAAAAGCATAAGCTTTCAGTAGGAGAGTCATGAATGGTCTTTATTTTTATCATTAATAAAATTAATGAACATAATGGATGATACTGGCCAGCAGCTTTATCTGATAAAGATGGAATTCAAGTGGAAATCTGGAATCCTTTGGAGTACTAGCAGATGCTGCAGAGAGGATACTGCAGGAGGAAATTTTGAAAATCGGGCAACATAGTGGCTCCTGTTCACAGGGATAGATGACAAACATGGTGGATACTTGATTCTTTTAGCGGATAAAATATTTGCTTTCATTGGTTAATGAAAATGCCTACTTTGGATCTAGCAAACTCAATTCTCAGAAAGTATTTCAAGGCCAAGATCTTTAATTTCAAATATACTAGATAATTTCTTCTTCAAATTTAACAGTTCAGCATCATCATCACCTATCAAGATAATGTCATTCACAAAGACGATTAAAACAGCAATTTTACCATCTGAATGTTTAAAAGACAGGGTGAGATCTGCCTGACTTTGTGTTTACATTCTATGGTAGTATGGGGTGATTATTAGGTTACTGCCTGATTCTAATTCTGTGCCTTCATTGGTATCTGATGGAGTTTGACAAACATAAATGCTATGGTGTGAAGTTCATTTCTTATTTGTACTCTGAAAAACTCAATATTTGTGAAATGTGAAACTTGATATGATTGATTTGACATGGAAGTGTTATGATATATTTTTAATCTTTGACTTATGAAATTAATTTATTTGCTTTACATTTCCAGGGAGGAGGGATACCAAGGAGGAATGCACCTGTTCTACAAATGATTCGTGAAGAAGTATGATTGTCCAATTTGGGTTAATTCATTTATCTATTCTATATCTGATGTTTCTTTTTTAATATCATTCTAATTCTATGGGCAAAAGCCTAAAGAAAAATATTGATGGTTTTTCATTTTCTACGCTGATAATAGATTGTAGGAAGTTATTGCTACACGTTAATAGTATAGCAATACTAGAATATTAGAATAAAATTAACTAGCGTAGTTAGTTTAACTTAGTTAGTTAGTTATAGCTGTTACCAACAAATACTCTCGCTCTTATAGATTATAAGTAAGTAGGGAAGTCATTGTATAGGTTGTTGATTGAATTCATATTTCACAGATTTCCTTTTATCCCCCCCCCCTCTCTCTCCCTCTCGCGTGGTGATCCTTGCACCATTTTGGTATCAGAGCATGATCTGGTATCACAATGGCTCTCAAAACTCGATCTCAGGATCAATTGATAGAGCTTGATCAATGTTTGGATCAAACCAATGTTGAACTTGGCGAAGTGAAACAATATGTCACTAGGATCAAAGACATGGTTGCAGATATGGCGTTGAAGTTTTATCCCCCCCTCTCTCTCTCTCTCTCTCGCGTGGTGATCCTTGCACCATTTTGGTATCAGAGCATGATCTGGTATCACAATGGCTCTCAAAACTCGATCTCAGGATCAATTGATAGAGCTTGATCAATGTTTGGATCAAACCAATGTTGAACTTGGCGAAGTGAAACAATATGTCACTAGGATCAAAGGCATGGTTGCAGATATGGCGTTGAAGTTTTCCTAGTAGTTTGTGCTAGTGAATGGAGGAGATCACATCCTAGCATCAAGCACCAATGGTCATAGAGGAGGTAATGGATGTCCTCAATTCAGCTCATTTATTGGTATTCCATCCAACAATTACATGTTTCCATCCAAAATGACTTGGATTGAATTCCCTAGGTTCAGTGGTTTGGATTTCTGTGGCTGGCTTTATCGTTCAAAGCAATTCTTTGAAATTGATGAAATGCTGGAGAATCAGAGAATTAGGTTCGTGAGTATTCATCTGGAAGGTTAGGCACTACAATGGCATCTTGGTTTTTTGAAAAGGAAAAGGCTGACTGATGCAATGGCTGAAATTAAGAGTCTTAAGCAAGAGGATTCGGTTAGTGAGTATCAAGAAAATTTTGAAGAGCTGTTATTGTAAGTTGATTTACTAGAACCACTTGCCATCAATTGTTTCTTGGGAGGATTGCATTTTGATGTACAGACAACAGTGAGATTGTTCAACCCTAGCACTTTAGCTAATGCAATGTATTTGGCACGCCTACAAGAACATCCTATCCTGGCCATACACTCTCATGCCCGTACCTCTACAAAAAAAGTTCCCCAATAGTACCACCTATCCATCTTTTAGCCATAATTCCACAAAACCCACTACCATCAACCAACTTACTATTTCATCTACCAAATCTTACACCTCTATTGATAAGCCACTACCAGCTTCCAGTGTTAGTTCTTCCACTACCAATAAACATGTCAAACAATTGACTAAGAAAGAGATGGATGAGAAAAGGATGAATGGTCTGTGCTATTGATGTCTTGAAAGATATACTTCTAACCATAAATGTCTCAATTCGCAATTGTTTATGATTATGGTTCAGGAAGAGGAAGAAGATGAGTTCCAGGATGCGTGTGAGGCAAAGGAAGAATTACCTACAGAACATTCACAGTGTACTACTCACATTTCTTTGAATGCTATTGAAGGGAAAGAGGGTTGTTCCACTATGAAAGTGGAGGGCAGAATCAAGAAACAACCTGTAATGATTTTGCTAGACTCAGGAAGCTCACATAATTTTTTGGATGCTACGGTGGCTAAGCAGTTAAAGTTACAAGTACAGGAAGCTACCAGTGTACAAGCTATTGTAGCAAATGATCACAAACTAGAAATTATTAAGAAGCATATAGACTTACCATGGACAGTGTAAGTCGAATCCTTCTGCTCAACCTTTTTACTCATGGATTTGGGAGGCTATGACATGATTTTGGGGGTTGAATGGCTATCTAAATTGGGCAGATTTATTTGGGATCTACAGGCTAAAGTCTTGGAGTTTATATTAGATGGCAAATGGTATAGAGTTGAAGGTGCTAACCCAAAGAGAGTATTATTTGGGGAATGGCAGCTCGCAGATAAGCGTGTCCTCACAGCTCAACATGCTTATCCAATTCATGTTGCCTCTAGTTCACAAGGTAGTGGGCCTTTTCTTCAAGCAGAAACGAAGCCAATTACTAAAGAGCTGAAATTTGAATTGAAAGCTGTTCTAGAGACCTTTGCTAATATTTTCCAAGAGCCTAAATTCCTGCCTACTTCATGAGTGTTTGATCATTCCATCCATCTCAAGGGGGACCATCCTTTTAGCTCAAAGCCATATCAATATGGCCTAATATAGAAGTCAAAAATTGAGAAACAAGTGCAAGAGATGCTCAAGAATGGGTAATTTATGATAGTAGCAGTGCCTTTGCATCACCGGTAGCATTGGTTAAGAAGAAGGACGGCTCTTGGCATTTTTTGTATCAATTATAGGAAGCTAAATGAACATATTATCAAAAATAAATTTCTTTTTCCAGTGGTTGAAGAGCTATTAGATGAACTCTATGATGCTGCCTTCTTTTCCAAGCTTGATTTACAAGTTGGGTATCACCAAATCTGTATGAAACCAAAAATGTGGAGAAAAAGCCTTTTTGCACTCATGAAGGGTTATATGAGTTCTTTGTTATGTCATTTGTGTTGGCTAATGCCCCAGTTATCTTTCAAGGACTCATGAATGTTATCTTTAAGCCGTTCCTATGGAAATTTATTCTTTTTTTTTTTTGGGATGATATCCTCATCTACAGCAATACTTGATCTAATCACATGCAGCACTTAAAAATCGCCCTTGTCACATTAAGGGAGCACCAATTGTTCACCAAGAGGATTGAGTGTGCTTTCGGGGCTCCTAGGATTGGAAAAGGATGTTTGTAGCTTTGTCGAAAGTTGTACCATTTGTCAATGTTTCAAACATGAGACCATACCTACTCTTGGGTTACTTCAACCACTTCCAATTCTTGATTCCATATGGTCTGATTTGTCTATGAACATTATGGGCGGTCTACCCGAGTCCTATTCCAAGTTGATTATTTTAGTGGGTGTGGATCATTTTAGTAAGGCAACACATTTTATGACACTTCGACGCCCATATTCTGTTGTGGATGTGGTCTAAGTGTTTATGGACAATGTTGTGAAGCTCCATGGGCTTCCTAAGTCCATAGTTACAGATAGTGACCTAATCTTTTGTGGTAAGTTTTGGCAAGAGCTGTGAAGACTTTATAAGGTTTGTTTGGCTTACTCTTCTACATATCATCCTCAAATGGATAGCCAAATAGAGGTGCTCAATCACTATTTAGAGTGTTACCTTAGATTCATGACCGGTGACTATTGTAAACAGTGGTTGAAATGGCTTCCTATGATAGAATTGTGGTACAACACCACCTTCCATTTTGCCATTGGTATGACTCCCTGTCAGGCTGTTTATTGAGTGCTACCACTAGTCCATTTACCTTATTTAGTAGGAGATTCACCTAATGATCTGGTTGACTGATGCTGTCAAGAGAGAAAAGCCACAATTCAGCTGCTGAAACTGTAATTGTGCAAAGCTCAGAATCATATGGTGCAATTAGCAATCAAGCACGGAACTGAAGTTGGGGATTTAGTTTATTTGAAGCTTCGTCCTTTTTGAAGGAACCTCATCAACAATTCATCCTTACATAAGCTGGCAGCCAAATTCTTTGGTCCATATAAGGTGGTCAAAAAGGTGGGTGAGGTTGCTTATCAATTTGAATTCCCAACAATAGTAGGGTGCACCTTGTGTTTGATGTCTCTCTCCTTAAGAAACACATGGGAGAAAGGGTCCTTGCTCGTTCCTCTTTTCCTCCAATTGATTCTAATAGTCACTTTCTCATGGAACCAGCAAGGATTTTGGGGCGCAAGATTGTCAAGAGGGGCCTCCTACCTGTTACCTAGGTGTTAGTTCGTTGGCGACATACTAATGCTAAGGATGCTACATGGGAAGACCTATCCACCATTAGAAGTCAGTTTCTTGAATTTCCTACTGCAGCAGCTCTTATTTCTCCTAATCCTTGAGGTCAAGGATTGCTTTCCCTTTTTCCTTTTTTCTTTTTTTGTTTTTGAGCAAAAATACCTAGATTGGGTTTTTTATCTTATTCTAAAAAATGATGGAGTACATCGAAATATATAATGGAGATGGTAAACCACAAGACGTTGCTCATCTCAATTCCAAAAATCAAGAAATTAATTATCCAGTAAATCATATCAAATCCTAATCAGATCTGACCATAATAGTAGCGAAAAGCAAGTAACAATAATTTGAAAAATAAAATAACGGATAAAGAGGAATATTGAGTAAATGGCCCTAAAATTTTAAGCCCAATTCCTCTCCAACACTCCCCCTCAGGCTAGAGAATATATGTTTATCATTCCCAGCTTGTCACTAAGTTTTTCAAACTTGACTCTTGAAAAAGCTTTAGTCAAGATATCTGCAACTTGGGTGCTAGAGGTTGTGTAGGTGAGATCAATGATACTAGAATCTATCTTTTCTTTAATAAAGTGACGATCAATCTTCACATGCTTAGTTCTATCATGATGTATGGGATTCTTGACAATCCCAATTGTGGCCATGTTGTCACACCATACTTTAATTGGGTTAGTATCATAGATTTTTAATTCCTTCAGCAATCTCAACATCCACATCCCCTCACAAATTCCTTATGTTAATGCTCTATATTCTGCCTCTGCACTATTCCTAACAACAACAAATTGTTTTTGACTGCGCCAAGTAACTAGATTTCCCTACATAAAGGTATAATACCCGGTGGTAGATCTTCTATCAGTGACAGAACCTGCTCAGTCAGCATTAGTATACACCTCCAGGTTCCAGGATCTCCCTTTCTCAAAGTATAGTCCCTTACCAGGTGTCATCTTCAGGTATCTCAAGATTTTGTATACCGAATCCATATGTTCTTCCTGTGGTTGACTCATGAACTGACTAACAACACTCACTGGAAAATATATATCGGGTCTAGTATGTGACAGGTAGATTAGCTTACCAACAAGTCTTTGATATCTTCCAGTGTGGACTGGTGCACCTTCTTTCTTCAAGTTTTCTTTATAGTTAGCTTCCATGGGAGTATCTGCTAGCTTTGCCCCCATCATCCCTGTTTCTCTCAAGAGATCAAGAGTATATTTTCTCTGTAACACAGTTATTCCCTTCTGAGTTCTAGCCACTTCCATTCCTAGAAAGTATCTAAGGCTTCCAAGATCTTTCACATCGAAAGTTCTTGCCAACGATTTCTTTAGATGACTCGCACCTTCCGCGTCATCTCCTATGATGATTATGTCATTCACATAAACTATTAGTATAGATAGTTTGCCTCTTGAGTGTAGAACAAATAATGTATGATCTGCTTGGCATTGTGCATATCCAAGCTCCCTAACCACCTTGGTAAACCTTTCAAACCAAGCATAAGAGGATTATTTTAGCCTATAAAGTGATTTGAGCAATCTGCATACCTTAGTAGCATTTTTCCGCCCTGAGAGTCTTGGTGGGACTTCCATGTACACCTTCTCATCCAAATCACCATTCAGGAAGGCGTTCTTCACATCAAGCTGATATAAGGGCCAATCTAGATTTGCTGCTAGAGAGAATAGGATTTTTATTGTATTCAACTTTGCCACAGGTGCAAAAGTTTTTTGGTAGTCAATTCCATGGGTTTGGGTGAATCCTCTTGCAACCAATCTTGCCTTATACCTGTTTATGCTCCCATCCTGATTGGACTTCATAGTAAATATCCACTTGCATCCAACAGCCTTCTTACCACTAGGTAAGTTCACCATCTTTCAAGTTTTATTCTTTTCTAAAGCCTGCAATTCTTTCATAATAGCCTGTCTCCATTTTGGATCAGAATAGGCTTCTTGGAAATTTCTTGGAATTTATTCATTAGAGATACTAGTAATGAAAGCTTTAAATTTTGAAGACAACCTCTCATAAGAGACAAATTTATTAATGAGATGTTGTGTACATGACCTTACCCCTTTTCGTAGTGCTATTGACCACCCTAAATCATCAGAATTTGAAGTAAGGGTTGGCTCTTGGCTCGGCCTTAGAATGGAAAGGACTTCTTCATTGTCTTGTTGGCATGCATTGCTTTCATCTTGCCTGCATGTGGACTGAACTTCTTCATTAGATGACTAACTCACCCTAATTTCCTAATTTTTTCCTCTCTCCAGATCATTAAGAGGTTGTTCAAGGTCTGTTTCAGGTCTGATTTCATTGGTTTCTTCTGGTACAGTATAATATGGAAGTTGATCAGGGATACTGGGGTTTTTTTTTAGGTGTGACTGAAAGGTTTGGTGTTGTTATGGGATAGATCAGCGGTTGTCCAGAGGATATGTGAGGCTGTTCATGTCCCAGAAATGTCCATTCCTTAACTTTTTCCCCCTAAATGGGTGTTTTTGGGTAATAGGGTTGATCTTTAAAGAAAGTGACATCCATGGTGACGAAGTATTTTCTCAAGGTGGGGGAATAACATTTATACCCTTTTTAAGTAGGTGAATATCCGAAAAAAATACATTGATGAGCTCGTGGGTCAAGTTTACCCCCATGGTCATTATGAACAAAAGCTATATACCCAAAAACTTTTGGAGGTAAAGAGGTAGCAATGGGTATGTTGGGATGTGTTTCCAAAAGTTTATTTAGAGGTGTTTGAAAGTCAAAGACTTTTGTTGGCATTCTATTGATTAGGTATGCTGCAATAAGAACTGCATGTACATTATGGAACAACATAATTGTCCGTGCCACTTCCAAGAGATGTCGATTCGTTCTCTCAGCAATACCATTTTGTTGAGGTGTGTTAACATAAGAGGTTTGGCGATAGATGCCATGTTGATGAAGATATTGAATGAATGAGGAGCTAAAATATTCTTTTGCATTGTCACTTCAAAGACTTGAATAGAGGTTTTGAATTGATTGTGCACAAGGTTACAAAAGTTGGTAAAGGTTTTGAATACATCAGATTTTTCTTTCATAAGAAACACCCAAGTTAACCTGGTGTGATCATCAATAAAAGTAACAAACCATCTAGCTTGTGAAAGAGTTTCAATTTTAGCTAGCCCCTAAATGTCACTATGGACTAAAGCAAAGGGTTGAGTAGGTTTGTAGATATGGGATGGGTATGAAGTTTTGTTATGTTTAGATAACTGATACACATCACATTTGAAAGAAAAATCACTTTTATTAATAGGAAAATCAAGAAACAATTTTTGCATATAACTCAAACTAGGGTAGCCTAACTTAGTGTGCCACAACATGACATCTTTATTGCTAAAAGCTGATCTGAAAACAGCCTTAGCTTGTGCTTTATTGACTCTCTCTCTCTCTGGAACCTTCAAGATAATAAAGTCCTTCCCAAACCTTGGCTTTGCCAATCATCTTTCCTAACTCCAAATTCTGCATGATACAACCATGTGAAGAGAAGTGAACATCATATTCATAATGATCAAGTAGTTTACTAATCGATAACAAGTTGCAATGCAAATCTAGAACATATGACACTTCTCTTAATATCAAAGTATTTGATACATTGACACTGCCCATTCCATGTACCCTAGTATATTTACCATCTGCCACCTTCACATGCATTTCCTCATGACAAGGTTGAAAATCTTTAATAAGAGACAAATCACTGGTTATATGATCAGTAGCATCTGAATCGACAATCCAGGTGTTTTTATGATGAACTTTGGAATGAAGAGCAATGAAGATTTTACCTACTTAAGCCAAACTACAACTACCTATAACCTTCTCATGGTGTGAGTTGAACTTGTCATGTTTGTCTGGCAGCTTTCTTAGCAATTCCACCTCTTCTTTGCTAAAGAGTTTCCCTTCGTGATCAGGTTTTTCTTCACTTGCAGCATTATATCCCTTTGCCTCTTGCCTCCTTTTTCCTTTAGCATTGGGGGGCTTACCATGTAGCTTCCAGCATGTAGCTTTTGTATAACCATTCTTATTACAATAATCACACCATTTGGTTGACTTCTTACCTTTCTAATCTGGGATGGGCCTTTTTGCAACCATAGCAGAAGATTCAAGTGAATCAAGAGAGAGGCTACTTGAAGATCCGTGGAAAGTACCTTTTAAAAGTTGCTTTCCACTTTTCTCCCATTTCACAATATTAAAAGCTTCTTGAAGAGATGGAAGAGGACGAGTACTCATGATTCTTCCTCTGACATCCTCGTAGATGTCATTTAGGCCAAGTAAAAATTCATAGATTCTCTCTCGCTCGACCAACTTCTTAAAGTAAATCAAATCAGCATTACATGACCATTGATGTGTATCAAACAGGTCAATTTGTTGCCATATCTTCTTCATGGAGTTGTATGTTGTGACGTTCTTGTCTACTTGCTTAAGTTCTTGTAACATGCCTTTCAATTGAAAGAGAGCTGCTGTATTCTCCATAGTCGAGTATGTTGTTTTGACCGAATCCCAGATCTCCTTGGCTGAGGTAGCCAATAGATAACCTTCACTGATTTCAAGATCCATGGAATTGACAAGCCATGTCATTACCATGTTATTTTCAGCAATCCAGGTTTCCAACTTTGGATCCCCTTCTTCAGGCTGTGGGGCTTCACTAGTGAAGTACTTTTCCTTTTTCTTCCCATGAACATACATCAACACACTTTGGGACCATGGAGATAGTTGTTGCCAATCAACTTGTGAGCTATAATGAATGACCGAGATTGGTCACTAATTGTAGTGACTGCCTGAGGTTGTGATTGGAATGAATTAGAGTTATCGTCCTGTATTTTGACATTCAAAGCACTACCCATAGTCCCAAATACCATCTTGCTCCTTGAGTCCATCTTATTGAGCAAGTAGAAGACTAGGTCGACTAGACCACGTCTTGTAAGGAATGTCTGGAGCTAAATCGAATATCTCTGTGAAGGTTCAAACAGCTTCTCTGCGTGTCTATGTCATGGGATAGCGACTCTGTTTTCAATGGGAGAGTCTGTCGCATGTTTCTCTTCCGACAAGCAACTCTCTCTCTCTCACTTCAAGTGCCGCGATGAGAAGCCTGTGTGATCGTCTCTTCGACAGAGTCAAAGGATGGAAGATTTATCCTCTGCTCTGGACGAAACAGTCGCTGGCTTCTCTCTTCGTTGCTCAAGCTCTAATACCATGAGCAAAAATACTCAGATTGGGGTTTTTATCTTATTCTAAAAAATGATGGAGTAGATCGAAATATATAATGGAAATGGTAAACCACAAGATGGTACTCATCTCAATCCCAAAAATCAAGTAGCAATAAATCCTAATCAGATCTGATCATAACAATAGCGAAAAGCAAGTAGCAATAATTTGAAAAATAAAATAACGGATAAAGAGAGATATAGAGTAAATTGGCCTAAAATTTTAAGCCCAATTCCTCTCCAACAGTTTTTGTTTTTGTTTTTTTTGGTTGGGGGGAAGAGGGGGGGGAGGGAACGGGAATCATTGTTATGCATTAATAGTATATCAATACTAGAATATTAGAATAAAACTAACTGGAGTAGTTAGTTTAACTCAATTAGTTAGTTACAGCTGTTACCAACTAATACCCTTTCCTTCTTACAGATTAAAAGTAAGCAGGGAAGGCATTGTATAAGTCATTGATTGAATTCATATTTCACAGATTTCTCTCCCTCTCCTTCTCCCTCTCTCTCTCTCTCTCTCTAACTGTGTGGGTGCTCCTTGCACCACTTATGGTACTAGTTCATCTCTTCCTCTCTCTATCCTACAATAAAAGCACCATATTTTTTATTTTCTATTTTTCTTCTCATCCTTTTACTATCTATATATAAAATAAATTATTTTTAAGATGGCTTTCAAATTTCTTTAAGTCTGTTTTCATCTTCTTTATGTGTGCTCTTTTTGTCGGTCTTTATGTAATCTTTGTATAATTTATATGTTATTTTTAATTTCAATCTTTATTGTAAGCCTATATGTTCCGAATTTTCCAGTTAATCAATGTAGTCAATTGGCAAGCTATAATCTTCAGCAATTATTCTTGGGCTTAGGATTGGATCCCTTCAATATTGCCTTCTCAATTATGCAGGACTGGCCTTATAGCCATTTTGGTAACTCAAGCTTATGTCAACTTCATTTATGCAAGAAGATGTTTAATCTATGGATTTAAGGAGTCCAAAATTTTTGAGTGATTGCTTGCTAGATTTCCTCGTGCCAATATCTGTGTTGAATTGAGATGCTGCCTTGAGAATAATTCATTAGAGAATCTTTTAGTTGATTAGACTCTACGGTCATTGCCTAATTGATCTTGCCTTATGATGCTACTATATATTAGGTCACGCCACTCGGTAAATACTGTTTGGTCTTGGTTTTTGAGGCCAAAGCTCTGCAGTTGTCAGACTTTGAACAGAGACAGGTAAGAAACTTTGCTTTACTGTAGCATTTACTATTAACGTGCTCACAAAATAAAAGAGGGCAAACACCCAAAAAAAGAAAATTCCATCTGCATGTTCAACAAAAACCCCATAAACAATTCTTTCCCTCCAAAAAAGTTGCAATGGCAAAAATCAGTGGATGAAAGCTTATGCATTTGACTCTTACCGAGTCATGAAATTCCTGCAAACATAATAGAGTTCCACAAAGCCTCCTCATATTGATGGAAACCAAAGTAAAATAAGATACCAAAGTCACATTGAGTAATATGAACTACTCAATAAAATATTTAAGTGGGGTGGTTTTCTCACCTCATTTGGATGCCCGTCACATATTATGCTAAAAAATCAATTCAATATACTAAAATTGTCTCAAAGAATTTGAGGAGAACCTCCTTTTAAGTGAAAATTTTGAAGATCTTGATACAAAGTTACCAAAGCAGATGTATAATGATATAACTATTAGCCTGTGAACTGTACACCAAAAATGCATAACCTAATTGTCAAAAGATAGAATGTACTTTTAGTCCTTATAATACCTTAAGTAAGCGTGGCAAATAGGTGGATTCTAAATCAGATTAAAATGGACGGGTCAATCTTGACCCATTTATTTGCTTAAATTTTAGTAAAAAGCTTCTCGGATAATTCAACCCATCCATGACCCATTTTTTGGATGTGTATTCATCCTTTTGTGAACCCTTTTATTTGGATGGATATATGATCCATCCAATCTGCCAATTACTTAAATATTATATTAAAATGTATAGTTTAATAAAAATTAATATTCTAAATTTATTCTTGATAATTTTTTTTTTCAAAATATACTTGTATTTTAAAGCAGCAACTTTAATATTCTTCTCAAAATTTAGAAAGAACAAAAAAGAAAAGGCTAAAAAATGTATGTGCGCATGTCTGCCAATGCATGTGTGCTTATATAAATGTGTGTGTATTTGTGTGTATCTCTATATATATATATATATATATATATATTTGTATACATACACAAATGTATGTATGGATATATATACACACATGGATTTGCTCTGTGTTTATATGAATGTGCACACCCATGCATGTGTGTATGTCTATATATATATATATGTATATATGTATGTATACATGCATGTATGGATATATGCAAGTGCATGCCCATATGTGTATGCACATGCACATGTATTGTGTGCTTATACGAATGTGTGTGTGTGTATAATATATATTGGTTTGTATATACATATATATGCGCAAATGTGTGTATGTATATGTATGCATGCATGTGTCCGTATATGCACGTACGTGCCCATGTATATATATGTGTGTGTGTGTATGCTTATACAAATAGGTGTGTCTATATATGTGTATTTGTATACACATGCAGATGTATATATGTATTTGTATATAGATGGATTTGCTGTGTTTATATGAATGTGCACACCCATGCATGTGTGTATGTCTATATATATATGTATATATGTATGTATACATGCATGTATGGATATATGCAAGTGCATGCCCATATGTGTATGCACATGCACATGTATTGTGTGCTTATACGAATGTGTGTGTGTGTGTATAATATATATTGGTTTGTATATACATATATATGCGCAAATGTGTGTATGTATATGTATGCATGCATGTGTCCGTATATGCACGTACGTGCCCATGTATATATATGTGTGTGTGTGTATGCTTATACAAATAGGTGTGTCTATATATGTGTATTTGTATACACATGCAGATGTATATATGTATTTGTATATAGATGTGTGCATATATGCATATGCATGCCGATATCTGTGCCTATATATATGTGTGTGTGTGTGTGTGTGTGTGTACATGCACATTTGTATATATGTATGTGTATGTGCATGTATGTACATGCGTTTAAGAGGGTAGATCTAATGGGTCAAAAGTGGATGGATCTATTGGATCGGTCCAGATCCATCCATTAAAAATTGGATCCAATTTTATCCAATATATTTTATCTATAATTTTTAATGAACGGATTGAGCAAATTTATGAATCATGGATATCCATTGCCACCCCTACTTGGAAGAGTTAGACAATTTAATATATTTATTACCGCAATATAGACAGAAAGCTTTAACCTTTCATGGTGAAATCTTTTGCTATTTGATTCAATTCATATTTCATTTAATTGAAGCATAAGGTCCACAGGCATTTTAACATCTAGGTATAGGTGCTAACTTTCTGTTCAATTATGTGTTTAGGCAAAATTTGCGTCATTCTTTGGGCCAGGAATTACAGCTGAAGTTGGTGAGTCTTTAATTGCAGACCGCTCTGGTTATAAGCAAACACGTATGAATTAAAGCCACAAAAGTTTTGAAATGCATGCATTCTGATGTATTATTTTGTGTGCAGCGAAGGGTGAGAAAGATCTATACGAGGTTCGGCTTATATCCAACGCAGACGCCAATGCATCTCCTTCGTGAAGTGTGTGACAATTTTAGTCTGCTCTGCCATCCTGCTTGTTTCATTGAATCACGAGCCTTAGGTCCGTTGAACTTTGTAAAAAGAGTAGATTGAAAAAGGCATCGAGGTGTAAATTTTGAGATTGATTAAAAGAAAAGGAGAAGCATTTGGAAAGAAATAGCCAAGGCTTCTGGAGAGCACATTATTTGCGTTATTTTACACTTGATGTACAGGTAAGAAATTAGTTTCATATCTGCTGAAATTTGCTTGCCAACTTGTTTGTGATTGATAGAGACTTGGGTTGCTCTATTCATGATTTTGAAATGCTGCTTGCAAGAAGCTCATATGAATACCAGGTTATTGGAGGTCACTGATATATAATACTGCACATTAGAGGTAAAACACATGGAGACAAGTACAAATAGGGGGACAGATTAAAGAAAATTTCTTATTTGACTCCACCTCTTCCTAATTAGGAATCTATAAAATGTGGTGCGAGAGTTATCGTTTTTATTTTTATTCATTATTTATTATTATTTTGAAACTGACTTTTTTGATGGCAAGTGGAATATCTGCCCATTAACAATGTAGATCTACAGGTAGCAGCCGCACAATTTTTTTGAATTCTTCATTAATTTAAACCTATATTGTGTTGTTCTCGTTCCACCTGCTACAAAACTTATTAGAGATGAAATTCATATATAGAAGAAAGAAAAAGAGATATATCAGAGAGAAGGAGGAAAGAGAAAATATTATTAATTATCAAAATATTATTACGGAGGTAAGTCTGTAGAGTTTGGCTCTACTAACTGAAACAAATATATTTTGTTTGAACAGAATGATAACAGACTTTAACTGCCTCTACGCTTAAGCAATTTCATATTCTTTCTTACATTTTCCTGCGAACGTACGGTGCCAATATCTTCTAACCTGAGTTTGTGTCCCAATGAACTGAACCTCGAAGTGGATATAGGCTTGGTAAGTACGTCTTCTGTCCCGTTACAAAGATGGAATATGGCATACTGAGACTTTTTTTTTTTTTCCCTTTCTTAAAGGCTTTCTCTCTCACGAAGAAAATTCCAATTTGATGTGTTTGGTGTAGCCTGAAGCACTGGTTTGCAGATATTAAGAAAGCGCTGTGGTTGTGAAAGAAGTCGGTTGGCTTTTGAGGCCGGGGTATATGTAATTCTTGCAGAAGAGACTTGTGCCAATTTACAAGCCTTGAGGTTCTTAGACATTCAATGTGTGTTGTCATTTACAAAATCATCTCTATAGTATTGATTGCTAGATTCCATGGCTTAATGGACAATATTATTTGTCCTAATCAATGTGCCTTTATCAAAGGGAGAGTAATCTCTAGTAACATTCTGATGGCTCATGAGATCATGCATTATCTTGAGGACTAAGAAGGGTAATGGGAATCATGAATGACTTTCAAGTTGGATATAAGCCTATAATTGTGTGGAGTGCACCTTCTTTGAAAAAGTTTTGCTGAAATTAACTTTCACCCTAATTGTGTTAAGCTTGCTATGCAGTGTTTTAGTACAGCCTTTTACTCTGTTGCTGTTGAGGGAGAATCTTTTGGGGATATTTCCACTCTAGATGCCTTCTCCGAGGTGACTCTCACCATATATCTGTTTTTCATGTCTGCCGAATCTCTCATTTCCTTGAAGGAGCTAAAGCTCGCTCGCTGTCATACAATTTGTCTAATAACAAAAGTTAGGATAGAAATATTGCATATATAATCCTTAATTTAAAAAACTTTTGTGATAGTTATTTCAATCATGAGGTGAGTGACCCAATTTTCATGCACGGCAACCCAAACTGTCAGCCACTTTTCACCACGCAAAGAGAACAAAACATAGCATCATGACCATCGACCAAGGAACAAAAAAGTACGTAATATCGACCACCATAATTAATTGCCCTTTTATTTTTTCCTCTCCTGTTTCCTTTCCAAAAAGCACAAGCTTAACCCTTAAAATTACTGCAGATGCATCCGTTCATCATTTTGCAGCCTCTTTTGCTTGACAACGAGTGATGGTGATATTAATCTTTCTGTGTCTTCCCTTCTCTTTGGGCCATTTCTTCTTGATCCATGGAAAGCACCCACCTTGCCTCCAAAGTTGCTCCACTTTCTTTCCAAACTCAAGCTTCTTTTCTATTTCTGTGTCTTTATCCGTCTCTTCAACCTGCGCATGCATATGTCCTCTCACGTCAATGTCATATCATGGCAAACGGATCCGTAGAAGAGAGAGAGAGAGAGAGAGAGAGAGGTGGAGCCTAGATGGAGTCTGGATTATGAGAGAATTCTAAGGAAGAGAAGAAGAGACATGGTAAGTTATATTGGCTTTCACCTCATGCCTCTTTTTTTTTCCATCGATTCTTTTCTCGACGAAAAAGGATTTATTAATATTCAGACGAGACACATTTGAATGAGTCCTACTTCTTCTCTTTATCTTAAAAGTTTTGTTATTAAATTAAGTTAATTATAAATAAATATAAAATAAAAAAATCTTAAATAGATTCAATTTATCTAAAAAAAATTTTCTATAACTATATGAGATACATTTTCTATGAGAATTTACTTTTGACATACTTTAGTATATATTCATAATTAGTTTGATTTATCTATCTTTAGTATATTCGATCTGTCAAAGAGTATCTCTAAACCAACAATTCCAGTATCAAATCCTTTGTCATCCTTCAAAGTTTTGATGTTAAAACCAACAATTCCAACTGATGCAGAATCAGACAAAGATGACAAATTTGGAGTTTTGATCTAAGGCAGAGGAGTTATTGAAGGTTCTGCTTTAATAGATATGACAGTATCACTCTTTATGATTGCGTAAATATATATATATATATACACACACACACACAAACATTTCCTATCCATTAGCGAATGTCGCAAAGCTTTTCTTCTCATTTCTAAATGGCCAAAAAGTCATGAGCAATGAGTGCACAATTTATGACCAAAAACTAAATTATATAAAGTGACATTATTCAATAGTAATGGCTAATGTAATCCTGTGAGGCTTCCCTGAGTGTATGGAATCAAGAAACAAACAGAAAACGAAAGAAAGAAAGCACAAAGAACCATCAATGATCAAAATCATGTACTTGGATTCCTGCATGCTTCATATGAGACAAAAAGAAGAGGTAGGCAGAAAAAGAATAGCACTACCATACAAAAATAATTCAAGAAGAAGGGTGGATATTGAAGAGTTGGTTATGGAATTGCTCATCAACTTGTCTTGCAATTCAAGAGAAAAAAAGAAGTCTTGGCTTTTGTGTACAAACAGATTACAGTATTTACATGCAATGGTTCAAATTTAATTCGTCTATGTGGGATCTATGTACGGATGAAACCAAATGTGAACCGTTGCATATTTGTACACACAAGAATTGCATAGATAACACTTTCATGGCAAAAAATTGTTTCCTAAAGACACAGACAAGAACAATTGTGTAATGCATAGAAATCAGAGCACTTGGGGGAAAGTATGAAGGGACCAACATAAAGAAGCAGGAACACCAGAAACATAGGAGGGACCAATGTATGTATCTATCAGGGCCCCACTTTTGAAGGGTATAATCAAATTATATAGCATTCAGATTCGATTTTCTTTCTTGAAAAAAGCAACCTATGGTATGGACTAGGGTAGGTCACCCCTTCTATTTTTTTTTTCCAATACTTTTGAATGACAATTTTGTAAAATTGAAAATAAAGCTAACTTTTATCTCATATAAAAAATCAATTGAGTTATATATATATATATACACACACACACACACAAATCTTGTGAACTTTTGTGTTTACATCATGCTTGCCAAAAATGACTAAATTTACATGTAGTTTTTTTTATAAGATGTTTATTATTAAATTCTTTTAGGTGAAACATAAGGAACTTTTTTTTTTAATTAGCACTACAAGTTTAATTTAATTAAAAATCCCAGTTAAAACATATATAAAATATCCCACCAACTCATTTGAAAAAGCAAGAAGAAGAAGGAGAAGAAGATGAAACCTCTTCCTCTGGTTTGGATTTTGCGTTTGAATTAGGCGAATCTTCGACTTCCTTTATTGATCTCTCTGTGATGGATGGAGTTGAAGCAGGGCTGGGGCTCCTTGAACTTAGATAAGGGGGAGTACTCTGAATGCCCACATCTTTTGTCATTCCCTCTTTCTTCTTTTCTGTACAAAGAGATACAGTAATATTATTCTGCAACTTCAGCTGTATTTTCAAGTGAAAGGAAATGGTAATAAATAAGTGTATCTACGAACCTGAAATTGGAAAGTGAAGAGCTTCATTATCTTCTTCTAGTGTGTAAGTTGATGATGTCTTTGTTTGAGGATTTCTTGCAGAATAAACTGGAGGATCATCAGATATGGTAATAATTTTGTTTGTTGATTTACGAAATGATCTTCCACTAAGGGCTTTTGAAGATAAACACTCCATTGGTACCTCCCCAGAAAGTGGATTGCATATATACTTTTCTGCTTCATTCCACTTGGAATTCAAAGCAAACCCATTTGGAGAAAAGCACTCCCAACTGTTATAGCGAGACCTTGCTTGCAATGCTGCATTATTAGTAGACCACCATTTTAGTTGATATGAGTTAAATCGATAAGTTTGCTTTGTGTTAACATGTTCTTTTAACTTTAAATTCATATTACGTTTGTTCTAATCTATTAGTTTCACTGACAGACATATATAACGGTCCTAATTCAACGCCTTACATGCGTGTGAACTTAATAGACGAAACATACAATTTAGAATACAAACGATATAAATTAGTTGTTAAATAATCGATTTAATAAAAGAAAAACTAAGAGACCAAGTTAAAATAATAAATAAATTTAATAGACCAAAATATTAATTTAACTTTTCAAAAAAAATTAACAGAAGATTATTGGCCACTATTCTAATTATCTATGAAGCACAACTATTTAGAAAATAAAGCCATTTTGTGTTTGATAAGAGGCTGAAACTTGTATCAAATACAACACAATGTGTCAACATTGTGTATATATTTTATCATGTTGCAATGTCAACATTACGTCATATTTTATACCTGTGCTTTTTAACAAATTATGATGAGGTTCTCTATTCATTTGGAGTAAATTATATAATTTTGTTAAATTTTATTAAAATTATACAAACTTCCTATAAAATAAAAAATTATCTTACATTTTAGTTTAATTTTAAATCTTTTAACCATAATATCTTTTATTTAATTTTTTTAATTTAAAAAAATATATTTATATTAATAAAGAGTATTTTAATAAATATATATAAGATAATTTTTTATTTTGAGAGAGATTTACATATACGTTGAAAATATATAAAAATTTTATGTAATTTTAACAAAATTAAAAGAATGTTTATATAATTTTTTTATTTGTTTTTTGTTACCTCTGCAGGCGGTATTGAAAGAATAGGTGGAAGGGTCTATTCCATCTGCATCAAAAAAACAAAAGGAGATAATTTAAGGGCAACAACAGCAAGTCAAAATCATAAACTCCTCAAAAAAAGAAAGAATGGTAATACCTTTTATGGGGTATGCAGGTGAAGAAGCAGCACTAGAAAAAGAAATGTTTGATGATCTAAAAGACCTAGTTTCCTCCTTAAAGCTTCTGATATATGATGCTGAGTACCTTCTAGGCTTGCTCTTCTCCCCATTGCTTTGTGCCTTCACTTGCCATTCTCTCCAACTGAACTCTGAACCTTCATTTCTCTTTGGACTATAAGCAGATGCTTCCATGGATGAGGCCATGAATTTCTTTGACGATCTAATAATACGCAAGCTCTACTCTACTGAATTTGCACTGGTTTGAAAGTAAGTGCGAACAGAGACATAACCAAAAAGAGGCTTCAAGGGCTGAGGAAACTTAGGTGGAAAGAGGCTTTTCTTTCTATACAAAGACTAGGCATGCCTAAGTTCTGTATTTGAGTTTCTGTCTCTCCTAAAGTTTGCTCTTCTGCTTTTTCAATCTTTTAGGTGCAAAGGCATGGTTCATTGTCTTCATATATATATATATATATATATATATGTAAATATTTTTCTTTTGTTCTTTTATAATAGTTTTATTTCATTTTTAGTCATTTGTAAACATTTCTCTTAGTTTTAGAAAAACTTAAAAAAATATCTCTTTCAATTATCACTTTTTAAAATCTAAATACTTGTGTCTATTTTTCTTAAAATAGAGATACCACATCAAACTATTATAAACAATGTAATTTTTTAAAATAAATAAGAGCATGTCATGTTATAAATGACAAAATTTGAGATGGGACGTCTTCATTAACGTATTTAACAAATAAAAAATAAAAATAAAAAGGTTTAAATTTTAAGGAATCATAGTTAAATGGAATTTTTTACTTTCAAAATTAAGAAAATATTTATAAATAACCCAAAAGCATATTTTGTTTATGTTTCTTCTTTGTTGACCCCTAATAGCCCCTACCAGCTAGGTTAGATTTTGATCCTCAAGTTTGTCATGGGACAATAAATGCATATTTTATTTATATAGGAAAAGGGGTTGTAGTGGTTGAAGAATGACGAAGCCAAATTTTGTTAAACTTGTCCTTCTAGTTCCATTAATTAGATACAATGGATAGGCATTCACTTGGACTGTTCTATATATTATGACATTTTGGAACTATTTCAAAGTTAATCTTTCAAATGTATAAACAATTTGCAATGTGTCCTTTAAAGAAAACACACACCTATGTTTTATGATTCTACTAAAATATAATAATAACTACATAAGTTTATACTTTAATTTTTCAATAACCTTAATGCATACTTTAAAAATATAAGCTATGTATTATGAATTTTGCACTCAAGTTTCAATTAATGAACATATCTATCTTATTCTTTATATTTTAGTTTGGTTTATAATTACTTTCCTTTATGTTTTTACCTTGGAGTCTTTATCTCATTTTCTCATTTTAATACATGAACCAACCTATCTTTTGTTTTAGAAATTAAATAGCATTATCTCTAACATTATTTCCAAATTCAAATCCTAGAGTTTCAATTTGGGACAACTTGTATTTATGCTGGCTTTAATTACATTGGAGATTTTAAAAAAAAAATTACATTAAAAATAATGTTTCACTTATACTTTTGAATATTTTTACTTGAAAATTGATAAATGAAATAAATTTTCAACAATGATATAATTGTTTTTGGTAAAATTTAGATGTAATATATCACTAATTAATTAGATGGTAATAGAGGGATTCTAATTGTAAGATATTTAATGAAGTTGTTGAAATTGAAATCTCAGTCAAAGAGAAAGATATCAAATATTTAGAATTTTTTTTTTGTATATAGTATGAATAATCTAATCCACCAAGACCATGATTGAAATTGTTTGATCGTCTTTTTTTAAAGAAGAAACAAAACATAATCAACTTAAATTCAGAACAACTATTTGAAATTTTAGTGAAAGACTTGATTTACATAATTGAAAAAAAAAAACTAATTTTAGATAAAATCACATGAAAATAGATATGCTATAATCTACACACATACACGCACTGTGGAAGGATTTTAAATTTTTTCCTTTATCTCCCTCAATTTCTTTTGTGTGTTCTTGTTCCTTCCCATTAATTTATTGATTGCAGTATTTTTCTTTCGAATTCTTTCCTCTTCTTTCTTTATCACTCATCTCTGTGCATAGTGTGGATATTTTGCTAGTTTACCCCATAACTAAACAGCTGCATAACTGTTTATTACTTACATATATAATTAATTAGTAAATAAGATATGTTAACCATCAGAATTCCACTAAAGTGATATATGGGTCAAGAAAAATTCGAAGAGAAATCCAAAGTTCAACCCATGACAACTACATTCTAACCTACCCAGAAAAATATGATTGGGCTCGCTGGTACATTAGTTTATTTGAAAAAAGGAAAAAAGGAAGGGACCATGAAGTTATTGGGTCACCATTTTGTTTCAGTATTTGTGGCTATCCAATGGAGAGAGGGGGTGACATCGATGTGTCAATGTTGTAGTTTTGCAGAGAAATGGGTTTTCATGGGTGCCTCTTATTCAAATTGATGTTACACCATCCCCACCAAATCTGGGATTTTATTTGACATCAAAATACCTAATTCATAAAACTTATCCCTTGACCTGCAATCACATGCATCTTTTTCAACATCACATTATTTCCCTCAGAAACTCACCATGAAACATTCCAGCAAGCTTATCCAGGATGCTTCATATAGTTTTTTGTTCATGCTTGAAAATCAGCATAATTTACACAAAACAAAGGATCATGACCCCTTCTTTTCCTTTTTTTTTTTTGTTTGGCAAGTCGACCTTAGTGGTCTAACGATGCCAAGCAAAAGAACAGTTGCTCAACAGATCAAAAGTTACTTTGAGAATAACAAGCTTCCCAAAGAGCTCACATCAATGGGAAAATTTAGCACCTAAAATTATTTAAGTTTAAGAAAAAAAAAACTAATTACTTAGTTATGATAAGTTAGATATTCAATTAAAACAAATAATTAAAGCTTTAGAAGTCAAAAAGAATTTAAAGGTTAAATGGGTTGCTTTCACTTCTAAGAGTATCCTCGGGAGTTAAAGAAATAAAAGAAAATTTAAGTGCAGAGAATATGTTAGATGTACACCTATTTTGAGGCACATTAACAATTTAATTTAATAAATGGTGCATCGGCACACCGTCATTATCTATTATCAAGCACTCAATTAAAAAATAAATATGTAATTATAAAAGTCCAATTAAAACTTTTTAAAAATATAGAAACCAATCTAAAAATTGAACAAAACTATAGAGATTGGTAAATGAATTAAACCACCAAATTATATGTTTTGAAATAAAAAATAAATTAAATAGATAAAAAAAATCATCCTACATCTACTTTAAAAAATTATTATTATTATTATTATTAAATAATTATTATAAAAAATAATAATAAGTATTGTAAATTAAAAAAAAAATTCTATTTCCTTCCTAATACCAATAAACCCACCAGTGAAACTCTCAGTGGGGATGAATCCATCTAATCCCTTCAGGATAATATTTTTTTTTTTTTAATTTTCAAGCTGAGAGATAGCTGGTAGTGTAGTGTTGGGTTGTTTTCAAGGTGGGGTGGAAGATGACCAAAAGAGTGCATGTAAGGGAGACAAGAGAAAGGGAAGGAGTGTTGTGCATGTGGGGGTCACATGCTTAGAAAATGAGTGAGGAGGTGGGTGGGTCCTTACATTATGGAAGGCACAAGGGCCCCACCCCACAATGGACCTCATCATAGCCCTCAGTTTTGTCTGACGTTTATGCAACGTATGCATCAACAACGACGAGATTCTGTGGGCTGCTATGCCCCGTTTGGTTCGAATGCTGATATTTTGTGGTTAACAAGGAAATATATTAGGATTGCACATAGATTGGCTTAGGTATTAGTTTAGCTCAATTTTAGGTTTGAGTGGTGCGTGCTTGGGAATCAGGATCCTCTGTAGAAGATCCCAAAATTGTCCTTGCAGTATCTCACAAGTTTTTTCTTTTTTTTTACAATTTTTTTTTTTAAAAAATTGTGTCCCTCACAAGTTTTTACATTGCAGTATAGTATTGGGTTAAGTTGGCTCTTTTTTTTTTTTTTGATAAAAATTAAAAAATTATCTTTGAAAAAAATAAGATTTTTATGTAAATTCTCATAAAATTATATTTTGCTTTTAAAAATTTGAAGCTTCTTAACTATTCGAATAGTCTCTTTTTTTTTTTTAGTAAACAAAGTGAATTGCGAAAAGATATAAATGTTATATATATATATATATAATAAAATTTACCTACAATATGATTAATTTAAAAATGTTGGCAGTTGGATAATTTTTATCTTTTGACGCCAATTATGGGCTGCCTCGCATAGAAGTTTGAACATCCGAAACATAAAAATTAGGGATCATTGGTTTATCATGCTTGTGCTCTACTCTGGCTTTAAAACTTTGTACATTACATTATGGACTGTGCTTGATTATTGTAAAAATGAAAACGACAGAGATATTAAACGACCATATAAAAAATCTCCAGCATACAGGAGTGCAGATTTGCTTATTTTCACGTGAGAGAGAAAATGAGCATCTAATTATAAGTGCAAATCCATGTTTTTTAATATTTTTTTTAATACTAAGCTTCATTTTTCAAAGGAAATGACACTTACTTTCCTGCGAGAAAATGAGCGAATCTGCACTCAGCATATAGGACTAAAGAAATAATTCAGCTTTCTCAGCCTTTTGATTCATATTTAACTCAAGCTGAAGAAATAATTCACACAGCGTAACGAGAAAGCACTCGTTCACAATAATTATCTACTTCTTTTTTTCCTTCCACATCACTATCATTACAAGTATGTTTGATTGGATAAAAAGCCAAATTTGAAAATGGAAATGAAAAAACAAATAGGCCCAAATGATATTTGGTAAAAGAAATGTAATTGAAATATACATTCCCTTGAGGGAGCTCATACCCGCATGCATGTGAATGGGCATTCCATCACTCATTTGATGGAATCAAGGAAACAAATCAAGATTATCATTGTTCTCTAGAATATAGTAAATAATAATATATAATATAAGTGATAAAAATAATTCATACAAAATAAGCAAATAATATATAATTATATAAAATATATAAATATAATATAACAATTATATAAATTAAATTCATAATAATTATATAAGTATATAATAAAATAATAAAAATATAATTAAGAAAATGAAAATAATAATTTCTTTAGAATTTTTTTCTTATATTTTATTAAAATATTAAACTAAAATTGTTAAAAAATAAACTTACAAATTAAAAAATAAAAAACTTATATTTTAATATTTTTATTAAAAGTATTATTATCATGTGATTTTTTTCATTTTTCAATCTTTTTCAATAAGCCAAATATAAAAATAAAATAGGATGTCCATTATTTTCATTACCATACCAAATATAATCATCGCCGCCAGATTTTATTCCATTTAACCAAATGAGACCCCAGGCAACAGAATTTAACTGATAACGTATAGCAATTGCATCAACAAACTGCTAGCGATAGCCTTCAAACTTCACATAATATCTTTCTTAACACTAATAGAGACAAATCCCTAAAATGAGGGACTGCAAATTCTCTGACACTATTTTATAGAATGATGCTTTTTTTCTGTTAAATTCTGCAGAATTCTCTAGCAGACAACCACGATTTCAGCCAACCTCCACAGTAATTGGCATCAAACGAATTAACTGACAGCCAATGTTGTAACAGGTTGAGGGCATGTAGCCCTAGTCTTGCAGGTTACTGTAACTGAACTTGCAGGACTGAGCTTTGAGCTGTTGGAAAACTGAGCCCCAGAATTCAGAATTCTGCAGAAATGTAGCGGGTCCCATAATCGTGTCAATCTAAATCAAAACAAAAAGCATTATTGTATTGGTTACATATGAGCAAAACCATGCAATTTTCAATCACCTTAGGTTGTAAAATCAGCCAAATTTTATCACCGTCAACCAAAGAATCACCAACTCAATGAATGTAGCTAAGTACTCAACTTTTAATTACATTAAAAAAGGTGGAGCCAGGGGAAGGTTACAGTGATAATTTATACCTTCAAGAGCTCCACTGTCTTGGGATGCACTATTAGGTTAGACAACCAGAGCACCTGACTCAACGAGTGACATGCAGCCATGTTAATCAATTAAAGCATGATGGGAGTAAAATTTAAGGCAAGACACATAATATTTAGGCCATATTTTGGAACACTTCACTTTCTGGACAAAGATGAATTCATCGTAATTGAAGAATAATTAGTAATTATCAGTTACCACCCGCGACAGCAATCATCCAGGAATCCACATAAAGTAGGCAGTACATAGTTAATAAAGCCAGAAATACTGATTTCCTGCAAGAAAAGATTACATCATAATTCACAGCAGTAAGAAACAAGGGTCCCACACAATGAGGTAACTGCTTACCACCGACTAAGATAAAAATGCGCAGCAACTCCAAGGACTCGCATATGAATATAAGCTTCCTATTAAGAAGGGACAAACTTTACATGGTGGGTAAGCATAACATAGGAAATGTCAAAACACGAACTGCCCAAGACAATTCGCTAAAACTCTAGATCCCTTGAAAGCTTTAATACTACAGAATGGATACAGAAGTCAGAACTATCAATCAATGTCAATCAACCAATATCAATATCAGTGTATATACAAAAACTGGAAGAAATCCACAACCATGAATTGTGCGGCTCTTCCTCGGGCTACATGTCATTTTCTCTAGTGGGTTTTTTGCTTTTTTTTTTTTTTTGGCTCTATTTCTTTTTTTAAAAGATAATTGACTGGACTAAGGCACGGGCTCCCATGCAGCACACGGAGCTCGATGCCAGTTAATTTACATTCAAAACAGCCCAATAACAATTTATATGAATACATGCACCACATGTCCCATGAATTTTTAAATTGCTTGTACCACAAAAGGTGCATAGGGAGAATTTTATGTTGACTTTAATTTTATTTGCTTTTTTTCTTTGTATCATATTTTGGCATGCCAGAGGAAGAAGGGAGAAAAAACTGCAAGAGTCTCGTTGGATTAGAATTCTTTTCTTTTTTCTTTTTTTCGTTTCAGAAGTCACATAGGAAAGTACACATTACCTTGTCCAAGAATCAAAATAGCATTTGAAGCAAGAGAAATGACATCCTGGATCTTCTCAACGCAGAAAATAACTTGAGTAACTGAAAGAGAAAGCATATATTACTCAGATTATGTAGAAAAGTGTATAAAGAGAACCTAGCTTGCTAAAGGTGTTCTAGGATCCTAAATTTGTAATGAATAAGGAGAAATAGGAGAAGTGGCAACCACCTCCCCCATTATAGGGGGAAAGTTAAATGAAAAAAGTTGAATGTTTTCCAAGTGATATGATCTTTCATGCAACATAAAATGGGATAATTCCATTGGAAAGAGAAAAATTGATGGGCTTATTCCAATTCAAAGAAACCTCCTATTAGAAGAGAGTATATTATTTTCCATTCATTCAATGTGGGAAGTAAGAATGGAAAATTATAGATTTCTTGTTAATGGAAAATTATAGATTTCTTGTTCCACAAATTTAGTCAATAATGTCTATTGAAGTTAGCGAACCTGCAAGATGCAGTAGCTTTTCATCATTATCATTTCCATCAGTTGCATCTAAAGTATTGTCCACATCCATTGTCATTAACATGTGCAGAGAATGGTATCCATATGAGATCCAGACAGCCTGGGGTCCTGCAAGATTATATAACTGGACTTTAGCTCCAGGGGAGAAAATAAGAAAAGAGACAAATGATGGTCTTGTAAAGGGGCACGGACCTACTAACTAATTGAATTACCATACCATAACACTCATTATTTAATTATTTCTGATATTCTGAAATATTAAATTTGAAGTTTGAACCAAAGAGACTCTCATAATCCTTCACTCTCCCATCATTTTGGATCATATGAACCAAAGGTCGTGCATATAAATATAGGCCAGGCTAACCTTTCCATACAGGATATTTCAATCTTTAAACAACTATAGCTTCTCTGGACACATATTTAATCCCATGGCAGACACCTCATGGTTAAACAGTAACCTCATCTTAGTAATGAAACTATGAAGCATTAACAAGAAAGTCTTACTAACATCTAAATTGTCCAACTATGCCAAAGATTATCCAACACAACTTTGACTTTTTAAAGAAAATAGTGGGTTTAATACTGCTACTATGAAATAAACTGAGTCAACCAGAGCCAAGCAGTATCTAGTTTATTTTGGTCAGATTAATAATTATAATTAAAGCAAAACAAAGCAAGACACCAGAACAAACTTATCAATAGAGGCCAATAGCATGTAGTGCATTGCCAAGAGGGATTGTGCCATGCTACATGTGTGATGTTGCCAATTTTGTGTAGCACCATTATAGTCATGCTATATGCACTATTTCATAGTCCCTGTAATGTGCACTATGGGCGCCGGCAGAAGTAAAAAGCCTCTTAAAAACTCATGAGGCTGAGGGAAAGGAGTTTGCAGCCTTCCACCCACTTTCACCTTCTTAGACTCTGGATTTTGGCAGTCCACCTCAGTTGGCATCATCTCTGGTAAGCTTACAGTCAACTGCAGCCAATGCACAGGTACCAACTCTCCTCTCCATTTTTCTTCTTTGTTTTTGTTTATCTAATTTCAAAATTCTTCTCAGCGTCACTCTGCAATCTCTTCATTCACTCAACACAACATAATCTACTTTTTTTTAAAAAAAATTTAAAATTTCTTCTTCCTCATCATATCACTCTATGCTACCTGGAATGCTATTATGTGAACCCAATATTGTGTATAAACCCTTGAATCCAAATGCTAGCCCAGATTGCTATTTGTGGAACAATGACCAGAACCAGCTCTGTTACAATTTCAATGTGTGCAACTGTAGGTCTACGGGTTAACCTCAGAAAAGAATGGAGGAAAGAGATTATAATTCCTTAGAGTTTGATTCTGGATAACCTCAGAAAAGAACAGGATTGGTTTGATCTTCTGTTAGTACATAACCCCTTTTTTTTTTGGCTATCTTCTTTGTTGTCCCTGTGAAAGTTTCTGTCACTGTTGTAGACAATCCTTTCCTTCAAAATAGTAATTAATTCTATTATGGTTTTCTTTACATTCTATTTTGGTGCTTTCATCTTAGCTCTTTAACTGAAATGAGTTCCAGGATGTCAGGCCCCAATTGGAAATACTGTCACCTAGAAAACCCTAACAATAGGGGAAAGTTACATGCAAATTTTGTAATGAAGTTACAACTTTCAAGTGGAGGGATTTTTAGGTTTAGACATCATCTAAATGAAAGAACAATGAAAAATGGAGACTACTGTCATGCTCCTTACACCGTTGCTTTCCCTGTGACTGAAAGACAGGCTACCCTTATTCAAAAGTCAAAACTACAATATATGTACACCATAGACATCATTATCTTTGATGTCGTAATTGATGAAAGAATTTAATTGCAACACCTTTTGATCCTACCTCTTATGAAGCATAGACACACCTATTTTTAAGTGTATGTGTGTTGGATGCTGACACTATCACAGCACATTGCCGACATGCATAAGTAGTTGTTAGGATTAAAAAATATGTTTTGGGTTCAAGCACATGCTGGACACAGCTGGCCCCCAAAAAGGAAAAATGATCCAAAAAGAAAAAGATAAAATAAGAGTCTAGAACTCCATCTTGACAAGATAATTAAAGTCCTTTGCTAATGTTTTTTGTTGCACATAAATAATCTGAATAATCGTTTAAGATCTTTTTATCTAGTAAATTTTTTTGGAAAAAAAGGTGTGAGATACTTAGAATATAGGATAATGACAGTTGTTTTTTCCTTTGGAAGTAGATCACTAAATATAATATTTTAAAAAAGTTAAAATTTGAATATGAACACACACACACACACACACACACACACACACATATATATATATGTAAATGCCGCTTCATGTATCAACTTCAAAATAGAAGCAAGACAAAGATAGAGATGCATACTAGTAGCAGCATCAGGAAAAACAGCCAGATTTTGAACTTTCATACTGCAAGGCAACTGCCTCATGTAACCAGTGATAGCAACCCCCATGCCAGAACTGGACAGGCAAAGTAAATGTAAATTTCCAGCTGAGTTCAAGATAAGAAACATCCTCTGGGACAACACCTGATGGAAATAGCTTTTACAGACATCAAGACCTTGGTCACAGATTTGGTTTCAACCTCATTTCTCTTCAATGCCACAAAACATGCACCTCCATCCCTATCATCTTGTTTACATTTATCATTTGCCTGCTTCACTGAAAGTAAAAATACAAAGATCAGATGCAATGCTAAGGAATCATGAAAACAATCTCCAATTGCGGATAAAAACAAACAATCAGAT
Source organism: Erythrophleum fordii (assembly GCA_032878935.1). Taxonomy (NCBI): domain Eukaryota; kingdom Viridiplantae; phylum Streptophyta; class Magnoliopsida; order Fabales; family Fabaceae; genus Erythrophleum; species Erythrophleum fordii. The sequence goes on along the minus strand of JAVQMF010000056.1, from coordinate 10,569,788 downwards.
CAGAAAACCCTTATACATCTACCCTGTAGCAAATAACTGAATGATAGAGATATTTAAATGTTCAGTCTGCCAGCTAAAGATTGCATTTGCAAGACAAGAAATACATCCCCAGCAAAGATCTCTTCCAAATACTTAGTTATTTACCATCTAGTGGCATCATTATGGGATTAAACAAAAGGCAGCACCTTGCTTTGCACCCATATCCTGATCAAACCGAGACACCTAAAAAACAACTTGTTGGCAGAAATAACAAATAAAAGAAATGCTTATCACAATCAATCAGGGTATGTTGGCCAGTACCATTAAGACTTGAGAGTAAGCCACAACACCACTCTATGTTACATTTAGGCCAGTATTATACAGTTATACAATGACACAGAGACAGTAAAAGAACGCAGGAGATCAATCCATTCAGGTCCATGCTCGGAAAACATACCACAAACTCCTATTAGGTCATTGCTAAGTTCTAAAACTGCATTAGAGTTCATAATAAATTAATCATTAAATAATCCTGATATTATCAATTATCCATTGAATAGAGACACTGGTACCATTTACTAATTCACAATTGGCTGACCACAGGAAACCCTATTTCAAATTTCAACTAAGACAGATTTTCATGGATCAATGGATCATATCTTACAGACTCTTACTTATTTGAAATAATTATGCCCATTCAGACTAGTGCTACCTAATTCATGATATGTTATGGTATGTAATAGGGGTACGGGTGCGTGGTATGGCACTTTATACAATTTGCAATATAGGAGAGGTATACTTAGTTGGTATGTTATACACTAAAAAAAAAAATTATTTGGTTTGCATATTTTTATGTGTGTGTGTGTGTGTGTGAGAGAGAGAGAGAGAGATCTTATATACAAAGAATAATTTATATTTCTAATATTATAATTCTGTGTAATCTTAGAATCCTACCATCATTATACATAGGTAACAAGTTTTCATTCTTTCCTTTTTTCTTTTTGGGTACCAATCATTCTTTCCTATTTAATCCTACATCCTTTCTTGAAAAAACAACTCACCAACTCTTTTGTACATAAGATTTTTCTCTTTCTTAAATAATTTTTTTAATATTTTTATCATACAATGACACTTGATTAAAAAAAAAAAAACAAACTAACCCAGAGGAAAAACTAGAGTATTAGTAAATAAAAAAAAAAAAGGTTCAGTGATTAATTTTTTTTTATATTTTTCTTATATCAGAATCCCTTTTACAATCTCTTCCAGAATCATCCTATTCAACACCTATCCCCAATTTTTCTTACATCAATTGAAACATGCAATACCTAAAGTAACTAAAAATGCTAACAGCCAAGCTCCCAAAGTAAATCCAATATAACTAAACTAATATATTATCTGAACAGATAATAATGATAATACTTCCACCCGTAGGAATTAGCATATATATTTCGTGCTCAAAGGTTATAACTCAACAGGTTTTTCTCCTATGCTCAAAAAGCAGGAAGGCTTATGTATCCTTTTATCTCCCCAATCCATTGAAACTTCAAGAAAGTTCAAGCATGATTAAATTGCATACACATAACAGAACCAACTGTAATTTAAACTATCTCGGAAGACCACTTGTAAGTCTGAAACTGTACAATTCCTTTAATGCTTCTATAATCTATAGTAATGAATCTAACAAGATGATGAGGAATGATGTTTCTCGTGAATTTGATCGACCTTGCATTACTGATAAGAGAAAAAACATTAAATCACATGGTTGGACTGCTATCAAGAACATTGGGTTGGCTATGTCATCCGCATATATTATAAGCTAATTGGAACATACTTAAAACAAAGAACAATGATATCTGCCTATGTGTTTTCATGAATGAGACAATTTAAAAGAACTTCACCCTTCCAGACCAATTCCACTAAAGGTTGGCAAAAGATATTTTGGGTATTAAAATTGAAATTGACTTATTATACTTTATAGTGATTTATAATAGACTAACCAATAAAGCAACGTTTTTCAATTTTCCACTCGACATCACCATTGCAGGTTACCACTGAAATCCCTTCAACACCGTAATATCTACCTGCTTGATCTCTACCTCCATGTTTCCCAAAATCATTAGTAATAGCTCCATTTGGCAGAGGCAAGCCTCGACCTTCCAACTTTAAACTCAAATTCTTGACTTTCTAAACACGCCCTTTGACGAGGAGCCCTAGGTTGAAAACCCTGACACCATTTTCTTCCCCCAAAAGCAAGAACCCAAACGAAATGCTGACAGACCAAACGGGCTCAGAACACTCAATCAGAGCACACCTCATCAATTTCACTACCACGCCATCATTACCATCTTCACTGTCATCACCCTGCATTTTCACCGCAAATGGAGACCGAGTACACGGCGAAGTGGTTTACGGACCCAGCAAGCTTAATCGAAACCCCATGCTTAACATTGACCAAAACTCCCAATTTCAGCTCAAATCTGAGCTCTTTCTGGGAGCAAACAACCTAAGCTCTTGCAAACGAGTTGCGTTTTCGCAATATGAAGAACCGGAGAATAATCTCCAACCCAGTTCTGTGCGTACCAGAGACAATGAAGAGGACACGGGAAGTACAATTAGGATTAGAGCTACGGAGGAGGAGGAAGGTGGAGGAGGAGGAAGGAGAGGGAGTCAAGGTTTGTAGGGAAGGAAGGAGAGAGGAGGAAGAAGAAGAAGAAGAAGAAAGAGGAGAAAAGGAAGGGTAGAGAGAGAAGGAAGAGTCAGAATGCATGGCGAACAGATCCTCTGCAGATCAGGGATGTGTTTACGTGGATGGCGCAATATTCATATTTTTTTAATTTTTAAAGTTGGAGAACATAAAATATAATTTTTCAAATGATAATCTTTAAAAAAATACTTATTATATATATATATATGATATGGCTTAACATGGTCAAATGAGCTTGGAAGCTTGTGAAAAACCATTAGAGGACCTCCCAACTAACTAGTAACTGGAATAGTTCATACAAAATGCATTTCATTTGTTGGAAGAGCAGACTGAAGAACTCAGAAATTTGGGCGATCGAGTCTATAGTCATTACATGTAAAGTCCAAAAAAAAAAAAGAGATTGTTACCTTTACGAATTTGCCCCTCCTAAAATATTTTTGAAGTAAAGAGAAATAGAGAAAAATTTTAAAAATAAATCTTATACATATTTTTACTGTTTATATAACTTTTTTTTGTATTTGAAGTATTTCACTAGATTCATACTTAGAGTATCCAAATTATTATTTCTTGTTTATTTTAGGCTAAATTCTCTACCCACAATACAAGCTTTTTAAAAAAATAGTAATAAAATAAAATGAAAAAAGATAGCTTCTTTTAAAGATACTGTGGGTGATATTATATATTTAGCATAGTAAAAAATCAAGATACTTATTTTTAATGGTGAGAAATTATATTTTATTAATAATTTAAGATTTTAACTCTGACATTATCTATATTCTTTGGAGAAAATTCACATAAGGACCCTGAATTACTTAAAATAATATTAAAAGATTTTAAAAATCAAAACTTTTCCTAGTGACCAATAAATCTTATTTTTAGTTTGTAAGAAGGAAAATATCCTTATCTCTTTCTCTTTCCTCAAAATCCATAAAAGCTCTCTTTCTTTGTAATTCTTGCTTTCTTTTTTTTTTTTTCTTTTTCTCTTTCGCTTGTTTTTTAAAATGGCTCATGCACTTTTCTTCTTTTTTTTCGCTTGTCTTTAAAAATGGCTTATGCGAGCACTTTGATTCTAGGGAGTATTACAATTGAGAACTTAAAAATTTTTAAAAATTATTTTAAATAACTTATTACTATTATTTTATGATAGATTATCATTGATTTTAAAAAAAACCTTTTAAACATAGTGATAATAGATTTTTTAAAATAATTTTTTTTAACTTTAAATTCTTAACTGTAATTCTCCCTTAATTATAAGGCTCATTGCGATGTGTGTTTTCTTTGCCATCATACAATTGGAAGAGACCCATTACTAGGCTTACAAACCATAACTTAAACTAAGGCTATTGCATTAAGATTGCAACTTGTGATTTTGGGTGTTTGGATTTTGTGGTGCAAAAAGTTAGACAGATACAAATGGAAGATCCTTTGGTTCTTTTAGATTTGGTGGAAAAGGCTTCAAATATTAGGGGAAAAAGTTTAGAACACTATAAAAAGATCAAACAATGCACAATGCATTAAGGAGAAGGATCTCCAAACTTATTGGTATTAACTTAGAGAAGACCCTATTATAAATTTTAAAAGCTTGAGTGATAACTTTCGGAACTTCTAATAATAACTAATTGATATTAATTTTTATTAAAAAATAACAAGAAAAGTAATAAATCCAATATCTAACTCTTATAATATAGAGATGACCTTATTGTAAATTTTGGGAGTTTAAGTGAGAATTTTGAGAAACCCTCATGATAATTAATTGGTATTAATTTTTATGAAAAACAACAAAGATAGTAACAAATCCGATATCTGAATCTTGTAACTTAGGAAAGATTCTATTGTAAATTTTCAAAACTTAAATGATGACTTTGGAAAACTCTAGTAATAATCAATTGGTATTAATTTTATAAAAAGTAAGAGAGGTAGTAACAAATCCAAAACACTCTTATAATTTAAGAAAGATCTTATTGTACATTTTGGGAATTTGAGTGATAATTTTGGAAAAATCTTATTGCAATGTTAACTTTTGTCCATGTATTAGCTCCAAGTGAAGTTGTTACAACAAAACATTATTCTTGGTTGATGTTGTAATCTTGTATAACTTAATATTACAATTAGTTACCACTTAGTCTTCCTATAATTACTATTAAAACTTCTCAAAATCACCACTCAAGCTCCTCAAATTTACAACACCTTTTTTCCTTACAAAATTATTTTGGATTTGTTAAGATTCCTGTTGCTTTTCAAGAAAATTAATACCAATTAATTACTATTAGAGTTTTTCAAAGTTATCATTTGAAAACTTACAATAGGGTCTTCTCTAAATTAAAATAACTTTTTAGATTTATTATTACCCTTTTTACTTTTTATGAAAACTAATACCAATTTGTCACCATTGGAGCTTCCCAATGTTATCACTCAAACCCCCAAATTTTATAATAGGGTCTTCTCTAAGTTATAAGGATGTTTTAAATTTATTAATACTTTGTTATTTTTCATAAAAATTAATACTAATTAGTTATCATTGAACTTTTATCACTCAACCTCCCAAAATTTGCAACAAACTCTTTCCTAAATTACAATTAGATATTAGATTTGTTACTATCTCTATTATTTTTTATGAAAATTAATATCAGTTAGTTACCACTAAAACTTCCTAAAATTACTATTCAAGTTTTCAAAATTTACAATAGAGTCTTCCCTGAGTTATAAGAGTTAGATATTGGATTTATTACTTCTGTTGTTATTTTTCATGATAATTAATATCAACTAATTATTACTGAAATTTCTCATAGTTACGACTTAAGTTCCCAAAATTTATGATAGGGTTTTCCTTACATTAGCATCAGTTAGTTTGGAAATCCTTCTCCTTAATGCATTGTTCCATCTTTCTATAGTGCTTTAGACTTTTTCTCACAGTATTCAAAGCTTTTTCCACCAAATCCAAAAGAATCAAATCTACGCCACAAAATCTATACATCCAAAATTGCAAGTTGCAATCTCAATGTAGCAGCCCTGCTCTAAGCTATGGTTTGAAAGCCTCCTAATAGGGTCTTTTTCCAATTGTGTGACAATGGAGAAGATGCATAACGCCATGAGCATCAAAATTATAGTGCTCGCATGAGCCATTCTTAGAGATAGAGAAAGAAGAGAAAACAAAATCACAAAACGAAAAGGGGAAAAAAAAGGAAAGAAGTCAAAGAAAAAAGCTTTCATGGATTCTAGAAAGAGAGAAGGAGATGGGAACATTTTCGTCTTTATAAACAAAAAATAAAGTCTTTTGAAAAAATATTAAATTTTAAAATCTTTTAATGTCATTTTTAGCAACTTAAAGTCTTTATATAGAATTTTCTTATATCTTTTTTTTGTAAGTTTTACCACATTAGTCATTTCAAGTGACTTATATTTTACTTTTGAAGTAAGGTTTACTTATAAATTAGTAAATAAATATCAGAAACCTAACAAAACACCATCTCCTTAAATTTTAGTTATTTTATAAAACAAAAAAATTCTCATTGTAATTAATTGATATTAAATTTTATGAAAATTAACAAAGATAGTAACAGATCCAATATTTGAATCTTGTAAAAGATTCTATTGTAAATTTTGGAAACTTAAATGATGACTTTGGAAAACTCTAATGATAACTAATTGGTATTAATTTTATAAAAAGTAAGAGAGGTAATAACAAATCCAAAACACTCTTATAATTTAGGGGAGAGCTTATTGTACATTTTGGAAATTTGAGTGATAATTTTAAGAAAATCTTATTGTAATGTTGACTTTTATGTATGTACTAGCTTCGGGTGAAGTTGTGACAATAAAACATTATCCTTGGTTGATGTTGTAATATTGTATAACTTAATACTACAATTAGTTACCACCAAGTCTTCTTGTAATTTCTATTAAAACTTCTCAATATTACCGCTCAAGCTCATCAAATTTACAACACCTTTTTTCTTACAAAAATATTTTGGATTTGTTACGATTCTTGTTGCTTTTCATGAAAATTAATATCAATTAATTATCACTAGAACTTCTCAAAGCTATCATTCAAGCTCCCAAAATTTACAACAGGATCTTCTCTAAATTATAATAATTTTTTAGATTTTTTATTACTTTTATTACTCTTTATGAAAATTAATACCAATTTGCCAATATTGGAGCTTTCCAATGTTACCACTCAAACTCCCAATTTTTATAATAGGATATTATCTAAGTTACAAAGATGTTTTAAATTTATTATTATCTTGTTATTTTTCACAAAAATTAATACTAATTAGTTATTGGTGGATTTTTACCACTCAACCTCCCAAAATTTACAACAAACTCTTTCCTAAAGTACAATTAAATATTATATTTATTACTATCCCTGTTATTTTTTATGAAAATTAATATCAGTTAGTTATCATTGAAACTTTCTAAAATTACCATTCAAGCTCTCAAAATTTACAATAGGGTATTCCCTAAATTACAAGAGTTAGATATTGGATTTATTACTTGTATTGTTATTTTTTTATAATAATTAATATCAACTAGTTATTATTGAAACTTCCCAAAATTATCACTTAAGTTCCCAAAAGTTATAATAGGGTTTTCCTTAAATTAGCACCAGTTAGTTTGGCAATCCCAATGCATTGTTCCATCTTTCTACAGTGCTTTAGATTTTTTCTCACAATATTCAAAGCTTTTTCCACCAAATCCAAAAGAATCAAATGTACACCACATCCAAAATTGCAAGTTGCAATCTCAATGTAGCAGGCTTGCTTTAAGCTATGGTTTGAAAGCCTAATAATGGGGTCTTTTCCAATTGTGTGACAATGGAGAAGGTGCACAACGCCATGAGCATCAAAATTATAGTGCTCACATGAGCCATTCTTAGAGATAGAGAAAGAAGAGAAAACAAAGAATCACAAAAAGAGAAGGGGAGAAAAAAGAAAAGAAGTCAACGAAAAAAGCTTTCATGGATTCTAGAAAGAGAGAAGGAGATGACAACATTTTCGTCCTTATAAACTAAAAATAAAGTCTTTTGGAAAAATTTTAAATTTAAAAATCTTTTAATGTCATTTTTAGCAACTTAAGGTCTTTATATAAAATTTTTTTATATCTTTTTTTTTAAATTTTACCACATCAATCATTTTAAGTGACTTACATTTTACTTTTGAAGTAAGGTTTACTTATAAATTAGTTAATAACTATCGGAAACCTAACAAAACATTATCTCCTTAAATTTTAGTTATTTTATAAAACAAAAAAATTCTTTTAAAACTATAAAAAAATTGTAAATCTATAAATATTAAATTAAATTAAGTATTGTTATTACAATTAAAATTACAAAATATTTTAATATTGATTGTAATTAAAAATTAATGTTACAATTTTAATATTAAATTTATAAATATATTTTATTACATTTTAAAATATAAATACTAATTTTGTGAGTTAATTTGGGAGAAAGCAACAATGGTGTCTGTGTCCTGTTCCTCTGAATCCTCGAATGGAAAAGATGGTCAAGCCTCTTGAGTCCCAAAATTATAGTGCTCTCATGGCCATTCTTGGAGATAGAGAAAGAATCACAAAAAGAGAAGGAGAGCCAAAAAAAGAAAAAAAGTCCATTCAACTAAAAAAGTACTCATGCTTCGCCGTTGACCGTTGGACAGGCTTACATTTAATTTAGTTTAAAACTACTAATATATTATTACGATATAACTTAATTTTTTTATGTTGATAATATTTTTTTAATGACGTTAAAAAGGATAAAATTTAGAGGATCTGTTTCATCTTAACATCTTGTATAATCTGTCTTAATCAACAACAAAGCATTAACCAACTGACTGAAAGTTTGGAGCATTTTTCAATTGACTTAAATCCTCTGCAATACTTTCTAAAGAAGTTGTATTTCTTTAAATTAATGAAAAATTTTAGAAACAAAAAACATTTTTTTCTGTTGAAAAATTATATTAAAAAATTCTTTTAAAACTATAAAAAAATTTCACGTCACTTCATAAATACAACTAAATTAGGCACCATTATTACAATTGCAATGCCTCCACTAGGGGTGTTTATCGGGCCCAATAAAAATTAATGTTACCCGGCCCTAATATTAAATTTATAAATATATTTTATTACATTTTAAAATATACATACTAATTTTGTGAGTTAATTTGGGAGAAAACAACAATGGCGTCTGTGTCCTGTTCCTCTGAATCCTCGAAGTTGCAACCGTCGGTCAAGCCTCTTGGGTCCCGATCACCTCTCAAGGAGGCGGCGAAAAATAATTTTATTTTTAAAAAATATTTGTTTATAAAGATTTATATCAAAACTTTAATCATTTTTAAAGATAAAATATAATTTTATAAAAATTTATACAAATTTTTTTTAACTATTATTTTATAATTTTAATAATAATATTTTTTTAATAAAAGACGTTAATTAAAGGAAAAAAATAAAAAATATTTTTTTTCTTAACATTTATATCAAAATTTTAATTTTTTAAAGAAAAATGTAATTTTATAAAATTTATATAAATTTTTTTTGAGAGCATTTTATAATTTTTATAATAAATGCAAAAACCCAGATCTTTTAGAGTTGTATTTCTCTTAAGTTGGTGAAATCTCTTACAAATAAGATTTTTCTCATCAAGTTTCAATTTTGAAAAAAATACTGTAAAAAATTTCACGACCTTGCCTGGTTAATTTCCATGTACACCCCTAGCCTCCACTTTCAGTAAGAAAAAGTTAGAAATGGGGTGTGGGACGAACTCGGATACTCTCTTATCCTCTAATTTATTATGAGAGAGAGAAAAAGTGATATAATAAGTACGAAATTTATACAAGTGAATCCTATTAAATACACTTATTATATCACTCTCTCGTTTATATAAAACTTTTTTTTTTTTTTCTAACTAGTTGTATAGGCATACAGTATTATAAGAGATCTATTTAGCATTATTTCTTATTTTCGATGTAAAATTTTAATTATTTTCAAATGAATTTCACGCTAATTTTGAGTTGTAAGCAATTGTGCACGTTGAAGAACCCAGATTTTTGTGCTTGTCTGTGAAGAAGCTCAAAGATCTCAGACCAGATTCCCAGTAATGTTGTGCATTTAAGAAAAAGTATGTGTAGGCCCAGTTTTAACAAGCTTCGAATCAAGATTTCCAGAGCTTACAGAAAAATTTAAAACACACACACACACACACACGCACATGGCTAAATTATGTGGCATTTGCAGCTTCTCACCCCGAATAATACATTTCTTTCTTTCTTTATTTCAAAAAGAGAATACAGACATTAACTTATACAGAGGACGAAATTTGTTTAGAGTTGTGTAATTACCAATGAGAGCAATAGTCATACACTTGTGTGAATACAAATAGAGTACCTTCAGGAGTTCCCGAGTAAACTGGAGCATGTTGTGATGAGAATCAATGGCCAGTCTTGCTCTTCACTTACTCCAGCATTCAAGCGGGCGACACACCCACCATTTCCATTTTTTTTATAAATATTAATTTTATCTTTATAATAATTATTTAATATTATATTTTAATTATTATTTAATTATTAAAAATAAAAATATTATAAATACTTTTTATCTACAATTTTTTTTAAATATTTACCTTTCTAGGTATCAAACGATCGTAATATATATTATACAAATAAATAAATAAAAATTTATTAAAATAAATGTTATAAAGATTAAATTTCACGGACCTAAATCCCTTATAATATTACAAGGAATAAATTATAATAAAAATGAGAGGAGGATGTGAGATCCACAAATTTTCCAAAATTTACTAATACACCTAGCTTTGTGAATTTTTATCAGAAATCAAGATCTCGTAATAATAGAAAGAAAGAAGAAGAGAAAGTGTATGACACCAATTCAATTTAGGTGAGTCCCGTTCATTTTTCTCTTTTCTCGTTATGAGATCTTTCTTATTCTAGGAGACGATCCAAATCGTTCCTATTAGCTCCTTATTGCTGTACACAAAAGGAGCTTTCTTATGCTCCTTTTCCTTTGCCTGGATCTCAACGCTCTTATACCATATCAGCTCATAACAAAGAAGATTTACGAAAACGTACAATCAATGAAAGAAATTGGTCTCCCACAATTAAAGAAAGAAAACAGAAACGAAGAGGCAGGAAAATACCAGAAATGAAAAGATAGAAAAGAAATCCCTTAAAAGCCTTGGTGGAGGGTGGGGCCAGGAGGAAACTTGCCATTGATTCTCATCACAAGGTGCTCCACTCAACCCAGGGGATAGAGAAATCCACCCATCCATCTCTATTATTGCAGGGTGTGGTGCGTCATCTGCTTCATTTATTATTGCTCCTTCAGAATGCAGTACATCAAGCCATCTTTCAATTTGCAATTTGTATTGCCATTTTTGACCCTGAACATTGTACTAAGCCACTTGTACAGTGTACTGAAATCTTGTACTATATCTTCTATTATAGTCCCAATTTTAAGTTATTCTGACTTATCACTTTTCATTGGCATTTTGCAGCAGGATTCAGATATTTATAACATTCGAGTTTTTAGAAAAAATAAATCATGATTTTGTAGAAAACAAATCACGTTTTATAAAAAATAAAAAATAATTATTTTTAAATAAACGTGATTTACAATCAAATTTCTAAACACACTATTAACCTATGCTTCAATCGGGATATAAGTTAAAAATTGATTGTCCCACATGCTGTTTACAGTTTCTGACATAGCTGGTGTTTGCATATGGTCTCTGGGCTGGATAATAGCCCTAGATTGCAATTAGATTTTTTATATTTCTTTGTGAAGGTAAATAATTTGAGTTTAATTTGAATACTCAAACCTTATTCTAATTAATTAAGGCTGGATGGATTAAAAAAATTAAATAAGGTTTAAAATAAAAATACTTTTAAGTGCATTTATAAGCTTACATGTAATTTACTTATGTCAATTGCCAAGTGTATAAATATAATTTAGAATAAAGGAATTAAAGAAATAAAAGTAAAATAACAAAATTTAATTTAATTTTTTTGGGGTAAAAATTGACAAATTCAATCAAAGAAAGTCATTCTTCAAATTTAAACAAAATTTTATCTATGATAAACGTGGGCTGAATCCAAACTTGGACTGTTGTTCAATCTTTAATAATAGGCCTAAGTTAAGGCAGGCTTAAATTTAGGCCTAACTTTAACATTTAATGAATTAAAAAAGTAATTTTTTTTATTCTAAAAGATATATGATTCAATTATTTGATTTCTGGATCTTAAAAATAAATAGTTCAACCCTTAAAAGATACATTTATCAACTATTTAGCCATTAAATCTTAAAAATACATTATTCAATCTTTAAAAGGTTTTTAACTGGTTACTTATTAGTTCTTATTAGTATATGCTCCAGGGATTAATGAATAATGAGTCTGTAATTCTTTGGACCGAATCATATATTTTTAAGATTTAAGAACTAAATAATAAAAGCATATATTTTTCAAAATTAAATCATATACTTAAAATATTTAAGGACCAAAGAAGTATAGATCTTTAAAGAACTAAAGATACATTTTTTCAAAGACAAAAAAATTACAAAATTTTGACTTATGCCTATCCTAGTTCAGCCCATAAACCGGCATAAATTAATCTTGACAAAAAATAAAAATAAAAAGAGTAAATTGGCCCAAAAATAAAAAAAAAAAAGAGTTAACACGTAGTGCTATTGTGGTTACTACTATAATGTTTTATTTGGTTGAAAGAATTAAGAAGGAGGGGAAAGGAAATGAGACGATGGGAGAGAAAGGAAAAAAGAAAAAAGAAAAGAAAAAATAAATAAATGGATTATTTTTCACTTTATTTGGTATAATAAGAAGAAAAAAAAATAAACATTTTCATTTTTTTTATTTGGTTTCACAAAACAAAGAAAATGAAATATATGTAAGTAAAATATCAAATTGATTTAGTATTTTACATCTGATTAAATATATTTATTATAAATAAATAAATATATATATATATATCATGTCTATTTATGTACATTAATATAAGTATACATTTTATTTATCTTGATTTCTACATTTTTTATGCTTTATTTATAATTATTTTTAATTTTTAATTTTAAAAAATAATTTTATTTATAAATGGTGCGGACGGGCATTAAACATAGGTTTTTTTTTTTGGGTTCTAATTAAGAAAAAAATAGGCAAACAGAAAATGGACGGACATTTACATATTTGTACAATTTTCTTCTTCTTTGATTTATAATATAAATATACATGGTGTAGGGCTCTCAGAACATTTAAAAAATTAAAGTGTGAAGCTTATAGATTTTCAATTCCTCTTACTCTTTATTTTTTATGTTTTTACACTTACCAAACAAAAAAAAAATTCCTTCCTACCTTACTTTTTTTTTTTGTTCCCCTCTTTCACCTTACCAGACAAAGCATAAGATTTTGAATCATAATTTTCTACTATTACCAGACAAAGCATAAGATGTTGATTATACTATTCTTGTTATGGTGTAAGTCTGACATGTGACTCTATATATATATATTTTTCCTTTAACTTCTAATTTATATATAAAAAAAGAAAAAGAATTAAATCATGAGTAAGCAGTCCAAATACGTTGGTGCTGTCAAAATGTATTTGACGTTACATTCCCATTCTTATTGAAGGTAAATGAAAGATAATGCTTTCCAACAAAGTTTCATTTCATATTCAAATTTTATATGTTCAGAAAATTATATTCTTAATTAATACACTATTATTCAAATTTGTTACACCAAGTTTCAGTCTATAAAAGAGATTCATGAATAAGTACTTTTATCAATATTATTATATTTAATTAATTTTTTGAAAAAAATTACTTTTCACTGTTCAATTATTAAAAAAATGTACAGATTTGACTTTGTAATAAATGTGACTTGAATAGATAAATAATTTTAAATATTTATTATGGTTATTTTAATTGTTTAAAATGTAGAAAGTAAAAGTACAATATATATATATATATATTTATCAATTAAATACATATAATATATAAAATGAAAATAAATATATAAAAATATATAGGTAAGAAAATAAATGGGAATGGTAGAAGAGGATGCCGTTAATAGAAAAGGGTAATGGGAATTATAGTTATTAATAATTTTGAATAACGGTAAATTTGTTTTATAAAAAATAATTGTTTACTTCTTTTTCGTTTCGAAGAGAAGTAAGTTGAGGGAAGGGGGGTTGCCCACCATTGAAACTTGTAAAGGATATTATAAATTGTCATGAAATTACAAATTTTATAAATAGTAAGCATGTAACAAAAAATATTAAAATAATTATTTTATGTAATTAGTTTAGTAAGATATTAATTGAAACAAATTTTTACTAATTTATTCCATAAATCTTAAATACAAAAATATATTTTATTTTAAATATAATGATTATAAATTACAGCTTATTTAATATTGATCATATTTATGATTTAATAACAAGATTTTTATTTTGGTAATTTCATTGAACAAAAGAAGTTCATCTCAAAATACAAGCTCAACATTATAAACTTGATGTTTCTTAATATTTTAATTTAAAAAACATGTCAACAATCTCTCAATTATGCTAAGGATTAAAAAAAAATTGATATTTATTATTTAATTTATTATTTATTTCATTTATTATTAACTCTTTCAATTTTAATTATGATGAGTAAGATATTATTTTTAATTATGAATATCGTTAAAAAAAAAAAGCTTAGAAATAAAATAAAATATTATTTTCTCACAAATTGCGTAGTCATTTATATTACCAGAAATATTGTTAAAAAATTTAACACAAATTTAATTATTAATGCATTTTATGATGTGAAAAAATATTATGCTTAACTTCTATGAATTGCCAAAAAAAAAAAAGGAGTTATGCATATATGTTAACCTAATAAACTTGATGTTTCTGAATATTTTAATTTTAAAAAAATGTCAACAATTTTTCAATTATGCTAAAGATTGAAAAAATAAAAATAAAAAATAATATTTATTATTTAATTTATTATTTATTTCACTTATTATTAACTCTTTTAATTTTAACTATGACAAGTGAAATACCACTTTCAATTATGGATATCATAAAAAAATAAATTTAAAAATAAGATAAAATATTATTTTTTTCATAAATTGCATAGTTATTTATATTAAAAGGAATATTGTAAAAAAAAATTAACACAAATTTAATTATTAATGTAATTTATGATATGAAGAAAATATTATGCTTAACTTCTATAAATTGCCAAAAAAAAAGAGTTATACACATATGTTAACCTAAATGTTTACATACATATCTAACTTTAAAAAAAAAATCTCCAATAATTTAATCCTAAATCGGCTCATATATATATATATATATAATAGAGAGAGAGAGAGAGAGAGAGAGAGAGAGAGAGAGAGAGAGAAGGTCAACGAATCTCTCTAGAGCCATCGAAGCAACTTAACACGTATCAGCTGCCTAATAAAAATTTGTTGATTCTTTGTAACTAAATTATCATGTAAAATATATCCAACCACTAGTCTATCAACTTGTTGAAAAATTTCTACTTTACTATCTGTATAGATATCATAGTCACATCACATTATTATAAATTTTATAATACAATAATGTCAAGATTCCCTTTGCATATCTTAACTTTCAGCTGGATTTATAGATCTCAATCTCAAATGTTGATATGACAACTTTCCAATTTCAATGTATGCCATATGGAATATGACAACACATGGCCATCCCATTGATCTTTACAGGTTGGGAAAAGATATTTATATAGAAAGCAAAACTCAAACAAGGCAAACAAAGCACAATATTCAGAAATATACTAAGTTCTCTATTGTCCCATATAGAAAGCACATGCTCAATAAGCTTCAAATTTACCCTCTTGGCTCCACCACTAACTACATAATGACTTCCCTTTATCATAAAGTTCTCAACAACCAACCAAAAATAAACAATAAAAAGAAAGAAACCTCCCCCACATACAAACTCATAATTGGCTACCACCTACTTCACAAATACTCAACTTGAAAATTTTCTTCTCAATAGTTGTAGCCAATGAAAACTATCTCGGAGGTATAGTATCTCAACTTTAAACCTTAAAAACCCTAATTTAAATACACTCAATTTTTTTGAAAAAGAAAAAAATTGATTGTCTCAATTTTAGAGAGAGAAAAATAAACAAATTTTATGTGAAATTCACTTGAGTAGAATAATAAATCTCACAATAAGGGCGAATCCAACATACCATATTTATCTCTCTCTAAAATTAGCACAATTAATTTTTTTGGTCCCAAAATAACTGAGGATCTAAATTCCTAAATTCCAAGTCTAGTAACTTATTTCAAATGTGAATAAACAACATTGCCAAAAAGTCTTCAGTTTGTGAAGCCCACAATAGCAGCATGGGGCTTACAGGCCTTTGCGTCTGGGCTGGCCTCGACGGATGGGCTGGGCTCAACGGGCTTGCCAAGAAGCTCCTGAGGCAAGTCCTTGATGCCCCTGAGATAGAAAGTGTAAAAGATCTTGAAGGGGAACACAATCTGGTGCAGCTTGACCTGCCCTGTGACACCCTCGAAGATGCCAGACCCACCAGTCACAGCGAGATACGTATCCTCATATGTCAGATACTGTCCCTGTACTGCAATGTGACCGTAGTCTCCGAAGTAGAAGCTGTATATGGCTTCGTATCTGTCCCCTTTCTTCTCTGGCTTGTTCTCGATCAAAATGCAGATGCCAGCCGTTATGCCCACGCGTTTTTGCAAACACCCTGTGTACAACTGCAGTTTCCAACACAACCAGAAAAATTTTCCCAGGAAACAAGCAGATATGAAAAAATAATGAGCATCTTCCATTCCGGGTCAAGAGAACTAGAAATATAGACTAAGTAACTAAAAATACAATTTACTTGCTGGCTTTAAATTTCTTTTTTAAGTAAATTAATCTCTTAAACTTTATAACAATAAATAAACAATATGATCCAACGTATCCTGCTGCGAGAAGAAAGTCAAACACCAAAAGAAAGCGTCATTCAGTAACGTATTTAGAATAAGATCGAAGATTAGAAGTAATCATGTAATCGGAAAAGGATTTTTTTTTTTTTTTTAAAAAAAGAAGACTCTACTTTTCGATCTTAAAAGATTATTGGGAAAATCAAGAAAAGAACAGAAAATTCCATGATTATGGGTAGCACAAGAAAAGTGAGAAAGAGAGGAAGAAAGTGAAGGAGGAAACAAGAGTAGTAAACTTGCCTTGTTGCTGAAGGGGACTAGATCGCCAAGGGAATTGACAGGTTTCTGACTTAATCGGAGGATAGCGGGGCTTCCACGGTCTCGCTCGTTGAGCTCATACAGAAACAGTTCTTGAACTTTGCCTGCAAAAACAGAAATCAATCAAAAGGGTCAACGCAGAATCAAGGGATGGAATATGGAAAGTTATGTAGTAATGGGACTGTGGACTAACCTGCGTCAACTGGCTGGGCCTGGCTTCTGCAAGTGAAGGATTTCTTAGGGAGAGAGGAGATGGAGGGTGGCGAAGTGGCGGTGAGCTTGAGGATTCTAGAGAGAGATGGGTTTGATGAGGTGAAGGATAAGAGTGATTTGGTAGTGAAGGCTGATGTTGGGTGAGATGGTTTCAGGAAGGAAGAAGAAGAGGAGATGGTTCTCAAAGCAGAGGTTGAGTAGCAAGCCATTGAGATCTGTAGCTAGAAAGTGCTTTTTCTGTGGGTTGTTTGGCAGAAGAGAAAGCAGGGCAAGGTGCTGGAAAGTGAGGATGAGAATGGGAATTTATACATAAGACAGAGAGAGAGAGGGAATTAAAGAAGGAAAAAAATGTAGTGTTTGAGACGGAGAGGAAACTGGGTGAATAGGTGGCCGGTGAAAGGAACATTGGAGAAAAAAGTGGAATTGGATTTTGGGTTTTTGAAATTGTGTAGGACGAGGAAAATGATAAGATGTCTCTCAAATAAAAGTGAAAGTATAGTAATATAAAGGCTAAAAGAGTATATATGTTTAATTTTTTTTCCTTTATTTTCTTTATTAATAGTTTAACATTTCATTTGTAACATGAAATAAAAGAAAATAAAAAATGTATTTTTTTACATTTTATTTAATAATTAAATTTTATCAAAATGCTAAAAAAAGAATATATTTTTTAAAATAAATACATAAATTAAAAGTAATTATTATGTTTAATTTATACAAAATTTATTATATTTTTATTACCATCAATTTTTAAGTAAAAATATGAAGAATATTTTTTTTATTATATCGCATGTATATAATTATTTTATTTTATATATATTCTCATGGCCCTTCTCATTCCAATGGGCAATCATTTTGCGTATGAAAAGAGAAGAGGGGGGGTGGCTGCTGTTGGTAAATTGGGGCGTGAACCATGTTGATGTTGTGAAATGGGAAGAATGGAGGGAGGGAATGATCCACGTTGTCGTTCCGCAGTCAACCGGTCAATGATGAGCAGGTCGTGGACGGTCACACGGCCTATTAAAGTCTTCTTTGTGTTTTTTGGAATTTGCAAAATCGCATTATCACTTTCTAAGCATTTAGGATATCGGTTACATGTCACTGTTTTTATATATTTTTTAGAATCCTTGTATTTTTGTAAGAGATTTTAAAAAAAAAAAGACACGCAAATTAAAACGAAGCTTCACGGTTAAAAAGTAGGTTTTTTTCTTTTAAATTATAAATACTCTTTAAATTTTATTTCAAAAATACATGTCATATTTGCACCCAAATTACTCAAATTATGATAAAGTTCATACAAACATTGATAAGGATAATTTGATATGAGTACGAGGCGAAAGATATTCAAGATATGTAAACTCACATTTTTAAGTATATTATTAATTTTGGCCAAAATAAGTATATTATTAAATCTTTAATTAATTTCATTAATATAAAAATATTTATTTAATAAAAAACTCAATCTTAAAAAGAAAGTGATATATATATATATATATATAAAGAAGGTAAATAGAAACTGTTGAAAAATTTTAATGTTCATACTATTATTGACCATATCTTATTGATCAAATATTTATTTTGATAAAATATTGCAATTTTAGCCTTCACATAGATGCTCAGAACTTTTCCTTCTTTTTTTTTTCAAAAAAAAATAGTTTAAGTCACGTGTTTCTTTTTTTTTTTTGGAGTGTTGGCAATCGGCAACAAAATGTATTGGGTTAGTGGTACCGTCCACTGTGGCGTCCCCTTCCTTATCCTTCCACAAACAACTCATTTTGGATGCAGTTTCTTTCCTTTGTCTATTACTGTGTTTTCACACAGTGGGTTCTTCTTTTCTTTAATAAAATTTTATTTTGATTCTTCAAATATGATGTAGAATCAATTGAATTTTTTTTAAAAAAATTTATTAATTCAATACTTGAAAATTTCATTTTATTTTAATTTTATCTTTTAAATGATGGTAAAATAATAATATACAATCAATATTTTGAAGAGTGTGTGTGTGTATATATTCTGAGTTTAAAACAAAATCAAAGTTTTGAATAGATAGGTGATCAACAAGTTTTGTAAAGAGTCAATTGATGGCTCCGGTATTCATATATAATAATTTTTTTAAACAAAAAAATTCAGATATAACAATGCAAAAGTTTCTCCTCTAGATGTAATGCTTTCTCTTTTGAATTTTTTTTTTTCAAATTCAAAATTTTTGTCTTATAAAATTGTCTTAGTTGTTTATACGAGACAGCTTGCGAAATGTGCAGTGTTTAGATTCGCAAGCCATCTAATGTAGATAAGTAAGATAATTTTTATAAGCCAAAACAAAAATAAAACAGAAATTTTGAAATTTCAAAAAAAAATTAAATTTGGCAGTTATGCCACCAAGTTCAGGGAAAAAAAAGTATTCCATTTTGGGGACAATCTTTTGCACTGTTAGCTCTGAATTTTATTTCAAATTGTATATGGTTCAAAATTCAGTTATTAATTGATAGTAAAAGTATACCAAATATATATATATATATACATAATTTAGTTGTGAGAATTATATTTGCAATTAATGCTTTAGTCTTAAAATTTATTCTACACAAGTTGGTTCTTAAAAAATTGTAACTTACTATACATTAGTTTTGTTAGACTGAATTATATATTTATCCTATTTTAAAGGATTAAGTCAATGTACAAGTATAGGGAATTATAAAGGTTAAAAGATTAATTTGTGTAGATAAATAAATGAGAAATTAGAACATAAAAAAATATTTTCTAAAAAAAATCAAATTGTATATTTACTTTAAAATTTTACCCTTTTCTTACAAGCAAATTTATCTTAGTATCAGAAGTCCACCACCCACCCCCTCCCATACTTAAATAGAAGAAAGTTCTTTTTATTAGAAGGTAAAGAAATAATCATACTGAGAGAATCAAATTAGATTGATCAATTTAATCAAAAAATTGGTAAACTAATCTATTGTTTGATTTGAAATTAGCATAAAACTAGTGAGTTAATAAACCAATTAAAACGTTTTAAATTAAAATAATGCATATTAGTATACTATTTATAATTATATTTTTAACATTTATTAATTTAATTTTTATGAAAAATTAAATTTAATATATTTTTAAAAATATTTAAAATAATTTAATTCGACCAACTTAACCACAATTTTACTATTAAATTGTAAATAATTTTCTTCTCCAATTTAACGAAGAGTTCAATTTTTAAAAGCATTAAAGAAAACCATTTAATTTATTCACTTTTTGAATTCCATGTGGGGCTCAAAAAATATTTTGGCCCCTTTTGGTGAAAGCCTCCTATTATTTGGTACCCATGTATTTCTTAGAAAAATGTACTATTTTAAAGTTAAAATATGTTTATCAATTAATAAAATAATTAATAATACTCTTTCTTATGATTCAATATAAATTATTCTAATTATCATTTGCTCTAACAGTAGAGGGCTTTAGGAATAAGAAAGGTCAGATATACATTAACAAAGATATATAATTAAGGAAAAATATTAGTGGGTATGTGACTATGAATCTTATTGATTAAGAAGCAAATGTTCAATCATGAAATCAGTGAAGTCATGTTATTACACCGAATGTCCAAATTGAAACTGAGTTTTGTCTAAATATTATTTTTAGGATTGAAGGTCAACAATTAAATACACTTTTCTTATCTAAAAACTTTGGGTTGAATTTCATTTCTTCTCATATTTAACCTGTTATATCTTTAGACCTAAATTATTGGATTGAGATGATTACCTACTTTTTACCCATTCAAAAGGAATCCTACTTTCAAAAAACCTGATTACCCATGTGATACAAGTGACACGATTGTATGAATATTTTAATTTTCCAAACACAAAGTCAAGTTTATTATTTTTAATAGAATAAATTGTGGATGATTCATTAAACTTCTGAATTTTTTTAAATTTTTTAAGTATGTACAAATAATTCATATTATTAGTTAGTGTATTATTTCACTAATAGAATATAGTACATTAGGGAATTATTTATACATGATTTAAAATTTAATGATATTATTTATATATAATTTAAAATTTAAAAAATTACGTATAATTTAGCTTTTTTCATATAAAATTTAGATTATTGCTATATATATGTCATGTGACATTTGACAAGTGGTATCTAGAAGGGAAGGTTATTGCTTCTATCTACATTTTTTTTATTTCATTATTATGAATTCCGTGTTTGACGTTTGCTAATTATGAAATAGAATTGCTTTTGAATAATAATTTTGACTTTTAGGCTTGTCATCAACGACTAATTCTAACATGTTTCTTCATTCGCTGCCCTCGAATCCTTCTCACCATGATAATTGATGAAGGCAAAATTTATATATGGCCACATATATTTTGCACTAAATATAAAATATAAAATTACTGTATTGCAATTGTTTGTGCCCGTTTGATGAGTTGTGAAATAGATATAATACATTTTATATAATAATTTATTATATATTTTTAATTATTATTCTATCTATCAAATTACTATTTTGACTATTAAATTACATTTTTAAAAATAAAAATACAAAAATAATTTTCTATCCCATTTACTAACTTTTTATATTTCTTTCTTTTTTATATCATTCAATTAAACAAATCCTTTGTTTGACTTGTATATATATTTTTATTTAGATAATAAATTATTATCTATCATACTATAAGAAAATTTTAAATACTTTTAAAATGTCATATCATTTATACTTTTTTTAATGAAAAAAATTTAAATCAAACCTAATAGAATTTACCTACTAATAAAATAATATCAAATTATATAATTAAATCGTATATTCTATTACTTATTACTCCATTATCATATAAATAGAGTATTATATGAGATTTATATTAACTATTATGAGAAATTTTGATTTATTAGTAAGTAGATTTTATTTTATTTTATTTAAAATTTTTTTATTAAAAAAATTATAAATGATGTAGCACTTTAAAATTAGTTAAAAATTTTTATTATATTGTACTTAAAGACTTACATCTCTTTAAAATGCTTACAAATAATGCCTTAAAATATTGACAAGTGGCGCTCTAAGAATTTTTTTCCCTTATTTTTTTTCTTAAATTATAATTAACCAGCATGGTCTCTTGCAGATTCAAAAATTTTGTTGTGGGCTCCATAGGAAAAAAACAGTGAGTCCCACAACAACAGAAAATATATATATATATATATATATATATATATATATATATATAATATATATATATATATAGACAATACATTAACAGACATTGTGAACAATGTATGAATGGTAAACATGAACAATGCATTAGGGTCAAATTTTCACTGTGGCCCCCACAGCAAAAAAAGGGTCCCATAGCAACGAAAGAATGAGGAAAAAAAATAGTATAAGTAAACAATTATCTAATAAAATATTATGAACAATATATGAATTATGCAAATGAATTTTAAAATTCATGATTTAAAATTGTGGATGATCCATTAAACTTTTGAATATTTTAAAATTTTTAAATTTGTATAAATAATCCATGTTATTAACTAGTGTATTATTTCATCGATAGAATATAGCACATTAGGAGATTATTTATATATATTTAAAATTTAACAATATTATTTGCATATAATTTAACATTTAAAAGAATTATTTGCACAAAATTTTAAAAGAGTTTATTATCACTAATATGTTATACTTCGTTAGTAAAATAATGAATTAATGATAATGGAGTTGTTTATGTAAATTTAAAAATTTAAAGAGATTCATTGTTAAATTGTAAAGATTAAAAAATTATTTATATATAATTTAAAATTTTAAAAATTATGCATAATTTAACTTTTTTAATATAAAATTTAGATGATGGTTATATATATATATATATATATATATATGTCATGTGACATTTGACAAGTGGTATCTAGAAAGGAAGGTTATTGCTTCTATCTACATTATTTATTTCATTATGAATTCCGTATTTGACGTTTGCTAATTATGGAATAGAATTGCTTTTGAATAATAATTTTGACTTTTATTCTTGTCATCAACGATTAATTCTAACATGTTTTCTTCATTCGCTGCCCTCGAATCCTTCTCACCATGATAATTGATGAAGGCAAAATTTATACATGGCCACGTATCTTTTGCACGTAATATAAAATATAAAAATACTGTATTACAATTGTTTGTACCTGTTTGATTAGTTGCCCAGGAGTAATATATTTATATAATTTATGTAATATTTATTATATTTTTTAATTATTATTTTATCTATCAAATTATTATTTTAATAATTAAATCACATTTTTTAAAGTAGAAACACAAAAGTAATTTTTTATCCTATTTGCTAACTTTTTATATTTTTTCTCTTTTTATATCATTCAATTAAACAAATTCTTTGTTTGACTTGTACATATATTTTTATTTAAATAATAAATTATTATCTATTATACTATAAGAAAATTTTAAGTACTTTTAAAATGTCATATCATTTATACTTATTTTAATAAAAAAAATTAAATCAAACCTAATAGAATTTACCTATTAATAAAATAATGTCAAATTATATAACTAAACTTATATTCTATTACTCATTACTTCATTATCATATAAATAGAGTACTGTATGAGATTTATATCACCTTTTATGAGAAATTTTTGATTTATTGGTAAGCAGATTTTATTTAGACTTTTTTCATTGAAAAAATTATAAATGATGTAGCACTCAAAATTAGTTAAAAAATTTTATTATATTGTACTAAAAGAGTTACATCTCTTTAAAATGCTTACAAATAATGCCTTAAAATATTGACAAGTGGTGCTCTAAGATTTTTCTCTCTTATTTTTTTTACTTAAATTATAGTTAACCAGTATGTTCTCTTGGAGATTCAAAAGATTCAAAAATTTTGTTGTCGGTTCCATAGAAATAATATAAAAAAGGGTCCCACAACAGTAGAAGAAAAAAAAACAATATGAATGAACAAATAGTACATTGACAAACATTGTGAACAATGTATGAATAGTGAACATGAACAGTGCATTAGGGTCAAATTTTCACTGTAGCTCCCACAAGAAAAAAAAAGGGTCCCATAGCAATGAAAGAGAGAGGAAAAAACCGTATAAGTAAACAATTATCTAATGAAATGTTATGAATAGTGTAATGTCCATTTTTTGTAAAAGTGACGAAAATAGATATATTTTAAAAGTAAGTCTTTTAAAATGAATTGGTGAAGGTTTAAAAAAATTAGAATAATGGTATAAACATTAAGTAATGAAAATAGGAGGACAAAGGTGTCTTGAAATAGAAGTTAAAATAACCAGATGTAATTTAACGAAATAATTATGTAACGTAATGATATTTTTATAATTTCAGGCAATTTTTAGAATACTCACAGGAAAACTTTTTAAATGGAAACTTTGAACTTTTTGGAGTTCTTAAAAACCCTAAAAATTATGGGAAACCCTGAGACAGTTAAAATCCTCTGGTGTACGTTTTCTAACGTCGGTTGATTTGAACTTTGACCCTTTTATTCAAAAAAAATTTAATTCCAAATTGAGTGATTCTAAAGGCATTTTATAAGATTAAGAACCTAAATTTTATAATAAAAAAGATGATTCCCAAAAAGGAACTAAAATAAATTAAAAACAAAAATACCAAATTTACGGGATGTAAATAAAATTTCTTTAGAATAATTTTACTTCTCCTCATATATATAAGTCATGTCCCATCCTTCTCCTCCCTAAATCGACTTCATTTTTGCTCTAAAATAGAAAGGAGACCTAGAGAGTGAGGCGCACAAGGGAGGAGGAAAAAGGAGAAGAAAAACCAAGTGAAAGGTATGGAAATTCATGGATTTTCTTAGTTTCTCTTTAGTAAATTCCTTATCCTCCTTCTTCTCTTCCTTCCCATGGATTTATCAAAACTTTTAGGTTTGTTTTAATTTCAGACCAGAGGGGAAATTTTCGAGTTTAGAGAGAAGAATTCAAGTAAAGGACAGAGCATCTAAGAAAGGCTAAGAAAACAAGGTATTTTGCTACTTTCATGCTTGATCTTCCTTGTTCCTCTTCTTGAGCATTTCGCCCCATATATGGATAGCCAAGAGGATTAAATTTTGAACCAAATCAAGGATAAATCTTAGAAATTTGAGTGAGGAGAATAAGAATATGCAAAGGGAACAAAGAAATAACCATGAAATTGCAAGATAGAAAAGCTAAAGTTTTAGTTGCAACTTGATTTGTAAGATGAGTTCTAGCCATAAATTAAGATGTTTAAGAGTTCATATGAGTTCCTAAGACATCAAGAAAGCCTCCCACATACTTCTTTCATCAAAGAAATCAAAACAACTCTATTAGTGTTCCAAGAAAGCATAGCCTCGGCCAAAAAGGGATGGGACACTTAGGGAGTGTTTAATTTCTTCCAAACTTAGTTTTGTATCATATATAATGGGAGAGTATGAAAGGAAGTCTTAAAAAACAAATTAAGAAGCCTAGGAAGTGAGATAGTAGCATAGGTTCCATATTGTGACTTAAAGAAGCAACATGTAATTAGACTCTTTAAATTAATTGCATGATGGCTCCAAGAGACTTAAATAGAGTCAAGAACCATAGATGGATAGAAAGAATGGAGCCAAGATCATGAATTATTGGTGTTGCTTCATTAGGTGCTTTATAAAACCATAATAGAATCATATAAGTTATCTAGCTTTTCTAGTACATGTGTAGCTTTATAAATTGTTCCAAGAATGTAATGGCTTCCATGTAATGTGTTTAGGCCAAAGAAATCAAGTCTCACATCCTTGTGAGTGTGTGGCCGAAGGAGATGAAGCATTTTCAAAAGGAAAAGTGTGCTTGCGTAATCAAGATAGCTCTCTCTTCTTTTTCTCATGCATGAGTGAGTGTTTATCTTATCTTTGAATGTGTGTGTATATCTTAAGTCATAAAAGATGTTTTAGCATGTATCTATATGCTATGATACCATAATTCTTGTTTATGTACATGAATAATGTTTTATAAATATGTTTTAGTTTGCTTGAATGTGATAAAGCCAAAAGTCCCTTAACTAGAGTGAGGATGAGCCAAAAGTCCCAAAGAATAAATGAGACAAAACCAAAAGTTTCTAAAAAGTGAGGCTTAGTCAAAAGTCCCTTAAGAAAATGGGTAAGGTAAGTCCAATAAAAAAATTGGTAAGGTAAGTCCAAAATTTCAAAGAGAATGGGTGAGGTAAAATCATTTTTTTGGCAAGCCTATGTATGTTTTATATGACTTTTTGAATGCAAGAAATGTTCCATGTATAACTATGCATTCTATAATATCCATGCATGCATTTTTAGACTTGTATTTGCATCCTTTATGTATGGTTGAAAGGAGGAAGAGCTATTGAGATTTATAGAATCTCATTCCTTCCTCCCCATTGCCTAATATGTCTAGGTAGACCAAGTAAACCAAGGAATAAGAGCCACCGAGCTTGATGGAAAAAGATTGACAAAGAAAAATGCTACTTGTTCTATTTGTAACCATTTTGATGGCATATGATGTAACCTTATAAAGAGTATGTTGAATAATCATTTGAACACATATAATTATATAAATACTTGATGTATGTATGAGAATTGATGCCATGTAAATGATATAGTAACTTTTTGACATTGAATGGTAAGATAAAGCTTGTATGTTCTTGTGTATGCCTTGGAGTGAGAAAGTGAGTTTATGAAATCTGCATTTATAGACCTGTGAGACGTGTTTAATAGACTATTTTAGTACTTCTCCATGTGCTTAAGTGCCCATGAAAGCCTTAAAAGCAAATTTGGACCCTTTATGACCCTTAAAAAGCACAAAAAGAGCCATTTTGGAACCCTATAGTTCAATCTAACCAAATGAATGAATTTTCTTATGAAATTTGGCATGCATATAGATCTCATCCAAAAAATTTTAGAAAACTAATAATAAATTATTTGGAATTATGTGGAATTAATTACGAATTTTTAAAGTTGCCAAATTTCTGCTATTCTAGTGTGATTACTGTTCATATGGTCAGTTTCTTCTCCTATGTTATTCGAGGGCCAAATGGTGTCCAAAACTCACAAATTTTACAGACATAAACTAGATATGATAAGCTTTCTATGGTCACTAAGATCACCCTAATTAGATATCTGAGCAGGGAGATATGAATTTTTTAAATTTTGTGTCAATACTAGTAGCGCCATTTGAGTTTATGTACTATTTCACCAATTTCTAGTGGCCAAAAGTTCCTGTTTTGGTCTGGACTCATTTTTAGCATAAAATAGACATTTAAAACTTTCTAGAATGGTATATTGTGCTTGATTTTTATTTTTTTAGAATTAGTTATGATTTTTCAAAATTCATAACAGAAATATGGCACATGAACTCGAGGTAGCCTTCCATTATTTTGTGTATATTTGCTATGAGCTCAAGTTGTTGGTCACATTTTTATATGGTTTTGAGTTTTATGTATATATTTAAATAGGAGAATGAGATAGATGAGTGTATATGGTCCACGGGACAGGAAATAAAATTTTTTCTGTGACGTAACACAAAAATAATTGAATATTTTAATAAAATTTTTCTTGGTAAACTTGTGATATCAATGGAAGGAAGCTAAGATATGAATAAATCAAGTTAGTTAAATAATGTTAAAAACAATATATGAATCATGCAAATGAATAGTGAAATTCATGACCTTTTATATATAACATATTTGATTTAATCTATTGTTGTTAAACTCTCGAGTTGACTTATCAAATTTAATGAGTTTAAGTTTTTATTTAAAAAAATTGTGTCAATTTAGTTGTAAACTTGGATTTAGTACAAACTCGATCGAACTCACATTTGATTCAGATAAACTGGATTAATTCAGTATAAACTCAGTTAACTCAATATTTTTTAAACTAAGTTTGACTAAGTTACATATAACTAAGGTAAACTAATTTTTTTAAAAAAAAATTCTTAATCTCAGCCCAAACTAATAAAGAAGGATACAAAAATAGTGAAGAAAGACAAAAAAAAAAATCAATAAAATTATGCCATAGTGAAGATACCCCACATCAAGTTATTCCATTTTGCACGGTGCCTTTGCTTCCTTCTGTATTCTGCAACTTTGCTTTAAAACTCTTCCTTACTTCCATTCTACCCCAGGTCCAGCAACATAATATGTTGGAGAAGATTTAGTCCTTACTGCTGATTACCAAAGCCCGACTCCAGAATCCTCAAGTGAGACAACTTACACATCACTTTGCACTAGGTCAAGAGAGTGAGAGAGACCACATCGTTCCTTCATTAATGTGTTTTTTGTTAAGCAGCAATACTAGAAAAGAGAGCAACATTTGCTTCTTAGTAGCTTTGAAAAGGGAAGTGAGAGAGAGTGAGTGATAAAGGGGAGAAAAAGTAAAAGAAAGGTCAAAAGGATTCAAAAAGTGAATACTAAAGTTGCAGCCTTAACATCTTGCTTTTTTAATGCCTTCCATTACGTAACACCATCCAATTGGTTGAAGTTTGAATCATTGTACCCTATGGGTCCATCTTGTCTCTTCTCTATTTTTTTAAGATAAGCATATCATCATTCACTAAATATTTATTTATTTTCGTTTTGTGAATAAAAAATTTGTACTTGACAAAGATAATAATATGTTTTATAGCTAATAGATTTTAGGTAGAATTGAAATGACATTTGAGTTTATAAAGATGTCTTATTTTTCATATTTAATAAGGTATGGCAGAGTATGATTTTTACTTGATAAATTTGAGCAGTTCAAATTTTGTTATATTTGAATTTCAAACCATTTAAATTTAAGCAACTAAATATACATTTATTATATTTTTATAATTATTATTTAATAATAATTTTTTATAATTTTTTTTTCAAAATAGAAATATAAGAGTTATTTTTTGTTTACAAGTAGTCATAAAATAAGATTCACAAGTTTGTATGCTTGTAAAATATGATTTTATCTTTATATTTGTACTAGTTGGTATCTTTTATCCTCATATAAGTGAATAGTTTTGCTTACTATATTGTTTTTTTCCTTTAATTTTAGAGCTTTTTGTTGAATTCAATATGCCTTCAATTGCACGTGGGGTTACGGAAAAAAAAAGTTATTGTTGCAAGAAAAAACTATCCTAGTAATAAGTCTAATATAGGGAGGAAACATGGGATGGATGTTAATGGAAATGGTAAAAAAGTGTAGTGTAAATATTGTGGCAAAGTTGTTAGTGGAAGCATTTATAGGTTTAAATATCATTTAATTAGCACTAAAATAGATGTTGAAGCTTGTGTTAGTTTAAACATAATTTAATTAGCACTAAAATAGATGTTGAAGCTTGTGTTAATGTTGTGGATGATGTGATGACAACGATGTTACAACTTGTTTATAAAGCAAAAAGTGTATCATCTAGAAGGAAAAAAAAACAATGGGTTGATATTAGTGAGAAGGAAGATCAAGACACACAAACGCAAGCTAAATCTCACGAGAAAGGGAAAGGACTCATGAATTTCAAGAAAGACTTAAGGGAAGAAGCTTGCTAACTAGTAGCTTGATTTTTTTACACAAGTGTTATTCCTTTTAATTATGTAAAAAATCTAGAGTTTACAAAGATGTATGAGATTATTAGGAAATATGGCCATGGTTTAAGCCTCCTTCTTATCATGTACTTAGAGAGAAATACTTACATCTAGAAATGAAGAATACACAGGCAATGCTTGGGGATTTTAAAAATGAATAGAAAAAAGCTGGCCATTCTATCATGTTTGATGGGTGGACTAATAAAAAAAAAAGCATTTCATTTGCAATTTCTTGGTGAATAGTCCTAAAGGGACTGTGTTTTTACATTCATTGGATACTTTTGATATTTTTAAAATTGCTGATGAGGTTTTTGATATGCGTGATGAAGTTGTAGAGAAAGTAAGAGAAGAGAATGTGGTTCAAATAATAACTAATAATGTTGCAAATTACAAAGAAGTTGGACAAAAATTAATGAAGCAAAGCAGCATTTGTATTGGACATGATGTGCAGCCCATTGCATTGACTTAATGTTGGAGGACTTTGAAAAAAAAAATTATGTTGCATAAAGAAACCATAAGTAAGGGTATAAGAATTACAACCTATATTCATACAAGAGTAATACTGAAAAAATTCACAAGAGGGAGAGATTTGATTAAACCAACTGTTACTCAATTTGCTACTGTTTATTTGACAATTGCATGTCTTAATGAGTATAAAGTAGCATTGATAAATTTGTTTAGTTCGAAGGAGTGAAAAGATAGTAAGTTTTCATCTACCAAAGATGGAAAGGAAGTAGCAAAAATAGTTTTGGGTAATAGTTTTTGGAAAAATATCAAGACATGCCCTAAGATTGCTGCTCTTCTCATTAAAGTTCTTCGCTTGGTGGACTCAGATGAGAAGCTAACCATGGGATTCATATATGAAGCAATGGAAAGTGCAAAGGAAAAGATTAAGGAAGACTTTAATAATGTTAAAAAAAGGTAATTAAATAATAAACTTAATGTTCATATCTTTAATTTGTTTACTACAAATTTTATATTTTAACTTTGTTTTTTATTGATTATTGTAGTTATGAGCTTATATAGAACATAATTGATGAGAAGTGGGAAACTTCATTACATATGCCTTTACATGCAGCAGCATATTAACTCAATCCTCATTTCCACTATAACACTAATTTCAAACCTACTTATGGGATTAAGTAAGGACTCTATGATTGCTTGACAAGAGTGGTTGAAGATAAAGGTGAGAAAAACAAAATTGAGTTTCAACTGACTGACTTTTATTATGCACAAGGCATGTTTGGCCGTGACATTCAATAGGCATTAAGAACAAAGATAGCTCTAGCAAAATGATGGGATTTTTATGGAGATGGATGCCCATAACTTAAGAGAATTGCAATTCACATTCTCATCTTATGTTATAGTTCTTTTAGGGACAAACAAAATTGGACTGCTTTTGAAATGGTAAGTAACTAAATTTGATATAAACTACTTTCATTCTTCATGTTCACTTAAACTTTTTTAAAATGTAGAATACTTATGGATTTTTGTGTGTGTTTAGATTCATACAAAGAAAAGAAATCGCTTGCACCAAAAAAAGATGAATGATTTGGCATTTGTGATGTGCAATTTGAAGTTAAGAAGTAAGTAAAATAGTAGAACTCATATTTATGATTTTGACCATATTTATTTTGACGATGAATAGATAAAAGGGAGCAGAAATGGAGATGATACGGAAGAAGAAGATGATGAGATTTTTCATCATATTCAAGTTAATGAGAATGTTACTAATCTTATTCTTGAGTCACTGATAGAGTTGGGTGATCATTTAGGGGTTAATTTGAATGTTAATAATATAGGTGGTGATGTTTCAAATATAACTTTGGATGATGACATTAAAGAAGAATATAATGATGATGATTTTTGTGATAATAATAATGATAAAATAGGTGAAGATGAAGATAATCAGACATTTGAAGATTTTTATTGAATTTTTATTTATTTTTTTAAAACTTGAATATGTTGAATGACTATTTATGTATAAATTTAATTAAAATTTTTATATTGAAAAACATGAATTATGGAATATAGATATATTTTTTAAAAAATTAGTATGATTTGAATTGTATTTAATTGATTTTCTTTTTTATATATTTTATTTTAAATATAATTATTAATAAATGTAAACTCTTAGAGTTTATGATATGAGTTTACATTACGAGTTCACCTCCTCTTTATGAGTTTGTCTAAACTCATGAATTTAACAATCTTGATTTAATTTATTTGAATTTGAGATGACAATTAAAAAATTAATTATATTTATGTAGAATGATTATTTTAATTATAATGATTGATCTTTTAATTTGGAAGTCCCTTACATTTAAAATCCACTTAATTACAATTATATCTCATTGTTTCCAAATTGGCTAATTTTTATTGTCTCAGCAAATTAATTATCTTTATATGTTTATTTCCAAATCTAAGTGTGAATTATTTGAAATTTATTTTCTTTACATAAAATATTGCAAAATTAACACTATGTGGTAATTGTGATATTTGAAGATATATTTGGGCCATTCACTATGTCCATTATTTTATGAGTAGACTAATCTATTCCCAATCAACCCGCATTCAATATATCAATATCAACATAAATATAATTAATTCCGTCAAAAGGGCAACTAATGCAGCAAAGAATCCACGTATTGTCGTAATAGAATTCAGCATGATCATCTCCCTACACGGCAATTTGCATGAACAATTTATAATTTGCTGTAAATTCCAAATTTCAATTACAAAAATGGTGTACTAATAATTTAAAATTTAATTACATTAAGTAAGAATTAAATATATTGGTTATTATCCCATCTACAGCACACCACCAATTACAACAAGGATTCACTCTTGTTTACTAATTATAATTAGATGGAAATTTTCAAGTTTCAATAGGAAATTTGGAAATAAATGCTTTTTAATTGATTAAGAATTTGAATAAATGTCTAATAATTGGTCAACTTCATTAAGTTTTCAACATTATTTCCAATTGATTCTGTCTAACGGATATTAATTTAAAATGTACTATTGCCGATTTTTTTTATAATTTTATTGATATTCCTATTTATTTATTGGTCGAGACCAGACAATCGTATAAAGGAATATCATATAACCTGTTTTATAAATAAATCATAGAGATGGAATATGGCTCTTCAAAGACGGGTTTTCCTACCTCTCACATGTAATTAAGCTAGGGTAAAAAGAAGTTCTGAATAAGGTTCAGTTGAAAATGATGTAGATAAATAAAATTGGGATTAAAAAATATATTGCTTTAGATTAATTAAATAATGGTATAAATTAGAGCAACAATGAATGACAAATAGAAAAACATTAAAGAAATTAACAATAACTCCAATAATGGGTGGAAATAGTAGTAAAATATTGAAAATAAACTAAAAGTAAAAGTATAAAGCGAGTAAATAAAGTATGATCATTCTTTTCCTTTTATGAATAATTTCTTATGTGACTTAGATGTGTGTCTTGTGTTATGATCATTCTTTTCCTTTTATAGTGATTTTCTCAACTGATAACCATTCCTTATGATAGCCATCATACATATTTTATATCTTTACTAATTTCGTGATTTTCACTAGCTTTATAATGGGTTCCTAGATTAACAAAAGCTCTTCATGATAGGCTATTATTCAATTTTATGCCTTCACTGACTTTAGATGACCTTTTTTACGTTTAAATAAAATGCTTTCAGTGGAAAAAATGCTGAATTCCATTAAGCCTATGTTTTTTTTTCCCAATCATTTAGCTACCAAATTCTCAACCAATTTATTTGAACTCTTGACTAATTAGTCAATCGCAATCTCAATTAAGTCATTTTTTGAAAAAAATGAATTATTTGATCCTATAATTTACTCCAATTTTCAATTTAGTCTTTATAATTTTTTTCCCAAATTAATCCTTATAATTTCAAACTATTTCAATGTTAGTCCTTAAACTCTAGAAACTTTAACAATCTAATCCCTACCTTGTCCATGTGACTGAACGGTGTCAACTTCTTGCTTATGTGGCAGAAGGCTCTGACACGTGGATGCCACATAGATTGCAAGATTCTGACTCGACCCCTAAATCACCAAAACACAGCATCAAAGGAAAAATACAGAAGACGCACGAAATGAAATTTTGTCCAGCACGTTGCTTCAGTTTTCAGATTATGTCATAAAATAATAGTCACAGCAAACTCAAGTTCATTGAGAAACAAAGTAGCAATTCTTTTCCCCAGCAAACTCAGCTGTTCGAACATAGTTTCTTCATCTCGAAGTGAAACATCTGCATTCATAGCAATAAGGTCCAGCGCATCTGTTTCAACATCCAGGTTCTCCTCAGCTGATATTTTCCTCAATCTGGCCACGACTGAGTTTGTATATTTTTTCTATCATTTTTAAAAATAAAATTAAACTATAGGGACTAATTTAAAAATTGAGATAAATTATAGGGATCAAATAATTAATTTTTTCTATCATTTTTAGTGCCAATCACAACTATGAACACCTCAATTCGTTTATATGACCAATTACTCAAGATATATATATAAATCAAAACTGCTTTAATTTAGATTGAAGTTTGTATATCATGACTAGGAAGGCATTATTTTAAATAGGCTTAGGTCTGAGTGCCATATAAATTGATCCCGTAATATACAATTAATGACCTTTCTTTGAGAGGTGTTTTCATAATTCTAGGAAAGCATTCTTCTGGGGACATACATTGTTGATAATTATACTCTAAAAGATCGAGTAAGTTCACAAAGAGGTATTGTACAGCTGAAATAATTAGGGCAGGTTCTGAAAGATCGAGCAACTAAAATCATATTCAAAACACAAAGAGGTATAAATGATGGCTAATTAAATACTTGAGTCAAAATGAGGTAATTCACTCACAAATATTGAATTCTAGCTGAATATCTTTATGCGTTTTACAAAATAAAGCTTTGTATTCAAGCCTTGTATAATTGTTGCACGAGCCCTTTTGTATGCTTCTCGTGAGCTGTCTCACTCTTAATATCCGTGCTTTCTTATAGCAATGAGTAAGTGATAAAATGATTATTTACTAGTAAAAGAATACAGAGCTCTCATTAGTTTGTGAATGATAGAGGTTATGATCGTTTTAGTAATTTACTGCAAGAAACTACGTTGCAAAAATTAAGAGCACCCGTAGACAGAGAAGTATTTTGTTTTGTTGATTGCATCTACTTTGAACGGTGTTTTTGTTCAGTTTAAATGTGTGTAAGAGTAGAAAGCTTCACACTAGAAAAACAATGAATTTTGAGAGGAGTATATGAGTAGAATTGATTCATAGAAAAGCTTCACATTAGAAAAAAAATGAACTTTGATAGGAGTATATGAGTAAAATTGATTCATAGAGCACGTGCCTTAAAATTTTAAATTAAGATGTGGCATCAAATTTATAAATATAATTTCCCATAAAATTCAAATGAAGAAGTCCTAATGTAAAAGATCTCTCTGATATTCTGACACACTTTGAGCCTTAACAATTTCTTTCAAGCTTAGTTAAAAGGATTGCTTTGCTTTTCCTCTCCCCCCCCCCCCCCCCCTCTTTCTTCTTTTCCCCTAACAATTTGCTGCTATGTTAGAAAAAGAAAGAGGACTAGAGAAAAAGAAGGAATGAGAGGAAATGAGTGATTTTATTCTATTCTAAACATTGTACATACACTGCTTTATAGCAGCCTTAATATCAAAGATCATATTATATAGAGTTAACCATCTAACACTTCTTTACAATTTCAACTAGCTCTCTAACATTTCTCTGCACTATGCTATCATATATTTCTTTTATCAATATCTAAATATATAAGATGTAATGATAGTGGTAAAAGGTGAAAATAATTTTGATGGGAAAGGGCAAGTTTGGTGACAGCGGTTTCGATAATGATACT
This sequence comes from Erythrophleum fordii, assembly GCA_032878935.1. Lineage (NCBI taxonomy): Eukaryota > Viridiplantae > Streptophyta > Magnoliopsida > Fabales > Fabaceae > Erythrophleum > Erythrophleum fordii. The sequence goes on along the minus strand of JAVQMF010000056.1, from coordinate 10,534,168 downwards.
GATGGTATTAATAATAGCGTTAACCATGACAATAATAATAAAAGGATAGTAGTGATGATTACATCAGTAATAATAGTGATAGTGAGCGGAGGATATAGTGGGAGGGAAATAATGATACAATGACAAGAACACATTGGTAATGATAATGAGTGACAATAATGATATATTTGGATGTGTGAATGATGATAATAGTAGCAGCGACAAAGATAACATTGTAACAACATAGTTCCAAATATAAGAACAAAATTTCAATTAAAAAATTTTATCCAAAATTTACTTATCAAGACTTATTTCATCTCACTTAAGTATATAATGTTATACAAGAATCTTACCAAAATGCATACTTTATAAGTTTTTACAGTCCCTCGTGCACCAAACTTCGTATGAAGATGAATTATATCAAGCATTCATTATATGTTTGGTTTACTAGCTTTGTAACACAAAGAAATTAACAATGGGAAATCCAGATGCTACTCAACCACCATTTTGTGTCCGTTTGATGTTTCTTTTATGAAAATAGGTATTTGTTGTAAGATTTTTTTTTTTGTATACAACTCTATTTTTTTTTTCTTCTGGTCAAATTATACAACTCAATAATTTGATGATTTTGATGACAAATCTACTCTTTTGTTATGGTAATTTTGTTGATGACATTGATAATGTGTCTTAATTGGTTCTTAAATTTTTCTAATTAATTTGGACTGTTAACTGATGAGTATTATACAAGATTCATTTGTAGTATGACCATTCATAGTTGTAATTTATACTAATATGGACTCTTAGGCCCAAAGTATGTTGGATGTAGCCCAACATCGTATACGATATAGACTTCATCATAAACAGGGCTCACGAGCCCAAATCTATGAGTCTAAGATCCAACCCAAACAAGAGCAAATAGGTCCGTTAGAGATTACCCTTCAACCTGTGCAAACCAAAAAAAGGAGATCATCCTTTATTCCTTTTCATTATTTTGACTTTGACCCAAAGAAAAAAAAATCATCTTAGCGAAAAAAAAAACATTTCATCATGATGTGACAGTTTTAAGTTTTGGGTAAATTCTATTGTATGGAAAAAAAAACTACTGAGAGACATCTAAGTAAACATGTTAAATAATATTTTTTCATTATACCAAAAAAAAAATCTGATGTTTCAGACTTGAATCGCTTAAACTTGATAAAAGTTACAACTTGATTCATGGTCAAGTTTATATAATTTTTTAATAATGAAATGACCAAGTTCACTTTTACACCTTATTGATTGACTTAGCTTACTATTATTTAAGAAGCTAAATCTTCCTAGAAATTCATGCTGGCGAAGAGCCAAATCCTAGTTTCTTTTCATATTATGTATGTAATCAAGGCAACTAAGTACATTGAACCGTACTAGTGTTATAAATTAGGATGGACATAATCTTTGGTTAAACCAACACAAAGATTGTATAAGATTGTGTTCCAATTCCCGTCTCATAAAAATCAACTTTTTTTTTTTTATTTGAGTGAGATAAAATTTATTGATTTTTTTTTTTAAACTTTGCGTCACATGTAAATAATTATTTTATTTTTAAAATTTAATAATAAATTATTAAAAATTTGAGATTATATACAAATAATCCTTTTATTATTAATTAGTTCATTGTTTTACAAATAAAAATATTACATATAAAAAGGTTATTTATACATGATTTAAAAATTAAAAAATTATATATATAACCTAAAATTTAAAATTTTATTTATACAAAAAAAATAAAATTTAAGAATTTCATTTAATTTAATATATCACCTTTTATTAGTAAATTAAATTTATTAACGTGCAAGATCATCTGTTTAAAATTGAAAGTTCAAATAGATTTATTATCAAAATTTGAAATTAAAGGAGATTATATATCTACATTTGATCCAAAATTCAAATAATTTTTTTTTATGTATTTTAACCTTTTTTATAATATAAAAAAAATGATATTAATGAAACATGAAGTGGACAAGAGAGAGATTAACGGAGAACAAGAAGCAAAACAAATCTAGGTTTTGTCTAGTGTGTGAAAGGCAGCAACCATGCCACCTCACGAGCTTTTCACGTGCTGCATGGCTGTCCTCTATCCTCTTTGTGCATTACAGCTTTGCGTTTTGGCCTTTTTAAAATTATTCAATCTTTTGTATGAAAACCGGAAAGCAACATGGTTCAGACAACATTGATAATAAATCCCATTTTAAGTTTTATGTCTCTTTTAGATATGTACATACACCCTTCTCTTCTATAGTCTGGTGTAGAATCAATGAATGAATGGCTTCCAATGCATGGTCCCCTTTGGAACTTGAAAATCTCATTTACAATATCATGCCCATCATTTACAACATATTTTTTTATTTTTTTTATTAAAAATATGTTCAGAAAAGTTTATTATTATTATTATTATTTGGAATCTCTAGAAATTAAATACCGTATTCTAAAATGATGCAATTTACAATTTTTTCCATTTAATATCTCAAAATACTACTTCTAAAACAATGTGATATAAGACATTCTTGCTAGGTTAATTCTAATTTCTTAGAGCTAATCATAGGTCGAGATATATAGAATTTGCTATCCTAAGGTTCCGTTTGATTCAACGGAGGGGAGGGGAAGGGAGGTTAATGGAGGGGAGGGGAGGGAGGGGGGAGGGAGGGGATTTAATGAGTTATGTTTGGTTGGAAGGGAGGGGAGGGGAAGGAAGGGGAGATTATTGTTTGGTTCAGGGGGGAGGGGAGGGAAGGGGAGGTAATTATATTTGGACAAATTTACCATTTGTATTATTTTAAATTTATTTTTTATAAAAAATTTATTTATATCAATAATTTTTAAAAAAAATTATAAATTTCAATCTTTTTTTTTTTATTTTTAATTTCTGATAAAAAAATTATCTTAATTTTTATTAAATATTAATATATTAAAATATTAAAAAAGACAAAAAAGTAAATTATACTTAAAAAATAACCCACCCCTCCCCCTCTCCTTCCCTCCCCTCCAAAACCCCCCAATTTGGAGGGGAGCCAAATTTGTCTCCCCTCTCCTCCCTTCCCCTTCCTTCCCTTCCAATTTTATCCAACCAAACATCTTATCTCTCTCTCCTCCTCTCCAAAAACCCCCAACCAAACGTAGCTTAAGTAAGTGCTATGAAGGTGAAGCACAAGACAAAACATGCGGGATTATATATATGCCTTGTTTTTTGTAATAAGATGAGTCCATATATATATCTTAACAATTGGCCAGGTCTAAAGAATTTCCTTGATCAGAGCAACTTCAGATTCTGCGGCAAATTAAGCCTGCAATTTAGGGTTTCCAGCTCCCACATTGTTCGGTAATAAGTAGTATTTTTTTGGGAATTTGAGAAGTCGCAGGTCTTCAATCTGAAAAGAATAAAATAAAAGAAAAAGGGACGTTACTAGGAAAAAAAAAACTGTCTTAGTTCTAATAAATATATGAACTTTTAATTTAATTTTTCACATATAATTTCCTTTAATTAATTTCATCAATCATTAAAATATCTATAATATTATGATTTTTTCGTCTTAGACTCATCTAAAATTTAGGGGTGAGAAAGAGCCTAACATTTAAGTAACTTGAATCTTATTGGAAGGCAAATTTGAGCCATGTGACAGGTCACAATTAACACCCAAGTCCATAATTGTTGGGTTTGATGTTGCAGGTCACAAGTTTTTCTTATGTAGATATATACTCATTTATATGAAATCCATTCATAAAAAAATCACAACAAAATATACACTGTTTCAAATAATCATTCATTAATATAATTGAAAACACACAAAATATACACACACCACTGGTTTGGAACAAAAGAATATTATACTAGCTAGATTTGGGCCCAGACCTTTAAAAACGCTTAAAAAACCTTCTAGCTATAAATTCATTTTCATTTCTATAGTGATGAAATTTTCCGAGTATGGATAGAGTAATATTTTATCCATCTTATCCTTCTACATATAAAATAAGATTTCCCTCATAGTTTATTTTGATACTCAAAATGTATCATGATCTGTTTAATTAGTTAACGGTTTTATAAGTTAGGCGTGCGCCTAGTATCAACATCTCTTCTATTCTTAGGTATCAAAATACTTGAGAGTAGAGTTTCGATTCCTACCATTCTCTTCTAAAACTTTTTTGAGGAAGATGCTCTTACAAAAAAAGAATTATTAACTTGTAAATGAATTTAAACTCAATAAAAAATTGACATAGAATTTTCACTGAGATATATCTGCAGACTTGAACAACCGTGCTAAGGGAGAATATTCTCCTTCAACCAGAAGATTAATTACGCCCATTGACCTCAACTGGATCATGGAGCCACAACCATGCCTTCTCCGATATGTGTCCTTAAAGATAACCCTCTTCTGACAGAGTTTGTCATTGTATATGTATCCCATCTTTGAAATCACATGCTCATCCTTTGACTATTAGCCTGCCATTACATTTTTGGTACAATCTATAGTGGTAGCTAGATAAAAAGTGGGCATTTGTTAATTTTGCAGTAGATGTCGAGTTTTACTTTTCAAAAAATTGTTTTAAAGGTCAGATGTATAAATTATCAATTAAAAATTTTAAAATATGTAATTCAATAATTTCAAGATATGGCTAATGACAAAAAATTTGCCATTTGATGTTTGAGAAATTAAACTTTCTATACAATTACCTAAAAATAAATTTAGGAACAACTACATGTGGGAAAGACCAAAAACAAACAAGAGGGAAAAATTTTTTCACCAAATTAAGTACGACACATTAACTAGGTTAAAGCAACTACTAGTCCACTACAATAGTAGCAACACCAATAATTTAGCCATTTTGATATTAAAACATGACCTAATATTAATGAGCTCTGTGAAAATTTTTTTGCACATGTTATTATTTAAAAGTTTGATTTTGTTCTAATTATTATATAGTTTTTGGAGGAGTAAATATTCTACGAGGTTAAAATAAATATAAAAAATTTAAATAATAAAGTGATAAAAAAATTTTAAGCAAATCATTAGTACTATGACATATCATTTTAAAAGACCTAAATAAAATTCCTTTTAACGTTTTAATGTATAAAACATTTTGAAGAGGAAATTTAATTTCTTCCAAGAAACACTGACACTGGCACCAAATAATGGGAACACATAGTCAAAGGACATGACAGGGAAACTTCATTTTTTTCTTTGCCTTCTTAACCTAATTATGAGCCTCTTATAACACAGCCACGAATCCATGGAAGCTCAAATATCTAAGAACCCTTGGCCCTCTCTTTTGATATATCTTAAACATTATTATTGATCTTGGTTTATTTCAATGGCCGACAACTTATCTTGGTGGTTGATGCTGCATAAATGTTGGTGCACTCAGAGAGAGAGAGAGAAAGAGATAGAAGCATGGAATCCGAAATGGGGCCTACTCAGACATTTTGTTTGGAACAAGCGACCACATTCTGAATTTAAAATTCAAAAGAATTACCGCAATTAAATAAGAAGATATAATATTTTATTTTAATAATTGGAATTAATTTGATTTCTCCAGATAACAATATTCTGGGAGAAAGCACCACATGTTAAACTCAAGCCTAGCTAAAAGGGTTAGCTCAGTTAATAAAAAGACCTAAATCTTACTTCAAAAATTTGGATTTCACTTTTTTGGGAGTGTTTTGAAAATAAAGTTTTAAATGCACCAAAACAATATGAAAATATATCCTTAAAAGTAGCATGAAAAGGAGTTTTAGATAAAGTCTGAAAATAGTTCCAACTGTAATAACTTGAAAATGACCGCGCATCGAGAGCTCTATAAAAATCTCTTACTCAGTGCCATTTGAAACATTGCTTCAGAGGGTTTGAAGACACACGGACGCTGCCCTACTCAGTCTTTGTCCTCTCTCAGTCTCAGTGTGTTCAGAGGGTAAGCAGAAATCATAGACTAAAGAAGAAAAGCAAAGAGGGTTTGGTCTTTCGGGGTGTGTGTGTGTGTATCTATATATATATATAGAAAGATGAACAGTGAAAGCATGAGAGGTGCAAAGAAGAAGGTATCATGCAGAAGGCTTGGTGGGTACCTTAGAGAGCAGAAAGGAAGACTATACATAATCAGAAGATGTGTAGTCATGCTTCTCTGCTGGCATGAATAATCATTCCCAAATGGTTTGGTCAATTCAATTCCTCTTTTGCTTTTGCTCAAATCATGCACGAGCAAGATGTTCTCTTTCTAGCCCAAGGATTCAAGTTGAAGCACGCTACAAGGGTTTTTTATTTTTCTTTTTCTTATCTATATGTGAATAGCAGATCAAAAAGAAATGTTTAGGTTAATTATTTTCCTCTTATTACTTGTTTTCTACGTGAAAAAGCTTAATTAGTAATGAAATTGTTAGTTTCTATTCTGGAATGGTTACTGTTAATGATATTTTTGTTTCTCCATTTGATTTTTCACCCAACACTACAACTAGTAATCTGTATTTGGAACAACGACAACCAATTTTATCTAATTGCAGCAATGTATGTTACTGAAGAAATAAAAACCGACTTAGCATATTTGATTCTTCTTAAGTAATTAGTATCAGTACTTATGAATAATCAATTTATTTGAAAAATTTAAGTTACTGTTAAGAAGAAGTATGAATACTGAGATTTAGTTATACCATCTTCAGAGTTGAAAGATTAAAATTCAAACCATAGTGGAAGCTAAAGTGTTAATTCAAAAGGGAAAGAATTAACAATAATTATTTCTTTTATCTATCATTTGATTTTAATTTTTTTTTTTCTATTGACAGATAAAGAGAGCGATTTAGAAATAGAAGTCTCCTAATTAGCTGGAGGGAGAGAGTTTATCATTAATGGTTGTTAGTAAGAAGCAAATTAATTAATTAATTAATTAATTAATAAAAGGGCGGAAGAAGAAAAGAAGCAATTGACAAGACTACAGACCTAGGGGGAAGGAATCAAATGGGTCTGAGTATGAGAGTGCCTGTGTCTTTTACGTAGGCTCTATCTGTTGTAGTCTTGTCAACTTAGTTTTATGGATTGAAATTTGAAAAGCTTATGCGGACCACATGAACGTGTGGGCACCGTATCGGTATATAAAATTTAGAAGAAGTTTTTCTTTCCCCAAAAGTAGTTTGGAATATTGTTATTTTTAAAAAAAATATTTGAGAGATATATATTTATATCAGATATATTAGTAGTGCGTAAAATGGTTGCTAACATTAAAGATCTCTAGCCGCATGTTATTATTTTTAAGGACTAGAATTTAGTACAATTTTTATATGTTTATTATTAAAATTTTTAACAAAATTAAAAAAAAAAAATTTCTAAAAATCTAACCATATGATGTTAAGTTATAAAATCACATACTCATATGCAAAAATTATATATTAATCACATTATTATTAAAAAATTATATACTTATTATATTTTAATTAATAAACTTACATGACTAATATATAAAGAATTGTATATAATTTTTTTAAAAATTTTAATCATGTTTATTTCATTTTAGAATTATGAAAATTTTATATTTTTTTTACCAAATTTTATAAAATATCAATATGAAATTAAATATTAAAGTTTGTTATAATAATTTCTACTTAAGTATTCTGTGTAGAATATGATATCTAAATGCTAAAGAGCTTAGAATATAAATGAGTCTACCAAACAGTTCTCTTTTTTAATCATCATTTCATTCCCTTCTTGCTTTGTTGGGTAATTGCTTAGGGAAACAAAGAAAAATATTTGAAAGAATGAATTATGAAATAAAGAGTACCTTGTCAAGAAACACGCACGCACGCACACATCATAATAATAATAATAATAATAATAATAATAATAATAATATTATTATTATTATACATATCAGACACAAATAAATGCTTCTAATTATATAATTTTCACCATTGAGTGCTTAACATGTTATTGTCCATATATATTGAGATTTTGCAAGCATTTAACAAACAACACTTACCAAGAAATAACAGCTTGGCTGGAAATCAAAACCTTATAATGTCTTATCCAAAAATTTTTCTGTAACAGCAAGCTTCCCTTATATTAGATTCAAGCTAATACAGATTATAATCCTTTAACTAAGAGTGAATGAAATAAATGCCTTTAATTTATGAAGCAAGGATTCCTATATAGTTATACGAAATTATGTTTAAATACTATATATTTTATCGTGCTGTTAGTTTCTCCTCCCTTTGCACTTGTGTCCCATTTATTATCAGTACGTGAAGCAATTCGTGAAATAATTTCACCCATCTCTGCAGTTTATAATAAAAGTATCATACGTCATTTTCAATGCCCTTCATAGGCTTCATGGTCCCTCCTTCCCATCTTACAGTTACAACTCTTTACGAAGAATCTTTCCTTTTTTTAAAGCTAACTGCGGTGCAATTTTTTTTTTTAAACGTAAATTATATGCACCAAGAATGGCTAACAGATAGCTGACCCATGTGTAAACAAATAAAAATTAATAAAAAAGAAATTTAAAAAGGAGTTTACTACTAAATGCTTTTATTTAGTTTCATCACATATCTTCAGATTTGAATTGAAATTCTATTGAGATTTAAGAAAATTTATACTTCTCATAGAATACAAATTACTTGAATTATTTGAAAACTTAAAATTGCAAAATTTTAATTTAGATTTAGATTTTGATAACCATCAGGCAGAACAAATAACATTTAACGAAGAGATATAAGATCAACTTAGGTGACATTGATCTAAGATTCGAAATGTTATAAATGATTCAATTTTTTGATTGCCCAATAACGAATAAAGGTACAACCATGTAATGTTTCCTTGATTATTCATATTGTTATATAAGCTATATATACTTGGGCTTTCTGGCATCAACTGAAAACTTTCTGCCCGTTCATGTAAATACTACAATTAGCCATGTGAGGATCACACCCAAATGCATGGTCCCCCATGTCGTTGAAGAATGTCTTTGGTATATATTTATAATTGAAACTTACATTGTCTTAATATCTGTCCATCAGCTTTGAACTTCCTCAAGATGCACATCAGAAAGAAAGAAAACTTCAAAAAGATGCCCCACATACAGAGTGGCACCCAAAAGGTTTCTGGGTAATTGGAAACATACTGCACATAATAGAATTGTTTGACAGCATCCATGGTAATCCTAGCTTGCAGTAATTTCAGAATGCTTCTCTTTACATAAGGACATAGTATATGTAGAGAAATTACTAAAAAATGTCAATATTGCTTGGGTTTTATAGGCTAGTTTGTTCAAACCCTAATAATAATTCATATAAGGTGGGGTTAATAACATGGTAGATTCTCTTTTCTAATTAAAAAAATTTATACTCTATTTATTCCTAGGACTTAACCGTGTTGGGCATAAAATTTTTCAAAAAAGAATTTAGGCTTTGTTTAGTATACAAAATGGAAATGAATGAAAAGGAAAAAAAAGAATTGGAAAAACAATTTTGTGGATAAAAAATGACTGTTATACTATTATTTAAAAAAATAAAAAATAAATGAATATCATTGAATAATGATAATAAGAACATATTAGACATTGTATAAAAAAGAAAGAAAGAAAGAGATTGCTACTAAACAACTCCTTATTTTATTAATATTTAAAAAGCATATTTTTAGAAATACCCTTAAGTTGGGTCAGGCTAAAATTTTTTCAATCCTTATGCGAAGAGCTTGTCTCACCCGACCTTGCAAAACTTGCCAGGTTATAATTGACATCTCTAGTTGAAATTATAATCAAGACCATTTCGCATGATATGGAGATTTGAAGTTATATATCCAAAGCAACAATAGGAAGCTAAGAAATGAGGATCCTCTGGAGAAAATAATAGCGCTTGATATGGAGATTTGAAGTTATATGTCCATTTTCGAATATGCTTAACAATTTTCATTGCTTACGTGCACCCACCAAAAAATGTATATTATTCTCGAGCGATTCAATAGGAAAAAGATTGAGGGAGAAAGGGGGAATCATGTGGACACTTGGGAGGGTATGAACCTGCAGCAAGAAGGTAACCTTGGAATAATAAAAGCACTTCCATCCATGCCCATCTAGGAACCATCTTCGTGACAAACAATATGGAGAAAGATAAGGTTCCTAGAATCTTACAAAGAGCATCTCTTTAACGTCTTCTGTCAATAGCTCCTATAATAATGTCATATGATGAGAGAGACAAATGTAGAATATGTGAGACTTATTTTATATACTCTCTGTCTTTATTTGTTTTCACATAATATTGCTATGTGAGTTCAGAGAATATCCAAATTTGGTTTTAATTTGCCCATGCGGATTTCTCAATTTTAACCTTATCAATTTCTTGTCAGTTATAAAAGAAAGAGGGTGCGATCTATTAAGTGGACTTTAAACACTATCTTTACTCTTCTTCCCTCTTTTTCTTTTATAATTGACAAAAAAATGACGAGACTAAAATTGAAGACATCCTTTTCAGATGAGATCAAAGCCTTTTTTTTTTTTTAAGGGGTAAAGAAGGTTAACTTCTTTAATTAAACAGGATCAGACGGGCTAGTCAATATGAGCCCATGTCAGGGTTAGCCTCTTTAGTTCTTGATGATGGATATTTTAAGATTGGGCCACATATCTAATTAGGTTGGCTCGGTGGTTAAATAGGTTGTGCTGAAACTTCTTGCATTCAAATATGTTTGGTTTCACAGTCCAAAAGGAAAAAGGTTTGGTTTTCCTTACCCAACAGTGCAAAATAAAAAGGGTTTGCTTAATTATTAGGACGAAAAAGGTATGGTCATACGGAGTAGCCTGGGGCCTTGAAACTATATTGAGTTGTTGACAACACAGTATAAAGTGATTTACCTGTCCAGAAGTGTGATCTTTTTATCGTAAGATATATTTCGAAATCCATATCATTGAAATCCAACAACTAAAGTTTATTAACAAAAAAATAAGTAAATAAATAATAATTATAGATTTAGAAAAATAAAATAAAATAAAATATGAATCCCAAGATAAGAGTTTTATATAAAATTATCCTCTAAAGGTCAATTTATAACTTCACAGCTGGGTAAATAGCGGCTGAAGAGTTTTTGACATAAATAAGCTTCCATGATTGATGAATGAGTAGAAGCCCAAAATTTTTCTAGAGTTCAGCAATAATTCTCAATCCGAGCCCCAGTTCTAGTAGAGAGAGGCAAGGGAGCCCAATTCTTGGATCATATTCCAAGCAAATTTAGGATTGGGCCATTGAACAAATTGAAATTGTAAAGGACCAGCGTTAGCATAGAACTTTTACAAACAACTAGCATGTAACCTATATATCTAGGGGTTCAAAAATTTTAAGGAGGCAAAAATTAAAAATAAAAGGGCCCTACAATATAATTGGAAAAAAAAGTCTGAATAAATAGTAAACTACTGGACATTATAAACAGTATATGAACAGTTAAAATAAACAGTACATAAGGTCAAATTTTTTTGTAGACCCCATAGCCAAAAAACAAAAGAAAAAGAAAATAATGGCCCCACAATAAAAAATGTAAGCGAAGAGTACACCGATGAGACACTATAAACAGTGAGCCACATTTTTTTATATATAAAAGATTAGATATTAGTATTAGCATATAAACTTATTTTTTAAGATTAACTAGAATATTATAATTATGTAGTAATTATTTGGAAAATATACATTTCTTTTTTAACTTTGAGTCGTTTACAAATGCCATCTTCAATTTTAAAAACTATAAAACAATCTCTTCAACCATCACTCATGAACATTTGAAAATTGTTGTCCATTTACCCTTTGACCTTGTTAATAAATATGTCACTTCAAATTTTGTCATTTGTTATTGAGTCAATTATATGAATATCCTATTTATTTTTAATGTATACATTTTAGTTCAATTTTTTTCCCTTTTTACTTTTTAACTAAAATACTTTCTATAAAGAATATGTAAAAAGGTCAATAGAGGGTATTTTAGTAAAAAAAATTTATTAGACTAAAGTGTAATATAGGTGATATAATACAGGTAGAGAAAAGAGTAAGGAGAGATATTAGAACAAGAAAGAAGAGGAGGGAGAAGATAGAAGAAATGAGAGAGATGTAGATATTTTGAAAACACCTCTTATTATTCAATGTTAGATTTTAAACTAGTACAAATGTAAAGGCATATATTTATAAAAGCCTAATCCTAATCCTAATGACAGATAATTTTTAATAATAAAATATAAATATATAAAATTTTAATCCTATTAAAAATTAAATGCTTAATCTTAAAAATAATTAAAAACTAACAAAAAGATAAAAAGATATATTTTAGCTACTTTTTAGAACTAATACTTTTTAGAACCAATAATTTAAAATATACTTAAACTAAGATTTGCACCATTTTCCCCCCGCTTGAAAAGACTCTCCATCGGAGAGGAAGAAAGTTGATACGAGTCAAGTAGGGTGGGATCAATGTGACGAAACTTGTCCTCAGTGATCCAAGTAGTATCTAAATTAGAACAACCTTGCCAACGAACGAGGTAACGCAGATGGGATCTTCGAGCGAGAAGATAACTTGATCGTCTATAATGGCATCAATGACTTCAGTAACTAGAGTAGTAAGTAGTGATGGTGAAATAGGAGCATAGGAAGGCTGGATACTTGCAGAATCATCAGAGAATAATGGGAGAGGTTTAAAAGTGCCTCGATAAGGAACAAGATCCTTAACATTAAAGACTGGACTAATGGTTATTTCCGGAGGTAATTCAAGCAAATAAACATTAAGGCCAAGCTTTTTAACAATGCAAAAAGGGCCAAAAGCATGAGTATGCAGCTTCTTAATAGAATTTTTTGGATAACGTTTTGGGTGAATCCTAACCATAACATAATCACTTTCTTGAAAATTTTGAAAATGACTGTGAGCATCAACAGATAACTTATATTGATCATTGTTAACCATTAATCGATGCCTAATCTCAGTGTGTAGCTCATGAAGGTGGTGGGGCAAAGTCTTCTGCTGACTCAGAAGAATAGGAGGTCAAAGGTAGTGGAATGAGGTCAATAAGTTGTCTAGGGTTATAACCTTGAACAATCTGAAAAGAACTTTTGCTAGTAGACTGATTAACTGAGTTATTATATGCAAATTCAGCTACAGGCACCACAAAATCCTAATTTTCAGACTTATCCCCAACTAAAATATGAAGTAGATCCCCTAAACTATGATTGATAACTTCAGTTTGTCCATCAATTTGGAGATGGAAAGCAGAAGAAAACTTTAGTTGGGTACCAAACAACTTCCACAAGGTCTTCCAAAAGTAACTCACAAACTTTACATCACGATCGGATACTATGCTCACTGGTAATCCATGCAATCGCACAATCCTCCTGAAGAATAATTTAGCTAGGTGGGAAGCATCAGTAGTCTTACGGCAAGAAATAAAGTGAGCCATCTTGGAACACCTATCCACAACTACTAAGATAGAATCATGGCCTCAGGCTATGCGTGGCAACCTTAAAACAAAATCTATGCTAAGGTCTTTCCACGGAGCATTTGGAACGGGCAAAGGAGTGTACAGGCCAGTATTTTGCTTTCAAGTCTTTGATGTCTGGTAAGTGCAACATTGGGCCAAAATATTATTAGCCATGTCATGCTTGAGGAATGGCTAATAAAACCTATTCTCTACCAAAACAATAGTTTTATTAACATCAAAATATCTTGCTAACCTTCCAACATGCAATTCCCAAATAAGAAAATCCTTCAGAGATGTTCATGGAATGTATAACTTGGTCATACGAAGGAGATAGCCATCGTTAATGAGGAAGATAGCATATTCATGATGGTTCCCATTACTAACCTGAAAAATGAACCCAAAATTAGCGTATAAAGCATACTCATCCTTGACTTTCTCAAATCCCATAATACTAACACTCATAGTGTGCAACAGAGCCATTTTATTCTCTACTCCTGAGTTGTATTTAACAACAAAAGTGAACTATTGAATAAATTCCACCCATTAAGCATGTCTTGAGTTTAAATTCCATTGAGAGTTGAGAAACTTAAAAGCCTAATGGTCTGAGTACAACATAAATTGTTAAGGAAAAAAATAATACTTCTAATACTCAAGAGATCTAATAATGGCATAGAACTCCTTATCATATGTGGAGTACTTCTATTTAGCATCATTGAACTTCTTACTAAAGAATGCTATTAGGTGACCTTCTTGACTGAGAACACTTCCAATCCCAATTCTAGAAGCATTAAAAGTAACCTTAAAGCACTTAGCAAAGTCTAGCAGCGATAAGACAAGGGCCTCAGTGAGCTTCTTTTTTATGGCTTGAAAAGCTTGGGAAGTTGCAGGAGTCCAACTAAGCTTGTCTTTTTATTTTTTCAGATAATCTGTAATAGAAGATATGATAGAGCTGAAATCCCAGACAAAGCATCTGTAGAAGGATGCTAATCCATGAAAACTATGTATTTCCTTAAGTGTCTTGGGTTTGGGCCATTCTCGAATGGTGTGGACTTTCTCAAGATCGTAGCTAAACCTTGCTTAAAGACTATAAACCTAAGGAAAACAACTTTCTTTTGAAGGAAGCAATACTTAAAAAGATTGATATAAATTTTTTCCTACCTCAAGGTAAGAAAAACTTTCCACAGGTGGTCTAGGTGTTCTTCTGTAAATTTGCTGAAGACCAATATGTCATCAAAATATATAATCAGAAACTTATCTAAGTAGGGTCGAAGTATGTGGGTCATGACCCTTATAACGGTACTTGGAGCATTTGACAAACTAAAGCGCATGACTAACCACTCGTACAACCCATCTTGTGTCTTAAACGCAGTTTTTCATTCATCTTCAGGTTTAATCCTTATTTGGTGGTAACCATTACAAAGGTCAATTTTTGAACACTAACGACATTTGGAAACTAGATCAAACATATCCTTAGGCTGAGGGATCGAAAACTTTTACTTCATGGTGATCTTATTAATGGTTCTATTATCCACACACATCCTCCAGGAGCCATCTTTTTTCGGAGTTAACAATGCTGGCACTACACAAGGACTAAGACTGTGTTGAATGTAACCTTTCTCTAATAAATTATTAACTTGTCTATTAAACTCATCTCTATCATTTGGGTTCATCTTATAATATGGTAAATTAGAAAGTTGTGAGCCTGAGATGTAATCAATTGTATACTGAATATCTCTCATAGTTGGTAGCTCAGATAGAATCTCATCCAAAGTGATATCTTGAAACTCCTCCAAAAGTTTGGACATTTCTTTTGGCATCTCAGATGCTATAGTTGAAATAGAAGCAATCCATTGTGCAATCTTGGCTATCACAATGAGTACAACTGTAGCCTTTTTACTTTCTTACATAAATTATTTTTCTGTTAAAAGATGCAAACTTTGACTTTTTGATTTTACACTCTTTGACCTACTTGCATTCTTATTCTCAATCTTATATCTAGTAGGGCGTAACAAGATCATTTTACCCCCGTGTTTGAATACAAACATATGCTTTTGACTATGATTAGTGAAATTATGGTCATATAGCGATGGACGTTCTAACAAGATATGGGCGATGTCCATAAGAAGAACATCATAGAGGACTTCATCTTTGTAATGTCCTAAGTGAAGAGGAACTCGACATTATTAAGTAATAGGTAGTGACGTCTTATCAACCCATGTGACTAGGAAAGGCTCAGGATGAGGCTCTGATTTGAGATCGAGTTTAGCTACTCTATAACTAGATATGATATTCTTTAAGCTACCCCTATCAATGACTAATTTGCGTGACTTGTCTTCACATTTCACAAAAGTATGAAAGATGTTAGTTCTCTTGCATGAGTCCTTCGGCGAAGGGACAGATAAGATACACCTCATCATACCAAGGCGTCTAAAATCTTGTCGATAGTCATCCATAATGAAATTTTCTTCTACATCCAAGGGGCACTCAATAGGATTTATCAAAACATCAGCATCATCTCCTTCATCCACATCATCTGATTGGTGGTTAATGATCAAAGCACGATGTAGGCACTTTGATGCAATATGCTCTTTAAAGTGACACTAGAAGCATTTGATAGCAAAGCCATTAGGCTGAAAGCTAGAACTCGTAAACTCAATATGCTTAGAAGTACTACCCTTAAAACCATAAGTCTGATTGAGAGCTTGAATACTTATCTTTAAGGATGCTTTTACAGAGTCCTCAAGAGAGAGAAAGCTTTGGGTTTGTCAAAACTCTGTGCTTTGAGCAATAGCACATCTAGGAGGTGGATACCGAGATAAAACTTCTGCCTCTAAAGCTTTATGGTGAGTTTCTTCCAAAGAGTCAGGGACATTCAACTTAAACTTTTCTTGTATGTCTAACCATAGACTATTAATGAACCTCGTAACTGTTATCCATGATTCTTCCTGTATGCCACACATAA
This sequence comes from Erythrophleum fordii, assembly GCA_032878935.1. Taxonomy (NCBI): domain Eukaryota; kingdom Viridiplantae; phylum Streptophyta; class Magnoliopsida; order Fabales; family Fabaceae; genus Erythrophleum; species Erythrophleum fordii. The sequence continues at coordinate 10,517,775 of JAVQMF010000056.1, read as the reverse complement.
TCAAGAGGTCATCAAATTAGCTCATATAATTAGATACAGTGGAGGTCTACCTCAAGTTAAGCAATTCATTGAATATTTGGCACTTATAATGTACTAGGATATATTTTTCTTTTAACTTTAACTTCATTTCAGCCTAAGTTTGCATTAGAGGTTGACTTAAATGCTCTAGATTTACTTGAACATTCTGCCAATACTTCTTAGCAGACCCTACAAGCTTCATCTTTGTAAATCGAACATGCTGAATATCACCCATATTATACCACTCAAAATAATCTTCCATGTTAGTCAGTCAATCTAAGAATGTAGTTGGGTCTAACCTTCCATCAAACTTAGGGGCCCAAACCTTAACTTTTTTTGTAATGTCATCATGGTATTCTCTTTTGAAGCCTTCTCAAACTTGTTTATAAAGTGACTCATACTGTCTACGATAGTGTCCAACTGTGTCTTCATCATCCCACTGGTTATCAACATACTCGGGTTTGGAATTAAACATTTTAACAAATGTATGGTCAACTATTCCTTGCACTTTGGTTACCATTGAATGGAATCCTGTGTTCATTTCTTGTGCTTATTTCCACCTTGTCCATAGGATTCCCAAGTATACCTTATGTATTCTTACCTATGTTGTATCTATTCAATACCTGAATTGCATCCATGATTTCTTTAAACCTATAGTTGTTTTCTTCATGACTACGGTCCATTTAGTCCACAAGTTCCTTGTGAGACCTCTCCAATTGGTCAATGCGGGCCTCGAGATTGTTATGGCTCTCAATCATGGTGGTTTGTAGGTTGGTAAGTTCGTGGTCAAACTGATCTTGCTTATCAAGCAAGTTATGAATAGTCATGCAAACCAAAATTATTCTTCTTCGACAACGAGTCTTGATGGGCAAGTCAACTTTGTGGTAGTGGCACATAGATCTGACGTTGGGAAGGGTAATTTCAGGAATGTCTGGATGTTTTTTGGCAATAAGAGGAATTCTTTACATTTACCAGACCAGCTCTGATACCAAATTGATGTAACACGAGTGGAAAAGAGAGTAGGGAGAGATATTAAAATAAGAAAGGAGAGAGGAAGAAAATAGAAGAAAAGAGAGAGATGTAGATATTCTGAAAACACTTCTTATTATTCAATGTTAGATTTTAAACTGGTACAAATGCAAAAGTTTATATTTATAAAAGTCTAATCCTAATACTAATGAAAGATAACTTCTAATAATAAAAGATAAATATATAAAACTCTAATCCTATTGAAAGTCAAATGCCTAATTTTAAAAATAATTAAAAACTAATAAAAAGATATATTTTAGTTGCTTTCTAAAACTAATAATTTAAAATATACTTAAATTATGATTTGCATCAATAAGTTTTTATTTCAGGGAATTTTTTATATATTTTTTAAAAATAGAATGGAGGTACATGTAATTTGAGCAAAATTTATGAAAGATCTATATAGTTTACTCATTGTTATTTCAAGACAAATGAGATCATGCCATAAGACAAATGCTTAGCAAGGCTAATGGAAAAATGGATAGAATGATTTAAATCTTGAAGGACGATAATTGAAAGACATATTTTTTAGTTTCAAAGTTGAGGAAAATATTTACAAATGGCTCAAATTTGAATGGGATATTTGCTTTTAAAAAAAAAAAAAATTATTTTGTGTAAAATTAGGCATTTAAATTTTACAATTAAGCCTTGAATAGAGAAACACTACTAGAAAATTTCATTTTAGCATCGAAAATTAGAAACGGATATCAATTATGTTTCTAAAATAAGCATTTAGCAATGGTATTAGCAACGGAACATAAAATTGTTTCTTTTTTTCTTAAGTTGCAAATTTAACAACGGATCAGCAACATCAATATCCGTTGATAAAATTTAGCAACGGATAGATGATGCTAATTCTATTTCAAAATAAAAAAATTAATTAAAAAGAAAAGTTTTATCTTGTTTATTTTGAAACAAATTTAGCAACATCAAAATTGTTTCTAAACATATTTTAAATTGTCAAATAATAATAAAACAATAACATTTTAAATAATAATAATAATAATAATAATCCTGTACTTTCTTAATTATTTATTGCTAAAATTTTTTTAGATATGGATGATACTAAATCTATTTCAAAATAACTAATTAGTTAATTAAAAAGTATACTTTTTATTTAAAAACAAATTTCGCAGCATCAAAACCATATCAAGACATATTTTAAATAATAATAATAATAATAATAATAATAATAATAATAATAATAATAATAATAATAATAATAATAATCCCTTACTTTCTTAATTATCTATTGCTAAAATTTAGGATTAGATGGATGATGCTAAATCTATTTGAAAATAACTAATTAATTAAAAATTATACTTTTTTATTTAAAAACAAATTTAGCAATATTATAATCTTTTTAAAACAAATTTTAAAAATTTAAATAAACATACATTTTATTAATATTAATATAATATTGTTATGTTTAACAATAATAATAACACTATTATTATTTTAACAATTATTATTATTATCTCACATCCCTCAACTCCCTCACGTTCCACTTATCTAAAGCCTATCTGAATCACGATGGCGTGGGTGGTTTCTCAAAGCATCAGAACTTAGCAGTCCAAACAGAGGGAGACGCCAGGAAGAATTAAGGGGAAAGCAAAGTTCAGGTTTGTCTTTAATCTTCCTTCTCATTATTCATGTGTTTTGTTTTTATAAGCCAATGATGCATCTGCAAAAGAGCTAAATTCCTTCCAGTAAGTGCCTCTTGTTCTTGTCTCACGATAAAAGCATCTTGTCCTTCCAGTCGATGGTTCTGCTAGCGTATCAGGTCCGTCGAGTTAGGAATGTCGATATTTTCTTTCATGTAATTTATTGCTCTAAGTCTTCCCCTCCTAGACCTTAACGTTGTTTCGTATAAGCTGCAGTCGTCTTCCTTCCTTCTCTGCTGCTCTACTTCCCAGTTATCTTGGCCAGAATTTTTATGCAGCACTTGTACTGATCTGAGTCTTCTCCTCCCAGAACTTAACCATATTCCGTTTAAGCTCTCATAGCATTCATCTTTCTTCCTTCTTTGCTGCTCTACTTTCTAGTTATCTTGGCTGGAATTTTTGTGCAGCACTTGTACGAAGGTGCATGCATAAAGGTTTAGAACTCTTTTCTGAAAAGGACCATACATTATTCTCGAGCCACTGTTAATATTTCATTATATTATTTACTCATTGTGAAAGCTGGATGTGAAGCATGAAACAAATAAGGCATTACATATCATAATCTACAGTGTTCTGGTACGAAAGAGACAAAACCTTAGTAATGAATCATTCACAAAACTGTATATATTGTGGGTTAATTGTCTATTGTGGCTGAGAGGGCATATTAATTGTTTTAGTTAATGATTATACCGGTAGTGCTAATATGCTTCTCTTTCTTGTTCCTTATTAATAAGTTTTTCACCTCTCTGATTCAGCAACAGATCTTCCTTCGATCCCATTACTGTGCCTGTGCCTATTCTCTTTCTAGCTAGCAAGCCAATACTTCCTTTCCTGTTGGTCTTGTTACTTCATATCCTCCGTTCCTTAGCCCAAGCAAGCACTAACTAAGCTAATTCCATCCTCGGACTATTCTATGGCCTTGCTCTCCTGTAAGTAGAGATAATTCAATCCTCGGACATTCTTACCTCAGACTGTAAAGCCTTATATGCGCCCTCTCGCTTTTTGAACATAAAGGGAGTATACGGTTGAGTGGTACTATGAACAAAGCTAAACAGAAATTTTATAAGAAAGATGTGATCCCTAAATGGATTAGTCGGAATCATTGGGATGAAATGATGGTTTATTGGCAAAGTAAGGAGTTTAAGAACCAGTCAACCACTAATTCTAAGAATAGGTTGTCAAATAAGGGTGGGTTAGGTACATCCTTACATACAAGGATCAATTCCAGTCTCTGAATATAGAAGAAAATATGTAAGTGTTAAATTTTTATATTTTATACTTATTATATTTTAGTTACTCCATTTCAATTAACTATTTGTTTGTTTATTTTAGGTAAAGGAGAAAGGGGTAGAGCCTACTGCCTCTGAATTATTCTTAATGACACATAAGACAATAAAGAATGATTGGGTTGATCGTAAATCAAAATCTGTGTGGGTAAGTATGACATTTTAATATTTATGATATAAATAATATTATCTTTATTTAATAATTAATTTATGTTATATCAGGCTAAATTTAAAAATATCATCAAGGGGCATAAAGGTGACAATTATGAGATACAAGTTGATGGAGAAGGAGATGCAACTATAGATGGGCAAGAAGAAGATGCTGATGGAAATGAAGAATCCTTCATGTCAATGGTATCTGCTCTTCCCAAAGAGCAAATTGCCAACGCTTGGATTGAAGCTGCTGGAGGACCAACAAAAGGAAGAGTTTATGGCCTTGGCTCGGAAGGCACTACTATTATTCATGGAGCTAGCCTAACATCATATAGTTCAACATCTTCTGGAGCAGCCCCAACACCATCTACACAAAACTTAATTGACACTCCTTCCTTTGAGGAAGCTGTTAATCGAGTAGTAGAGCAAAGACTAGCAGATATGCGAACAGCTTTTCATGAGGAGTTGCAAGTAAGCATTCAAGCAGCCATCCAATCTATCAATCCAAGTCCACCACCCAGATCTTTTGGAAATTCAAGGTCTACATCACACATTAGTTAATTTGTAGGATTGGATAAATATTTCTATGACTGAGTTCTAAACTTTTAGAAGACATTATATCTGTTGTATTGTAAATTTTTAATATTATATTTTGAATTTCTACTTATTGAATGGGTTTTTAAATTTTTATTGATATTTATTATACTGAAACATATATTAATATATAATATTTACAACAGATTTTAGCAATGTATATAGAAAGGATTTATTTATTTTTAACCATCATTTTGCAACAGATTTAAAAACAAAGGTAGAAAGATTTTGTTTTTAACTTTCATTTAGAAACAAATTTAGCAACAGATGAAATAATTTTTAAGACAAATTTAGCAACGCATTTAGCAACAAGTTGTTCCTTTCAAAATTAGCAACAGATATACAGCCGTTGCTAAAAGTCAAATATTTGTTTCATTTTGACTAAATTTAGCAACGCCCATCTTTGAAATTAGCAATGACATTGTTCATTTCTATTTTAGCAACGGATTAGCATGGGTGTTGCTAAAATTTAGCAAGGCCTAATTTGGCTAAGGATTTAGCAACAACATTATCCGTTGCTATTGTATGATTAGCAACGATCATATGCTCATTAGCAACGGATTATTCCGTTGTTAAATGACTTTTTTCTTGTAGTGAAACTTGACCCCAAAGGCAGGTAACTCCTTTGCCTTAGTAAAACTGTTTGTCCTTAGTCAAAAAAGGAAATGATGAATTAAGAGTTAAAGATTAAGGGTGTGTTTAAATCATTTTTTTGTTTTCAAAAATAAAAATATAAAAAAGTTGTTTGATAATGTTATTTTTATCCATTGTTTTGAAAACGTAAAAAATAGAATATTGTTTTAAAGAACTAAAAATAGACGAAGAGAAAAAAAACAAAACAGGGCTTGAGAAAATACTTTTAAAAAAGACTGAAAGTTCATTCTTCCTCCAATAATTCAAACAAGTTTTTCTGTTTTCTTATTTTCAAAGCTTCTTTTAAAAATAATTTGACAGAACAGTTTTAAGAACATAAAAACAAAAAAAATAAAATCAAACAATCCCTAATATATTCATATACCCGGCCAAAGATTTCGACTAGCTTAATCTTTACAAAATCTCATTTGCATTATTATAAATAATATTGTTTGCTCATGTGCCATGTAATCTTTACCCAAAAGAAAATTTGAATATACAATATATTTGATAGATGAATTTATTCATGGCACTTATTTGTGGCAATTTTATTATACTAAGAAAAGAAAGTTCTTTTAATTAGTGTGTAACGATTTAGCACTTCATATATATGAACCATCATCAAAATCAAGCAAACTAATTCATAGGAGTATTATATGAAAAGTGAGAACGATCTAATCACTTCAACTTGAGTCTTATCAAGTCATGTATGAATAATTAATAGAAGAATTCAAAGGTCCATTCTTGACCGTGATGGGGTTAAGAATTTTATAAGGACGACTAAATAGCAATTGTCAAAATCTAAATAATTACTAGCAGCTAGTGCCCTCATAAAGGAATTTCAGGCATGAAGTTGACATTGCAAAAAGTGCGAACAAACACATGATGGAGATGAGGTAGGGAAGCCACCTAGGGTACAACCTAAATGGATGCATATATTGACTTAAATATTAACGTATATAAAGTCTCATAGGGTTCTTATTATATATGTACATGAGTATAAAATATTGTTAATCAAAGTGTATACTTGTATACTTTAATATTGGTAGAAGAAAGTTCATATTTTTAGTTTTATATGTGAGTAATATTTCATGCATTTTGATACAATGATTTTTATATCATACCATGAAGTCACATCACAAGCAATCTAGTTAGACGTTTAACCACAAATTTATATAGTTTTTAATTTCATTTCAAAGCCTTAAAAATTATGTAATGATAACTAATTTGTAGTATTTTTCAGAAATAACATAATGAAAAATAAAATAAAATATCGATAGAAAATTGTCATGGCTCAGAATTAAAAAAAGATTATTAGTAAGTGGTTGTTCATTTCAAGTTAAAGAAGATATATATTATCTTTCAAATTCACTAAGTATATATTTTTTCACCAAAATTTTAGATTGCACTAGAGCTTAACTGGTTTTATTTAAAAAAATTTAAATAAATAAAATAAATTAAACTCTCATATAACTACACTCAGTAATTGTGAGTGCTGTGAAGAATAATTTACGTTATATGTGTAAGAAACATTCTTACAAGAGCACGCAACATGGAAAGCAAAGATGGATCATGGCTCCTAACCAAAGTGCTTCCTAGAAGAAGAGCAATGGGTTTATTTTGCACATGAGGTTGTTTGTGTGGGGTTGGGAATGGGATGAGGGGTCAAAGCCTTTGTTTGAAAATCTTGGACTAAAATTTTTAAGTATTTAATTATTTAATAAAAACCTAAGAGAATTATTTTAAACGACTTAATTACATATTGTTCAGTTAATTATACATAAATTTTTGAAGAGGCATCCTGATATTTATGCACCGCTCAAATTAAAGAGCTAAACATCGCAGTCCTTTGTGCACATGATGGACATTGTATTATTGCACCAAACCGTGCTTCTTTGGCCTCTGATATTTATATTCCAGTTAAATCCTGTACCACGTTTCATTGCAAAAAGGACTGCACGTCACTTTTAAGCTTTGTCTGCACAAATAAATTCTTGAATGCCTTGTGGGACAACCACTGCCTTTGCCTATATGTGCTTCTTTTAACCTGCATGATGGTAAATTGCTGCCCCCAAGAAAAAAAAAAAAAAGAGTGATACCAGTAATTGACGGAGAAGATTATTTTTATTGATCATGTGTATATCAAATTTTGAAAAATATTGCTAACAATAAGTATGTAATAAAAAAGTTGATATGTTCTTCATATTTGAAAGGTATATTATACCTTAATTTATTAATATGTTGATAAAATACAAAATAATGTTGGATTAATGTAAAATATTTTCATGAGTATGATCATTATTACTAGAAATTTCAATCTAACAGTAGATTCAATAAGAACCTCATCTTGTAAAAAATTATTTGATAGTGTAAGAATAATTTTAATTGACATTATGTCAATTGATATATATATATATATATAGTAAAGGAATTTTAAAATTATTCAGTGCTTACTATTTTTATTTAGAATAAAATATTTTGATATTCCCTGACTTTAGTATTAATTACATGAATCTCCTTGTATTTTGAAATTATATTATTATTAAAGTTTTAAAAATCTAGTATTATTTGATTCTTTCTAGAGATGTTCTTAATATAATCATTATTTAAAATATTAAAGTAAAAAAATAATATTTTGTTCAGGTTTTAAAAAAGGATTTCTGGAAATATTACATTCATATAAATGCAAAATTCCACCAAAAATCCCCATTATCGTGTTCATAAGAGAGGTGAGAATATTAGATTTTCATGAGGAGAGAATGTTTTAGAAATGGTAAAAGACTATTTTACCCATTTATGTTCTAAAATACTTTCAAAAATAATAAATGACAATAAATTACAAATAAATAAATTATACATTATACAATTTTAATATATATACAAAAATAAAACATGTTAAAAAAGTAGTATACTAAATAATGAATACTAAAATGTAAGAATAATAAATATAAACAGAATATATTATTTAATATATAAAATATAAATAAAATAGTAAACAAATTATGCAATAATAAAAACTAATTTTGAAAAATTAATATATGAACCAAGCATTAAAAAAATAGATTTTCTAGAATACAACAAAATATCTCTAAAATTATTTATGATGAACCAAACATGAAAATGACATATTCCTGGGTATATAATTTTTAGAATTATATATATATATATATATTTAAAACAATCATTCCTACGAATATCAGATCTCACTCCAATCTTACAAATCGGAGTGAAGATTTGATTTAACATCAGCATGGGCAAAGAAAGAGACTCCACTGATTTAAGTTTGGCATTTAAAGAGATTGCCATGGAGAGGTATATGAAATATCCAATTTGTAGCAGGACCAGTTCATATCATGAAAGTGAACCATGTCTCTGTGTCCAATATAATTTGTATGTGAACACAGAAAAGTTAGCTGAGTTTGGCGATGCTAAGATAAGTCATATAATTAAAGGAATTTGAATCTTCTGCTGTGCTCTGCTCCTATACAGTAAGAAATGTTGTACTCTCTAAATAAATGGATTGTCTCATTTTTTTTAATTTTATTATTTTAAAAATTTTATCTATTACACAATATACCGTATTACGTAGTTCGTGTTCCGTATTCATAACTAAAGATAGGTATAAACACATCGAGGAGCTGTATACTAATTGTTCTTCGACACTCACTAATAGCTACAATAGCATGTACACAAAATACATTGGAGAAATTTAGGAAGGAGTTTGTTGTAATGTTCTTCTAATTTTATTATTATTATTGTTACTGTTGTTAAAATGGATCCTATCTTAGTTCTTTTTATTCTTTCATTTTGCTTTTGTATTATTATTTTTAAAATAAGTTTATTTAAAATTAAAAAGAAAAAAGCATATATACAATTTCTCCTGAAAACAATTATGAAAGTTAAAAAATAGAAAATGTTTGTTTGAAATATTTTTTTAAACAAGTTTTTAAAATGAAAAAAATATAGTCATCTAACAACAGCCAGACGGGCTAAAAAGTACCGTTGCCTTGAAGATTAATTTTTAACTTTTTTGTTCTTTTATATAAAGGTAACAATTTTTAAACATAAAAGAAATGTGTATTCTCATAAATTTTTAAATGATTTGGCGTTCAAAAGTAAGTTTTTGAAATATTTATACATTTAAAATTTAAGTATTTTAAGATAATATATCTTTCATCTATTGTTTGGGCGGACCATGCTTGTGCTCGATTAAGGTAAATTGAATTTATGTTAAGATAAAAATATTTATATGATGATTTGATAAAATGCTTCTCTCCCCTTTGCTATCTCTTGTTTGCTCTGAATAAAAGGAAAAAATAAATAAATTATTCTTTCATTTTCTCAGAGTTGTCTAAATTATATAATTTTTATTTTTATTATTAAAATATACACAAATTTTTAAAATGACTAAAATATTCTCAAAAGCAATATTAATTTTTTAATGAAAAATATAAATTATTAAAAAATGTATTTCTTAAAATTTTATTTCATTTTTCTTTATTTATTTTGTTAAAAATTATAAATTTAATTATTTTAAAATTTAAGAAAGTGACTAATTTATATTGATAAACTACATATTTAATACTTATTATAATATGTCAGTAAAATATAAAAAAAATTTTGGTCAAAATAGATATAATTATAATTTATTTTTTATTGAAGTGGAAGTCAAATAATTTGTTAGAGAAAAAAAAATAGAGTTTTAGATGGTAGCATTGCAGAGATAAGCAAAGAAATTTGCTCTCATTTGGCCTATTAAATTAAATTTGGATAGCCTAGAATTTATTTTAATCTTTTTAGTTTTTTCATTTTTTATTTAGAATGATGCAGAATGAAAAATGAAAATAATTTTATATCTAACAATTTTTAAAAAGTTAATAATTAAGATAAAAGATTTAAAAAATAAAATAAAATAAAATATTAACCATCTAAATTTAATTTAAATAATTCAAATTGAGAGTAAATTTATCTACTTATCTCTGTGATAAAGGTAGAAATATTTTAATCACTTCAAACATCTCAACCAACTAATCCATATATCAATTGGTAAGGGGAGAAATTTTTTTACTTTGGAAAGCTAAATTCGATTCCTTTAAAGAATGTTTTGTGAATAAAATTTTATTAATATGAGTGAGTACATGAGCGCTTCCACACACACATGTAAAGTAAACTTATGGCTTCCCAGCAGCCAATGAAAAAGTAACCTTATGGCTTATAAAATTGACCCACCAGCTGTAGTAAGATTTCTAAGGTTATTCCCGTTATCATAATTCGGAAAAAGATTAACAAAAACAAAATTAGATATAATTATAATACAAGGTTTCACTCTTTAATTGTTTAAATACTCATCATTGAATAAATACTTATAAATGTTCAAGAATATCTTAAAACCAGTATCGTTAATTCCATTGAAAAGAAAAGCAGCATCATTAAAATAAACACAAGGTCATCACTTCTAGAAGTTCCATAAAAGAACATCGGTATGCCTTCTAGGGCTTGTGCTTCATTTTTTTTTCCTATCCTCCAAACTGTCCATTGTCTTTTCTGGTTAATTTCTCTCCTTTTTGTTACAAGTTGATTCCTACTCATTACGAAGTTCTGCCAACAATGCAATTACTTCAACATGACTTCTGGCATTTGTTATGAAGGTCATGTTGCCATCAGAGTCGTTACAGAATGGGTGCATTCAACGAGGTGAGTCGGATGAGATTTTATTTGGCTTTGGCTCTTATAATGTTATTCTTTAATTTTTAGGTTTGCTACTTGTATATAAAAAAATATTGCTTTGTTTAAATAATATGATCCTGCTTTATTTTATGTCCTTTATAGATGCGTTTATCATGTAAAAAATATTTTTAAAAAGCATATTTAGAATTATTGTTAAGGATATGGATAGTATATTATACAAAGTAATTTGTACTATAATACTAGTGGTAGGAGAAGATACAAAGTTTTGCAAATAGAGTGAAGAAGTGAGGGAGATATGGATGAAATATTCCAGATACATATATGAGTATTCTTTAACACTTGTGTATTAAAAAAATATGACTTGAGCCAAAGGCTTTAAGCCAATTTTAAACTTTTAAATATGAGAACTCCATTAAACTAATTTTTTACTGAACATAACTCATTAATTTAAAGGGCTTTATTCTGTCATAAAATATAGTTATTTAAAAAGCAATAAAAAAAGATTTGAAAGACAATGCCTTGCGTGACAACTTAGAATTATTTTCTGGAAATATAAATATATATATATATATATATATAGGGTCAAAAACATACCCTTCGTTAAAATATATACACACCAATTTTGGAATGATCATCTCTATTTGTTGAATGCGAAATGTGTATATGTTTTAGCTACGTCTGTAGAATTTTACGGTATATTAATAAAAATTTAGTGACAATAACTTAATTATAAATTTTTAAAAATATTTAGAGACTCAGTTTTAAACTTTTACACTAGAAGGACTAAATTTAAAATTAAATAAAAATTTAAGAAAAAATTTCATAATTTTTTATGTTTAAATAATAGTAGTATTATTATTATTTGATTAAGACATATTTTTCATAAAATTTTTAAATATATATTTCTATTTCTTTTCCTTTTCCTTTATTCTCTATAATTCAAACATATATACTAACTTAGGTGAAATTACCTAGATATATATATATATTATCAAGATTTTGAATAAAATGATAATAAATTAACATGTCTTACAATTTAACATTATATTATAATTATATTGAAAAATATAATAATAAAAATTTAAAAATTACATTTTTTTTCTTTACTATTATTTTTTGTCTTTTATTATTGATCTTTAATATTTAGACTCTGAGACTTTTCTTTTTTTTCCCCCCGAAATAGTTGACTTGAGAGAGTGGTTGGTTGAAGGAGTAGCAGAGAGCCTCAACGCTAACTAGCATGCATGGACAACTTGATCACAGAACCATATTGAATGCCCTCAAGCAACAGTACTGTTCTTCAGATCCAAGGAAAGATATGCTGATACCATATGTTACTCATTTTCACTGTGTGTCCTACTGGGAGCGTAATTTTAGGATTCGCATCTTCAACCGTAATATTCTCTCCATGATCCCTTTTATATGATTTAAGTTATCTAAATCTTAATTTAGAGAGTTCAGATTTTTTTTTTTCTTGATCTTAAATATTAAAATTTTTAAAATTTATAATTAAAAAATTATTCTTATTTTATATTCTACTCTCTTTTAAAAAATTATTTTTAAAAAAACATATTTAAATTAATTCAAACAATCTAGATTTTACATTAAAGAGAGTAATTGAGAGAGCATAGGAGAGGACTTTTATACTTAATTTTACGGTTGAAAACATAAAATCCGACCACGGGAATTATGAATGAATAAAGGGAAAATTTTAATTTTAGATTTTAAGTCAGAAAAATTTGTATTACAAAATTTTAAGTTTTAAAATTACTTTAAAAAATATTAAAATTAAAAATTAAATTACATAAAAATTATAATTCAAGATCTTAAATTAAAATTTTTTATTCTTAAATATTTTTAAAATTTAAGATTCTTCAAATTAAATATTTTTAATTTGATATTTGAGCTTAAGTTTTTTAAAAAATAAACTTGAAATCTAACAAAGTGAGAATTTTTTCTTTCTTGCGAGAGGGAGTAATTAACTAACTAAGCTTGAACTAGAGCTCCGTGCGGAGGGAGCAATTCGGATCTTTCGTAGTTTTTCTTAAAATTATTGCAATATTATTAAAGAAAGATAAATTAAAGAGTCTAAAGTCAAAAACAACTTTTAATATTAAAAGTTTTAAAATTTTTTTAAATATTATTATTATTTTTTTTTTGCGAGTGCAGTAGATAAAGATGTATGGCCATGTGGGTAAGTTATACACTGTGTTAAAGGGGCAGAGAGGCATAACCCCACCATCAATGCAGCAGAGCAATTAGTGTCAGAGACGAAATAGATTTTCCGATTGAAAATGACACTAACGTACGACCCAGTCAAAAGAACCCTAATTTTTGTAATTACCAAGTTGTCTTTTCTGCTGAGTTGGCATATACGTTGATTTTAATTATAGATAAATTATATTTACTTTTCCATATTCATATTTCTTTTAGTTTTAGTTTATACGAAAAATCTCACGTCTGTATTGCAGTAAAATTGATTAAGGATGTTAGTGTAATTCTAAAAGTAAAACAAATGTTAGTGTAAGTTTTACAGATATTAAAAGATATTTTAGTATAAATTAAAATTAAAAGCAATGTGCCTGTAATTTTCAAATTTTTTTGGAGGTAAATACAATTTAATCATAATTTTAATTTGGAAAAAGAAGAAACACTTACGCAAGATTAGCATATACCTCATATTTTTCAATATCAGTTATTAAATAATTTGATTGATTTTAAATTTGTTAAACCATCTTTTAATTTAATTTATTGTTATTAGATTACATTCTGTACTATATATAAAAACAATTCGCACTTACAATATTACAGTTGCGATTCTTAGGTTTTCTAGGACAAGTTCTTAATCCATAAAACTACTTCGCGTTGTAATAATTTCTCTTTTAATTTTCTCCCGTTAAAATTTTAAATTGTTAAATTTTTGAACTGATATAAATGCAAAAAATGTACAAACCTATCTTTCATAAACCATTAGTGAGAGAGAGAGACAGAGAGAGATTCCAAGTCCACAGCATCTCTTTTATTGGCCGTGAACTACAGTCTCTCACCGTGTATTTTTCCGCATTATCACGTACGACTTCTAGTCAAAGTTCATGGCTCTTGTTTTTCATTTTGTTTTGGTAATTCTAGCCAGAGTTCACCGTTTGTTAAATTTTATTTTTAAATAATCTTAACGGCACACTCCTTTATATTAATTTGGTGTATTAAAAATTTTAATCCAAAAGTTCTCAATAAAAAATTGGACCTATGTTACTAGAATGAAATATTATTCTTTTTTTATTAACTAAGCTACCTGTATGAGTTATATATAACCCTTGAGTTTGATACAGTTAAATTGATTGTGTAGAGAAATTTTTTTGTTTGATTTCAAGTGATCATTACTTATTGATACACACATTAATTAGTTATGGTATACTTTGCCCTAATTTAAAATTGAAATAACTTATTATTATTTTTTTACTTTTGTTACTTTGAAAAAATACTCTTGGTACATGATATTGCATATAAGGGAGTGGGAATTTTTTTAAAAAAAATTAGAAATAAATTTATTTTATGTCATGTTTTATGGGATTTAATTGAATTACATACTTACGTTAATAAATTTATTTTATTTTTTGCACTATTTTTGACTCTACAAATATAATAAATGTACTTATAATTTCACAAATGAAAGGATTAGTTTAGTTGATAAAAAGAAATAACGTAATTTTTTAATAACTTAAAAGCTTGATTCCTCTAAGAAATATTATAAAATTGAAATCCTAAATATAGCAAATAATATGGAAAGGTACTAATAGTCTTAAAAATCACCAAAAAAGGTAATAGTCTAAACGAAGTCCTAAAATATACCATAATAACCAAAGGATACCATCTTCTGACATCACGTATCACCGTTAAGGCAAATTCACATTAACATTGTGTTACCATAAAAGTTTAAAACGTAGCTATTCTTAACCTTAACTCCGTCAGAATCTCTGCAAGCGAGGCTAAAAGCCCTAACCCTATCTACCTGCGTGCGTGTCTGGGGTGGGATAAAAAATAACGAGTTTGAAAGTTGAATGATGTGATTTCCCCGTCAGTCCCTGCTCTGCTTCCACATAATGTGGCACACACCCACATATTATGTGTACCTTGTCCTCTTGCTTATGCACTCTTATCCTTCTTTCTTTTAGACTTTTACCTTGCACCCCCACTAAGTACTCTCTCTTTTGGTTACCACTGAATCTGGTCCAGAACATAAATTAATAAATATGAAGCTGTATATATTCACATAATAGCGATCATGGAAACTAACTATATACGAACCCAAGTATTTGTTACTTTATTGGTGAAAAAGTATCATCGCTCTCTCTCTCTCTCTCTCTCTCTCTCTTTCATTTTCTCAGTGTCTCTTCAATTAACACCTTTCTTTTTCTGGGATGAGTTAGTGGTTCCCTTCTACGGGAAAAGATTTGTATATATAAAAAGGGTTGCATTAAGAGTTACTTGGGAGCTCGGAAGAAGTTAGATATATAGTGGCTAGCTACTTCGTTTTCTTTGAGTATCTCTAGTGATTATTGGGGTCCTCCTTCTCATTCCGGAAAGGAAAAAGCTAGGGTTTTCTCAACCCCAAATCTTCTTCAGATGTTCACTCCCGCTAATAATTACAACACTTATTGTTTTCCCTCCTCATCTTCTTCTTCTTCCTCTTATTCATACCCTCTTCTTCATCCTCCTGCTTTTGAAAACAATGCGTCTTCTGCGAATACCACCTTTTACCTTCATGATCCACTTTCTCTCCCCTTTATACCCACTCTAATCCCAGAACCAGTCACCAATCTGGCTGCGCCTTCAGACTATGCTTCTGTGGCTAGGAAACAGGATAACATTGCTCCCGATTGTAATGGCATTTCCGGTAATTTCATCACCAAGAAGCCTTCCTCAGCCAAGAAAGACAGGCACAGCAAGATTTATACATCTCAGGGGCTGAGAGATCGACGGGTGAGATTGTCCATTGAGATCGCCCGCAAGTTCTTCGATCTGCAAGACATGTTAGGGTTCGACAAAGCCAGCAATACTCTCGACTGGCTCTTCTCCAAGTCCAAGAAAGCAATTAAAGAGCTCGAACTAGCAGCTCGAAGTAAAAAGAACAGCAACAGCAAGACGAACACCAACAAGAGCTTCTCTTCCTCTTCTGAGTGCGATGAAGTGGTTTCATCACAGAGAGTGGATTCAGATTCGAGAAAGTTGACGAGGGCAGAGAAGGAGAAAGCGAAGAAGGAGTCGAGGGAGAAGGCAAGAGCGAGGGCGAGGGAAAGGACTAGTCACAAGGGAAAGAGCTTAGTGATGGTGGGTGGTGGTATTAGTGAAGCACCACCAAGAGAGGAGCTTAAGGTGATTGAAGGGTCTATTGTGATCAGAAGGAAGTTGAAGCAGCCTTCTAATTTGATGCCTTCTAATCATCCCCAAAACCACCTTGTGATCCCTAACAAGGAAACAAGTTTTACCAACACCACCCCAACCATCACTACTACTACTCATGACTACTCCTCAATATTCCCCAATTTGTCTCCAAATTGGGACACTAATGGGCGCTCCAACTTCTGTGCTATAGCCAGCATGAACCTATCGACAGGTATAATTAAATTTCATGAACAAATTTTTTTTTTCGTTGATTTTGACTGAGACTGGGGAATGGGGATTGAAACTTGGATCCTTCGACTCTGGAGGCAACTCCTGTATTATTGAGCCGAAGCTTGTGGGTTCATGATCACATTTTTTTTGGTTGATTTTGGCTGGATTCGAACTCGAATATTCTTCAGCTTCGGCCCTGAAGACGCTCCTGTACCACTAAGATCGTTAGTTCATGAGGTGTTTTAAGTACTCATAAATCTTAATTAACATAAATCTTAATTAAGTATTTATTCACCTGTGATTTTAATGGTATTTAGAATTGATTGGGATCCCTAATTTTTTGCAGAGCTTCAAATCTTTGGGAAGCCTTGGGAGGAGTGCAACAATCAGCGTCAACACTAATGTGTTATTTTTCAATCTGATGATGATCAGAATTATGAATTCTCTTGTGGCTATGCCGAGGAATCAAGACGGGCTCTAGCTTCCTTTTTGTGTTCTCTCTACCAGTAACTTTTCTGTCCTATATATTCCCTTTCAATAATTAATATATATTTTTGTGTTTTTTTTTTGGACGGATTTTGCTCATGATGATGATCAGCCAATGGCATATGACAGTTGGCGTAAAAGGTTGCTGCGTGTATTATTTCTGACCAGTATTTAAAAGTGTGGTTCATATTATATAATATGCCAACTAGTATATTTCAAGAACTGTCCCTCTAGCAGCTTTAAAATATATATATATATATATGGTTAATGTTCAACAGTACATGAGACCAATATATTCCGTAGCACCAAATATATATTTCAAGCAGTAACGTACCTTGAGTGCAAGAGGAGAAGAATGTTCAGAAGATTACGCAAGAACTTTCATCTCCTTTTTGCCAATTTTTGTCAAAATTATTCTGCAAAGCAAGACATGGATCAGAGAAAGCTGCCAATTTCTGATAAAAAGATACTAAATGTGAATTAAAACTCAGAGGGAAGAGCATGAACAAGCAAACCACATAAAAAATTGACACAGAAATATCCGAGATCAGTGATCAGTCACACAAGAATGCCAAAAAATGGTTAATTTGCTTTGTTTCAGACAATGCTTTCTGCTTAAAAATAAGCTATTCTGATTCTTCCTATTGTTGCCCTGTGAAGCAAACTTGATTATCTCAAACATTATAATCTGATGGTCTGGTGGAATATATATTATTTTAATTACTTCATGCATAGAAAGATCTATGATTCAGTGAATATTTAGCCCTAATGGGTATTCACATTTCATACAGGTTCTGCCTCTCACACGGGTCCTGACATTCACACTTTGTTAAGCATTTATACCATATTATACATTTATAGTTAATTAAGCATATGTCGAGTAATTTGCATATACTTGCAATTTCATCTTTCTGATGATTATGAATGATTTGTTGTTGCTTCATATCTTTTGTAGAGTTTAAATAAGAATTAGCTATTTTCAGTTAGAGTATTAATTATGTTTTCCTTACTGGAAGGGCAAATGGTCAGCTGTCTCTAAATCTAAACAGTATGGTAAGAATAGTACGTGATCATACACTAGAATTTCTGAGTGAAGCTTCCACTAGTTCCCATCTTTGAAGCATATGAATTAGGCATATCGTGTGTGTGTGTGTGTGTGTATGTTCCCAGGTCCTTGTTCCAAAGAGCTTATAGACTTGACGATGACTTTTTTCTATACAGAGCTTAATTCTTCTAGATCATAAAAATATTCATTATCATATATAAAAATTATGGTAATAGCAGTAAAATGCTATCCTAGATCAGTTTCTTTTTCCTTATTATCCATTTTTTATCTATTGGTTACCTTAATTAGGATGTATCATTAAATAAATTATGATACTTTTTATCTTGAACATATTATTGGTGAGCTGAACGTGAGCATTTCAGTATACCTCAGTTTCCAAAGATCTTGATTAACTTCTGAGATGGACTGATCTGTGTAGTTTCTAAACTCAGACTTCAAGTGTAATGCCTACCTCATTTATATATGTTCTATTTTGTTATATAAGAGGTGTTATAAGTGTATAACCTTCTGACTTTTGAATCTAGGATTATATTCCATTTTCCAAGATTCTCTATGTGTGACTTAAAAGTTTCATTTGGTGAGTACCTGACTGAGGGTCAACCAACCAAGCTGTGGAGAGAGGTTAATTAATACAGGATATTGCAGAAATTTTTCGGGTCCAAGTCAGTATGTGAAACTATTTTAAACAGACATATCTCTCTCTTTCCTCAAGCTACAATATAGATCTATGTGGAAATTCTGTGGAGAGGTTGATTGAGGAAGCTGCAGAAAATTTCCTGTCTCAGTACTCAATAAGATGTAAAGCAAATCTAAACAGATATCTTTCTTTCATCAAGCTACCTGCACACTGACACTATAGATCTCTAAACTCTGTTTGGATTGAGGAGCATTGAGTGAAAAGAGGGAAGAGAAGTGAAAATTTGATTTTTATTTTTTATTTGAATTTAAATTTTTTTTTCTTTCATTCTTATCCATTTTCCTCGATGGAGAAAAAATATTAGTTAGATTTAAATTTAAATTAAGAAATATCAAAATTAAAATCTTACTTTTCTTTCTTTTCTTTTCATTCTTTTCAATTCAAACTCAAGGGAATATTAAAATACGAAGTAACTGAAATATCTAATAGAATCAATGGAATCATGCCTCCTCTTGAACCTATTGCTGCTGAGAATTGATTTCAGATAAATTCAGTGATAAAAATCATTGTCACAAACATGCCCTTAGCAGAATTTTGGAAATCTCTGTTTGATTTAAGCATCTTCCAGGATTTAGAGATCAGTTCCATGGCAACTCTTAACAAAAGTAGTGGTTTTCTTGAGTACAAAACCTAAACTTAATTAGCATATGCCAAACTTCCAAAACATTTTCTCCTCCTCCAGCTGGTAGCTTTACCTTTCACTAAAGATTCCCAGTTTCCTGCATTTTCACGAGATATTTATTTGGCTATGAAGCATAAAAACTTCTTATAAAGGAGTTGTGTTCGGGTTGTTGCTCGACACATGCCAAACATTCATATTGAAGTGACACTTTAGTTTGCGTTAATACACTTCAGATTTTGTCAACACATCTTAGTTATTTGGAATGTTATATAATTAGATTTGATGATCTTCATGGAGAGCATGAGATTTTGACGAGCCCTAGCTAAACATCTACAAGGTTTGAAACGAGAGTAACTAGGATTAATCTATTAGCGATAGATTAAGACATCACTTTGATCCATCAGATATTGCTCTAATATTAATTGGCTCCCTCGTTTTTCTTATCACTTAATCGCTTAAAAATTTGATTTTGTTTCATCCCCATTGAATTGTTGATTTTTCAAAAATTGTGTAGCATTATATCAGTACTTCTGAAAGGATGACATTGAAGCAAAATTATACATACACACACATATATGTTTAGTAAATTACATAGAAATTTTTTGAATTTTATTGAAATTATATAGATTTTTCTTTAATTTTTAAAGTATATATGGACTTTCCTTAAAAGAAAAAAATATTTCATACTTTAGTCCAATTTTAAATTTTTAGCAAAAATACTTTCTATTATTAACATAAATATATATTTCTTTTAAACTAAAAAAAATGTTTAAATGAAAATTATTTTTATCAGAAAAATTTAAAATCAAACTAAAATATATGGTAACTCTTTAATTTAAAAAAAGTTGGGTATTTTAAAAATAAAAAAGTTTATATAATTTACTGACATATATATATATATATATATATATTATAGATAAGTTCCAAAATCTTGGGAATAGGGAATAGGAAAAGGGAAAAACCAATGAATATTGACATCATCTTTGAATACCAAAATGATGTTTTAGACAATAGGCGTTCAATCATCAACTTCAAAGCAAGTTTTAGGTTGGTCAGAAAAAAATAAAATTCACGTACAATTCCTTAAAAAGAAAAAAAGTACTGCGTTCCCGTTGACCCTACATTTGGATATTATTCAATTCTAAAACACAAAAGGCACTATTCAGCTAAGTTGAAACTTGTATGATAGAAAAACTAGAGAAGTCTAATGGGAAGTTGAGAGGCATATTTCTAAGGGATATGGTTCAATTTTCTAACCTTTCACATAGTCATTCTTTTAGAATTTGTAGGAAATGTTCACATATCAGAGTCAGAATTAAGAAGAAATAGTCTAACTTCCTAAGAATATGAGGGTAATGTATAAGATGTCTACATGAATAGTGGTTAATTCAAGTATTTGAATCTAAGTTAAGGTCCAAGAAGTTTTTTTTAGAAGGGAATAGATTTTAAACCTATTTTGTTTAACAAATTTGTATCAATATTGTCAAGGGGCTCAAAGTACAATATGAAACAAGTATAAAGACTTTAATTAGGTAAACTTTTTTTTAATATATTGCTACCATGATTTTTTTGGGACAAAATGGGTGAAGTTTTTAAAGTGTTTTTTTTTTAATACATAAGAAAGTATATGTTAGACCCTAAATCATTTACTAATTATTCATGTCCTTCGCCACAAGATCATATATGTAATGGCTTAATTTCTTAAGTGTTTATTTTGAGATTAATTAATAAAAACATAATATGTAGATTTTTTTAACTAGCTATAATATTTTTGGCTGCTTCCCAAAAAAGAATTTATGTTATAATTTTATTGAAAAATGGTGGCAAACACTAAAATTTTTTTCCTTACTTTGATGGCTTAACTCAGTTTTTAAACCAGTTCATATCCGTCAAATTTTCCCAAAAAAATATTTCATTGTATTAATTAATTAATGTTTGATTTTATTGGACTTATTTTCATTGATAACATCATGAGACAGGAAAAAGACCTCTACCAAGACACCAATTCATATATCTATCATCACACTGGAGTTATAAAGTTTGTTACCGTTATAAAGCTTTTTGGTACATTGTATTTGAAAATGAAACCCATGATTTTCAGTTTATGTTTAATCATTTTGTATATTGACATCACATTTCCTTTTCTCTAGTCTTTTCATAAAAAGGCCAGAAAACTAATGATGAAGACCACATAAGTTTTGAGGGAAAATTAATAGGGAAAGGAAATAAAGAAGGCAGACATGGGAAAGTTAAAAGCAAAAGAAGGAAGAAAGGAGAATCTATATTGAGTACTTTATCCACTCATTAATATGTGAAAGATATCAAAAACTTGAATGCTAAATCCAGATATGTTCAAATTCAATTTGAATGTCTAATTTTGATGTATAAACCCTAATCATAATTCATTATTTGATCAAATATTGAGTTTTTATATGTGTTCAGATATATATATATATATATATATATATAAGAAGATGTTTGAAATACCTGCTCTTCTAGACCCAATGTAGTGTTTGAGTGGATTCTGATATTTAAGAATAAAGAGCCCTATGTTTAGAAACTTATATATGGGTCTTAGTCTATCTCATATTGTTTCCCTTGAGTTGTATCATATGGCATCAAAGCCAAATCCCTAACTTGGAGAGAATTAAATTGTTATTAAAGACTCAGATCCTTTCAATTTTACAGAAGTCAACCTTAGAGGGCAGGGTTGATCCATTGGAAGTCAGTGGTCGCTAAAGAGTTAGATCTATTAATGATGTCTTAAAATAGCCACTTGCGCTCAACATGACTAAGATCATGGTTACCAACGTTAAGGATAAGTAAGCCTTTTCAGATATCATTGGTTGACTATAACATCTTACGTCTCCAAGTTCTTCTATAGGTGTTGTAATAGTCAACTATGTGTTTAAACTGTGTTTGAGTGTAAATTTTTTTATTCCTAACAATTTTTATTCCTAACAATTTTGAAAGTTTATTCCTAACAATTTTGAAAGTGTATTCCTAACAATTTTTATTCCTAACAATTTTATATTGATCTAATGGATTAGGATTTAATTTGACAATGATCCAAAAAAAAAATCTTACATCTCTAAATTATCAGTTGAATATAAAATATTAAGTTATATTTTTTTAATTTTATATCTATATATATTAGTATGATACTTAAAAGCTATATCAAAGTAAATACATAATTAGTATTTTAAAAAAATTTACAAAGCTATATACTTGATGTGATGGCGGCATCCTGTGTCTTTAAGCATTTTGGATAATTGCATATGCATTACAATTAAAAGTTATCAAAGAAATAATAACATTAATATTTTATAAAAATGAGCAAAACTTAAAATATAGAAGACACTTTTTTTTTAATGAGTTTTATATAGTACACACACAAAAAGTTCTCGTAAGATATAGGCATCTTCACTTAATCATACCTTTAAATGTATTCAAATCAAGAACTAGAATACTTAGCTACCTGAATTCTTGGATATCAGAATGAAGATGATCATATACAGAACGCCTTTTCGAATATATTATTAAAAAAAAATCCTAATTAGACACTTGAAAGCTTCCACCAGATATAACCTGGACCTTCTTTGAATCAGGTGCAAGGTAAAATAGCAAGATCATTCTTTGAGATTTGAGTCCATATATAAACTGCTAATAAATAGGGCTTTAGAATGCAACCAGCTAGCCCTAACTTCTCACTAATTATGACTATCAAACACACCCTAAGATTTTGCAAGATATTTTTCAAAGGTAGCTACATGGAAGTAGCCAAACGTAGCACATGCCGTCGAGTGTTCTCGGTATGATCGCACAGGATCAGAGTTGTGGGGGGCATGTTAGGCTGTCATAACTTAAAAGAGAGGAGACATACTAGAGCTGTCAATGTAAAGGGATTGAATTTGGAAAATGACTGTAAATCAACCAATATAAATATTGATGGATTTTCTATCCCATTTCTCATGAGACATTATAAAGTAGCAGAATATTTACTAGGCGATTGTCAAAATAAACAATCATTTTCTTCCATATTCTATCGTTACTGTTTCTCTTAGGTGGGCATAATATACTGTGGATGACACAATAACATATATAAATTGTAAGTAGACGTTTTTTTAGAGTTTGGATTGAGTAAATTTTTAGATGGTACGCTGGCATCCACTTTTAAGCATTTGGAAACTTGTTTATAAGAATAGTTTTAATTAAATATTTAATATCTATAGTTTTATCTAATTTTCGAATTAGTGATCTATTTGTTATTGTTTCAAAATTGGAGTTTTATTAATTTTGTAATCCTTTGTAGTTTGATACCTGTCTTCTGGCAGTGTCATGACATGAATGTCAAAATTGGTTTCATACGAAAAACAAAATGTATACAAGTCAACAATTCACACAAAAGTATGTTTTGACCGTACGAATCAGTCTTTGTATATGATTTTATTCAATTTATTGACTTAGAGTAAGCAATATGAGGTAAGTTAATAGCGCCAGGTAAATCACAAATATTAGCAATCTACTAAGTTTGGCATTAATTTTTGGTATAGAAATATGATGAAAGAGCAACATAAAAAATACTTCAATACTTGGGACTAGATTCAAAAAAAATACCTAATGCAGAAATAATCAAAAGTGCAATTATCTGTGAATGAACAAATTGAGTTTTCCCCTTATTTTTTCTTTAAACAGAGGGATTTATAATCGTTTATCAATGACATTTTTAAAATTTACTTAATTCGGTAAATGAAATGCAAGCGCACATGCATGTCAGCAAACAATTCTACCCGCTTGCAAAACATGATTAAGACTTGGTTCTGGTGGCTAACATTTTATAGAGCTTGAGATGGAAGTAGAGATCTTGGCGAACGCACAACCCAAAATTGATGGCTCAACCACCTCCAATTATTCTCTGGCTAGCATATGTTCAATCTCTAAATTTCAATCCATCGATGTGTGAAAGCCTAAAATCGTGATCATTCTCTGACCTAATTAAAGAATAGACAAACAAGGATGGGCAAAGAGAACTTTCAGGAAAAGTTGAATTGGTTCTTTGAGCTTAAAATGGTGAAAGACTTGTATCAGGTCAGACAGTGGGTTACTTTCACTGTTTGTGCCCAACTTGTATGGTTCTAAGAAGCAAAGCAAATTAAGAGTGATGCTTCTACATACAGAGGTTGCTATATAGGTTGTTAGTAAAATGATTCAAGGAACTTAAAAAGGGCATTATATGAGCATAGCGGTAATTAAGATAGAAACAATAGTCTTTTTTAAACAAATTAAAGACAATTTTAAGATTATGGATTACACTCCCCCCCTCCCCCGAACAAAACGAAAAAAAAGATGATAGAGTTAAAATGCACCTAAATTTTTCACCAAAAAGAAAAAGAAAATTACACCTAAAAATGCTCTCTACAGTCGGTATTCTGCCCACTTATAAGGTTATCCGGATCTATCATCAAAATTTTTGTGTTAAATAACAAAGCATTAGAGAAGAGAAACTAGTTAGTTTTATTTTCTTCATAGATTATGACTTTCTCTTTAGGTAATAAGAGTTTCTAACTGATTTATATGCTTGTAAAAATTCTGATTTTAAAATTTCATCTATAATGTTACACTTAAGCTTATATTTAATTAAAAATTAAAATTATGCTAACAGTTGTATCAAAATCTAAGATTATTGAAACCACATATTACTCTTCCATTAATTAAAATTTGTTTATTGCCATTTATTGAATTATTTTAATCATTTCCCTTTATTATTTTGAGGATAGATTTCTCCATTACTGCATCTTGTTAAATGACTATATGTTGAAGACATATAGATTAATGTTTCAATGATTTGTTAAGAATTAATTTGCAGAAAGGACAAAATTGAAGAAAGGACAAAAGAGTAAATTGCACTAACTTTTTTCTAAAGTTGAGTTAAATTACACTTAATATTCCTATGATTTCAAAAATATTACTCCGCTTCCCTAATAACATTTTACATAAATTACAAAAATCTCTCTTTCAATTCAATTGTGTTAATAAACTTAGTTTTTTGCACAATATTAAATTTTGATTTTATTCTTAATATAAGAGTAAAAATAGTTAAGTTGATATTAAGTTTTAACATAAAATTATAATTTCATTTTTTAGATTATTAAATTAAAAGAGAAGCTTTTTTAATATATATATATATATATATATATATATAAGTGAAATCTTTTAAATAAGAGAAATATCAAATATAATTTAGTCAAACCTTAAAGAGGTTAATATAGTTTACAGTCTGCTAGAATATGATCAAATAGAGGGTGTTTATATATAATTCTTGTATGAAAAATTTTAAAGTGGAAATGAACGTAAATAAAGATTAAAAAAATCCTAATAAATTTATGTCCCTCTAAAACTGGATCATGATAATGAAAAATTTTTCCATAAAGATTATTTATGATTTTATGAAATTAGAGTTATGATATTTATGTTATGAATTTAGGCATTATTGTTTTATGATTTAATCATGTTCAAATTATTATTATTATTATTATTATTATTATTATTATTATTATTATTATTATTATTATTATTATTATTATTATTATTATTATTATTATTATCTTATGGTTTGAACTTCTCTGAATGCTGCAAACGAATGCAGTCTAACTTAGGTATATTGAAACTTGGATTAGCACTAATGAAAGTCAAATCTATTGCTATCACTAACTCAACTAATAAGGCAACAAAATTAAGTCTTACCTTTAAGCATGGAAACATTTTCATATTAAGTTTGTTGACTATGCAAATGATAATTGCTAAATTAGATATACTATTCCACATACTAGAAATTACAACTAAATATCTAGCTTGTACCATGAAGTTTAATGAGCAACAAATTAAGCATGTAAGAGCATATATCAACGACATGACTATTCCAATGAATGATAGTGGATCATTCATTCCTATTATAGTTCAATTTGAATTCATTACCTTCCTGGGTATGAATCTTTTTAAATCAATCATAACACTACCAATGATAAATGATAGGTGTAGATGAAATTAGAAGACGATGAAAGAGAAGCTAGAAAGAGGTAAAGGAGATTTCTATAGTGCTCAACTTTTTTGAATTGTTGAGCAAACCATGTATTGCCAAGAATACTATTAACGATAAATGATGGGTGTAAATGAAATTAGAAGGTGAAAGATAAGTTAGAAAGGTGAAGGAGATTTCTATGGTGCTCAGCCTGTTTGAATTGCTGAGCAAATCGTGTATTGCCAAGAGAACTATCAATGATAAATGATAAGTGTAGATGAAATTAGAAGAAAACAAAAGAGAAGTAAGCAAAAAGGTGAAGGAAATTTCTGTGGTGCTCAGCCTTTTGGATTTGCTAAGCAAACCATGTATTGCCAAGAATAAAAAGAGAGAGTTGTTACAAGACTTGCACTCTCCTACTACTAGGTAGCATAACCGAAAAGAGAACCTAGCTATATTAATTACAAAATATATGT
Source organism: Erythrophleum fordii (assembly GCA_032878935.1). NCBI lineage: Eukaryota > Viridiplantae > Streptophyta > Magnoliopsida > Fabales > Fabaceae > Erythrophleum > Erythrophleum fordii. Next base: position 10,490,732 of record JAVQMF010000056.1, on the reverse strand, counting down.
GTCTCCTACACATATTGGACAACACAACAAAAGAAAAACAAAGAGTACAAAAAGAATAACAAATTGACCACAAGCTAAAACAACCTCTATAGCAAATATAAATATATATATATATATAACACCATAGATAAAATAGCAATGATTAAATGATTAAGCTATGTCTCAACACTTTCCTCCACATAAGAGGATGATATGCAAACCCTAAGTTTGTCACATAGGAACCAAAACCAAGCATGAGGTAGAGATTTTGTAGGACAATCTATAGCTTCATTTGATGAGGGAGCAAAATTGATGGCAAGCTACTTAGCTAACACTTTATCATGAACATAATGAATGTCAACCTTTGTATGCTTACTTTGAGCACATAAAAAACATAATTGATTGTTAAAGTAGTTGCACTGATGTTATCACACCAAATAATAAGAACATGCTAAGGAGGAAAGCCAATCTCTTATAATAAAGATTGAAACCATGTTAACTCAATGCCAGAACTAGCAAGAGACTTGTATTTAGATTCAATGCTAGAGAAGCAACAACCTTTTGGTTCTTTGAGAACCAAGGAATTACCAAAGAAAGTACAATATCCTACTATAGGCCTTCTATCACTAGGACATAAGGTCCAATTTGCATCTAAATAGCTAGTGAGGGAAAAGACTTCAGAAGGTTCAATATGAATTTCATAATGTATTATCCCTTTAAAATATCAAAAAACTCTTTTCACAACTTATCAATATAAATTAGTAGGAGAACTAAGAAATTGACTTTGTTTATTTATAGCAAAACATATGTTGAGCCTCATGATATTTAGGTATTGTAAAGCACCTATAGCACTTTGATACATAGAAGGATTTTTTAATAACTCACCATCATGTGAAGATAGCTTTTACAACAACCATTGGAGTTAGACAAGAGGCAACATATAATAGATCAAATTTTTTTAGTAGATTAGCAACATATTTACCTTAGCTTAAATAGAAACTAATCTCATCTTGATAAACCTCAATTCTAAGAAAATAATGAAGCAAGCTTAGGTCTTTGGAAGAAAACTAGGTTCTAAATGAAATCCTTTAAACTATTAGTGTTATTTCTTGTAACCAATATGTCATTAACATGTATTAATATAAGAATAGCCTATGTCTTTAAAACCAAACAAAAAACTATCTCCCTTTGAGTTGTAGAGACCCTAATCAAGTCTAATTGCTTTAAATTTGCCAAACAAAGCCCTTGGTGCCTATTGCAAATCATATAAGGCCTTTGAAAGCTTGCAAATATAATCTAGGTTAATAAGATTCTCAAACCCCTCTAATTATGTCATAAACAATGTCTCTTTAAAGAAGCCAAAAAAAAAAAGGCATTAATCCAATTGCCTTACATCCTAATTAAGAGTAATTGCAATAGCAAGAATTAGTCTAACAATTAATACCTTTATAATAGGATTGGATGTTTCTCGTCTACATGAAAGTTTTATTGAAAACCCTTAACTACTAGCCTAGCTTTATTTCTCTAGATTGTCCTAGCTACATTATATTTGTTCATCAACACCTACTTGTAGTCCATTATATTCTGTTGTCGACTATAGGGAATAAGTGTCCATGTATTATTTTTAACTAAAGCATTGAATTCTACAACCATAGCTTCTCTCCAAATGGAATTTTGAGAGCATCTATTGCTTTTGTTAGCTCAATCTCAAAATCTTATTCAAGTTAGGTGATTCTTATGAACAAATGTCTTTGCTTAAAAATGCCTCTTTTACTCTTATTTGTCATCTAGTGTCCTTTAGCTTCTAGTTTAGTTTCTTAGATCAATTGATGACTTTAAGAATGGTCTTAAGTAGAACTCTTAGTAAAGCTTTCTTAAGTATTCAACTAAAGAATTTGCTAGTTAAACTGGGATTTCAAGAGTAATTACATTGGACAAATCTTGATTAAAAGCTAAATCTTGAAAGGTTCTTTTTAATGAGGAGAAAAATAAAGGAAAGAATGACGCTGGGATCATGTCAATTTGAGGTGCTTGTCTAGCATTTAGAAAACCAAAACCAAATGGAAAAATCAATTCATTATTGGTAATAAAGACACACTTCAAAGTGTGAAATTGTAACATATATTGATTGCTAGTATTCAAACATGGATAGCAAGCACAACTTAAGGTTTTGAGAGCCTTGTAATCTAGTAGTGACTTATATGACTTATAAAATGGTGAAATTCCTCATAAGACAACAATGGGAAGCTTGTTAATTAAATACACATTAGTATGAAAGGCTTACTACTAACAATGCAATGGCATTTTTGCTTGAGCAAGTAAAGGAAGGCCAAATTAAACCGTATGCCTATATTTTTGTTTTGCTATGCTATTTTAGGGAGAGCATGAGGACAAGAGTGCCTGAATTGAATTCCAAAATCATGTAAAAGACTAATGAAGCTCATAAACTCCTTCCTAATCACTTTACAAACTTTTGATCTTACTATCAAACTAATTTTCAACTAAATTTTTGAAATGAACAAATGTATTCAAAGCGTCTCCCTTAGTGTTAAAAGGGCAAACCCAAGTGTTACGGCTAAAATCATTAAAGAAGTGAATGTAAAATTTGTAACTTCAATATAAATTAGAGGAGGTGGTCCCTAAAGATTTGTGTGAACAAGTTCAAGAAATTTAATGGCATAAGAAAGTAACAGCTTAAAGGGAAGGGAATATGACTTGCTAAATTGGCATGATTCATAGAAAATAAAATCTCTATTAACTCAGGATTTAGTATTACGTTGTTAAAGAATTTATGATAACACATGATTAGATGGGTGGCTTGACCTCTTATGCTATTCTTCTTTAATAGAAACAAAATCACTTAAACTATTAGTAGAAATGGTTCATGCTGACTATAAATAGAAGTGACTAGGTAATGATTTAAAATTTTAACTTGGTGCACCAACTTTATAAAGTCCTTCTTTAACCTTCCCTTTTAGTAATATTGTCCTTATTGACTTGTCCTTAACAAAACAATCATTGGAGTGAAATTCAATAGACATATCATTATCTACAATCAACTTGAAAACATTCATTAAATTTTTGTCAATTTTAGGGACATGCAATATATCTTTCGTCAAAAGAGATTGTTGTAATAAACTAGGCAAAATGGAGGAACTAGTATTAGTAAGCTCAATCTTTTAATCATTTCTTACAATTAGCTTCATCTTAACAGAAGAATTGGTAATGTTTTGAATTTGACTTGCTTCATTTGTGATATGATTACTAGCCCCACTATCCATCCATATACCAAACATAATCATCAACTATGTTGGGTGATGATAAATAAGCAAAATAATTATTTTGATCAACCTTCTTGCTATTTAAGCTTGATGTTCCAATGAAACTCTAATCATGGCAAAAATAGTAGTTTGCAGCAATGTGACTTAACTTACTGCAGACTTGGCAAGTAAGTTTACTATCTTTGTAGTTTCTTCCACATCCTTTAAAGCCACAAAAGTTTCTCTGGCTTGACCTTCCTTATTCTCCTCTACTAAACTTATAATTTGGCATTGGCTATCTATTTTCACCATGTTGGCAAAGCTATTTCCATGGCTTAAACTAGCAAAGTTACTCAACTATTCAAGCTTACTTTCACAAGTTAGTAAGGTTTCTTGCAAATCTATCAACATTGGATCTTCTTTATCAACAAGTTGAACAACAATTGAATTATATTCAATATCAAGCCCAATCAAAGTTTGTGTAAAAAGATCATTTAAGGATATGGGGCTCTTAGCAACTGTTAGAATATTAAAGATGTTTCTCATTTTGTTAAGCTACTTTTCCATTTTTAAATTTTCTTTCGTGATCCTTTATAACTCATTTTTGTACTGAGTGATTTTGGACTTGGTGTGAGCTCCACTAAGGTCTTTGGCAGCTTTGTAAAGCTCTTTTGAGGTAATACAATGGATCATTAGTGAAACAACGTCCATTGTCATGACATTAAATAACCAACCATGGAGTAGTCAATCTGTTTTAACCTATTAACTCCTAAGCATTCATGTTATTTTGCATATTTTCTTTTAGGTAAATATGTGATTAATCCTTTGTTTATATGGTAAATAATATAAATTATAGGAAAAATGTGTGTGGTTGGGATAAACAGCTACATACTCAATTTTTATACCTTAGATGACAAATTTTGGTTTAGTCTTTGGTATATTATGAATTACTTATACTTTCTTTTTTTATAGGTTGCAAATACAAGAAAAATGGAGCCGAAATTATATTGAAATAAGACTGTTGGACATCTAAAGTCAAGATACTTCAAATTGGAAGTTCTAGAGAGTTAAGGAAGTCTGCCATGATTGTGGCATGATTTGAAGAAATAGAAGAATCGTCACCTAGGGATAACTTGCATTGTGGCAAGAAAAATTAAGTTGTGGTGCAACTCCATAAAGCAACTTATGTCACAAAGCAACATCATCAAACTGCAATGCAAGTCGATACAAAAGCAAATTGTGACACAACAAGAATATTTAAGTCGCAATGCAAATTGTACTCACCAACATTTTTTTATGTTGAAACTTTCAATATAGCCATTCCATTTGTCTAGAGCCATCATTCTGGGTACACGCAAGGCTGAGAAAGAACTTTTTGAGGCATTTTGGAGGAAGGGAATGCTATGCATTGAAGATTGAAGAGGAGACAAGTATCCATAACTAGTTTTCTCTATCTGACTTCTTTTCTTTATATTTGTTTAGATGTTTCTAATTCTTGCTTCAATTTTGCTATTAGTTCTCATGAATATGTGTAACTAAACTCTTTAATCTAAAATTACTATAAATCTTTATATAAATTAATGGTTGTTTCTCACTCGTGCTTTTATGATTAGTGGTAAATATATATTTATTTTGTTTTTTGCTTCATGCTTTCTAATTGTTTGGCTAATAGTTGGATTGATTTAATATATTGACTTGAACTTGAAAAAAGGAAAGTGGAACTAGATCCTAAATTAAGTTGTGTGAGTACTTGAAATTTGCTAGGATAATAGTTTTATTAATGAGATAAGAATATACTTATTAACCTCACCTAGCCAAATTAGGGATTATGCATCTAAACTGATTTTAGTTAATTTCATAAGAAATTATGAAATTAATTGGATCCTAGACTAACATGTATTATTATTAAAAGTAAAAGTAAAGACTATTAAACTAAATTACTTTAAAATGCTTAGAGGATTAATAATTCTAAATGCCTTTATTAACTTGATAATCCAAAATATTAGTTTTAATTACAAGTTTTGCATGGTAGATAGTCTTTAATTGCTTTACATTACACATTCCTTGAAATTGATTTACTTAATTTAAGTTAGGATGTAAATTTTGGTATTTGATGAGTTTTGACAACAAATCCTTGATAGAAAGATCTTTTCTTGTCACTTTATTACTGTTACAATATGTATACTTGTGTGTATATTTTCAAACAAGCAATAACGACATGTTTGGTATGCCAATGTAAAGGGAAATGTAAAGTGAAAGTTGGGGAGAATTATAATTTTACCCTTATAATTATTACTCAATCATTATTTAATACTCTTTATCAATTATTATTTAATCATTAAAAGTAAAGGTATTATAGGTATTTTTTATCAACAAAATCACCTTTTTTTTCCCTTTCCCTTTCCATACTTAACTTTCTATATACCAAATAGGCCGTAAATTTTTGGTGTTATTGCTAAGGATTTGTGTGCCAAAATATTTCTTGTCAATATTAATACTAGCATACCTAATTTGAACTTGGGCTTTGCTAATATTTTTACTTATGTTACTCTCATTTCTTATTTTGTTCTATTTTGCAGTGGTTACCTCATCTTATGCAAGACCTATTATGTAAGAAGATGAAAGCTTAGAAGTTGTATTATTCTAATAAGGATCTAAAGAAGCTTTTAATCAAAATATAGAAGAAGAATTTGAGACTTCTAAGTCAACTAGAAATATGGCACAAGAGGATGAAAATCAAGTTAAAACAGTTAATGATTTTGCTATGTTGAATATGTGAGCATACCACTTAAGCATAAGAAGATTGACTACTCAAGAAAACAATTTTGAAACGAAGCAAGTAATATTACAAATGCTTTAAATGGCTAGGTGATTTAGAGGCTTATCTTTAAAAGATCATAACACTAAGAATGGTGTATTTAATGATACAATCAAGTTAAGGCTTTTCCCACTTTCACTTATGGATAAAGCCAAAGTATGACTTAACTTATTGTCAAATGGATCTATTACCACTTGAAACAATCTAGCTACAAAATGTACAGCTAGGTTTTTTCCACCAGCCAAATTAGTGGATTTGAGAAATGATATCACTTCCTTTATGTAATAAGACAATGAACCATTATATGAAGCTTGAGAAAGGTTCAAGGAGATGCTGAAAAAAAATCCTAACCATGGATTTCCTAAACGGGTATACGTGTAGACTTTTTACAATAGGTTGCTATAAAAAACAAAGGTCATCCTTGACTCAGCATCTGATGGGAGCATCACTAGCAATCTAAATGTTTAATTTGTTGGAAAATATGGCAACTAATTCCTTTCAATGGTCTACCTCTTGACCATAAAAGGAAAAAGTGACAGAAGTCTATAAAATTGTTACTTTGACCATAATCTTAACTTAAATGGTTGTGATAAACAAGAGATTTGATAATCTTAAAATGTGTTTGGGTATAAATATGAGTGTGAATGCCATTCAAATTCTGGTCATTCGCTGTGAGTATTATGGAGAGGGATACTTCAGTAATCATTATCCCTCATTGGTAGAGGTAGTTAATTAAATGGGCAATCAAAATATTTCTACTAGATTTAGTGCACCTCAAGCCCATCATTGATAAGGGAACTCATTTTAATAATCAACAGTTTAAAGCACTTTTGGAAAAATATTAAGTTCAGCATAAGATGGTTTTGGCATATCATCCTTAAACAAATGGCCAATGTGAGGTTTTTTATAGAAAAATTAAGAGGATTTTGATGAAGATGATAGGCCATTCTAGAAAAGATTAGTCTAATAAGTTGGATAATGCTTTTTCGGCATACCACACAACATATAAAACTCCAATTGGGATGTCTCTATACAAACATGTCCTTGGTAAAGCTTGTCATCTTCCAATGGAACTTGAATACAATGCTTGTTGGCTATTAAAAAGTTAAATTTTGACTTAAAGAAAGTTTAAGGTAAGAGCCTGTTGAAACTCAATGAGCTTAATGAATTCATGTTTCAAGCTTGTGAAAGCTCTAAGATTTACAAAGAGAAGACAAAGCAATGACATGATAAAAGGATCTTAGATAGGAGGTTTGAGTTAGGTCAATTAGTGCTACTTTACACTTTAATACTTAAGCAAAAGCTAGGATCAAGGTGGTTGGGACTCTTCATGGTGGTGGATGCCTCTCCACATGGCCTTATGAAAATTATGGAGAAAGACTCAACTCAGAGGTTCAAGGTTAATGGTCTGAGATTAAAATACTATTAGAAAGGAGAGGTGAACCATCAAAAGTCTGCCATTACATCAGGAGATTTTACTTGAAGTTAATAGAGAGTCGAGCTAAGGACTATAAACTTAGCACTTTTTGGGAGGCAACCGAAATTTTCATCTCTTAGCTTTGATGTTGAATATTGTTGAATTTTTTTTTTGGTGATTTATTATTGGTAGTTTTGTTTCAAGGAGGACAAAAGGGAGGATTGTCAAGGATGCTCAAAAATTAAGGAAGATAAAAGCAAAATATTAAATAATAATTTCATGAAAAGAAAAGTATCTCTTCCTTAATTGTGCTTAGTTATCTCTCTCTTTGGTCTTTAAATTACAAGGTTTGTATGTTTAAAAGGTGGGAAATGAGTAGAATCATTGATGTAATGAAAAATATATATATATTGGGTGCATTGGTAGTTAATGGCATGCCCCCATCTAGCTGTGACTTGGAATATCAAGTCATAACCTCATATTGGTTTAGTACCGCAATACCTAGCGGCTTAAAAAGTCAAGTCGTGGTGTAACGCGGGCTTTATTAACCCCAAGTTGATTTTAGTTGTAACTTGGTGATTCAAGTCATGGTGTTGCCCCTTCTATATAAAAAAATATCAAACCCATTTTAACTTAAGACCTATCTAATACCATTTTATCCATGCCATTCAATTTTTTAGTCACTGCATTATACTTCAGTTCTGCTATCAATTCCAAACTCATCACTACCATTTCTGTTATCCTTTTCTTCACTGTCGATAGTTATCTTCTACCACCCTTCCCCATTTTTGCTATCATCTCCTCCCACCTTCCTTCCTTTTATAAACATTTTACCTTTTCCTTCTTCGTTGTTCCTTTTGCAACACCATCTCCTCATTGTCGCAACTTGCATGGTATCCTTTCCTTTTTCATTATGGCATCCCCACCTCCATTCATTTTCCATTCTACCCTCTGTGCATCATTTGAATTGGTGTGGGTCACTTACATTTCATCCATCTAAGGCCATAAGGTATGGCTTTTATTCTGAATTGATTTGGAGATTTTTTAAGTATGCATTTGGGTTTGCATGCTACATTTGTATTAGATGTCTATAGAGAGTTGAAATGTGATTTATTTTAGGCCATAACATTGCTTAAGTTTTAGGATTTGAATTGTGCACACCAAATGTTTGATAAAAATGTCTAAAAAACTTCCACCTTATCTATTTAATGATAAATTGAACTATCTTGCTTATGATGTTTTAGAGCTCCTTTTAGCCAACTTAATTTAGGCTTGCGGTTATGTTTTTTTAGGAAATACTTTATTGTTAGGTTATGTTTTAGGATTGTTAACTTGTCAAATTACTTGTTTAGTTATATTTTCACCCTAATGGATGTATTGGAGGATTGTGTTCATTAAAAGGATGCATTGGCCAAGTATTGGATGTTGTATCCCTTATATGAATTGCCTAAGTTGAGTCACTATTTGGTTAGAGTTTGCTTGAATTTCATGCTAATTGAGTGTATGTGAGAAACTGATAAATTGCCCATAGTAATTAAATATTTTAATTTTCTTTTACAAGTATAAAGATTAGGGCTCTGAAGAAAGCTAGAGTTGAGGTGTTATCTTTTTCTTTTTCTCCTTTTGACATGGCTCACTTTGTCTCGTTAGCAACCTAAGAACATTATAATAAAGTAACATTTCATAAGGTCTTAATACTAAGGAGAGCATTGAGCACCAAACCTTCTAAAAGTCAAGAAGTTTAAGATTAGATATATTCTAGGAGGTAAGGAACTTTCTATGTAGAACTTCCAACTATAATAGTGCCTATTGTCCAAGAATTCTATGCTAATGCACCCTTCTACCATGAGCATTTGTATTGAGTTCGGGGGTGCATAGTAATTATCAATGAACAAGTTATCAGAAACCTCTATTATCTCCTGTCTATATCTAATTATGAGTATTGCATGTACAAGTCTAGTGATGAGACTCCTGATCTAGATGATATGGCTATTAAATTGACACTTTTAAGATGTAACCAATGGAAGACATCACTTGAGGTGCCCAAGGCCATTTTGAAAAGTAATCTCAACAAAATGGCATGTTATTGGGCCTATTTTATTTGTGTTAATTTGCTCTCAAGTGCTCACATAAGTAATCTCAATAAAGATTGAGCTATCCTCATTTACTTGATTATGACCAAGAGATCTATCAATGTTGGATACATTATTTGTGAAAATATAAAGAGAGTGTCTCAGTCTATTTCTTTAGGATTAGCACATTTACATTTGACTATCTAATTATGTGCTAATATTGGGGTTTAGTTTGAGCCACACAAGGAACTCCTTTTTCCAAGGAACTTATTTTGTGTACTGACGATATGTGGCTTAGACAGTGATGAGGATTACCCAATTAAGCAGGTAACAAAGTAGGAGCCACCAGTTCCTCCACTAATTAATGTTCTACCACCACTTCCTCTATTAGAGCCTACATTAGGCAATATCTTTGTTATGGTTCAAAAACTTTCTCTCTGGTCAATTAAGAATGAGCAGAGATTCGTGAAGCTGGTGTGTCATTTACTTGCCATGGATTGATGAAACCATCGATGTTGGAGGCATTTAACTGGTAGGTTTTGGTGCAACCTATTTGAGCTTCCTCCACTACTAGATTTCTTAACAATCCCCTTGAACCATATCCACAGAAGTCACCATAGGCTCCACCTACCGATGAGCTAGCCTTTGACTTATCCTCTTGTTCTCCATTTTTTTAGTTTGTTGTTTAAGTTGCTTTGTTAATAGCTATAAACTTTAAGTCTTGTCTTTAAATTACTAGTTTAGTCTTTTATAAGTTTTCCTTATTTGTTGTATCTCATTTGCTTTGTTTTTTAATTTATATAAAAATAATTATTATTATAATCCTATGTACATATTACTCTTTCGTATTTTGCATTAAATATTCATGGTCTCTAGATATTGGGGACAATGTTAATTTTAACTTTAAGAGTAGGGATGTATAGATAGCCTAAATAATATAAAATTTTGTACTTGAACTATTAACTTGACTTTTTTTTTTTTTTTTTGCAGCTTCATTTGAGTTTGTCTATCTATTGACTTGCTAGAATTTTTGTCTGTTTCCAATCATAATTGTAATATATCAAGATATGTTTGGTAAGACCTTAATACTAATTATGTTTTGTACTTAGTTCAACTATGTGAAGTTATGTCTTCCAACAATTTTGAAAAGTTTTATCCACCATTTTGATAGACATAAGTTAAATGCATGTGTCAATAGAAAAGTCTTTTGTAATTAATTTGTATATTCAGTCTCAATTCTAGGATTCTACAACTTGTCTTCTACTTTCTTAAAGTGAATCCATAGGTATTGCATGACCTTTAAAGATGATTTAAATATTCTTTTGCTGCAGTTGTACCTTTCAAGCTTGATCTTTATTGGACTATATTGATGCTTGAACCTTATTTAAGCCTACTTAGAGAAACCACATAATATTTCGTTTTGATTAGATTACCCACATTGATACCTAGCCTTATCAACCTAAGAGAACCAATAATTTTTCCTTTTTCTTCAGAAATAGGTCACATATTCACTATGAGAAGGAACTTTGAGGTTAATTGAGGAAGTTATGTACTAGTTAATGCTTATACAATAAATGAAATTTAAACTATGTGGTTTATGTTACTTTTTCTGATTTAAAAGTTGTATATATATATATATATTTCTTAAAAAAAAAAAAGGTTCAGTAGGAAAATTGTGGAAAGTACAATGAGAAAATTTATTATTCATTGTATATGTATATTGTCATATGAATTTTTTCAGTTTTTTACATTAATCTTATCCATCTTTCTTGGCCATTACCCTAACCACATTACAAGTCTAAAAGCCCTTCTGATCTTGTAGTTTTGTTATACCTAATTTAGTGGAAAGAGAAGAAAAATGCAAACTTATGAAGTTCTTACATTTGAGACTATTTTATACTTGTTAGAGTGCATAAAATTGATTTTGGCACTTACTTTGAAATGAATGTCTGGCTAAACATACATTCATTTCAAGATGGTTAGAATTATCAGCATTATCATTTGAACTTTATCATTGGCATTTATTGCTTATTCTTTTTATTGAATGCAGCAAGTAAGGATTTTAACAAACATTGATTTTAAGCAAACCTGTGGACATTTTAGTGTTGTTTCCAATTTGTTTTTACTCGAGGATAAGTAAAAGTTCAAGTTTGAAGGTATATTGATATTTTGCATGTTTTCTTTTAGGTAAATATGTGTTTAATCCTCTATTTATATGGTAAAGAATTTTGATTATAGCAAAAATGTGCATAGTTCGGATAAACAATTCCATCCTTAATTTATATACCTTAGATGACAGGTTTTTGCTTAGTCTTGGGTATATTGTGAATTATTTATACTTGCTCTTTCTATAGGTTGCAAATACAAGAAAAATGGAGCTAGAATCATATTGAAACAGGATTGTTGGAAATCTAAAGTCAAGAGACTTCAAAGTGGAAGTTTTAGTGAATTAAGAAAGTACGCTGCAAGCCATGGCATGATTTGAAAAAGTAGAAGAATCATCAAGCCATGGCAAGAAAAATTGAGCTACAACACAAATCCATAAAGCAACTTGCGCCATGCGTAACATCATCAAGCCATGACATAAGTCCATGCAAAAGCAACTTGTGCCATGATGCAACTACATTGAGCCACAATGCAACTTCATAAGCTACTTGCACCATGCCACAACTACCTCTGGTAGTGGTACATGTTCATTCAGTAGCAAATTAGGCAGTGACGAGAATATTTAAGTCTTGGTGCAAATTGTCCTCACTAAAATGCAACTTTTTTTACACTCAAACTTTAAAGGTTTTACAATATATAGCCATTCCATTCATTAGGAGATGTCATTTTGGGTGCGTGCAAGGCTAACGAAGAGCTTTTAGAGGCATTTTAGAGCAAGGAAGTGCTAGACATTGAAGATTGAAGAGGAGACAAACATTCATTACTAGTTTTCTATGTCTATCTTCTTTTCTTTGTATTTGTTTAGATATTTTTTATTCTTGTTTCAATTTTACTATTGGTTCTCATAAATATGTGTAGCTAAACTCCTTAATCTAATATTATTATAAACCTTTGTATGGATTAGTAGTTGTTTTTTACTCTTGCTTTGTGATTAATGATGAATATATATTTATTCAATTCTTTGTTTCATGCTTTCTGATTGCTTGGCCAACAATTGATTTGATTTGATATGTTTACTTGAACTTGGAAAAAGAAAAGTGAATTAGATCTTGAGCTAAATTGTGTGAGTACTTAAAGTTTGCTAGGATAAGTGAATAGTTTTGTTAATAAGATAAGAATATACTCATTAACATCACATAGCCAAAATAGGGATTGTGCTACTAAACTGATTTTGGTTGATTTCATAAGAAATTATGAAACTAATTGGATAATCCTATATGAGATTTGCTAAGATACTTATAGGAACAATTGAACCTTAAGCTTACATGTATCACTATTAAAAGCAAAAAATAAAGAGTGTTTAATTAAATTGCTTTGAAATATTGAGGGGATTAATAATTTTAGATACTTTTATTCACCTAATAATTTAAACATTAGTTTTAATCATAAGTTTTGCATGATAGATAGACTTTAATTACTTTATATTATACATTTACTTGAAGTTAATTCACTTAATTTAAACTAAAGTGTAAATTTTGGTACTTCACAAGTTTTGACAATAAATCTTTAAGGGAATGATCTTTTCTGATCATTTTATTACAATTGTAATATGTATCCTTGCGTATACATTTTCAAACAAGCAACATAGCCCAATCTTCATAATCTAGATTCACTTTCAAAGAGGTACACTGGTGAACAGGTTTTAGTGTAAAAAATATACCCTAATTTGTTGGCTCAAATAATAATGAGAATTGTAGATTGCCAATAATTGTTTCTGTCCAACTTGATAAAGTAAATTTGATTGAAGGGATTACTTAGAGGATTGGACTTGTTGAAAAGAGTCAACAAACCCATAACAATGATTGAAATCTTGTTTACTAGATGCAATACTATAAATCAAATAGGGTTGGTTTGGAAGTCCATGGCATGAACCTATCAGCTCTAATACCAAGATGAAAATGAGAAGAAACTGAAAGAGAAACTAGAAAGAGGGTGAAGGAGATTTCTTTACGTTCAACTTTTCTGAATTATTAAGCAAACCATGTATTGCCAAGAACAAATAGAGAGAGTTGGTACAAGGCTTGCACTCTCTGGTACCTAGGTTGCATAATTGAAAAGAGAATCTAGCTAAATTACAAAATATACTTATCCTATACATATTAGACAACGCAACAAAAGAATAACAAAGAGTACAAAAAGAATAACAAATTGACCACAAGCTAAAACAACCTCTACAGCAAATATATACAAAATATAAATTACACCAGAGATAAACCAGCAAAAATTAAATGATTAAGATATGTCTTAACAAGCATAATACAAGTAAATTGGCAAGTATGCATGTTCAAAGAAAGGAAGATTAAAGAATCAAAGGATTTATTTGATTAATCTAGAAGCTCGAAAGGGATTAAGAAAAGATCAACAAAGCCAAGAACAAGAGGAAAAATTTCTGTTGATTATTACTAGCTATAGGGAATTAAAGGCATATAATGTCATTTATGTTAAAAAAAATCAAACATTTTCAGAAAAATGCCTAAAATGTAAAGATTGATTCTAAAAGAAAGTAAGCCTTTGATTTTTTTTTTCTTTTTAGTGTTTTGAACCAAATTTAAGTGAAGTTAATTATAAATCTTGATCACTTGATTTTGGTGCCTTTTCTCATGAATATGGCATGATGCATAGATTTCTTGCAATCTAAACCAATATCCAAATGAAGATTTTTTATATATAGGAAACCCTATGAAGACTCCAATTTAAGACAAGTCATGGCAACTAACTTGTTACATACTATCCACGTACTTCATTGTCTAGGAACCTAGTTTCTCTTTCAAGATTGGAAGGTTTTGGGCTTACTGTTAAGTTTGGACATGGTGTTTAGTTTATTTAGAGAATAATAATCTTATTTGATTTGAATTCTTTCTAATAGTTTATATAAACTGATATTGGATAATATTTTGCTAACCCCTTGATCAGTATGCATTGTATCAATAGAATTAAGGTATAGGGGTGGTCAATATTATGTGAAACATGATAAAATAAGAAAAATGTCCAAAGCCATTTGCTAAGTTTCTCAAAAGACGTGACATAGCTCAATATACTACCCTTGGCACAACTCAACAAAATAGTGTAGTGCTAAGAGACGCAATTTGATATTAATGTACAAGTTGTGGAGTATGATGAGTAATTTCGAGTTACTCAAATTATTGTAAATGTATGCGCTAAAAACCGCTATATACTTCTTAAACGGGGTTCTTATTAAGGTAATTTTAAAAATTGGTTTTGAATTGTGGATACGAAAGTAACTTAGTTTAAAGCACCTACATATTTGAGTTTTCCTAGTGCATTAATGGAGAATTTATAGCCTATAGAAAAAGAAATTATATTCTTGAATGATCATTGTTTATTCCATTGGTTATATAGAAAAATCTAAAAGATATAAGTTTTATTAGCTTAGCTATAATCCAAATGATTATGTGATTTATTTACAATATTCAGATTTTGATATAGACATCAATAAACATTTTGTTTCATTTTCATAAGCGATAGAAAGTTTGAGTTAGATAAACTGATTGATGCCTCAAAGGATGAATTGAAATTTGTGAAACAAAATAAAGTTTGAGATCTTGCTGAATTAAATAGCTTCAAGGTTCTAAAAGTAACGACCTTTGAGTAAAATTAACTCCAAAATTATTTTTGAGATGTAATATTATATCGTAAAAGATGAATATTCTAGTTGCAGAATCTAGCTAGGGTCTGATTGTGCGAGAATCTTTAGCAACTTGAGGAAGCTTTTGCAAAGCCAGCTTATAGAACTATTGACTAAGGGTATTAATTAGCAAAAGAGTTATAATAGATTGGCTTTATTGAATAATTTGGAGAAAAAAAGATTTAAGTTGAAGCCATTGATCAATTAATTAGATAAGAGCTTCGTTAGCCTAAGAGGTCATGTATTCTATGATTTAAATAACTTTTTTCTTTTATATATTAACATTAAATAGGATAAAAATTATGCCAAAATACCAAGGCAGGTAAGAATAGCACTATGGCAGCGGAATAGGGAGCCAGCTACTGCCACCATTATTACCACCAACTTGCATTTAACCCATCCTAAGCCCCTAACCTATATAGTCGTACGTTTAGAGGCACGAGTTTTCCATTGCCATCTCCACAAGCAACCAGGAAGAGTCCCACCTAACCCCACATCACCCATCAAAATGCCCATTTACAATTGTAACTTTTTAATTTTGATATATACATATAGAATTGATAACAAGGAAACTTAAATATAAAACGCAATCACAGAGACATGGTTCTAACCCTATGTGTAATCTCAAACTAATTTATATGTTATAGATAGCTATATACCATGCTCCAATGCATAAAATATTTGACTATACAGGGCCCTTCAATGTTTAAATCTAAAGAACAATATAAATTCAATTTAAATTTTGCTTTCAATTAATTATTATTGTTTTTAACTGAGATTATGAAATTTCATGATCCAGAGATCATAATCAGAGAACATACACTTTTTACAAAAACGTATTCTCTTCATATACATGGTTTTCTATACCTGTTTAATAAACTAATTTTGATTGACTTATGCATGTTTGAACTAATTAAAGATTTACTCTTTTAACTCCTATAATATTTTTGTTGTTAAGCAAAAATATCTCCTTTCATTTTGTGATCAAAACCTAGTTAACTTGGGGTTATATATGAAGCATTTTGGAACATGAAATAAAACATATCTAAAGCATGTTAAGCATTCATATGGGATTATCTTTTGTAGTGACTTTAACAAAATTGCTAGATTATGATTTTGGGAAAATTTGAAAAATTATTTCTTCATATCTATACCTCTTTCTTTTCTTTACTACTTTTGAGAATGACCAAACCCAACCCCACGTAGATATTCTTATTATCTAGCCTTTGAAAAAAAAATGTTTCCCAATCAAAAACTTGTTCCAAACACAGACAATACACACCCACACACATTGTATCATAAAAGTTTTATGTGGTTCAGAAAGTGACATTCACTGAAGTGACAATCAACCTCAATCAAAGCAACAACTCTGTGATGCGCTAGTGAACCCATCGAGGTTACGGTGTCAAACCAAGTTTCTTATCATGGCAAGTCACATTGAATTTAGCCAAAACCAGGAAAGGTGATATATTCCTTCCCTAACTTAATCATTGCAACACTTTCAGATTAGATCAGCCACTTCATGGGTTTTGTGGAGTTAAGTGTCTTTGTGGATTGCTCCTGATGATTCCTGAGGTGGTCCATGGCCATATTTTGATTCAGTTAACCTAATTACCATTTTCTTTTCCTTCTTTCTATTGGTCTTCAAAGCTTTGATGTTATTCCAGCCGTTGGATTTAAATCCTAGAATCTTTTTTTTTCCTCTCCACTTTGCCAGGTTAGTGGTATGGCCTGGTGGTTTCTTTAAAGTTTAATGATTTAGGTTTTGACTAGGGTGACATAGATTAATTAGTGTCATTTTCTCTTTTCTTACTTGTGTCTCCTTTAGCAAAAGCAACTTTTGTTTCAACTATTTGCAATGATTTTTTTTTTAAGTAGACACACCTTGCTATATTATGATTAGATTTTATTAGTAAATTAATAGGAGTTTTTAAAAAAAAACAAAAATTCATTTCTAATGAAACTTTTATTAAATTATATGTGTAACATCACTTATTATGAGCTTATATATATTAATTCTATTTAAAAATATCTCATCTGTAATTAGGGTGGGTGTTTGCAACAAGTATATGGAATAATATAAGGAATATTTGAGTGAGACGCAACATACTTAATTACCATGCATTTGGAACTGATAAATATAGATGATGACTAATCAATTCTATAGAAAAATTTTTATAACCTTAGGATTTTTTTTTTCTTTTGAAGCATTATGGTCAAGAGATTCATTGAACTTTATTCCAAACTTAATTGCTTTTTAAAGTGCCTACTTTCTCATATCGCCTGGCATATTTGAGTTTTACTTCTAAATTCCTTTTAGAGAAATTGATCACTTAAAGTTGATAAAAAGAAATATGATTTCCTCTTACCAAATAAATTAACTATTTTGAATACGTAAACTTTGTATTTAAACTGTAT
Source organism: Erythrophleum fordii (assembly GCA_032878935.1). Lineage (NCBI taxonomy): Eukaryota > Viridiplantae > Streptophyta > Magnoliopsida > Fabales > Fabaceae > Erythrophleum > Erythrophleum fordii. Next base: position 10,472,956 of record JAVQMF010000056.1, on the reverse strand, counting down.
GAAATTAAATATCTTTTTGAGAAAATAACACTTTTTAAGATAGAATTACTTCTAGTAAATCAGATAGGAAATGATATCAAACCAAATGTATCCGATCATGTGATAAAAACCAAGTAATCATTAAGTTAGAAATTTTAGATCCTAATTTTATACAAACCTTAGAGCTAGAGGGTATTCTTTATAATAATAATCAAGACAAAACAAACAAATTAAGGTACAGCCAACATAATATTGCAGAGAACAAAATTTTTAAGATAGGCCTCTTACCTTGTAGCAGATACTATAGTCCCATTTAATTTGCAAATGCAACTCAATAGCACTCCAGGTTTGTACCCATGAAAACTAGCTACTGTTTTTCTTCCCTAGATAAATAAACAAAATCAGATAGAGATCAGTGAACAAGATTCTTCTTCCTACAGAAATTAACACTGTAAAAAATGAAATAAAAGGTAATCATTGCTTACCCAGATATAGCAGAGACCTTTTTACATGGTTCGCTTCCATATTGTCAGCTCATTCTATTATCAAAAAGTCAATATCTATTTTCCTGAAAAGTAATAAACGAGAATATCTGCAACTTGGCTGTGGTGGATACTGTATAGTAAGCAAAATTTTTTTCTTAAAATAATATAAGCCTCTTAAATACCATTGTACTACTGCTTATTTTAACTTTTTCTTGAACTTGTTTAGTCTCAGTGTGGCTCTAAAGCCTAAATTAATAAATATTTTTTTGGACTTTTACGATACTTAATGTATATAAGTTTAATCTTTATCTTATCTTTTTTTTTTCCTTTTCCTGTCAATACTTTATCTTATCTTCTTTCCTCTTTCGTAACCCCGAAAAAAAAGTGGCTCTAAATTATAAAAGGCGCTTTTCCGTTGTTTGTCGATTTTTACTCTTTTAATTTGCTCATCAGCCCAAAGTCTGCCAGATGATTAAAATAATATTCATATATTTGATTGATTATTCTTCATTCCTAATTTTTTGCTTGAACGTGTTTAGTTATATAAAAATGGCTCTTAATTTAAAGGGCTTTCTCTTTGCTTTCTTCCCCCCCTTTCTTTTAACAGGCCTAAAGGCTATCAGATAATTAAAATAATATTCACCTGTTAAATTGATTTTTTTCATTCATTTTTTTTGAAATTTTTTGTTTGAATTTGTTTAGTTTCAATGTTCTTTGTTTTTTTCCCTCTTTTAATTTGCTTAACAGACCCAAAAGTCTTTTAGATAATCAAACTATAATATTACATATTTAATTGATTTTGTTCCCTAATTTTTGCTTGAACTTTGTTAAGTTTCAAAATGGGTCTAATGCTAAAGGACTCTCTCTTCTTTGTTTTTCATTTATATTCCTCTGTTAGTTTTCTCTACAAGCCCAAAGACTCTCAGATCATAATAATAAAAAGATTGATTAATGCATCAAATATAGATCATAATAATAAAAAGAATGATTAATGCATTAAATACAAAATGACAATCTTCTTTGAATTTGCTTCCTTTATTGAGGAAAAATGATATGGAATAGTTACATGTGTGCTTTAACGATTAGGACTTTACATGAAACTTTTATTAAATTATATGTGTATACTATCGGTAAAATGATACGGAATAGTTGCATTTAAGCTTTAACGATTAGGACTTTACATGAAACTTCTATTATATTATATGCGTATAACATCACTTATTATGAGCTTAGATCATAAATAAAGATACATTGTTTCATGGAAACTTCTATCATCATGCATGCACCAAACAGTGAAATATAAAGTGTCTATAACGATTAGGACTTTACATGAAACAAAGAAACGAGCTGAAGATGACAGATGCAGAGGAGAAAACCCAGATAAACACATACTTATCTCTCTCTCTCTCTCTCTCGTTTTTCCTTGTAACTTTTTACTTGTTGAGTTTCAAAATGTCCCCAAATTCTAAAGGGCTTTCTCTCTTTTTTCTTTTTTTTAATTTGCACAGCAAGCCCAGAGACTCTTATAGATCATAATAATAAAAATAATAATGATAATGTATTGAATACAAAAAGACAATATCTACTTAATTTGTTTCATTTATGCAAATAAGGAAAATGATGGGCGGAATAGTATATCTTCAATATGTACCGAACAGTGAAATATATATATATATATGTATAATGAAACAAAGAAATTGAGAAGCTGAAGATAGATGCAGAAGAAAATATCCAGAGAAACATACCGGGAGAAAATGATCATATGGAGTAGTTATCTAGCATCACGCACGTGCACCAAACAGTGAACTTAACTTTGTGTCTTCACTCTTCATCGATTGAGACTTTGCATGAAAAATAAAGAATATTGTGTAAGTTAACAAACTCTCAGCGTGAAAGATGAAGAGCATAGAGAAAACTTAGACACAGAAAGAGAGAGTTTACATGAAAGAAGCCGTTCGTCCTAGTAACAGCAGCAAAGAGAGTGTTATATGTGCGGACAGATAAGGAATAGGGGCAAGATGCAAGTAGTAATATACCTCAGGAGCTAATTGATAGGAACTGTAGATGAAGCACAGTGGTAATAGTGATAACCTTGAGAGAGAGAGAGAGAGTACTAACAGATAGCTAGCACATGACGGGATAAATGGTATTTGTTTAAGTATTCGATTACTGCATGTTGGGGTTCGTCTTTGCAGAAAAGTGAGGGAGCTAGCTACTGAACTACTTCCATAGGGCTCTGCAGCCACGGAAAAAAGTGACTGCGTGAGGCCCTTCATGATTTGGGACGAGGGTTTTTGCAGTTTAATATACACTGGAAAGCCATCAACTTTCAGATAATTTTAGATGATAAATTTAGGTGAGAGAAAGATTCGGGTCGGGCTCACAATTGATTATCGGGCTCACAATTGATTAAAATTCCATCGACTTCGTCTGTGTTTAGTTGCGCTGTGAAGAGGGGAAAAACGTGATTTGCAGAGAAGCGATAAATTTTTGCTTTTGTATAAAAAGAGTTTGTAAATGTGATTTTGATTTTTCTCAACGCTATGTCAAATACATTATTTTCAACAAATTTACAAGGTAAATTTAAAAAAAAGTATAATTAATTTGAAATTTACATCCAAATACTGAGTGGGGTCCACAAATTATATGTGATGAGCCTCACGCCTTCTTTTTTTCTTAATTTCAAATTTTGTTTGTAAATTTTGTTAAAATTTTAGAGGATCTCAATCTCCTAATAACCACTTAATCAGTAAATTACGTGAATTTCAAAGTAATTGTGTTTTTCCCACTCAAAAATTGACGATAACAATTTCTCTAAAACCTGAAAATTCCAATTTGATTTAATAGTAGATGAGAAAGAAAGCAGTGTAAATTTTTCCTTTAAAAAAAAATACAATAGGTAAGGCTGTATAATAATATTTAGAGTAAATTATACAATTATTTTTTAGTTTTGTTGAAATTATACAAATCTCTTTTCTATTTTTAAAATAATACTTTAATTTAATTTTAAATTTTTGACTAAATTATCCTCCATAAAAAATATGTAAAAAGTATTTTATTTTAAAAATATATATTTAAATTAATTGAAAATATTTTAGTAAAAAATTAAAATTATACTAAAATGTAACGTAGTTTTTATTTTAGGAGAAATCCATACATATTTAAAAATAAAAGGAAGACTTATATAATTTTGGTAAATTTTAAATAAAATCTATGTAGTTTTCCTTTAGTATTTACCCTAATTTAGAAACACATTTAAATAATATGTGAAATCGGAAATTAAGTGATGAGTCCAACTAGTTGTGTCTCCTTTCAGAATTTACAAAGAGAATTTCATTCTTCTAGTCTACAAATCTCTAATCACTTATGATCTATTTGGGAAAAAAAATATTATTTTTTAATTTTTATGTAATATCTATAATATTTTTATAATTATTATTTAACAATTTTTTTATTATTTTTAAAATAAATATATAAAATTATTTTTTATTTTTAATTATTATTTTTTAACAATTATACGTAACAAATAAACCTTAATATTAATTCTTCAAATATGAGTCTCATATTAATTAGATATATTTTCTCTCTAAAATTTGCCCTGAAAATTTCTCAATAAGTAAATAGAATTCCAGTCTAATTTAATAGAGAGGCAGAGAGTCGAGAGACGGGGAGAGAGAGAGAGAGCGTACTGCATGGCATGCAGGGATATTATAATATGCAGGGAGGGTAGGTGTACGTCTTTCTCAGGGCCTTATGTAGCAGTAGAAAATAAAATATACACATTCGCTGCAAAGCTGTTGAGAACATATACGGCAAATCCAATATTATAATGTGCAGAAATCTTGTTCAATAAATGATGGTTCTGACTAGGGGCTTAAGAAAATTCGAAAGCTGTACGATCATTTGGAAAAAGCTTTGCTCATGACCCATCTCCATCTCCAGCTATATTTTTGTCTCTCTTGCCTCCGACCACAGCCCATTTGACACAGAACGTCCACCACCCATCCCTATTACCTTTTTATCAGTCTTTTTTGACCATTGTCAATTAAAGGACCTGAATTCAGCTAATTGTCTTATGCCTAGCTTGCATACGGAGCTAAATAGTCTCTAATTAAGACCTAATTATTTTGTAATTAAATATGGCACTCCTTTTTGAAGTTGGGACTATATCATAGCCTGTTTGAAATTAATTGTTTCCTGGTGTTCCAAAACCACTTTTACACACCCCAAATGACTCATCCTTTTTTTTTTTAAGAGTTGTCATGCAATTTCATTTTCAAAATCCAAATTTAGCTTGTTTGAAATTGCTTATTCGTGACAATTCCAAAATCATTCTCTACATATACAAGCAGAAGTACTTCTTACTTTTCAAGTTGTTTTATGGAAATTTTCAATCTTAATATAGTAGTTTTTTTACCAATGCGATTGAATCACGTATATACAAAATTAATTAGTAAATGAAAGTATATAGTGATTATATTTAATCCGCATTTTTAATATAGGTTTTGAATTATATACAAAATCATTCAATTCAACAACATTATTACACGCACACTAGTTATTAATATTGAATTAAAGTTTAGACTAAACTACCATTGGGATCCTTGATCCTGTTGTGAGAACAATTAATCAGTTCACCGCAAGATTATATTGATAGATATTTTTAATATTTTAGTTTATAGTGATAATTATTTTTTAAGTAAATTACCCTTTTCTCTCTTAAAAATATGTACTTATTCTCTGAAATTAATGTTATTTAAAAATATAACTTATTAAAAAATTTATTTTTTACAACATTCATTTTATTGCTATTTAATTTGTGTAAAAAATCATAAATTTAATTTATTCTAAAAATTTATTAAATTTATGGCAATGTTTATGTTTATTATAATATATTCAATATAAATATTATTGTAGAAATTAAATTATTATCTACAAATTAGTTAATTTTAAAAATAATTTTTTGAATACATTCTTTGTTTTTAATAATTATTTTATCAAATAGTTTTACAATTTGCTAAATTTAAAAAATTGATTATTATATATTAGTTAATTACATATTTAATATTTATTATATGAATGATAGATATAGTAGAATAAGAAAATTAAAAATAGCGATGGACAATTTCCATCGCTATTCGCCCACTAAACTAAAACATCAATTGCTACGTGGTTGGATTCTAATGGCAACAAATTTTGTGACCAATGTGCAAAAGATCAATAAGGATAATGGTCCTTGCAAATAAAATTCACTTGCTAATAGTTTAGCAAGAGAATTATGCCTCACTAAATGAGCATGATTTTAATAAGCAAATTTTTGTCACCATTATTAAGAAAGGTTCAAAAATCTCTCACTAATTTAAATTTAGTGATAGCTTAATGAAAAATAAATCTCTCACTAAAATTTAAGTTTTTATCTAGTAATGGATTATTCTCTTGCTAATCCCTTTCACACTAAAATATACTATATCCCCTTCCCTTTTCCCTCATTTCGCTTCTTGTCCTTCTCTCTCTCTCTCTCTTTCTCTTGCTAATCCCTTTCACACTAAAATATACTATATCCCTTTTCCTTTTCCCTCATTTCACTTCTTGTCCTTCTCTCTCTCTCTCTCTCTCACACACACAATCAAGTATCTCTCTCCCCCTCCCCTTTCTTTCTCTCCTCCCACGTGGAAGCCTTTCTTTCACTCCCTTCAATTATGTAAGGGCTTCGTTGAGCCTTTTTTTTTTTTGTGGCATGAACCTTTTTTTTTCAAGAGCCTTTGTTTTAATCAAAGCCATTTACCTTTGGGCATTTTCTTTTTAATTTCATGCTTGTTGACATAGGCAACCAACTTCACTTTATGTAAGTCACTTTTTTTGTTTCAATTTAGTCCCTGTGTTATTGTGGTTCTTGATGGGATTGCTAAGATTTGTTTCGTTCAGCAAAGCTATACAAGTGAGTGCCCTTTCTTAACATTGTGGTTTGTTTTGGATATTGAGGATTAAAATCATAATTAAATGATGGAGTTTTTTGTAATTAGCATAGACTAATCTTTTTGTTTTTTATGGGATGGTACTATAAATCCATGGATGTGTTAAGTACATATAAGTATTTGTTAAAATTGTTATATGTTGATAGTTTGAAAATTATTTTGTAAATTTGGAAGAAGAAAATTTTGCCAAAATTGCTATAAAAATCTTAATGTCTAAATCATAGTAAAAACTTAGTTTCTCATTCAAGATTTAATATAAGTGAGTACATGTACCTTTCAAGGCATGTATTATTGTATTGAATCTTGAATTGTTCCATGTTGGACAATTTGGAAAGACTTTTTCCTTCACCTAAACAGTAGTACTTACAGAAATATCATATGTTGTATTTAGTAAAATCATTGGACATTACATTTCTTTTTGTTCTCCGAGTGCATACTTGATCAGGTTGGTGTTGCCCTAACCTTGTTATGCGCTCACTACTTAAGAACAACTCAACTATTTCTTGTGTCCACTTATAAACTCTATATGAGCCTTAGGGCTCAATGTTCTCATTCCTTAACTATGGAATTATATCTCTAATTTTTCTTATTAAAAACATGAAAGTGATTTTTTTTTTTAAATACAATGAGTGATTTTATGGGTGCCATTAATTATATAGTTTTGGAAAAAGTGATTTCCCAGATGGGATAAGGCCATACCTTGTTGTCATGAAGTAAATGAAGTACAATTACGTGTTTCAAAGTATTTGACTGGAACTAATTTTAAGCAAATATAAGACCCAATAAAAAAACATAAGACCTAATCAAAGTTAGATATTATAGTGAGGGGATCCCACTTCTAGTCAAGTAACTATTGAGTTTGAGGATAGGGTTAATGATCCTTAAGTTTGCGTGTGAATATGAAGGAATGGTGAATTATTTAAGATGCCTTCCATGCCCATGCACAAGCTGTAAGAACATTGTTAACAAGGAATTATAATGGATAGAAAAACACTTATATACTCATCGATTTATGGAGGGGTACATCAATTGTTAATGTTATAAGAAGGAACATTAAGGAGACAATGGTTCAACCGCAAACATTATTAGTGCCAAGGCAATGAGTAAGAACCACTATATTGAAATAGTTATGGATGCACTAGGTGATGATGTAAATCGTGATGACAAGGAGTTTAAAGAGTAACCAAACCAATCGGCATTGAACTTTGACTTGTTAAGGGATGCCAACAGACTACTATAAGAAGGTTGTGTGAAGCACAAAAAGTTGTCATAAGTAACACAACTTGAATATGAAGTTGGAGTTTAACAATAGTGAGAGTTGTTATGATCAAATGATAGTCATAATCAAAAGTATGCTTCTAGATTTAGAGAGGTGGTCAAAAAACTTTTATAGATATAAAAAAACTGGTGAATGAGTTAAAGTTAGACTGCACAAAGTTAGATATATGTCTAAATCACTGTATGTTGTATTACAATGAAAACAATGAGAAGATTTTTGTTTGGTGTTTCAACATTCTCTATTCAAATAGAAGGGTACAAGTGAAACAAATGAAAAGGATCTCTCATTCTTAATATTACAATATTTCCCAATTGTTCCAAGACTATAATGTTTGTTCATGTCCAAGAACACTACATAGTGAATAGGTTAGCATTTGGAGGGAGTCCGTGAAAATGAATCAAGTATCACCTATCTATTAGATGCAAAGGCATGGAAACAATTTGAAACCACTCATTTGACATTTTCTAATGAGACTTAAAATGTTCAACTTGGCCTTGCATAAATGGATTCAATCCATTTGGTGGCTTACAAATATTATGCTTTTTTTTTGTAACACCATATAACCTTTCATCTAGCATATGTATGAAGAGGGAACGCATATTTGTCATCTTGGACATTGCTACTTCAAAGTCACCTAGTAAGAGTTTAGATGTATACTTAAGACCCTTGATCAATGACTTAAGAATGTTATGGGAGGATAGGGTCAATATATAAGATGTAATGAAGAAGCAGAATTTTAATATAAAATTTGTATTGGTGTAAATCATTAGCGACTTCCTTACTTGTAGTTTGTTTTCTTGTTGGAGCACACACGGAAGGCTTACTTTTCCTTATTGCATGAAGAAGACCAAGTTATTTGTGTTGAAGCATAGCCAAAAAGGTTGTTAGTTTGATTACAATTGCTAATATCTACCTCTTGAACATCTACCTTGCTATGATAGAAATGCATTTAAGAAATCTACATTAGAGAATTCTTTGCCACCTAATTGATTAAATGAGATAGACATCTCTAATAGAGTGCAACAACTAAAAGTGCCTTTAGGATAATTTAGGTCCACAAAGGCTACATGGCTTTTGGAAAGATTATAATTAGGTGAAATTTTTGGAATTGCCTTATTGGTGCACAGACTTGATACAACATAACCTTGACATCTTGCATATGGAGAAGAATGTGTTTGACAACATATTCAACACCATCATGGATATAAAAGGCAAGACAAATGGATAAATCAAATGCAAAGGAAGATATAATGATGACTTGTGAACAACTTGCCTTAGAGTTGATTAACGAGGGTAGGACGTGTGAAAAATCAAAGGCTATATATGTTCCTAGTGCTATCAGGAGGAAGATAGTGTGCCAGTATGTCAAACAATTAAAATTTCTTAATGACTATGCATTGAACTTTGTGCATTGCATAAATTTGGATGATAGGAAGATATGCAAAATGAAAAGTCATAACTGTTATGTATTTATACAAAGGTTACTTCCACTAGTGTTTTGTGACATGTTGTCAAAACCCGAAGTGTTAATTGAACTCAGCCTCTTTTTTAAGGAGTTATGCACATTTAAGATTTGTGCATCCAATATGGAAAAGGTAGAAAGATTTGTTGTTGAAACAATTTGTAAGTTGCAAAAAAATATTTCTACTTGTATTTTTTGATGTAATAGAACATATAGTTATGCATATGCCATACAAGGATTAGGTTGGAGATCCTATATTGTATAGGTGGATGCATTTATTTGAAAAGTGTATGTTATATATGAAGAGGAAGGTGGAAAACAAGGGTAGACTTAAGGGCTCCATTTGTGAGGCATATATATTAAAGGAGATGTCTAACTTTGCTTTCCTATATTTTGAGCCACACTTTTACATCAAACACACTCAATTTCCTTGAAATGACAATTGTGGGGCTTATCCATGTTTACACACCCTTGTCGTACCTTCAGGAGAGCTTGCATTAGGCTTCTCACAAACTGAAAACTTTCTATTGTTAAGGCATATGTTTGAGTCAACTGCAAGAAAGTTTACCCTTATTTTTAATAAGTGACGCATATATCTCAGTTAATTAGTATGCCTTATTTATATCTCCCTTTCATAATTCATAATTTTTATTACTAATTTCATTTATTAGGATATTCAAAGACTTAGTTAAAGAACAAGATCCTAACATCACTTTTGATGGAATGTTGGCACGTCAGGACCTATAATTTGCTGAATGACTAAAAAAACTAATAAGTTTAAATCTTTAGCACAGTAATATAGCATGTGTATTTTATAGCTAAATCATTTAATTGTTCCTAGGTAAATATGAATGGAGTTGACAGTCCAATGATTCAAAATTTAATTTCCAATCTATTAAAGGTAGTGAAATGCTATAATGGTATAATAGTCAATGTATATAGATGTTGCACACCAAAAAATATATATATAGCTAGAATAAAGCAACATGAATAGTGGTATTTAGGTAATAGGTTGATTTTATAAGGATAATGAACTGGATTACTATAGCATTCTTAAAGAGGTCATGGAGTTATCATATCTAGAAATCTAGAATAGAGTCATTTTATTCTAATGCTATTGGTTTGACTCCATTGATAGAGTTAAGGTTGATGACAAGTATAAGTTAGTTGATGTCAAGCCTTGAACAATTTTCCACACCTCTGATGTATTTGTGTTAGCTAAACAAGTGCAACAAGTGTATTACACAAGATACCTGCTTAGTAGAGATAAAGATAATGGTGAATGATAGGCAGCTAGCAAAGTTAGGCCAATACTCTTTACAATAGAAACACTTGATGAAAGGAGTGAACTCTACAATGAAGTGAACCCTATTGATTACTACAAAGACAATATGCCTCTAAGAGATGTCCAGCATGTCTTCGCCAAGGATTATAAATTGGCAATTGCATTGTTTGATGAACATGCTTTAATGGAAGAAGTTACCATAAATGAAATACATAACCCATTGGACATTCAGTTTGATAGTGACTTTTTCTATGACAACAAAGACATTGATAGTGTTGAGATCTCTAAGAAAGAGGAGGAAGAAGCCAACCTAAGCAATACAAATTCCAAGAGTTCTTAAATTTGGTACTTATATTGATAAGCAAAATATACTTTTTTTTTCATTTATGTTATACTGCTATTGTTTTGTACCATACTAATGTCAACGTATTAAATTTTTTCAAATATACTAATATCAACAAATGATTATGGTTATCAATGTCTCCAAAAGGCCGCAAGTATTTTCTTTTCTTCTTTGTACATATCTTTGTTTGGTGCGAAACGATAAGTTGTCCCCAATTTGTTTTCCTTGTGACAAGTGCAACTATAATGAAGGAATTTAGTGAGAGATCAAAGAGGAAAAAAGCCTCCTGCTAAATAGTGAATGTATATTAGTGAAAGAATTGCCATTCTTTATTCTCTAACGAACGTCTCACTAAAGCATATTAGTAAGAGAATAACGGTGGAATTTTTTTTATTAATTCCACCCTTTTTGTGTAGGGGTATTTTAATCAAAATAAATATAATTATATCTTATCTTTTTATAGTAGAGGAGGTGAATGTAGTGTTTTTTTTTAATTTCAAAATATGAAAATGTATATTTTCAAAATTAGAGAGAAATCACATAATTTAAATATTTGTAAAAAGAAATGAGAGTAATTTACCTTATCTTTTAGTAATTACATTACTAGAACACATACATATTTAAAGATTCAAATATTAATTTATTAAAAAATTTAAATACATTCGTTCATTTTAAGGAAAAAAAACACTAATTATTTAGTTTTAACTTCACTCAGCAATCTGGTCAAAAAAAAATTCACTCAGTAATTAAAAATTTCAAAATCCTTCGATATTAAATTATTTCAGGGGACGAATTACTAGGTTGGGTTGGGGAACGCCCCATGCAAATGATCACTTCTATGATATAGCCTGTGTTTTCCTGGGCTGCCAAGTGCCAACGTAGCCACTTTGACCAACCAAATCCTTAAACCACAGCTTTTGATTGAAGAACAAAATTGTGCAGAGTTATTAAAAATATAACAATAATGAGCCCTAGCTAAGCTAGCTATATTATCACATCATAAGAATCTCCTCCAACATTATTGCAAAAGCCATATTTTGAATAAAGCATTCCTATGTTCGGAGTTTTACAATGGAATTGAATATATAAAAATTGAAAAATTGTAATTTTTTAAAAACTCTGCGTGCATAATAATTTAAAATCTTATTGATATGAAATTATAAGATTTTAATTAACAATATAAAAAGATTTAAAAAGTATTTAACAAACCCAAACAAAATTAATTATATAAATTAAAGAATTTATTAAAAATTATAAAATAAATAAAGTGAGGTGCAAGCTCTTTGCCTGTGTCTCCTAAAATCCATTGACTTATACTAATTTGATTAATAAAAAAAAAAGGGACGCGGGCATTTCCAGTTGACGATGCTTTATTCTTCTGAAAAAATGTAATATCTGAATCCAATAAGATTGAAGACTGAATATTTTGTTCAATCATTTTTTTTAACAACAATTTGGTCAAAAAGCCTTTTTGGATAGACTTTGAAAAAAGTATTTCTGAAATAAAGATTTTTTTTAATAGAGCTTTAGAAAAATAAAAATACCAAAAAGGACGTTAAAAAGTATGGCAACTTTCCTTTGTCAATTATTTTGAGAAATTTATAAACGGTACTATCTATAAATTAAATAGCTTTGTAATAATATAAGTTTAAATAATAACTCAATTCACTTTCACTTATAATATAATAATTTATTTGATACACAAAATAAAAAAAGAATAAAAATAAAAATAAAATAAAATAAGTGATTTTGTGATAACAAATTATTTTCATTCTTTATAATATGGTTTACATAAATATGTAAATTTTGTATCAACTAAATTTGCAAGCATATAAATTTACCTCTTATAATGTTTCTTTTTGTAGGAAGTATGAAAAGAGATTGATCCGACATTTTAAGATTTAACTTAGATATTGACTTAGAGAAATTATCAAATTATGAGTTAATTGGTTGAACTAAATAATATTATAAATATATAAAAATAAGGGATAATTTAATTTTAATATATGCAATATATTAAAAATTATGTTTAGGATTATCACTTTCGATTAAAAGAATAAATAAAGACGAAAGGAAATTTGTGCATTGGGTTTCGTAACTTGTTCCAATAATATATTCATTATTCTCAACGGGTAGGCTCAATCATCGCTAGGTTTCAGACCACCCGAAAAAAAAAAAAAATCATGGTTGGGTCGGGTGGTCTAATAAGTTCGATTTAATTTTGAGAAACATGCAATTTAAAATTAAAATTAAAATCTGAAGCCTAAATTTAATTTCAACATTCAAATTAATTGGTGTTAAACATAGTGAAAAGAAAAAATTTCTCGACCTCAACTTGTCTGATTTTTTTCCTTTTTGCATTATCTTATATATAGAATTTCAAGTTAAAATATATATATATATAATTATTTATATTTTGTTTATCAAGTTCTTTACTTAAAATATAAAAAATATATAATTTTTTTTAATAATATCACAACAAATACATAATTTTTATAAACAATTATATAACTTATTAATGAAACTATATATTTATTATAATATTATTAAAGAACTATACACTTATTATATTTTAATTTAAAATTTTGATAATAAAAATATAAAAAACTGCACTTAAATCTAATCTTATTTAGTATATATTTAAACATAAAAATATATAATCTCATATATTTCTTAGGTATATTGGGGTATTCAAAATACAGTATTTTTTTTATATTTTCTTTTAAATTTTTATCTACTTTTCTCTTAAAAAATAAAATTATTTTAATTAGACTTTTGGCTAAGCTCGAGCTTGGATAGATAGGTAGAAGTGTGTTTGCTCACAAAATAGATTTTGGGCCATCGGGCTTCCTCTTGGGCATTGGATTTGGGCTTTTCAGAATGAAAAATCAGAAAAAGACCAGGGCCCATAAGTGTACTCTGGACCTGGATAGTGCATAGGCCCAACATGATATCCTATTGACCGGTGCTGAAGTTGAATTGAGCATCAAGAAGGAAAGACGACGTCGTTTGCTCTTTCTATTTGCCAATAAATTCATATATCGCTATTGAGGGTTCACTTTCGCTGTTCCTTTGCTTGATACAGAAGTTTGTGCTAAGCCGGCTAGGACGCCTGAGGAAGAAGACGGAAGCATGGAGGAAGGGCCAAAGACCATCGCACACCAAATCGGAGGGGTCCAAAACGACGCACTTCGATTCGGACTCCATGGTGTCAAGAGCGACATAGTTGGATCTCATCCACTTGAATCTGCTCAGGAATCTGTAATCACTTTCTCTCCTCTTGCTCTGGTTTTCTTGTATGGGTGCTCCGTTTGAAATTCCAATTATGAATCTCTCTGGGTTTTTCAGCTCTATAGCGTGGGCACAGCTGGATTTTCACTTGAGCAGTTTGCTATTTTCCCTTTTTATTAGGGCTTTCTCTGATGGGACGTGATTTAAATTTCGTTGATTTTTTACTTTTTCTATTGAGATTTGACCCAGAAAGAGGCTTTCTGTCTTTGCAAGTTATTATTATCATTATTATTAAGAACTCGGTGGTTTGAAGAGTTTGGAATCTATGATTATTTTTGTGAAGTAACCATTGGGGTTGAAGGAGCCTACAAACTGTTATTGTGAACAATTGTGTTCGGCTGTTTTTCTGATGAAAATTGTAATTGTTTTGGCATCGAGCCCGTGTCTCTTCCCTGTTCTACTCTGTAATAAAGTTTCTCCCCTTTGTTATTTTTAGGTAAGGAGAACACATGAAACGATGAAGAGGAAATGCATTATCAATACATATGGGACTGCTTTTCCGCTGAAGATGGACCTGGACAAGCAAATACTTTCTAGGTATGATATTGTTCTCTCTTTCTGAATTTGTAGTAGCGTGTGTCTGGAAGCAATTAGTTTCTTCTGAATTTTTACGAACTGATAGTTGGCAACGGCAATGGTATGGTGTCTAGTTCGTTAGCTTACCGCCCCCCCTCCTTTTTTTCTTTTTGTATTAGTAGTGTTTGTGAACCTGATTTAGTTTGTGCAGCTGAAATTAAAACTTTTTTCCTTCCATAATATAAAATTTTTAACTTAATCAAATTTTTATTTTTGAAGTTATTTGCACAAGGAATAAACCATTGCTTTTGTTGTCTGAAGTTGTCTAGTGAAAATAATGTGTATTTTTTAAGTGGCTGAAGTGGAAAAGTAAATTGCTAAAATTTTTTGTGAAGATAGGATGTTTCACATAAAATGCCCAACTTTGTGGTGTTGCAAGTTCCTGCTGTTTCACGAGGCAAACATGAACTTGGGGCAGAGACATACAAAACTACATGGTATAGGACAATACGACCCAGAAATATATATTAAAATATGTTTGTGTACTTATAAAAACAACTATCAGCATGTGAAGAGAAGAACAGCAAACAATGTTGCCTTGTGGGTTAGCTTAGTTGAATGGGTAGTGGTTTGCGTTAATGTACCCCCCCCCCCCCCCAAAAAAAAAAAAGTAGATGACTTAATAATGTTCTGTTTTTTGGTATATTTAGAAGAGACAAAAGCTTGCTTTTCTTAAAGTTCGCCTTGACATTGCAGAGAATTAAGAGAGCCTGATTGTGTTGATAAGCATAATTATATATACCTCTTCTTCTTCTTTTTTTTTCTCTGACTTAAGGAGGATATCATGTCCTTCACTTTTTCGATGCTTCTTTCTTTTCTTGAATAGAATTTCTTTGTGAAAAAACTATAAGAACAATTAATTTACTTTGCCATTACACATTAATAATAATGGTGAATAAATGGAATTTCAAGTCAGCCACGTTCACCTACCTTAGATTAATCCACATTATAAAATGGGCATTTCTATCAAGAAATGTTTTTCAAGTTTTGCTGAACGCATCCCTTTTCCCAATGATATACAGATCTAAGAATCTTTGACATGTCAAAGTTTATCTTGGGACAGTTATTTTATATTTTCCATAGCTGGTCCCTAACCTTTAGTTTTCCAATGATGCCATCGCTTTTCTTGTAAATATAGATTCTTCTAAAATGTATCCATATTTTCACACATGATCCTTGTTTGGACAGCTAATTTGAATTGAGTTTTCTTCTAATGTGAAATATTTATATTTCTATTGCCTGTCTTTAGTATGTTATGTCTAACCCTGAATCTTTCCACCAAAGATGTGTATGTTAGATGTTATTTATGTTATGTAAACGAATTTTTATTTAGTCACATTCATTGCTCCAAAGTTATGATTAAAAGAAGAAACGCTGCCAAATTGTATCTCTTCTATTCTTAAAAAAAAAAAACTGGAATTGGAGGCATAAGCATGTGTCCTAATTTCTGAAGGCTTCATATTTAAGGAACTTGAATATTCTTTCAGCATGAATAGAGAAGGAATAGTAAGTTTTGAAAAAAAATTTTCCATTGCTATTGTGAATATTCTTACAGGCCAGCATTTTACCATTTTAAAAAGTGGTGGACCCACGAGGTGGTGTGTTCTTTGGACCCACATGAGGTGGTGTGGGTCCTATTCTTTGTACTAAGTGGGTCCTATTCTTTGTAGTAAGCCTTACACATGATCTAAGGCTTGACTAGTGAGATATCCTACATGGTGCAGAACAATCTTTAGATACTAACACAGCACTGCATCTTCTGGGCTGGAGGGGTATCTTTATCAATTGTTTTCTTCTCCAAATAAGTATAGAACATCTTGAAATATTCTTTGAGGCACTTATCATCCAATATGATGCTCAGTTCTTGGCCCTTTTCCACGATTTCTAAAACTGCCAGCAGACCTTTATTTCTTCTTAAAACTTATTCACCTTCTATTGTTATATTTAATAAATTTTAAATTTTTTGATAAATTGTCTCCTTGCCTCACTATAGCAGCAGCCATGTCATCTGTCATGCCACCATGGCACTTTTGGGGCTTGCTGCCATTGAATGTTAATATTTCTCTGGATTTTTTACCATTTTAAGTTAGTGGTTTTCTTCTGATCATGTAAGATGATTAGTCATGGCCTCATCCTTGTCATGCTGGCCTGCCACATTTTATCATTGACTATGTTGGAGGTTCAAGTTGATATAATGTATTCCAAGTCTAGTGGATCAGACTGTAGTCACCAAGAACACAGTATGCTTAGGGACGTGGTATAAGAATGGGGTACACCACTTTACTGAATATGTGGTACATGGGAGGTAGGCTTAATTGGTCCACTATTTGGGGTCATGGAACATTTGGACATTTTACTTGGGTGTACAAAGTTTTTATTACTAGTCTTGAAAACAAAGTTGGAGGAAAGTTTTTTTTTTTTAAAAAAAAATTGACATGTAAAATGGAAGAAAACTTTGAAATTACATAAAACGGAATAAAAAGTTGAAGAGCAAAATGCATCTAAAATAGTCGGACAACAAATCATGAATTACAACTCAAACCTGATACATAAAAATTATTGAAATCAAAATCACAGATCCAAAAAGCCATGAATTGTATAAGCCACAATAGGCTGTAGATTTGCTAATTTTACCATGTTCAGAACATTTACCTTTGCCATCCAAGACATGCCTCAAACTGGGATGCAGTACCCAGTCTGTTATTTTGAGAGTAAAGCTGTGAATCTGGTAATTGTTGATCAGGCTTTTAACAAGGCCCTCCATTAATAGAGAGTTGATGGTAAACCTCTTTCTTCGTACCCTTTCACAGTAAATCTTACCTTTAGACATGGTTTTTATGAGCTATTAATGCTGGGCCTTGTTAACCTCTTTCTTCCTGAGAATGAAGAAGAATTTTTATTACATAATACATATTCAATTGAAGAACACACTAGGGTCAGTGGCCCTAGAATACGAGCCATGTTGCTCTATGAATATGGGTTAAATGGGTTGGAATTAATTCTCGTGTGCAATTTTCTCTTCTGTAAAGGTCTTGGCTATTTGCTGTGTCTTGATTTTCTAGTCATCCTTACACCGTTCCTCTAATGGGCTCCATTGTATAAGTGGATCTGGTCTGGTTTATTTAGATGTATAATGCTCCTGTTCCTTGTAGGTTCCAGAGACCTCCAGGAGTGATTCCATCATCAATGCTGGGTTTGGAGGCTTATACAGGAGGTCTAGATGACATTGGTTTTGAGGATTATCTTAATGGTAATAATATAACTAGCCTTCATATTTTTATTTTGTTGGCTTAGTTTATTTACCTATTGAAGTTTCCAAGTTCCTCAATGCTGAATAAAGGAAGGATCTACATATTACCTTTTTTTGTGACGTGAAAAGAGAAGGGAAAGAAAGTGTGAGAATTGAAAATTGGTACTATAGCATTCTAGATTCATAGACAATTTTTCGTTCGTCACTTTCTTTCCCGCATTTTGTTTATTAGAAAAAACATCTAAAAGCGCAGTCTCTCTGTTGGATCTATATGAATTTAAAAAATAAAATAGCATTGCCTTACTGTTTCCATTGTTATCACTGAACTTTTCTTCCCTCTCTCTCTCTCTCTCTCTCAATTTCAATTTTTGCTGGCTGCAGACCCCCGGGAATCTGAAACTTTCCGGCCACTGGACATGCACCATGGAATGGAAGTTCGCCATGGTCTATCTAAGGGGCCAGTCTACCCAAGTTTTATATGATGAAGGGATCTGATTATTCATTAGAAAGAAAGGGCTCAAGCCAGCAGCATGTTTTATTATGGTTTCTATTTACCTATGTTAAGGATGTTTTCAATGCATGGTCAATATAAACACAGCATGGATTATCAAGTAAGACAAATTCTTTTATGGTTTGTGATGTATTTTGTACCTTTTAGGCATTTGAGCATCAAATGCTGCGGCTCTATTTCTGATCCCCTCTACTTTTCAAGCATGAAATGCCTTTATGTTTAAAGATGTGAGTGACAGGAAAATTTAATTGTGTTCAAGCTGGAAGGGTGATACAGCAGAAGTTTCATTGTGGGCAAACTTCAGACTGTGTTAGTTGCAGTGGCTTTAGCGACTTGTTACCATTTTACCGAGTGAGGAACTGCAAGAGGCGTTGAGTATATTATTAATTATTTTACAGTATTTTGAATATTGCTGTCTAAGATATTAAGACATAAGATGTCATAATATTTAACATGTCTATATTTAGCGTTGAACAACAACAACAACAACAAAATCTTTTCTTATTAAGTGAAATCGACTATATAGATCAAAAACGCTATAAGTACCAAACATAAATCATATTTTTAGATAAATTATTTAAATTTAAATCTCTTTTAATAATTACTCTTATAATTTTTTTTAATTTTCTTCTACTTCTAATTATTGAATTATTTTATATCATATTTATTCTCTCAAGTGGGGTTTTTATAGGTCTTTTTTTTTCATATGATCAAATCATCTAAATTTTGATTCTATAATTTTTTTTACAATATGTGCGATTTTTAGTTTCTCTTTAATATATTCATTTCTAATCATATTTCGTCTAGTGTGTTTACTCATTTAATGCAACATTTTCATTTTTGCAACATTGAACTTATTTTCTTGTTGATTTTTTATTGTTTAACATTCAGTTTCATACGATATTGCAGTTCTTATAACTGTGTGATAGAATTTACCTTTTTTAAGTTTAAATGGTATTCTTCTATCACAAATAATATCTAAAATATTTTTCCATTTCATTCATCCCGCTTAAATCTTATCATAAATTAACGCCATAAGCACCTATTATAAATTATATTTTTAGACAAATTATTTAAATTTAAATCTCTTTTAATAATTTCTCTTATAATTTTTTTTTAATTTTCTTCTACTTCTAATTATTAGACTATTCTATATCTTATTTATTCTCCTAAGTGGAACTTCTATAGGTCTTCTTCCCATATGATCAAACCATCTAAATTTTGATTTTATAATCTTTTTCACAATAGGTGCGATTTTTACCTTTTCTTTAATATATTCATTTCTAATCATATCTCGTCTAGTATGTCCATTCATCCAATACAACATTTTTATTTCTGCAACATTGAACTTATTTTCTTTGTGGACTTTTTATATTTAACATTCAGTTTCATACAATATTGTAGGTCTTATAATTATGCGGTAAAATTTATTCTTAAGTTTGAGTGGTATTCTTCTATCATAAATAATATCCAAAACACTCTTCCATTTCATCTACCCCTTTTAAATCTTATGTTTTACATCTCCTTCTATTTTCCCGTTATATTGTATGATGAATCTAAAATACTTAAATCGTGTGACTTGTGGTAGGATATGTTTTTCAATTTTCACTTCTACGCTAGAAGTTGCATGTTTCTTACTAAACTTACACTCCATATACTCTGTTTTACTTTTACTTAAACAAAATCCATGAGCTTCCAAAGCTAATTTTCACTTCTTTAACTTTTCATTCATTTCCTCTCTCAATTCTCTAACTAGGACAATATCATCTGTAAAAAACATGCACTGTGGTACCGGCTCTTGGATATATTCAGTAAGCACATCTAAGACTAAAGTAAAAAGATAAACGCTCAGAATTGACTCTTGATATAGACGAATAGTTATCGAAAAATCTTCTATAAGCCCACATTTTGTTATTACACTAGTTGTAACTTTATCATATATATCTTGGATTGCCCGAATATAAATTATATGAACTTTTTTTTTTCTCCAAAGCCTTCCATAGAATCTCTCTTGGCACTCTATCATATGTTTTTTTTCAAATCGATAAATACCATGTATAAATCTCTTTAATTCTCTTGATATCTCTCTATTAATCTTCACAACAAATATATTACTTCTATAGTTGACCTTCTTGGCATAAAATTAAATTGATTCTCCGTAATTTGAGTTTATTTCCTTAACTTTCATTCAATTACTCTTTTTCGTAATTTCATAGTGTGACTCATGAGTTTAATTCTTCTATAATTTGTACGATTTTGAATGTTCCCCTTACTCTTATAAATAGGGATTAAAGTACTTTTCTTCTACTCTTTCGGCATTCTCTTAGATCTCATAATTTTATTAAATAATTTTGTAAGCTAACTTATACCTTTCACTCCTAAACCCTTATATACTTCAATGGATATATTATCCGATTCAACTGTTCTGTCATTCTTCATTTGTTTTAATGCTTCTTTTACCTCTACCTCATAAATTCTACGATAAAAAGTATAATTTTGATCATCTTCTCTAGTGTCTAGTCTATCCGATTGTAATAGAATCTCGTACCTTTCATTAAAAAGTCTATGAAAATAACTCTTCCACCGTTATCTAATATCTTATTCTGTGACCAACACTTTTTTTTATTCATCCTTGATGCATTTTACTTGGTCTACGTTTCTTATCTTTCTTTCTCTACTTTTAGTTAATTTGTAAATACTTCTTTCTCCAATTTTAGTACTTAAAAATTAGTATAACCCATCAAATGCCCTCGCTCTCGCTTTGCTCACTGCCTTCTTAATGTCTTTCTTAACGACTTTATATTTTTTTCAATTTTTATTATTTTTACATAACGACCACATTTTATAACACTTCTTTTTTACTTTAACCTTATCTTGCACATTTGTATCCCACCACCAAGATTCTTTATCCCTAGGTCTAAAACTTTTTGATTTACCTAATATTTCCTTTGCTACCTTCTTAATTTCTTTGGCCATTTCATTCCACATATTATTAGCACTTCCTTGTATTTCCCAAAGTCCCTTTTCCACACTCTGTCTCTGCAAATTTTTTTCTTTATCCCCCTTTAGTTGCCACCACTTAGTCCTTAACACCCTATCTTCACATTTGCTTTTTAATCTCCTCTTAACTCTTACATTCATAACCAAAACTCTATGCTAAGTAGTTAAACTCTCTCCAGGTATAATTTTGCAATCTATGCAAAGTTTTCTATCCGATTTCTTTATAAAAAAGAAACCAATTTGAGAACATACCCTTTCACTTTTGTATGTGATAAGATATTCCTCACATTTTCTAAAACAAATGTTAGCTAATATAAGATCGAATGCTAATAAAAAATCTAGAATAGTTTTATCTTCTACATTTGCTTTCCTTCTGCTATGTCCTCCATGAACATCTTCGTAATCTAAAGATACACTTCCCATATGATCATTTAGATTTTCTCCTAGAAAAATCTTTTTTCCTACTAATATTTCCTGAACTAAACATTCTAAATCTTCCCATAACTTTACCTTGTGATATTCTTCTAATCCTACTTGTGGTGCATAAGTACTAATAATATTAAAGATTTTCTTTTTCACAATAAACTTTAATGCAATGATTCTATCTCCTAACTTTTTTATATCGACTATAGTATTTTTTAAAAATTTATTTACAATTATACCTATCCCGTTTCTAAATTTAGCCTTACCAGTGTACTAAAGTTTAAAACCTGAAGTGTTTAATTCTTTCACTTTTTTTCCTATCCATTTAGTTTCTTGTAAACACATAAAATTAATTTTTCTTCTAATCATAGTATCTACTATTTCCATTGACTTATTCATAAGTGTACCTATATTCTAAATTCTAAAATAAATCCTATTCTCCTGAACTAGCTTCTTTACCCACATCTGTTTACGAAAATGTGAAAACCTTTGTTTATTTTTCACTACACCCAAGCGTCGATGCAGCGACTCTTGCTCATTTGTCACTATACTTGAGCTATACAACGCGTTACTTTCGAGCAACAATTTAGCATTACGTCTAATATATCGATTGTCCATATCATAAAGATTCGACAAAATTTTACGTTAGCTGTCAACTGCCTAACACAACCCTTCTTTTTTTTTTTTTAAAGTTTGGGACCGACTATAAAAAAATAATTTACATCAAAACTCGTTATAGGCAGAGTTATATTTAATGTTGAACATAATTAAAATTTATCAAAGAAAATATTCAAATGACATTTTATAAAAATTTGGAACTTATATACTATGTAAATGACATTTTATAAGAACTTGGACCTTATATGCTTAAAAGCAAGATCTATTATATTTGGCAAAAGGTGCTAATAGGCCGAAGTAGTTCATGTCTTGGCCCATTCTTCTGGAGCTGTTGTCGGCCCAAACTAGGCATGTTAACAGTTACCATAAGCAAGCAAGTTAGCACAACAAACACCACCCCCCCCCCCCCGGCGGGCGCCCCCAAAAAGAATTTTACCTTACGTTTGGAAAGATGAAGTTTTGTTAATGAATAAATTACACTAAATTCCCTTTAAAGAAGTTTATATTTCAAAGTTTTTCATTCTATTATGAAAATATGTATAAATATTTTTAAGTTAAAATTTGATTAAAATATACTGAAGAATAATATTGACTTTTCTTATTAGAAATATGACTTATTAAACAAAATTAAGTTTTATTTCAATATTATATTTTTTTGGTTGAATTATACATTTAATTTATTATAAATTTAGAAAATTAATTACTTTTATATCGATGAAATATATTGTTAATGTCATATTATATAAGTAATAGATATAATAGTATTTTGATTAAAATAAATATAATTGTAATTTATCTACAGAAAAAAAAGTCAATACAGTATATCTTTGGATTTTAAGGGAATAGAGTAAATATTTTTAAATTACAACTTTTGGAAGAGGAGAGTATAAATTATTTAGTAAAAGATGAGGTGATGTCAAATAATTCTTGATAAGAAGTTGATTTTGATTTTTGTGAATCCTAAAGTTACTGTGAGGTTGTCTTTATTTTATAAAAATTTCAACCGTGACATTTTATAATTGGTTAATTATTCGTTCTGTACATTTCTCTTTAAAGTAGTGAATCTTTTTCATCTGTTCCTTTGTCAAAATATAAAATTATGTTAGCTCCCATGATTGGTTCAGTGAATATTGAACCGCCTTTATTCTAAACTAAAATATAGGAGGTACCTTTTAAAGTTCTCAGGGAGATGTGGCGTGCATTTCAACATTTTGTTCGAAGTCTGCTTCAAAGGAACGCCATTAGCCTATTATTCTTCCACGATGAAGTTGGGTGAATGGAAGCATATTGGGTTGAATTAAAGATTTGAGATCTACAGATAACTAATAGCATCCTATTTATTTTTTTTTTAAAAAAAAATTCTTTCTTTGGTAGTTTTATTATTTTTATGAATAAATTACACTTTACTTTTCAAAAAATTTTTAAATTAGAAGACTTTCCCATTTATTTTAAAAGCTACACTTATTTTTCTTAAAGAAAACACACTACCATGTTCTCTTTTATAATAAAAAATCAGTTATAATTATTTTGGCCAAAATAATATTATATTTTTATTTACATAATATAAAAAATATTAAATATATATTTGACCAATAAAAAAATAGTAATTTTTAAAATTTAAAATAAATTTAATTTATAGTTTTTAACTCAAAACAAATAACATTGAAATAAAATTTTAAAAATATTTTTTAATAAAATTTAATATTATTTTTTAAGAAATTTTAATTATGTTTTAGTTTTAAACAAATTTCTATATATTTAATTAATAGAAAAGAAGAACTATGTGATTTAAACATTTTTTACAAGTCGAGAGGATAATTTACTCCATTTTCATTCCCTTCTACTGTTCTACCTCTCAAACAAACCAGCAGAAAACATATTACAGTATGCTTTTCATCCAAAAATTACACTCTAATTAAACTCTCTTGTACTCATGTAGTTACCAAAAAAAGAAAAAAAAGCTGCTATGTCACAAGATATATTATTTTATAGGAAATGTGCAAATACAATAAACTAATAGCTTATGGATAAATCACTCTCTTTTGTTTTTCTTTTGAAGAATATCTGAACTAAATAAATTTCTTTTAAAATTAAAATATTATCAAAATACTCTTAAAGATAATGTTGATTTCTTTTATTTTAAAAATTATTTTTCAATTTTTATTTTTAATATTATTTATTTTAAATTGAAAATAATAAATTTAGTTTATTTTAAATTTAAAAAAATTTTACTTTCATCACATATATATTTAATAGTTGTTATGATACTAAGTAATAGATACAAAAATGTTTTGGTTAAAATAAATGTTAGCTTATCTTTAGGTAAATTAATCTTTTTCTTCTAAGAAATATTTAAATTATATATTATTTCCTTTATTTTAAAAATATATATTTATCCCCTTAAAACCAAAATATGACTAAAATATTATAAAGAATAATACTGATTTCTTTGATTAAAATATAACCTTAAAAAATAATTTTTACACTATCATTTTAACATTATTTATTTTTTATTGGAAACCATAAATATGATATATTTCAAAATTTTATTAAATTTACAACAATGATTATGTTTATTAATATGTGTTTAATATAAATGCTATTCTTATAATTAAATTATTGTCTATAAATTATTTAAATTGAAAAATTATTATTATTTCAATATTTTCTTTTTTAATAATTAATTTTTTTATCAAGTGATTTTACAATTAGTTAAATTTAGAAATTAATTATTTTATATCAGTCAAATATATATTTAATATTTATATTATATAAATAATAGATGTAGGAATTTTTGGATCAAAATAAATGTAGTTATAACTTTTCTTATATGTCAAGAGAAGCAAGTGTAATGCACTTTTCAAGGGAGTAGAGTGTATATTTTCAAATAAAAAAATGAAAGCCGTGTAATTTGAACACCTGTAACGAGAAGGAAGAGTAATTTGCTCCTTATCTTTTGATTTTAGGAGAGAGATATAATTTTTCAAAACATGACCGCGTAATTTAAACATCTTCCATGGAAAAAAAAAAAAGAAAAGTAATTTAACTTCATTTGTACTAGAGAAAAGATCTTGATTAACCTGAACAGAAAAAGCTGTCTATTATAATCTGACTTTTAGTACATCCGTATAAGCAGTATTAGGGTTTGCATACAAAACTTCTCTTCCGCAAGTTTGAAAATTTAATAACATATAATTTACTCGCTTCCTCTTATGATATCAGCTTTACCATTAGATGGTGTAAGGATTCCAAGAATCACAAAGCCACCTAACATGATGATCAACATGCCCAAGGAATTGATCAGCATTGCTTCACTGGAATAGCGTGAGATTACCTTGTTGGTTTGAAGGAACGTAGCCTTTTCTAAGATACCTGTAGCAGCTGTAGCTATAGCCATGGCATATATATAGATCCCAAAGAAAACATGCCATGGCAATAGGGAGACTCTGCTATTTCTTGAGCCTCCTGGGTACCAAAAGGTTGTGAATCCAGCAGCCCACTGGCAAACATTACAGCAATAAGTCAGATGGATACTTTCAAAGACCGCTTCGCTTAAAAGGTTTAGATATTAAATGAATGTCCATGAATAATTTGATCTTGGAGTTGGACAAAACTTGGGTGTAGTTTTTCATATGTTTGCTGATAGGTTCTCTAATAAAAACATCACACAGAGACTTTTTTTTAGCACTACATGATTAATTATTTAAAAAAATCATATATTTATTAGAGATTTTGATAATAAATATCTAAACAATGTTATGTAAGTTTTATCCTTCTATTATAATTTCCAATCCGTCATTTTACATGAAAGCCCTATGAGTTTAAAGTATGGACAAAACACAAATTCACTTGCTAAGTATTTAAGCATAAAGGCGTTGATATTATGCTGAAGACCATGTCAATCGAAAAGTTTATGCTATTAAGTGAAGGCCTATAAATAGTTAATTATAATCTCCATCAGACAACCATGTCAATCCAAAAGTTTATGCTATTTAGTGAAGGCCTATAAATAGTTAATTATAATCTCCATCAGACAACCATGAAATCCAAGTTCTAATGTAAAGTAGAGCAAGTTATCCAAGGGCTTTTTTTTTTTTTTTCGTGGTGTGGGGTGTTTTTTTGTTTTTTGTATTTGGGGGGGGGGGGGGGGGGAGAAGATACCTGGATGAAGAATAAGAAGAGGCAAGCTAGACCCAGCCATGAATGCAGGCTGTAGAAATTATCAATGCCCTTGTCGTTGTGAAACTTCCAAGCAGCCCATACACCGATCAAGCTTAAGACGAAAGAAACAAATTGTAATGTGAGATGAACTCCTTTTTTAAAATCTTTCGTTCCTGGTAATGTCTTATATGCAAGCATTCCTGCACAAAGCCATTAAAAATATAAAATTATTCATTAATTACCAACTTGGCAGGAATCATAACCCAGAAATTATCAAAGGATGAATTAGTAAGGAAAATGCTGTTGGGAAACTACAGACAGAGAATGGAGCTCACCTTACTTGGTAAGATATACAAAGCAGTTAAAGGCATTTTGAAGGTACTAGCTAGCCCACCGATGTTGTCTAATATTATCTAACCAGAACAAAAATAAAATCCTGTCTTCATCCTGCCTTTGGCTTTTCTTAAGTAGGAAAGAAACCCTTCCTCTCTGGGTTAGGGAAGGCAAAACTAGCCCTAGCGTCCTCAACCTTTAGATACCAAAAGTACTCGGAACAAATGATAGGAAACATATTCATATGCTCATTTTGCAATTTCAGTGGTAACAATAGGGAGATATGTTCTACGGACACAATGTAGGGCATACACCACTCAGCACTCCCAGTACATGATAAGGGATAAGTTAAGAGACACGTGACCTTCTAATCTATATCTGATGGGGGATAATTTAAAAGACACGCAACCTTTTAGTCCAAATGAAGATGTCATACTGATCTAGTTGATGATGTTTCCTTATAAAAGTAGGGGGCGCTTAATAGTATTTAGCCAAGGACAGGATTCATGAATGGAAACAAGACGCTCGTGTTTTCAGTGCTTGAGCTGTGTAATGTTAGATGTTGAGTTGTCCATGGCCATGACCATGATTCATAGGTCATAGATATTGCAAATTCTCTACCCAACTGCTTTTTTGTCTTTATTTTTTTTTTTTTGGTGGGGGTGGGGGCGCAAACAAAAAACCAGTACTCAATCAACATTACGCTATCCTCTTCAGAAACCATTTTCTATAACTATATACCAGTCTTAAGACATAAAATGATTGGAAAATCACATCATAATCTTAAAGCCAACATACTTCGTCAACAATTAAAAAAAATTGATTTGAATGAAATTTTCATCTATGTTAACATACCTAATGAAAATTGATTAATTTTTTGCTCATTTATTTTAACTTTCAGTCAAAACATGGCATTAGCTTCTAAGATGTCATCAAATGGGAGTCAATAGATTTATGCATGCATGTCATGAAGATGAAAGAATGTAAGCATCCTGGCCTGATACAGGCTGTCAGGCACAGAAGCAATGGCTATACAATACGAGTAATACATAAATAAGGAAGCATGTTCATTTACATATCATATTACTCATAAATTAAATGTGTTATATATAGAGGAGAATAAGGCATAGGAAGGTCAACAAGCCCAAAGAACTGAAAGGTGTTTCTCTTTCAGAAGGAATGGCACATAGGAATTGACCAGAGAACAGTACATTGTGAGCTAACAAATATGAACACTGAGCCAAAAGGCTAATTGATTTCTCGTATGATTTGTTGCATTACTTAAAGTCAGGACACTCCCAGTCGGTCTACGCTGTCAAATTTTCTTTCTCACCTCCCTATCCCATATAATGGCCAGTTTGTTGATTATTCATATAATACCATAATAATAATATTGTCATTGAAATTTAAATAAAACTCTTCAGTGCAATAAACAGCGATAAGTACATAATGGACTGATGGATTGAAAATTCTTCACAGAATGATATTAGAAAGTTTCAAAAAGATGTTGTTATGCTAGTAATGAATTGTATCTCCAGTTTTATTCAAAATGAAAAAGAAAGAGCCTTTACCTTCACCATTGATTAGGATAAGTCCAATCACCATCAACACCGGATGAACCTGTAGTGTACATGATAACAATAATCATCAAACTTTAAACTTTAGTCATAAGGGAAAAAGGGAGTATAGATTGACTGGCTGATCAGAAGCCAATATGCACATATCACGTCATAGTTGCAAAATTACATTAAAATATAAACTACATACAAAGCTTTCAATGAAATAATTTAGTTGAATTACATTTACCAAGAAAAATATCATCAGAAATTAACGCTATGGACAACAAACAAAAGAATTGACTCAAATGTAATTTCCATCAAACTGTGCAAGCGAAGTAATGCAATCCCACTGAAAACACTATTTTCACAAGCTAGGAGGAAGTATTCATTCTGGATTCTATTGTAACATTCTGAAAGGAGCGCTAAAGACGTAATTTTTCAGTCTTCCTCACCAACCTATGTCATTATAATCAGTGTGAAAAGTTTCCATCGCAATTAAATATTCCCCCCTTCAATGAATGATTCCTTGAACTGAACTGTTAAACTTAAAAGCAAAGATAAGAACAAGAGAAAGACTAAAAACAGCAAAAGAAAATGTAAGAAATACCAATGCTATAGGATCAAAGAACCCACAAATAGGATCTCACACCCAGAATCTAATACAATCTCAACAAAGCATATTAGAATAGCCATCCACCGCAATTCCACTCCAAGATCCTCAAATTTTCTTTTTCCATTTTTCCATCACCCAATTCGATTCCATCCAAAATTAATTTTTTAATCCACGGAGTTAGCTCAGTTGTTAAGAGAGAATCTCCCTAACAACAACCTAGGTTCTACCGGGACCATAATAAAAATAATAATTTTGAAAGACAAGAGAAGAGAGAGAGAGAGAGATACATTGAAAATGAGATCTTTGTTATGGGAAACGAGGGCAAGGCCGCCTCTGAAATGCAGTGCCCAGGTGAGAAGAAGAAGCGTAACGAAGACGCCAATCACTCTCACTGTCAGATAGATCGGGAACTTCACCACTGGAGGAGCTGCCATTTCTCTGTTCTTTGACGTACAGAGAGAGAGAGAGAGAGAGAGATTACTTTTTATTCAATTCAATGGCCACTGCTGCCGAGAAGGAAAGGAATATCATACAGAGATTAGTCAGCACGCAGTCCAGTTCTACGCTCTTGCGATGCTAGGTGCTGCTTGAATAAGCTGTATTACCAGTTTAAGGTTTAAAAAAAAAACATCGCATCTAATAATTTATGTTATAGAAAATTTATAATAAAAGTTTTTAAAAATTAAAATTATTTTTAAAAATCATAATTATCTTTAAATTTTAAAAAATTTATTACTAATTTAAAGAATTTTATTATTTGATATAAGAAAACTCAATTTTGGGAGACTTAAATTGTACTTCCAAACTTTGAACTATATATACATATTTTAAAACTTAATAATAAACTCTTTTTATATTTTTAAATTTATACAAATAACTCTTTTAAATATTAAGTAATATACAAATAACTCTTCAAACTTTAATTCATGTGCAGTTAATTCTTTTGACATATTATGTTCTGTTAATAAAATAATAGATTAATTAATATTAAAAAAATTATTTGTATAAATTTAAAAATTTAAGATACATTATCAAATTTTAAAAATTAAAATGATATTTTATAAGTTTAAAAATATTATGTGCAATTTAATTTTTTCAGACAAAAAATTCAGAAAAAGTTATAATTCTTATGGCATGTTTGGTATGCAGTGGGAACGGAAAAAGAAAAGAAAAATTAAGAGAAATTTTAATTTTATCTTTCTAATTATTATTTAATTATTATTTAATATTATCTATCAATCATTATCTAATTATTATCTAATCATTAAAAGTAAAGGTATTATAATAATTTTTATCTTTAAAATCACTTTTTTTTTTTTTCATACCTAAGGTTTTATGTACTAAACGGCCATTAGTTTTGAAAAAATAAATTGCTATAAGTGTAATGCAAGGTAGCTAAAAAATAGGGCCCAAAAAAATTGACAGTGATTTTTTTTTTTTTGAAAAAAAGAAAGTAGACAGTATGCGGAGTCCAAGGTAGATCGTGGCTAAACGGCTCATAAACAGTAAAAATTCTTTTAATGTATATACATAAGGCTGTAATTGATTGTCTATAGTTTCTTAAAAAAATATTAATTTAGTTTCAATTATTAAACTTGTAATGTATAACTTATGCTCTGTTTTCACACTTTAAAGATGTATAATTTACTTAATATAAGTTATATCATATAGATATATGTAAATTTATTTTTTTTTATTATTTTTTATTGGTATAAATTATATATTTTTAAAAGTATCAATATTGTTTATGATTAATCATATCAACAAAATTAAACATACTGATAAAATTTAAGATTATAAATTAAATTAAAAATTTTTTAATTATAAAATTTTAAACTAAAAAAACTAAATTAAAACTTAAGTAAAACTATCAAAACAGAAACGGTAGTATAACTTTTATTTAAGACAATTTCCTTTGTATATAATTGTTTAAGTTTATTTAACACATCTACTGTGATAAATTTTATCTTAAAAGAATTAATTTATATTTTGATAACATTTTTAACCAAATATTAATATTTTTTTATGAAATTTCTAGAAAAATAATTACTTTTAAATTAATTTAAACTTTAATAGGCGTTTGTTCTATTAAATTTATTAAATTTTAATTTCAAATTTGAAAAAAAATTTTATATTTGAATTTTAAAATTTTATAAGCACTTATAATATATATGTGTATATATGTGTGTGTGTATATATATATATCACAATCAAATTATAACTGTTCAATAAATAGTCAACAATTACAAAATAGATATACTTCTTAAGCAATTCATCAATTTCTTTTTCTAAATAATATTATTCAAATTGTGGAATGAAAAATTATTTTATATACATACCCGTGTGCAAGTATTGATTGTTGTTGTTCTTTCATGGAATGTTATCAAAAAGAATAATTTCATACGAGACCAAAAATAAAATTGGTAAATATAATCAGCAGCGGTGTTGAGAAAAACATCAGTTGATAATTAACTGTACAAAATAAAAGGTATTTAACAGCCAAAATTATTAGTTGATAATGCCAAATTATGATAAGGATTGTTATGAGTCCCACGTCAAAGATCTTTACAAATAAAGTGAGATTTATAAATTCAAGAGACTCTCTCTTTTAATAAGTTGATCTTTTAGAATAGGGTCTTCTTTTGAATTTATACTCATTATTATAAAAACTGTTAATTTCAAAAAAAAATCCTTTCTAAAATTCTAAACACAATTAAACTTATGAAAAATAAGTTCTAAACAAAAAAAAAATTACGCGAGAACAAATGGATTTCAATATATGTACAATATTTTGGAATAATACATAATAACGATAGAAAAATCTTGAGAAATCCTTTTACAACACAATTGTTGACTAGTAACAAGTACCAAATAATTATGAAAAGCTAAAAATAAAAGTACAAAGCAAATAAATAACACAAAATAAAAAGTGAATTGTCTCATTAACTCTCTTTTGTTATTCTCTGCATCATTCCTTCTTACACTTCCTTTCTTTGAAATGGATCTCTTGAAATTACATCATCTAAATCGCTCACATCTTTTTTTTTTTCAACATAATTTTCTTTTTTTTTCTAATTAAGAGAGAGAGAAAAATCATACTTTTGTAAAAAACTTTAACAACTTCAGATAACTGCCAGGGTCTAAGTACTTCTCTCTTGCTATTAATTGCTCACATCTTTCTCCTTTTCAACATAATTTTCTTTCTTCTCAGGCTAGTAATTGCTTCCCACATTAGGCTAGTACCAACATTTCATGCCTTTAATTGCCTTATAGCCTCCTTTGTGAAATAAAACATGTTGCACTTTAGCCCACGTAGACCTCCTTTGTGTTGACACAGGGTGTTGCACTTTAATCCGTAAAAATCTCCATGATTGGGTCAAACTCTATGCTTTATCCTTTCTAGCTAATTCATTATTTTCAACTATTAAGGCTTTCGGCTAATCAAATTTAGTAACAAAGCCTTAAACTCCATTGTTTATCTTTCTTCATTTAGTTCATCAATGGCGATTTTGACTAAATTCATTATTTTTAAGTGTTAAAATATGTCTTTTGTACAAGCTTAAGTATGTATTTAAAAATAAGAAAAAGGAATTAATATTAAAACATGTTTAGAATATTGCACTTGATGTAGAGGGTTCCTACATTTCCCTCTGGCAAAGTGGCCTCAACCAAGACTTTATGATTAGATAACTATATGACAAAAGTAAGTTATAAGTAGAGGTATTCAAAATCGAAACAAATTAATTAAATTAAATCAAACCAAGCAAAATTGAAAATGAAACGTAGGTCTAAATTAGATTTCTAAATTTAAAAATTAGCTAAATCAATTCAATTTTTTTAATGATTTGGTTTGATTTTAACTGAATCAATATGCTATTTTTTTTAATATCCCTCCATTAAAGATAACGAATTTGGTCATCATATATCTTTAATAGATATAACAAACGATTATGCAACCTATTTGATTTACTACAATGTAAATATATTCTTTTTATATAATTTGTGTAATATCTATTATTTTTTTATAATTATTATTTCATCCATTAAATTACTTTTTTAAAAACAATGATATAAAAATTATTTTTTATTATATCTATTCTCACCTACTCACTTTTTACATTTCCTCTCCCTTTATATTATCCAATCAAACAAACCCAATATTAATCAAAATTGGCTATTCATCTTTTCTATTCAATATTTAATATGATATTTACAAATAGTTAGTTAAATTATGCGGATAATGAATGATTGAAAGAGGAAATAACTTGTAAATTGTAATGAGTTGTTGTCTAAATAAGAAGAAAAGTAAGTTGATGACAATAAATAATGAATGATTGAAAGAGGAAATAACTTGTAAATTGTAATGAGTTGTTGTCTAGAGAAGAAGAAAAGTAAGTTGATGACAATAAATATTTGAGTCAGATAATATTCAAGTTTTTATTATCATGCAAATAACTTTAAAAAAAAAAAGTTAAATAACTTGGAAAAAAAAAAGAAGTATGAACCAACTCGAATCAAATCGATTATATTCCAAAACTAAATATATCTTCCATTTTGTAAAATCGACTAGCTCAATTTGGTTTAATTTGTGTTCAAAATCAAATATTTGAACACCCTTAGTCATAGCATATTAATTTAGAGTATGTGTAAATTAAGCTAACTTTTTTAAAATTTGGTTAAATTACATTTAATATTTCTTTTTTGTTTCAAAAATTACATTTTGTTTCCTTGGGGAATGAATAGCTAAATAATTAGGTAAATTACACTTCACTCTCTTGAAAAATGTCTAAATTACATAACTTTCTCCTCTATTTTAAAAAAATTATCGTTTCTTCATTTAAAATCCAAAGATATGTTACACTAACTTCCTTGCAATAAAAGATAAATTACAATTACATCTAATTTGACTAAAATATCTTTATATTTATTATTTATATAATATAACAAGTATTAAATATGTATTTAACTAATATAAAATAATTGATTTTTTAAATTTAGAACAAATTAAAATTTTAGTTTTTAACACAAAATAAATAACACTAGAATAAAAGTTTACAAAACACATTTTTTAACAAGTTACATTTTTTTAAAACAGAAAATTAATAGTATTTTTAAAGATATTTTCGTTATCTCCTAATTTTGAAGGAGATTTGTATATAATTTTATAATAAAAGAGAAAGTTGTATAATTTAGGCATTTTCCATGATAGGAGAGAGTGATTTACCTTAAAGAATCTTGTTTTTGAAAAAAAAAAATGCATACTGTGTAAAAGCTAATTTTATTGATAAAAAATAAATTAGAGAAAATGAAGTATAATTTTTAAAATAAGATAAATATAAATGTAATTTAGTTAAACCTAAACAAATATTAGTATAATTTATCTAATGGAAGGTATAACAACCATTTTGACCAAACAAAAAAAAATTATAACGGACACAAATATCGTTATTTAAATTTAATTAGAGCAATAATGGTATCCTTTTATAGTTTACTTCTTATAATAATATTTAGTTACTATAGGTTTCTTTTAATAATTTTGATGACCTACTATGATTTCTCTTTTTTGTTTTATGTGTGAGAAATGCAATAATACTTTATGCATAATTCACATAAATAGATAATTCATGGTAAGAGATTGATCAAACATGCAATACATATTTTCTAAAATATACTATAGCAACCCTTGTAATTAGAAATAGGTTTATAATAGTTGAAGAGAATATATTTTAACAAGACAAACATTTTTAGATTGAAGTCCTTTTAAGTGTATTTTTAATATTAATGCAATTTATAAGTGTTGCATTAAATAAATAAATTAAATTAAAATATAAAATGCCTTATTAAGTAGGAGTTTTTAAATTGATAGATTTAGACTTATTTGAAAACTAAATTTAATTAATTTAATAAGAAAATAAGAGAAATACCTTATTAAGTAAGGGTTCTTAAATTGATAGATTTGAACTCATCTAAATTAATTAATCTAATAAGAAAATAAAAAAGGTATTTTATCGAGTAAAAGTTCCTAGATTAGTAGCAAATGAATTTGATAAAAAGGTAATGACATTCTTAAGACACATGTGATAGAAGTGATATAAATATAAATTTATGATCGTTAACATAATAATATCACTATTAGTCTACTCAAAATTTATTACAAACATATATGTAATATTGTAAATTTGTAATCATTCTATGCTATATCTATGTAGGAATCGAATTATGATTATGATTGTTAAAAATATCATTATCTAACTTGATAAGAGAGATAAGTTAGATGGTGTCAATTAAAAAATATTAGGATCATAAAGTTTTTACATCTTAGAAAAAGAATATGATGTTAAGAAACTATTAAACAATGTTGTATCCAAATTTAAACATGGAAATACAATTGAATAAATGAGAGATCTAGAAATTCTTGATTAAAAAAAAAAAAGGATAATATTGCTCACATAATAGTGCTGAGCAACTTAACTAACAACCTCATATGTGAATGTGAATCCTACTTGACCATTCAAACCATATGATAGTCCTTAAGAATAAGTTTCATTATAGAAATATGACCAAAGTAAGAAAATTGACAATTAAGAAATTGAAGTTAGTTTGTCAGATTTTTACTAATAAGCAATAAATTTAGACCATCATAAGATATCTGTCTATTAGTTATGAACATATAAAATTAA
Organism: Erythrophleum fordii; assembly: GCA_032878935.1. Classification (NCBI taxonomy): domain Eukaryota; kingdom Viridiplantae; phylum Streptophyta; class Magnoliopsida; order Fabales; family Fabaceae; genus Erythrophleum; species Erythrophleum fordii. The sequence continues at coordinate 10,437,133 of JAVQMF010000056.1, read as the reverse complement.
TCTTAACTTGCAAAAAGAGTATAATTTTTTTATAATGTTACTTGTCATATAAAGCTAGGGATGAGCATTTAGAAGTTGTCAAACCTCTGGGAAATACTTATATGATTGAGACTGTTTTGATTGTAGAGTTTAAGCACAAGTAGAATAACACTTTTATATTAAGAAAAGATCTAGCTAATATTTTAATGGGCCCAAGAAACAAATTAAAAAGAGAGACAAATATGGTAAAAAGAAGTTTGACAAAGTAAATGTCAAGTATAATACTTGTCAAAGAGTGGGTCACTTTGCTCATAATTATATTGAGTAAAATAAATCAAAGGTCACAAGCCATATAATTAAGGATTGAAAATCCTTTGTAAAATATTGTCAACCGCTTTCAAGAGCAAATAATTTTATGTAGGAATAAATGCAATAATTAAAGTAAAATGGATTAGAACATATAAAATTAGTTTTGTGTGTAAAATGATCCCTTATCCTATATAATGTTTTCCACACTTCAAAGATCCAACAAAACAAAAAAATTTATTATTTCTCTTCTTAATCTAATATTTTAGGTGCTAATTTTTCATAACAACTTATATTAGAAAAGAGATAAGGAATATAATTACAGTATCATCTAAAGTAGTGTTGTTATGCTAGGCACAAGTATAAACATGATTGCTTTACCCAATATTTTGCTTCCTAATACACATTTGAATATCAATTATTGATACATTACACTAAGCCATATAGGTAAAGAGAAAATGAATAGACTAACAAAAAATAAGAGATACTATATTCCATTTCTATTTTAGAAATGCCACTAAAAAATATTGTCTAGTGAGTAAAGCAAATTAAAAAGCCATTTGAAAAAAGAACTAGAGTTTAAAATCCATTGCAATTAATTTATTCTAATATATATAGTCCAAAGAGTGAAGATAAGACAATTATTCATAATATGGTCAAATCTATTTTAATTTCCAATAAGTTAAAACAATTTGAGTACTTTAGACATTATATGAACATGGTTGAAAATCAAATGGATAAAAAAATTGAAACTTTAAGTTGTGGCTAAGTATGCAAATATTTGTTAGATCAGTTCAATAAGCTCTGTGAAGAGAAAGGAATTATGAGAAAATTAATGATTCCTTAATACTCTATAACATGAAAACTTTATTCAAAATACTCAAGGTTAATGATGGTTTAAGGAATCTTACCTATTTGGAGTAACAAGTTATAAATTAATGTCTTTAAATTTAAGCAAATGTTCTTCAAATAAAATACTTTCATACCTTATGATTTGTAGGCATAATAATAAACTATTTTTAAGCATCCTCATACCATTGTGTTGGATATTTATATCTATGATAATTCTTGTGAACATGAGAATTAAGCTCAAAAAGTAAGGTATGCATTTTTACAAGATACTTAGAATAATTGAATGAGTATATCTTCATTGATGAAAATAAAAATAGAAGTATAACTAAAATTAAATAAAAAAACACCACATTTAGAGAGTAAATTTCCTAATAAAAGAGAGATTGTACATCTCTTTTATAAGACATGAGATCAAGTTAATAAGGGTAACTAGTTGTGTTACACCCCTAAAAGGTGCATAGCCAACATGGTTTACGAGTCAAAACTCATACCCATAAGCCTCTTAACAACCAAAATCATAAACAAAAAAGTACGATGACAAAATAAAACAAATATTTGGAAATTTAAATATGCTTTTCTTTATTGAAAGATTTATACAATATTACAAAAAGATTGATTAAGAAATAATTAATTTAATTTTTTGTAGAAATTTTAGTGGAGTCTTCTCTAAATATATGACTGCATAAAAATTCTACAAACAGCCAAACAACCAATCAAAATAATCAAGAGAGCTCCACTTTTAACCTGAAACTCTAAATAGTAACAATGAGGATAGAGACCCTGCTTGTGTATAAGTGAAGTTACAACTAAAAAAAAGTAATATACCTAGTTACAAATTCAAAAGTTCACAAAAAAAAAAAGGCCTTCGCAAAATCATGCAAGGCTCAATATCATGAAGCAGTTATTCCTGTGCCGGTTCTAAACCCACATCACTAACTGTAATGAAAAGAAATTAAAAGGGATGAGTTTGAAACTCAGTAAATAAGTAATACTAACTATGACCGAAATGCAAATCATAAAGAATGGTTTAATTTCAAACTTGAATTTATATTGAAAATGTAAGCAATAACATAGTATCTAGTAAAATTCATTTTTTCTCATGTATAATAAATAAATTTGATAATGCACATAGACTAAATATTTAAAAACTTATGTGTAACAAAACAATTAATGTGTTTAAACAAAACTAAATCAAACCAATGCCAAGCACACTGCTTATGAGGGAATAATAATACCAAGGTAGCTTATGATTAACCATTCAAACAAATCCACGTGTGGTGTTGGGGTTCAGATCGAGGTGCACTAAGACTAACAACTACTACTGTTAGCTGCAAGGTCTTATATTAAATCACATTCTAACTTTAACATTATCGTACACTAATCAAGGATGGCCAAAGTAATTAATCAAATAATTATTCAAATATATTTATCTGAGTAACCAACAACTAAAATATTCTAATAACATGAATTCATAATTTCTCTTTTCATTTTATTTTATTTTATTTTATTGACATAACACAACAAAATCAAGTTTACCATTTCATTATCTTGCACTGAACAAGTAGTATAAATTTTCCTAGCAAGTATTATCTACTCACAACATATGATGACATCGTAAATTTCTTTAAGCCTTAACCTGACTAAACACTTGATATGGGATTATCTCCAAAACCTCCTAAAATACCCATAAACAATTTACATCATTACATAGCACATTAATTTGCTTAAGGTTAAATAAATCTTACTTATAATTATTTCTCATAAAATGCACCTTCTATGCTATAATAAGATATTTCCACTTAGATTTAACATTTAAGTCCTAATTGGCATAAGGATTTCTACCTCCTTAGCTATGTCCTTTTACTTCCTAAGCTACACATAAAATAAATAATCTTCTCTGTCTCTCTTAAACCATTCAAGAAATTACTCAATTAAAATTCTACTTCCAAAAATTTATTTAAATAGTTTGTCATCTCTTAACCTAGATTTTAAGCCAACGTGTGAGTTATAAAAATTTATAATTTCTTTTAGCACTCCAATTTACCATCACAAAAGGAAGTCCTTAACTTAGTTTTTCTCCCTAGATAGGCATAAAAGAGATTATAATGCTTTCATACGATTTGAGGAATTAAGAATAAAGGAAAAAAAAGAGTTGATGCCAATATAGAAATGCCTAATTTTCTCTATTTTCAAATCAAACCCCCTAGCTAGATCTCTCCCTTGTTTTGGATGCAAGAATGAAGTAAATTTCATATATTGAACTCTTTGAGACACAATCTGAGCTCCAATAGCAAGAATAAAGAGAAGAGAGGGTTCCTTACCTGGAAAATTAAAGGATAAACAAAAGAAAAGAGAAGTAACCTATATGAAACTCAAAACCCCAAAATCTTCTTCCTTTAATGTTGCTGTCGTGACCAAAGAAGGAAAAAAAATTTTTGGTTGCAGTAGTGTGGAAAGAAGGTAAAACGGCTAACAACTAAGGAGCAAATGGATGGAAGGGAAGGGAGTAAGAAAGAACAAAAGAAAATGGAGAAGTATGAGAGGAAAAAGAATGAAAAAGAAATGAGAGAAAAAGGAAGGAATAAAGGCTGGAGCTTCACACGATAGAGAAAGAAGGAAAAAGTAAAAAAAAGATTGGTTGTTAGAATTTTTTAATATATGTTGGATAGAATTGGATTTTAGCCCCTAAAAAGTTTAAAATACTTTAATATAGTCCTTATGTCATATATATATATATATACATATATATATATATTTAGGGTGTTACAAGTTGTGCCTTAACTTGTTAATCTGAGTGGGAGCTTGTTGTAAGATGAGAATATTACACAAACAACTCCACTATTTTATAATAACCACAAATGCATGGTTAAATATCTTTTTTTCTTTAAATAAAAAAGGCAACACCTAGAGGTACTTTACTAGATAGTAAGAGCTAAAGATAGCTCAAAAGGCTCAATTATATCCTACTAAAGAATATTGGATAAAATCAATGGAATAAGAGATAAATTTGATAAGAATAAATCATATTTAGAACTTGATGGACCATTCATCTAACTAAAAAGTAATTAAAAACAAATGATTTTTAAGGTAAATAGAATAACAGATGGATTAATAGAAAGATAAAAGACACACCTACTTGCTAAGGGATATATACAATAAAAAAGTATAAATTATGAAAAATACCTTCTCATATATTATGCGATTCAATTTAATTAAACTAATCCTAACTATAGATACAAGTTTAGATTTAGAACCATATCAAATGGATATAAGAACTATATTCCTAAATGGAGAACTAAATTAAGAAAATATACATTGCAACCTTTATGTTCCATATAAGAATGATGAAGCTAAAATTTTATAGACTTCAAAAGTTCATTTACGGACTAAAACAATCATTCAAACAGTGGTATTTGAAATTTTATTGAGTAGTAATCTTGTATGAATTTGAAATAATTAATGAAGATAAATGTATTTGCATTAAGCGATTTGAGAAAAAAATTTGTAATATTATCCTTTATATGGATGATATGCCATTAGCTACAAATAGTCAATATTCTTTAATGCTTATTTAAGAATAGCTATCCTTAAATTTTGAGATAAAAAATTTAGGTAAAACTTAGTCATCCTTAGAATTAAGATATAAGATGTAATATCCAATTTTCGTTAAACGACGGAAACGGGCACGTTTTCAAAACAAGTCCCCAGAGGTGAGTGATTCAAGGCCAAATAAAATTTGGATAAAATTTTAAATAATAGAAAATGAGGATTTGAGCCTTGAGTTGCCTAAAAATCAAGGTCGGGGTGATTCGAAAATTTTGCCAAAAAGCTAGTGGCAATTTATAGTGTTACACAAGATAATTGCTTAGAGAAATTAATTACTCTTTCACAAAAGAATCATAATTAGAAAGCCCTTGAGCAATTCAACATGAAAAACTATAAACTTATCAATATCCTTGTAGTAAAAAATAATAATAATAATCTAAGTCATGAGATATGTCCTCAAATTGAATTTATATTAAAAATATATATAGAAAGTCCTTTATTCCAACCTTGTTGGATATTGTAAGCAATGATATGTCCAAGACGAGATAGCTTTCAACTGTTGACCTTGTGAATTGGTACTAGTCAAATCATAATTAATAGCATCAAAAAACTATTAAAAAAATCTGAAAATACTTATAAGGCATTGAGCACTATATATTATATTAGAGAGAATATCTAGAGATGCAAAATAAGCTTTTGGATACACTTACTTTATTAAGTGATATTAAATCTTAAAATAGTAAAAAGCAAAAATACATAGTGTAATTTACCTAAGTAGTAGAGTTTATTACATGCTTTGTAATAGTACAAGAGACTATATGACTAAAGAGAATTATAAAAATTTAGGAATCATTAGTAAGACAATAAGTCCAACATTGAGGAATTGTGAAAGACGAAAACCCATGGCCTACATGATAGTCCTCAAGTATCATATCAATAGTATAAACATATAAACATAAAAATGAGAAATATCAATAACTTAGAAAGTGTTACCTTGAAATATGTTTATATAAAATATTAATTGACCCCTTGATAAAAGCTACACCTTGAGATGTGCATGAAAAATATGTAAAATCTCTTAGTAAACATAGAACATTGAGTAACACATCTTATATACAACTTAATTATTGATTAAATAGATATATTATGCTATAATCATAAATAGCAAATATACAATAATAGTATGTCGTACAAGTTAATAAGGTTAGTTGTATCATACAAGCTTTCTATTCATCATGTGAGATTATAAAAGCACCAATATAAAATAAAAAGGAATACAAAATATAAATATGTCATCTCCACCAAAAAAATAAAAAAAGAGAAAAAGAATGTTAAGATGAGATCCAAACACATGAATATATATGAATTGGATTATGGATTCTCACCATGCAAAATACATGTAGCCAAATTCAAATTCGATTCTAAGGTGCCATAGGCAGAAGGCGAAATGGTAGAATTCAAGTTAAGCATTGTATATATGTCTAGACTAAGATAAGTATAATGTCAATAAATAAATCAAATCGAAGCATGCTTTTATAAAATTAAAAAAAAAAAACTATAGCATGTAGTTTATACTACATATGCTTAATAGCTATAATTGGGAAACAAGTAAATAAATCTTTGCGTCATTACTATATAAGTTCTAAAAAGGAACAAATTCTTATATAAGTGCTTTTATGACTTTGACAAATCATAAGAAGATGAATAAAATGTTTGTTACTTTAATATATATCTTATGGTCATAATAATAATTTGATCTAAAGGAGTATTATTAGGAAAGAAATTAATTTTGATTTAAGTGATATGTAAGTGAAAAGAATATTACCTAATATATATACAACTATACTAATATCTAAGGTATGCCTATTATGAATTATTTTTTGTAATATCGTAAGTGTAGATACTATGCATATGTGAAAGGCAGTTATAGTAAAATTAAACTCAAGAAGGTGAGTATATAATATCATATATATTGGTAAATTTTCGACATTCAAGACATATAAAATAAGTTAATAATATATATCTAAGGGATGTGTCTCTTATGCTAATGTAATAACTCACAGCAGATTGTGTTCAATTAATCATAGTAAAGCACTTAATATGAAAGTCTAAGAGAAGTGAATAGTTTTATATTGATCATTCCATCATATGAGAATGGAAGATGTTAGATTATTGGGTTACCTATAATAGGCTAGTCCAAATCTATAAATATATAACCCAAAAGAGTTAATTAATTAATTATTGGTAATTAATTAATTAAAATTAATTAATATTTGAAATTCCTTTTTTTTTTTTAATTTCAAAATCTAATTATCAATTAATGAATTTAAATTTTCTAAAAAGAGAACTAACAACTAGCATGCAAGTGGATGATTGTGAAAATTTCTTTTTCTCCCTCATACTCAGAAGAGTAAAAATATAGACATGGAAGTGAGTCTTCCTCTATACAATCCTTTCTCTCAAACTATTGTGTCATTTGTTGTGAAAGATGATTAGAGATCCATTAGTGTCTCCAATCAAAATTGTGTAAGACAAGAAACTCCACAAAATCTATTTATATTGCAAAGAGGTAACTATCTCGGTTTAATATTTACTTCATATATATATATATTTTTGGGGGGGGGGGGGGGGAGAAGTAGGGGTGAACAAAACCGAACCAAACCAATTAAACCAAACCAAAGCGAACCAAACCGTCAAAAACCGAATAAAACCGATTAATAATTGGTTTGGTTTGGTTTTTATGATTGTAAAATCGATTAAATTGGTTCGGTTGTCGGTTTTCTCCATATTTAGTTCGGTTAACCAAACCAAACCGAACCATTAAAATTACAATTAATTAAAATTTAATATTTTGTTTCTTTTTAGATTAGTGGGATCTTTTATCAATTAAATTTGTATCAAAACTACATTCTTTATGTGATTCAAGAAATATACAAATTATTTATATTATTTATTATAAAATATTACTCTTATTTTTTTTTTCACTTTTTAAAGCTTATTTGTGAATGTATGAAATTTGTTTAGGTAATATATATATATATATATAGTAAATTATTCCAAAGTTATTATTGGTCAAAATTTTAAAATATGTAAGATATTAGAAGTTAAATTCTACATATTATAAAGAACAAATTTTTTTAAAAAAAAATTATTTTTGGATAAAAAAAACATGAACCAAATCGGACCAAACCGAACCAAATCGAACAAAAACCGAACCAAATCGATTAAAATTTAAAACCGACAAGGTCCAACAAAATACTAAATCGATTAAGTTGGTTCGGTTTGATTTTTGCTCAAAACCGAATCAAACTAAGCCTTTGAACACCCCTAGGGAGAAGGGAGGAACAATAGTAGGGTACCTGAGAATAAGTAAAGGCGTGGGACCAATATACAAACCCTTTGTTTCTATAAGGCGCACCAAACAATAGCATCTAGTTCTTTCAAAGAAAGGCATGTGCTGCTTTACTCATACAATACTAATACTAATAAAGTAACTAAACGGTCATCTCATACCAACTTGGGAGAAACATAGGATTCCATCCCCTCACTTTTAAACAGATATATTCTTTAATTTGACAACTTGAACTTGTAGAAATTGATATAATTTTCCAGTGACCCACCTATGTAATGTAAAGGCTAAATTAAATGAGATTCTTATCAATGTATATATAAAAGCCATGCTTTATCTTCATCTTTCGTAGTTTGTTCACAGCCTCTTTATTGATGTTGACATTTTTTTTTCGGTTGGTTTTTTTTTTTTAATTTTTTAAACGGTGGGGCTCACTATTAATGATGGCTGGGCATTTCTAACTTTAAAAATTTGTTAGTTACTTACATCTAGATTAACCACTTCTTTTTTTAAGAGTTTATTATAAATTACAAATTATAAACTAATTTTATAATAAAATAAAATCATGAAAGTTATAAAGTTGAAGCATCATTTGGTGGGTGTGTATGTGTGTTTATATATATATATATATATATATGTCTGTTTGTGTGTGTATATCAATTAATGGTTAAAAAAATTCTATTGATTTTAGGTTAAAAAAAAGAGAGAAACAAAATTTATTTGTACTTTTTTATATTTATTATTAAATTTTTTAATTAAAACATAATAAGTGTATAATTTTTACAAATAATTATATAGTTTTTTCTTTTTTAGGAAATATTTATTTTTTATTTAAATCATGCTATTTTTGGATAATTATAAAATTATTATATTTTAATTAAAAAATTCTGTTAATAAATATATATTATAAACTTTAATTATTTAATTAATTAAGATAAAGACATACTATTATTGGATAATTATACTATTAATATAGTAATTAGAAAATCTGTTAATAAAGAAAATCTGATAATTATGAGCTTCATTTAAGTCTAATCTTAAAAAAGAAAAAAAGAAAATGCTTTGAAAGGATTTCTTTTTATATTTTGCTAAAAGAATGTTCTTTATTTTATATCAAAGTAAAGGTTTTATCTCTGCCGACTAAAATCTGTTCACGTGTTTTTTTCTGAATTTTATGCAACAAATCATTAATATATCATATGCCATCTGATTATTAATAATTAATTTTTTTCGGATATTATTATAAAATTAAAAGATGACTATTATATGCAAAAGGAATTGATTTTCATGTTTTTTTAATTTATACAAACATGATGACCTTCAGTGGGCAATAATGGCTAGAACTTCAACGTGTGAGTTTGAAAATCCAATAATTTCTTTTAAAATTATGTTTTTTTTTAAATAATAAATTATTATTTTTATACAAATATAATTTGTCACCATCATTCTAAACACATCCTCCGTAGCCAATGGCCATGAGTTTCATGAAAGGGCTCTTAAACTTGGGGAATAGTTGAAACTGAAAGTAAATTGTCATAAAAAATAAAAAATAATTCAGATAGTCAACAGTAAAAGGAATTTTATAATTAAAAGTAATGTTTAAATTTACAATATACAATTGGATGACTTTGTTCGTGATATTTGTGATCGATCACTAATTAGTTTTATTGGAAAGAAAATTATTTTTCAAATTTAAAATTAAATTTTAAATAAACTTTTTAAATTTGTTGCTAGTTGATATTAGCGAAAAAAGTGAAACAACTTTAAAATTCACCACAAAATCAAATTTGATTACCAGTGTAACAAAAGAAAATGAAACAACTTGAGATTTATGTTTTCTTTTAAGAAGTGTGGGGTCATAATAACTATAAGTGTAAATCTGTACAAAGTTTGCTATGCCCTTGTTATCATAAAAATATATATATATATTATATTTGTTTAGATAAAAATATTTTTGTCATTTTTTATTACTTTTTTGTGGTATTATTTTTATTCAATTAAATATATAAATAAAATAATATTCTTATTTTTTACCATATCAATTATAATTATTTTATTTTATTTATTTTTTTCAACTTGCCCACAAACAATTTAATATATTGAGAGAGTGTGAAGGTAAGAAGTTATAATTTGATATGTTGTTGTTATTATAAAATATATATATATATATTATAATAGAGATATTTTTGTTATTTTTTATTTTTTTATTATTTTTATTTAATTAAATATATAAATAAAATAATATTCTTAATTTTTTTATATCAAATCAACTATAATTATTTTATTTTATTTATTTATTATTTCAATTTCATCACAAACAATTTAATATATCGAATGGGCGTGGAGTGTGAGAGCTTCTGATTTGACACACAGTGAGAATGAATTGCCATTATTGAATCCAGTACACAATTTAGAAGGCGCCACGTGAAAAAGAGGAGTGACGTATTTGCCTAGGAAAATCATAAAAGCCGCCATTGAAGAATTTGTGACAAAATATTGACTAACACCTTAATCGAAACAAATTCCAAGCCTAAGATATGACCACACCATAAAGAAGAGGGACATTACTGCTCAATTTATTTAGTTTGAAAGTTTTTTTAAATAAGGAAAAAAAATACTCTGACAATTTAACTGTAGAATTTTTTTTTAAGAATAACAAAAATATATCAATATAAAATATACTATACTATTAGAATTTACATTAAAGAATATAAGATTGTTACTAAGTATATTAATACTAAGCTTATCAAAATCTACATAGTCTATTTTGAATAATCAAGCCAAAGTTGTAAGAAAGAATTTTTTTCTTTTTTCCTCTTTACACCAATGCTAGTATTGTTGAATTTGTTGTGAAGAATTTGAGACTGAATATTTAGTATAAAATTATAAGTTGCAACTTTTAAAACTATTTGTATGATTTTGAGTCGTATAAATATAGAGAAAGTATATATAGATTTAGGGATTTTAAAATATAGGCATAAATAAAAAATTTATTGTAAACATGAACTACACCCAAATTAAATTAACTATACACAAAAATTGAATAGGCCTCCTTTAAAACATTAATTTGTTCAGTTCGATTTATATTTTATTCCAAAATTGAACAAAATTAAATCTTTAAATACCTCTAGTTGATTGGCTCTTAAAATGCTTTTTGAAACTCTAATATGTCTACTATTTTTTAATTTGAAAATTTAAGTTATAATATTTATTTTGTGCATATAAAAACTAATTGTATTTAATTAGTCCATAAAAACACTAAAGTTTGGACGCCAGTACTTATGTTCATCATAAAGAAAGTTATCTAAAGGAGCTGATTTGAAAGTATGTCTAACCTTGTGATACATGAAAAGAAAATTATTTATGATTTCAAGCACAATTAATATAATCCATGGTTAAAGGTTATGATTTCAAACCATGTGCAAGTTTGTGATGGGGATGAATTGATATTACAATTTAGCCATAAAAAATTGTTTAATAAAATGTTTTGTGGGTTAAAATGAGAGAATGTTATAATTTTTTTTTAATGAATCATTTATGTGATGTAAATGAAATAAATAAATATGTATTTAAATATAAATAAACATGTCTTAACTAACATTTTATATTTTTTTCTCATTCATTTTATTTATTTTTTAATTCAAACATATCATTTACGTCTAGTGATATATAAAAGGAATGTTCATGACATCTGCTTCATAAGACCCATGCTAGATCTTACACCGACCTATGCATGCTAACCACACACCTTGACTCATAAATACATAATTACTATATATTTTATGGAAAAAAAAATTCTATTTAAATATCATAATTTAGTACAAATAATATTAAAGAGTTTTAAAAATAAAAATTCTTTTAAAGAACAAAAGAAATAAGTTATCATCACTATTTCTTAAAATTATTATTTATTCTCTTTAAAGTTACAATCAAATTTGTTCAATGTTATGAGTGTGTTTTCTTTTAGAAATGATTAAAAATCCAAAATATTTTTATAATATTAAAAAGACTAAGTTATAATTTTAAACAGTATAAATGATAATTTTAAAAAATACTAATAATAAAAAATATCATTTATACTGTTTAAAATTATAACTTATTTCTTTAATCTTAAATAAATTTAATTCTTAAGATACTTTAAAATTATTTTTAAATAAAATTTTTCCTATCTTATTTTGCACAATTATCAAAGTTTTGACACTTCATTCTTACTATCCCGTTACCCACACAAACTCTTAGAAAAATATACCTGAGTTGCAATTTGTAAACTTATTCACTTAACTTTTAAGGTAGTTGAAATAACCAAATGCCAGTCCATTAATAATTGATCTGCTAATAGCCTCACTTGTTAAACTAGCAGATTAAATCAGTTAACCTTTTTTTATTAAAATAAATAGTAAATTATATAGATATTTTCTACAAAGATTATGTGGCTTTTACAGAGAGCAACTTCATTTGTTCTAAGGTTTCGGCCTTCAATTGAATAATAATAATAATAATGTCATTATCCATTAAATGGTCATTTTCAACAAGAAAGAGACATAATTTAGTTCATAAGAAAATTATAATTATAAATATTTATATTAAAAATATTAAATTTTAAAACTATTTTAAAAGAACACAAAGATAAGAAAATTTTGATTATGGCAAAAGATTATAATTAAGAAGCCTAAATTAAAATTTTTAATCTTTACATTTTTTAAAATATTTTAAAATTTTAAAATCTTTTAATATAAATGTTCTTAATTTACAATAATCAACTTAGAATTTGTTTAGTTTATTAAATTTTTTTGTAAAAAAGAAACAGACAGATAAGGCAGTACAATAATTGCCAAATAAGCCTAATAGGACAAAAACTATTCACTATTCTCCTATTTTTCAATTGAACTCGAACCGTCTCAATTGTGGCTCTCTCCCGTGCACCTCAATTGTGCTAAGCCACATCGTCTGCTTCATCCAACAGCTATTAGAGGGACAAGCATCTGGCCTTCTTAAAACACAGCAGTTTTTGCTAAAGAATACAAAAAACGAAAAACAAAAACGTAAGAAGGAAGAAGGGAAGGGTAGAGAGAAAAACACAAATGCAACCATGGGAGAACTTGAGAGATGCTTCCTTTCTTCCCTTTCCTTTTATGTTCTTCTTTCTTTTTGTATTTTCATTTTCTTTAATTGAAAATGGTGTGTTTTGAGAAGGCCAAATATATTTCCCTCTGGCGGCCGTTGGATGAAGTGAATAGTGTGAGTCTGGATCCTCTGAAATGCGAAAGATAAAGTGCCTCTGAAGTATCATACACATCTCTTATTTTATTTATTTATATTTTTTAACATTAAATTTTTAATAACAAAACTATCTCTATAACCTCTCACTTCAGAGACAATTCACGAATCCTCATTTCAGAGAATCCTAATCCAAATAGTGTGGATTGGTGCAATTGAGACGCACTACAATAGGCTGCAATTGTTCTTTCTAACTTATACATCATGGCATTTTCAATTTCCAGCAAAGGCACAACTCTTCCTTATTTGACCAAAATCTCCCTTAGTTCCCCTTCATTTTACCCCTCACACATTCCTACCAAATATTGGTTCACATTTTAGATATGTGTGTATGCGTGTGTATTAAGTTTTATAGTAAGAATAATTTTAGATAAATTTACAGATTAACTGTGGTTAAATTCTTAATTAGATTATTGTAGAAATACACTCCCATATTGAGTTAATATATTTTAAGGAATAAATTTTCATAAGTGCATATAGATACTTACAATGCCTGAGCTATATGGTATTAAGTGTAGACATATGCCCTTTCAATTTTATTTTTTTTTAATTTTTTATGTATAGAGTATGAAGCTTTGATGTTGGGTTCTCACTTATTTTTAAAAAAATTTTGAACTCAATGAACCTACACATCTATATACTTTTCAGATGGATTTATGTAATATTTTCATTATCTATAAAGAATAAAAATATTGTTTTCTCACCAATTTAGGATCCTGGTTTCGTCACTAAATGCATGATTTTAATATCCAAAATAATAAATGTCATCTAATATATTAAAATGTTTTAAAATAACAAATTTTTATATGATATCTCATAAAACTAAAAAGCTATGAGAAAATTATATGATATATATTTTAATTTTTATAAAATATAACTATGTTTTTATAGTAATTTTTTATTAAATATAAATATCTTAAATATTGTAACTTTCATACGTTATAAAATGTAAAATAGCCAAAAAAAGTCCTTTGATATACTATTGGCCAAAAATATAAAATATCATTATATTTACATCATTATATTTTTATTTCATTCACATCATTATTTTTTTTTCTATTTTCATACTTAACAATTTTGTATACCAAACAAAGACATAGGTTATGCATGGGTAGCAAGAAAATAGGGCAAAAAATAGAAAAGAATAGACAATATACCTAGTCTGAAGTAAAGTGTAGCTAAATGTCTTATAAGCAATTGATTGCTTATATTTCTTAAAAAAATAATATTATAGTAAAACCTCTTTTAAAGTTTATATTTATAAGATTGCAATTGATTGCTTATATTTCTTAAAAAAATAATTTAGTCTCAATTGTTAAACTTTTTATATATAACTGGTGTTCTTTTTTAATACTCTAAATATATGATTCACTTAACATAAGTTACATAAGTTAATTTTACTTTATTATTGGTATAAATTGTACAATTTCAAAGTATCAAAATATTGTATATGGTTAATCATCTTAGGAAAATTAAAAACACTAATTAAAATTTTAAGATAGGAATTAAATTAAAAATAATTAAAATTATAAAAATTTAATTATATAATTTGTAAACCATAAGAATCAAATTTAAATTTAAGTGAAACTGTCAAAACAAAAAGAGTAGTTTAACTTTTATTTAAGACAAGTTGCATTTTATATAATTGTTTAATAAAAGTTGATTTAACACATCTACTATGATAAATTTTACCTCAAATGAATTAATTTAAATATTAATAAAATATTTTTAACCAAATATTAATAAAATATTTTTATAAAATTTCTATAAAAATATTTACTTTTAAATTATTTTAAACTTTAATAGGCGTTAGTTCTATTACATTTTAAACTAATTTTATAAGCACTTTAAAGTGTGAAAAGTTAGTTACATTTAAATTTTAAAATTTTATAAGCACTTTATAGATAATAATAATAATAATTAAAATATAAATGTTCAAAAAATAATTAACAATTACAAAATAGATGTACTCCCTCCGGTCCATATTATAAGGCACTTCTAACTACTTCACGTAGTTTAATAAAACTACTTAACTACCTCGAACTCTTCAAATTTATCACTTTTTTCCACTTTTACCCTTATTTATGGAAGAGAGAGAAAAAGAAAAAAGTTAAACTAACATTTTTTTTTTAAAAAAGAAGAGGGACATTTTTGAAAAGTCAATACAAAATATTACATGGTGCCTTATATTTTGTTCCTATATATTGGATTTTTATGGATTTAAAAATATATATATGTTGTTCGATATATATATATATATATATATATATATTGATATTGATGTTCTTTTATGCAGTGTTCTCAAAATGAATTATTTTATACAAGACCTAAAATAAAATTGGTAAATATAATCGGCAAGTTGGGAAAATCAACATTTGGTAATTACCTGTAATACTAATTAAAAAAATATTTAATATTTATTGCAGTTTTACTATAATTGAGTAGTTGAGAGCACTCTGCTGTGGTAAGGAATCAGCTAACAATTCTAATCCTTAATTTCGGAGAAGGGACATCAATTTCTAAAGAAATGCTTTCTTAGGTTTTAAAAACAATTAAACCTTAAAAAAAATGAGGTTCTAAACACCAAAAAGTAGGCAAGAATAATTGAATTTTGATTGTAGATATTGCATAAAAGTGATTCAATATACGTACAATGCTTTGGAATAATACCAAACAACAAAAGAAAAATCTTGAGACATCTCATTACAACTCAATTGTTAAGTAGAAACAAGCTTAACACATTGATAAAAAGCTAAAAATAAAATTACAAAGTAAATAACTGACGCAAAGTAAAAAGTGAATTGTTTCATTGGCTTTCTTGTGTCTTTTTGTCTATCTCTTTATCTTCCCCTTCCTTCCTTTTTACTACATCTTTCTAGGCTAGTAATTGCTTCCCATGTTAGGCTAGCACCCACATTTTGTATCTCTGACTACTTCATAGCCTTCTTTGCGAAATAGAAACATGTTGCACTTTAACCCATGTAACCTCTTTCATGTTGACACAAAATGTGTTGCACTTTAGCCCACCGGAATCTTCTTAATTGGGTCAAACTCCACATTTTATCCTTTCTAACTAGTTTGCTATTTTTGACCATTAAGGTTCTTGACTAATAACGTTTAGTAGCAAACTTAATTGTTCATCTTTCTTTGGCCAATTCATCAATAGCAATCTTGATTAAGCTCATTATTTTTACATGCTAAAATATGTCTTTTGTACATGTTTGAGTAGATATTAAAAAGATCAAAACAGTTAGTATTAAAACGTGTTTGGAATATTGCACTTGACATAAATGGTTTTTACTTTCCCCTATGGCCTTGATCAAAACTTCATGATTGCATGATTATATGACAAAAGCAAGTCATAACTAAGGGTATTTAAAATCAAATCAAATTAATTAAACTGAATAAACTTGTAAAAAAATATGTCTAAATTGATTAACTCAGTGTTCAGTTTAACCAACCAATATGCTACTTTTGTGTGTGTGTGTGCGAGCACGCGCGCGCGCGCGCGCGTGTGTGTGAGAGGGAGATTTTTTTTTTAAAAAAAATTTTGTTCATTAAAACCAACAAATTTGGTTAGCATGCATTTTTTAAAGGAATAATGAAAAAGTATGCAATGAATAACAAATCAAAATTAGTTGTTCCACCTTTTATATAAGATTCAGTTTAATATTTACAAATAGTTAGTTAATTGTGTGGATAATGTATAATTGAGGGAGGAAATATGTTGTAAATTGTAAGGGGTTGTTTTCTCGAGAAGAAGAGAAGCAAGTTGACAATAGTAAACATTCCAAGTTATTATATCCCACAAATATCTTGAAAGAAGTTAAATCACCTAAAAAATGAAAAAAAAAAGTGAATATGAACTAACCTAAACCAAAACTAAATCTAATCAATCATAACTCAAAACTAAATAGAACCTCCATTTTGCAAAACCAACTAGAACAGTTCAATTTGGTTTTAATCAAAACCAAATCAAACTAAATTTTTGGACACCCTTAGTCATAACATAATCAAAATTGAATCAAAAGGAATCTTCAACACCCTTAGTCATAATATACTAATTCAGAAAAAGGTATAAATTAAGCTAACTTATTTTAAAATTTGGTTAAATAATATTCAATATGTTTTTTGTTTTTAAAAAATTACATTTGGTTTCTCTAAGGGATAAACAATAAAATAATGGTTGAATTACAAATAATTCCCCTAAATTTTGGGTTATGTGCAAAAATTTTTTTTGAATTTTTAAAGTTTGCAATAAATTTTCTTAAACTTTGAATAATATGTAAATAATCTTCCTAAACTTTGGACATATGCAGATAGTCTCCTTAAACTTTTGAATTATTTACAAATAACTCCTTAAGTTTTAAATTATTTGTAAATAACCTTCCTCATATGTCACTTTTTAGAAAGGTTATTTGTACATTTCTAAAGTTTAGAGAAGTTATTTGCATATATCCAAAGTTCAAAGGATTCTTTGTCAACTTTAAAAAATTAGAGGATTATTCACATATAACCAAAAATTCAAAGGGGTTATATGCAATTTTACCTTAAATAATTGGGTAAATTAGACTCTACTATTAGTGTTCAAATTACACAGTTTTCTTTTCTATTTTAAAAAAGTACACTCTCTCTTTCTAAAATCAAAAGACATGTTATATTATCCTCCCTATAATAAAAATATAAATTATAATTCTACCTATTTTGATTAAAACATCTTTATATTTATTACTTATATAATATAACAAGTATTAAATATATTTTTAATCAATATAAAATAATTACTTTTTGAACTTAATATAAGTTAAACCTCTAGTTTTCAACACAAAATAAATAACATTAAAATAGAAGTTTTTAAAATATTTTTTTAATAATTTATATATTGATAAAATAAAATAAATATTATTCTTGAGGATTTTTTGATCATGAAGGGAGATTTGTATATAATTTTATAATAAAAGAGAGGATTGTATAATTTAGGCATTTTTTAAAAGATGAAAAAGTAATTTATCTTAAATAATTTTATTTTTGAGAAAAATACATACAGTATAAAAGTTAATTTCATTAATAAAAGAATAAATTGGAGAAAGCACAGTGTAATTTTTAGAATAAAATAAATATAAATGCGGTTTAATTAAACCTAAACAAAAATTAGCATTATTTACTCTAGTGCAAGGTATAACAACCATTTTGACCCAAAAAAAAAAAAGGTTGTAACACACAGGAATATTGTTATTTAAATTTAATGAGAGCAACAATAGTGTCCTTCTATTAGTTTATTTATTGTAATAATATTTAGTTACTCTAGGTTTATTTTAATAATTGTATCTCTCTAATTATTTTTAAAAACAGTTGCTAAAAATAATTTTAAATTATTTGTTCTTAAGTTCATGAAATTTAGATCTTATGTCTCTTATATACTATGTTTAATTTCTTTAACTAATAATTAAAGGTATTATTAATCTAGTTGATGTAAAAAAATACTAAAAAAGGATTAAATTTTTTCATTTGACAAATAAATAAAAAATGCAATTAAAAACCACTGTTTATTAGGATAGTTTACAAATTAAACATTTTTTACATTCATATTTTGTGAAAAAAGTCAAAATCAATAATTTTGGAAGAGTTCAATTTCAATGATGAGAAATCAAAATCATTCACTTCACTTTCTAATTCTTTTAATTGGTAAGGAAAACTAACATATTTTTTAAAGTATATGTAATTAGATTATTTTAATCAATATAATACTAAAAATTTTAGTTAAATTTAATAATGCCTTATTAATCATTTTTTAAAAAAATTACTTTGCATGTCTTCTATTTAATTGAAAATTTTAACATAAACCCTTAAAAACTTATATCTAAATGTTTTACTTACATTAATCACAATTACTCTAATGATTATGGTTAAAGATGGAGAATGGCAATAACGGTGAAAAAGATGACTTAGTAGAAAAGAAAATTGCAACACTCAAGAGATGTAGGGCCCGTTTGGAATGTAAGGAAGAGCAAGGGAAAATTATTTTGTGATATCTATTTTGTCCTTATAATCATTACTCAATTATTATTTAACACTATCTATTAATTATTATTTAATTATAAAAAATAAAGGTAATAAAGTTATTTTTTATCTTCAAAATCATCTTTTCTCTTTTCCTTTTTATTTTTTTAACTTAACTTTTTAAGTACCAAACAAGCTTGTAAGAATGGTGAAAGTTTAGATTGTGATAGTTTGTCTCTCGTTGATACGATTTGGGGCCTATTTATAACTCATGAAATATGAGTTAATCAATAATTTCAACTAAGTTGATATAATTTTTTTAATTGATTGTGCTACTTAAAGCAATTAGCCATTAGAATTGCACTATTCAGAATAACTTGTCAATTGACAAAGTTGCATTATTCAAAGTAATTTACTATTTCAATACATTATATAGAGCATGGTAGAATTGAAGGTTATATAATTGCAAGCTTTTAGGCTTTAGTAATATGGATTGAACTATCTTAAATTTATGAGAATTTAAGTCCTGTATACCACCTATAATACTTACCAGAATCACATTTGAACTATATTATATGCAACTTACAACAAATAATGTCATTTTTCATCCATATATATATATATATATATGTATATCACTTTTCAAAAAAACATTTTTTTTTGGGGACAGTAGTAAAGTAATTGAGAATAAGGAGAGGCATGGGACCAATACACCAATCCTATGTTCTGCAAGGCCCACCAAACAGTGGCATCTCTTGTTCTTTCCAAAAATGAAAGGCGTTGTGTTGCTTTACTCATTCAATGCTAATGAATTAACAAAACGGTCATCTCATACTCACCAACTTGGTGGGAGAAGCATAGGATTCCATACCCTCACTTTTAAACATATATATATTCATTAATTTCACAAATTGAACTTATAGAACTTGTTATAATTTTTTAGTGACTCACGCATCTAATATAAATAGCTAACTTTATTATGTGAGATTCTTATTTTAAAAAATTGTTAGTTACTTACATTTAAATTAATCAATCCATTTTTAGGAGTTTATTACATATTATGAGAATTAATTATAAATTATAAACTAATTTTACAATAAAATAAAATCATAAAAGTTAGAAAGTTGGAGCATCATCTAGTTTGGGTGTGCGTGAGAATTAACCGTTAAAAAAAAAATCTATTGATTACAGGTTAAAAAAAATGCTCTGAAAAAAATCTTTTTTGATATTTTGTTAAAGATATGTTTTTGATTCTATATCAGAGTGAAGGTTTTATCTCCGCCGACTAAGTTTTTCACGTGTTATTTTCTCAATTTTAAGCAACATATACCATCAGATAATTAATAATTAAAAAGATTTGTTGAGATACAACATTTTTCTATTAGATATAAGCTATTACATAAATCAAACGATATCATAATAAATCTAATTAAATATTGGCCTATCTTGATACTTGGTCTAATATTATATTAGGTTTTATTTTCTAAGTCTGATCTCAGAGTTTGAAGAATCTAGTTTTCTTGGTTAGATAAACATTTTTTTTTAAAAAATTGATAAAAATTATAAAATAAATTTTTTATATAATTTATTATAAAATAATATTTTATCTCTAAAAAAATAAAAAATATATATTCATATAATTTTTTCTTTAAAATTAATTATATTAAGTTAAATTGATCAATACAATCAGTTCAAGCCTAATGTATTTATTATTATTATTATTATTTAGTTCGGCCTAACATATCCTAACGTAATCAAATGGTATCGGATTGACTGAGTTGTCAGACATCATGATGTTTTATCCAAACACGATGACTTTCTGTGGGCCGTAATGGCTAACACTTCAAAGTTTGCCATGAGTTTCATAAACCGGCTATTGAGCTTGTGGGATAGTTGAAATTGGAAGTACATTGTGATTAAAAAGAAATTCAGATCGCAAACGGTGAAAGGAGTTTTATAATAAAAGAATTAATGTTTGAATTTACAATATACAAATGGATGACTTTATTCGTAATATTTGTGATCGATCAATAATTACTTTTATTGGAAAGAAAATTTTCTCTTAAATATAAAGATAATTATGAGTATAAATTTGTGCAAAATCAGATCTGTCATTATTATTATTATTAAAAAATATATTACACTTTTTAAATAGAGGTACTTCTTGTCATTTTTTTTATTTTTTTGTTTAATTAAATATATAAATAAAATAAAATATTTATTTTTTTATATCATATCAATTATAATTATTTTATTCTACGAATTACCATTATTAAATCAAGTACGCAATTTAGAAAGCACCATATGACAAAGAGCAGTGAAATATTTGCCTAAGGCGGCTGCTTATCTAGTCACTTGAAAGTGAAAAAAAGTGAGGGTCCATTTTTGACGACGAAACAGGTTAAGAAAATCATGAAAGCCGCCATTGAAGAATTTGTCACAGAATATTGACTAACACCTTTGTGAAAACAACTTTCAAGCCTAAGATATGGCCACACCCCATAAAGAAGAGAGACATCACTGCTCAATTTATTTAGTTTGAAAGTTTTTTCAAATAAGAAAGAAAAACTTTAACAATTTAACTATAGATTTTTTTTTTCAAGAATAACAGAAATATAAATATCAGTATAAAATATACTCTATTATTAGAATTTACATTAATGCTAAGGTTATAATATAGATCCTATGACTAAAGAGTAGCCAATGAAGTCATATAAGAATTATGTGAAAAGGTAGGGTTGATTATAGGCCTGTTGAAAATCAAACCAAATTGATTAGGTCAAATTAATCTAAAATTGATCAAAATCAAAGTAAGTAAGCCTAAAATTAGTTTTTATTATGTCAAAATTGGTTCAATTGTTGATTTTGAATAACTAAACCAAAGTTATATGAAAGATTTTTTCATCCTCTTAACACCAATGTTAATATTGTTAAATTTTTTATTAGAAATTAGAAATTGAATATTTAATATAAAATTATACTTTGCAATCTTTTATGACTATTTGTATAATTTTGAGCCTCACAAATATAGAGAAAATACTTGTAGATATAGCACTTTTGAGAATATAGGCAGAGATGCAAAAACTTTATTATAAGCATGAATCAAATCCAAATCAAATTAATTGTATAAAAAATCAAATAAGTGTTTCTTTTTAAAAAATTAACTTGTTTGATTCAGTTTGATTTTAGTTTAAAATTGAATTAACCCAAGTCTTTAAACATTCTTAGCTATTTGTTTGAAACTTTATATGTCTACTATTTTTTTATTTGAAAATTTAAGTTATATTATTTCTTTTGTGCATATAAAAATTAATAGTATTTAGTTAGTCCATAAAAACATTAAATTTTAGACCCTAGTAATTACGTTTATTATAAAGAAACTTATCTAAAGGAGCTTATTTGAAAATTTGTCTAAACTTGTGATGCATGAAAAGAAAATTATTCAATAAAATGTTATGATTTCGAGCACAATTAACATAATCCATGGTTAAAGGTTATGATTTCAAACCAAGTGCATGTTTGTGATAGAGATGAATTGATATTACAAATTAGCCATAAAAAAAATATTTAATAAAACGTTATGTGGGTTAAATAGGAGAATGTTATAGTTTTTTTTTCTTAAATAAATCACTATGTGATTTAGAAGAAATAAACAATATCTAAGTATAATTAAGATCTCTAAATTAAAATTTTATATGTTTTCTCCTCTATATTATATATATATATATATATAAAATTCAAACATCATATATGTTCGAGGTCTCTTACTCGCAACCAAGCCTTAAAAAAGTTGGCAAGTCCCGAGACAATTGCACTTTAGGTTAGATTTTGTTCAGAAAGGCTATTTCTCTTTTATGTATATGATTCTTCTCAATCGGTGTTTTTTTTTATTAAAGATTAAATTCAAAAAAATATATTTATTATTAAGTTCTTTAATAAAAATATAATGTATATAAAAAACTTATTAAAGGATTTAATCATGTGATGTTAAATTGTAAAATTAATATATTTGTAGTAATTATTAAAAATATGATGATATAAAAATATAGAAATCATACTTAATCTTTTAAAACCATATTAAAAAATCTTTTTAAATGTAGTGTTTAGTCGAACAAGATTTTAATTTTTTTTGTGATAGTACAACAAGACTACAAAAGTAACATTTTATAAATTAAAACATTTGGAATGAACTTTAATCAGTCCAAAAATTTTCAATTTAAAATTGGAACAAAGATTATGTGACTTTTACTGAGTGCAACTTCATTTCTTCCGAGGTTTAAGCCAGTAATTGAATAATAATGTCATTATCCGAAGGTCAATTTCAACCTAGAAAGATATAAATTAGTGACGAGAAAATTATAATTAAAAATCTTGAATAAAAATATTTTTATTAAGAAATTTTAAATTTTAAAATTATTTTAAAAAATTAAAAAAAAACAATTTGAATTATATAAAAAAATTATAATTAAATATTTTAAATTATTTTTTTATTTTTAAATCTTTTAGAATGATTTTTAAATTTTTAAATTTTCTAATATAAATATTTTTAATTTAAAAAGTTTAACTATAATTTTTTTATTAATTAAGTTTGAGAGATAAGGCAGTACAATAATTGCCAAATCAGCCTAATAGGACAAAAGCTATTCCCCATTCTCCCCTTTTCCAATTATACACCGTGGCATTTCCAATTCCCAGCAAAGGCACATTCTCACAAATCACGAACTCTTTCTTATTTTACCAAAATCTCCCCCAATTCCACTTCATTTTACCCCTCACCCTTTCCTACCAAATGTTGGGTTCACATTTTAGATATTTGTATTTTTTTTAAAGCTTTAGAGTAAGAATAATTTTAGATTAATTTACATGTTAACCATGGTTAAATTTTTTATTAGATTATTGTAGAAATACACTGCCATATTAAGTTAATATATTTTAGGAAAAAAATTTTTGTAAGTGCATTAAATATTTGTAATGATGGAGTTATATGGTATTGAATGTGAGTAGATGCCCTTTCAATTTTTTCTTAATATATGTATTATAACATTTTGATATTGTGTTCTCTCTTTTTTTTCTTTTTAAATTTTTGAAGTCAATGAACCCTTACACTTATATATTTCTTACATGATTGAGTTATGCAATTTTTTATTATTTAAAAAATAAAAAATATTGTTATCTCACCAATCTAGGGTCGTAATTTCACCAGATACATAACTTTAATATGCTAATATCCAAAATAATAAATGTTACCTAATATATTAAAATGTTAAAAAACAACACATTTTTAGATGATATCTCATAAAACTAAGTTATGAGAACATCATATGATATCTCTTTTAATTTTTATAAAATATAAATATGTTTTTTATAGCAATTCTTTTATTAAATATAAATATCTTAAATATTGTAACTTTCATATGTTATAAAAGGTAAAATATTAAAAAAAACTTTGATACACTATTTAAAAAAAAAAAAAACTTTGATATACACTTCGCCCACCTACCATGGGCAATATGGTCATGACGGC
Organism: Erythrophleum fordii; assembly: GCA_032878935.1. Taxonomy (NCBI): domain Eukaryota; kingdom Viridiplantae; phylum Streptophyta; class Magnoliopsida; order Fabales; family Fabaceae; genus Erythrophleum; species Erythrophleum fordii. The sequence goes on along the minus strand of JAVQMF010000056.1, from coordinate 10,412,300 downwards.
AAACTCATCCGCACGCCCACGTTCCTAATCAAAAAGCGAGCCAACGAAGTGCCGAGATTACCCTTGCAGTAGACGAATGCATGAAGGAAAGAAAAGGGTGTTTAGGTAATATCAAAGGAAGAATGGATGATGACGCAGACGTAGATGATAAAATAGAAAGAAGGAGCGTGAGCGTTCCACGCAAAAGCATACAAAGGAGGGCTAAAAGAGAAGAGAGAGAAACACAGACCGTTTGAGTTTGAGGGACGCTAACATCGGACTTGAAATCCACAATTCGCCGGAATTTGGGAACTGGTTTTGCTTCCGGACTGTAGGGTTCTTGTCTAAAGCCAGAAGAAACTTGTTGAGTTTTCGCCACCGAGTCTACTTTCGTTCGAGATTCTCGACCGATTGCTTTATGAAGTTGAATTCGGAACCTGCAATTCTGGGTTTCGAAGAGGTGTTGGAGTTCAATTTAGGACCTAGAGGTTTGGGTTTTGTCGAGAAATTTTTGTTGTGATGTTTACGCCGCAGAAGTTGTGGTCGCTCACACCCAAGAGGGGGACTTGGTCGGGTCCAAAGCCCGACTTGGGTCCGAAGTCTGGTGAGGGAACCGCTTCTAAGGGAAAGAGTGTTGCTTTCATTGACGCCAAGACGCCGGCTTCTGGTTCTGTTCATGAAAATGGGGACGACGGATTAGTGGGATCCGGTGGAGCAGCCATGGATCGGGAAGTTTTGGTTGAGAGAATTTCCAGTCTTGAAAAGGAGGTCAGTCAAGTAGTTACATTCATACCTATGAAGCACGAAAAATTCCAAAATAAATAAATAATTTAGCAGTGTTTCTTGTTAGAAACAGTGACGCTTCAAATTGCACTTACGCACTTCAAATTTTGTTGCGTGTCAGTGTCTGTGATATGCCCTTTGATTGTCCATGCTTTTTGGGTTACATTGAATATGTATCTTATATTTTCTTGATGTTGGATGCTTTACTTGTTTAGCTGTTCAATTACCTCCAAAATTTAATTTGCTGTGGTACCGGGAATATATAAAATTTTGGGAAGAGAAGAAAGCACTGAAGTTGCTTTTTTTTTTTTTTTGTAGATCAAAAGTTGACTACCTTTCGACTTTGGATTTGAATTTTTTGGTCGTAAAATTCCTTCATTAAAACTAATTTACTTATCCTAGATAAATGAGAGCTTAGTTTTTCTGAAACTGAAAACTTAACCTGATCCTCTTTGAAGTGCGCAAAAGAGTATTATTATTATTTATTTATTTTTCAAGTCTTTTGATTACTTAGTTTGGTTGCGGAAACAAAAAAACTAAAATTCTGTTTTTTTTTGGGGGGGGGGGGTTGTTATGTTGATCCAAGAACATTGCTTGGTTATGTTAGTCCATGGTAACCTAGCTACCTCAACCCTGCTGTCATTAGATTAGTTCACGAATATCTCTTTTATTTTTTTCTTTTCTTTTTCATTTGCTAGGAAAGTCAATTTTTGGAAAAACTTTTGACGTGATTGATATAAGAGATAGTTTCTTCATTTCTTGTGTTACGGTGGATTAGCACAAGTAGCCATCTGATCTTATATTGTTTGCTCTTTGTGGGGAATCATGATTGTCTTTCTAATTTTGAAGACTTTATTTATGTTTGGTTTTAGAGGTTTGGGTAGCAATTAAAGAGACGAATATGTGCAGCAATGCACAATTTTAAGGACTAAGCATTATGCTTAAAATGTGTTTCTTAAATTAGCTCAATGCTATTTGAAACAGGAGTGACTATTCTGAGGAACTGAGCATTATTCCTAGAAATTCATTCATCTTGGGATGTTTTAATTTTCTTTTTCAAGGTTGTTATTGGGCCTTTCTGTTTGATATTTATTTTGTTTTAAATATTTTAACCTGATTATATGTTTTTGGCCCAGCTTTATGAGTACCAATTCAATATGGGGCTTCTATTGATTGAGAAAAAGGAGTGGAACTCCAAGTTGAAAGAGCTAAGTAAGGATTTACAAGAAGTGAAGGATGCTCTTGAACAAGAAAAATCGGCTCATTTAATTGCTATATCTGAGGCTGAGAAACGAGAAGAGAACCTGAGGAAGGCCTTGGGCGTCGAGAAAGAGTGTGTGCTTGATGTAAGATTTCTTAATACATACTGTTTGCATAATCTGTTCTTTTGATGGTGAAATATTGACCTCATGGGTGATCTGTATGTCATTGTATTTTTTATCGTTGTTATTAAAGTATGGCTATTGCTTGCTAATATTTGGACATGTACATACCAACAGCTTGAGAAGGCTTTGCGAGAAATGCGTGCTGAGCATGCAGGAATCAAATTCACAGCAGACTCAAAGTTGGCTGAAGCAAATGCTTTAGTAGCTAGCATTGAGGAGAAATCTTTGGAAGTAGAGGCCAGGTTACGTGCTGCTGATGCAAAGCATGCAGAAATGAACAGGAGGAGTTCAGAGATGGATAGGAAATCACAAGACTTGGAGGCCCAGGAATCTGCACTTCGAAGGGAACGCTTATCATTCATTGCAGAGTATTTCCAATGCTGTTTACTGTTATTTTTTTCATTGTTAAAAATTTTAATCAGTTTACACTTGGCATCTGTTTAAATTATACTTATTTTGATTTATGGCAGGAGAGAAGTGCATGAGAGTACATTGTCTAAGCAGAGGGAGGACTTGCGAGAATGGGAAAAGAAACTGCAGGAGGGAGAGGAGAGGCTAGCAAAGGGTCAAAGAATTCTCAATGAAAGAGAGCAGAGAGCAAATGAGACTGACAGAATATTGAGGCAGAAAGAGAAGGAACTTGAAGAGACACAGAGGAATATTGATGCAACTAATGTGACCTTGAGAAGCAAAGAAGATGACATAAACAGCAGGCTTGCAAATATAAATCTAAAAGAGAAGGCAAATTTTTGGATTTCTGAACTATTCTTTGGACATTACTTTGTTAATTATCGAATTATGTTTTTTATGTGTCAAATGTCAATATTCCTCTGATGCAGGAGTATGATGCAATGAGAATGAACTTGGACCTGAAAGAGAAGGAGTTGTATGTGTGGGAGGAAAAACTCGATGACAGAGAAAAAGTATGTTAATTTACTTCATCTTTGTTAATGGGAAATTCTGGAGATGAATGGTCATTGACCTATGTAAATGTCTTGGCCATCTTGTTTGTGTTACTATTTTGAAACTTCTGGTCATTCAAAAGTTAGCATAATGGTTGGGTTTTGAACTCTTATATGTATGATTTAAATGATTTGGAAATTGGAACGACGATACTGTATTGTTACACCTATGGAAAATTTTAATGTTTCAATCAGAAGCCTTGGTAGTTATTATTGAGTGGTATGTCCGTAATACTATTTATACTCGTCCCTTACTTATTGATAAATATATCTTGTACTTTTTGTAGGTTGAGATTCAAAAGCTTCTTGAGGAACACAAAGTTACACTTAATGTGAAAAAGCAGGAGCTTGAGGTGGAATTGGATGAAAAAAGAAAATCCTTTGAAGCTGGACTACAGAATAGATCGGTGGAACTGGAAAAGAAAGAAGCTGAAATCAACCACATGGAGGAGAAAGTTGCAAAGCGTGAACAGGCGTTGGAGAAGAAAACAGAGAAGCTCAGGGAAAAAGAGAAAGAGTATGAATTGAAATTGAAAAGTTTGAAAGAAAGGGAGAAGTCTATTAAGTCTGAGGAGAAGAACGTGGAGAAGGAGAAAGGACAAGTAGAAAGTGAGAGGGAGAGATTGCTCAGTATTAAGGCTGATGTTGAGAAGATAAGGGCCAACAATGAAGAAGAGCTTCTGAGGATACATGAAGAGACAAATCGTCTTAAAGTGACGGAGGAGGAGAGGTCAGAATATGTGCGCTTGCAGTCAGAATTAAAACATGAAATTGATCAGTACAGGCTCCAGAAAGAACTGCTTCTGAAAGAAGCTGATGATTTGAGGCAGCAAAAGGAGACTTTTGAGAGAGATTGGGATGAGCTGGATCTGAAAAAAGCAGATGTTGAGAAAGAGCTGAAAAATGTGATGAAACAGAAGGAAGAAATATCTAAACTACAACAATTTGAAGAAGAAAAGTTGAAGAATGAGAAGCAGGCCACTGAGGATTACATACAAAGGGAGTTGGAATCTCTTAAATTGGCTAAAGAGTCATTTGCTATTCGAATGGAGGATGAGAAGTCTGACTTAGTTGAAAAATCTCGAAGTGAGAGGAACCAAATGCTTCTGGATTTTGAGCTGCGGAAAAGAGAACTTGAAGCTGATATGCAGAATCAGTTAGAGCAGAAGGAAAATGACTTTTTAGAGAGGAAGAAGTTATTTGAGGAAGAAAGAGAGCGAGAATTAAGTAATATTAATTACTTGAGGGAAGTAGCTCATAGAGAAATGGAGGAAGTGAAAGTTCAAAGACTTAAAATAGAAAAGGAAAAACAAGAAGCTGCTGATAATAAAAAGCATCTGGAAAGGCAACAGTTGGAAATGCGAGAGGACATAGATGTTCTTGTTGACCTTAATAGTAAGCTGAAAAATCAGCGGGAGCAATTCATAGAAGAGAGACGGCGTTTTATTGATTTTGTTGAGAAACTCAGGAGTTGCCAGAATTGTGGCGAAATGGTCTCTGATTTTGTGTTGTCTGATTTACAATCCTTAGCTGAAATTGAAAATGTAGAGGTGCCTTCTCTTCCAAAACTGGCTGATGATGTTGTGCAAGTTAGTCCTGATGAAAATCTGGTCTCAAGCCAAAATGCTGGGGTGTCACTTGCAGCTGAGTCAAAATCTCCTGTCTCGGGTGGAACAATGTCTTGGCTGCGTAAATGCACCTCTAAGATTTTCAAAATCTCCCCAGGTAGGAAGATCGAGTCTGAAGATGTTTGTGCTTCAAGAGATGTGGCAACTTTGTCTGTTGAGAAAGGTAAAATCGAAGAATCATCAGGAGGAATTCCTGGCCCTGAAAAGGAAGCAGAGTTATCATTTGCAATTGTAAGTGATTCTTTTGTTGTCCAGAGGAGCCGATCTGACAATGACCTCAGAGAGGCTGAAGCTGAACAAGATCTATCCATCGACAATCAGAGCAATGTTGACAGCAAGGCACCAGAAGCTCCAGAAGATTCCCAGCTTTCTGATTCAAAGGGTGGTCAGCAGAAACCTCGCAATAGAGGAAGGTCCAGAATAAAGCGTACTCGCTCTGTGAAAGCTGTTGTCAAAGATGCTAAGACCATACTTGGGGAATCCTTGGATGAAGATGGGACTGAATATCCAAATGGAAATGCTGAGGATTCAGCCAATATGAATTCTGAGATGCAGAAACCATCCGGTAGAAGAATGCCAGCTAATGTAAGGAAACGAAACCATGTTCAAACATCTCAAATGACTGAGAGCAAAAATGATGGTGATGTAAATGAAGGACATTCTGATAGTGAAGTACAAGGGCAACACAAAAGGAGGAGACAGAAGGCTGCTCCTCCTTTACGCGAGCCTAGATATAATTTGAGACGACTCAAAGCGTAAGTACTTTATTCTGATTAATATATGTAGCAATGGATTACGTACAGGGAGTTAATCTGACCTTATCTTGCTCTGTTGGAGAAGAAGAAAAATAAAAAACAAAAAAGGAAAAAGAAAGAGAGCGAATTAATCAATGCACATTATTTTGATGTTCATATTATATGGATGTGAATAAGTTTTTCTTTAATTCATGATTTTGATTCAGCTTACGAAAGTAATCTTTGCACACTGTCATGTAGGATTTCTTAGCATTCTGATTCTAGGCTTGACTTGAACCAAATTTGGATCCAAGAATGCTTAATTGCTTGATCTTTGGCATAGATTATCTGCAATATATTTCTTTTTAATTTTTATTAGACCTATAATTTTCTTTTAATTTTTATAATTGATAGCTGTAAAAAATTTTTTGAGCTTTTTCGGTCTACTTACGTGTGGATGCACACTGAATTGCTATAGTGGAGCAGCAGCCACATCTGGCAGAGCCTTGACTGGAGGTGGTAGCAAAGAAAGTGAGGGAGAGATTGATCGTGTAAAAGATACAGAGGATGCAATTTTTCACTCTAAAACTTCTTCGCCTTCAATGGCTGTTACTAATGAGACTGGTGGGCGCATACATCTTGTGCAGGTGAGCATAGTGCATGGCATTTTAAGCTCGCACGGCAATGCCTCTTTTTTTTCCTTTTATTTCCCTATTTTTTTCCCTTTTGTTTTTGATATATTTTTTAGAATATTATTGATCTTTCAACCATTGAAAGTTTGGGATTAAGAATAAGCTCTAAATTTAATGAAGTTTGGGATATTTATTTTAATGTGAGTCTGCATGTGTTCCAGTCTGAGAAAATTGTGGAGATCCAGGATGGCTATGGTGAAACGACAAGGAATGCAGCCAACAATAGAGTCTTGAGTGAGGAGGTGAATGGAACGCCGGATGATGCTGAGGAGCATGATGCTGAGTATAGGAGTGAATCCCATGGCGAAGATGCTGGTGGAGCTGACAATGAAGATGATGATGAAGACTATGAACATCCTGGTGAAGCTTCTATAGGGAAGAAGCTTTGGAATTTTTTTACGACATAATTCTTTGCTCCCTCTTCCTTATAATGCAGCTTTGGCTTAGGTCTTTGACCTCATCAACCTTTTAGGCATGATGTTATTGGTAGTCTGATGGGTAGTAGTTTGTATTAACAATTACAAACAGGAATGTAAGTTGTAAACACGAAAGTTCCTAGGAGTCAGGAGGGGTGATTGGATTTTTCTACCTTTTTTTTTTGTGCTCATTTTTATTTAGGGTCAAGGACATTTGGACCCTATGTACTTGTTGACAGTTTTAGGCATTGAATAGTAGTCTTCAGTGTAGAGTGGAATTTTAGCTGCCTCCTTCCATTTGGAAATTGATTATTGTATCAAAATGTTTTAAAATCTTTCCTCCTGAAATGTGAGTTTAAGTGCTCTCCCAGCAGTTGACCTGCTGCCCCTTCAAGATATAGTTGGAGGAGGAAAAAGAAGAAAAAGACCTGGAAGTTTTTAGATGTGTGATGGGGTTTTTTTAAATCATTCTTTTTTGTGTGAAGAAGTAAAAAATATTAGTTATAAGTTTTTATTAAAAATGATAATAAATGCTATAAAAGTGTATTTAAGTTGTCTGAATATAGAATCTTGTAGCGAAAGTCGGTGAATGCCATGTTCTTTTCTTCGGTAAACGAATGTTCTTTTTATTTTTTTGTGGAAGTAAAATTGTGGTAATTGTCAACGCTAATTTTATAGAGATGTCAAACTTTGATTGAGCTCTCAGTCCATATCATTGGTCAAACGGGGCAATCCTTTTAATGATAAAATTTATTAAAGCATAATTATTATTTATCAATTAAACAAAAAGTATGAATTAAACTTAGGCTATGTTTGGTATGTAAAATGCAATGTAAAAGGTGATATAATATTTTTTTGTAATATTTATTATATATTTGTAATTATTATTTAATATAAAGGTCATTTTTCACAAAATAAATTCTCTTCTGTGTAGGGGATCATGTTTTGCCTACTCGTGCTTGGATTCCTCACTCATTCTAGGTATGAGCAAGTCTTGGGATAGGTTCTAAATCGTCAAGATTTGTTTTAGATATTCTAAATTTTAAATTTTAAATTTTTTATTTAAATCATGAATTTTTTTAAAATTTATAATTGAAAGATTATTTTTGACTTGTGTTCTACTTCTTTTAAAATTAAAAAAAAATTTGAAGGGTTCAGATCAAGATGAACAAGGAATCTGTTTTGGTGCCTATTCCTGTGCAAAAAAGGTTTTAAAAAATTGAAGTTTAAAAAAAAAAAAAAGGGGGGGGGGGGGGGGGAGTCCACCCTATATTGGGAGGCATAACACACAACATGGATCCTTTACACAACAGAAGATCCGTGCTCCATTTCCCATTTATTTTATTCAATTTTTTTAATCTTTTTATATACTTAACATTATATTCTACCAGACATAATAAAGCACATTATATATTATAATAAATTAATAATTTAATTGTTAGATAAATTGTGTTTAAAATTTGTTTTAAAACCATTTTAATTATTCATAGATAAAATTTTTCTCACTTTAATGTCTTATAAAACATTCTTCTAAATTTGGTTTCAATGATTACTGTCAGTAATATTTTCCACCATTTTATGGATTATAAAAATAACAAATGCAATAATATGTAATATATATATATATTTCACAAGTTACTGATAAATCAGAATTATATAATAATATAATTTTCTATGTCTCAATTTATTTCACTCCCCCCCCCCCCCCCCCCCAAAAAAAACCCTACAAAAAATAAAAAAAAGAGCCAATGGTAAAAGAAGAAAAAAAGAGAGAAGAGGAATAGGTAAAAGGAAAAAGAAGATAGGGATCAGAAACAGAACAACATGCAGACGCATTGTCCGCGGTAGGTACTTTTACAGCACGTGGTTCAATAATCTTTTTAAAGCTTTATTTTTGAATATGATAGAAGCTATTTAAAAATTATAATTGAGAGGATAACAATTTAATTATAAAAAATTATAGTTTAAAAATTTTAACTATATTATTTAATTAAAAATTTTAAATTATAATTTTTTTCACAAATAAAATTTTTATCCTTTTAATTATAATTTTTAAATGTCATACATAATTTTTTAATTCCTTAAAAAAATGTTTTTGTCCTTAGTACACCATCTGCATAATATTCATTATTGCAGACGATCTACATTCAAACAATATAATTTTGTATGATGTGAATAAATGCCAATGGTAAAAAAATTAGACATATATATAATTTTTTATATTTTTATTATTAAAATTTTTAATTAAAATATAATAAATATAAATTTTTAATCAAAATATAACAAGTATATAATGTTTCAATAATAAGTGTATATTTTTTACAAAGAAGGAATTTTTTAATTAAATCATATACTTATTATATCTTAATTAAAAAAATTTAATAACAGAAATATATTAAAGTGCATATAAATTTTTTATGATCAAATATGGTATATAATGATAACTTAGCAATTTGTCAGAAGATATTATGATTTTATTAAGAGTGGACAGATAACAATATGTTATTGATAAAAATTTTAACTATAATGAGCTAAATTGACATATGAAAGTTGAGAAAGCCTGCATCTGAAAAAAATCAAGACGAGGTCTAGTCTTGCTTTTTCACAGACAAGAATAAAAACCAGGTAATACATCATTCTTTAGTCGGTGGAAGAGGAAGGACTACCCAAAGCATATATAAACCACAAAAAAAAAGGTGCAATTTAGTACAAAAAGAAAGCAAAACGAAAATTAACATTATGAGAAACCTTGAAGAACTATAAGCCATTTTAAGCCACGCTTTGTCCTAAACCCCTTTCAGAACCTCTCCCCAAAAGATTTTAAAAAAAAAATTAAGAAAACAGAATTACTTATACTCCAAGGGCACATATATCTCGCTAGTAATATTTCTGTCAGCTAAAACGTCAAGAGGACGCTACTATGCTAACTGGCTTCTGTTCAACAACTTATTTATTTATTTTCCTCTCTAATATAAACTAACAAAACTTTCAGCTCCATTAGCTTCTCACTGTACAAATCATTTACCCAAGCTTTAGACAGACTGTACACTAGCCTACTTCAGTTAATCCTATTTAATATATACTTCGGTGGTTAAATATGACCAACGACCTCCATTGCTATCCCCTCGCTGATCCTACGACTGCAGCTCTACGCCGAGATTCAGATTGCTGTACTAACCATTCTGCATGCTTCTTCAAATCCCTGCAATATTAACATAATTAAGCAATGACTATATATGCAACTAAGCAAAAGCTAGCCACAAATTAACCGTTGTGAACTTGAAATGTTACATACATGCACCGTGGGATGCGACATTCCGAGTCCCTACAATTCCTTGAGTGTAGACTTAGCCCCAGCCATGCCTTCTCACAATGTCGGCAACCCCCAGAAGCTCTAACAGTGCACCTACTAGCATGGGAAAACAGCTTTTTAATCTGAAGACAGTTTGGATAAGAGCATGGTTGACTTATAGTTGAGTGACATCGAGATGCGTGCTGTAGAACTTCCAGAAGTTTCTGTGTCTGCATGATCAAGTGCATGGCAAGTCAGAAACTGCGTATATTGTGACAGAAAACAAAACGCAGGTGGGGGTAAACTGCATAGTTAATTGTCTTAAGAAAGTAGGTCTTCATGCAACATGTTTCATTTTTTTGCCAGCATAGTACTATTAATCCAATTGCAGTTCTGATAAATAGAGTTTCTTTACCATTCCTCATTACTTACGAAAATCCAAGTTCCAGCCTTTAGTACCCATAGCTTTAATTTTACAACCAATGAGTGAATATTAATCTGGTTAAAATGGTTGATCAACTTAACAATCAAGCCAAAAAAAAAAGTCATATTTACCAGGACAGTTTTCTGCTTTAACCCTTGATTCCCTGACCGACAATGAGCTGTTGAAGAACATTGTCTCAACTTGTGTTCATGGCAATTAGCACCTTTCTCCTCATAGCATGCTGAGCAGATGGACAACTGTGGACAAAACTCACATTGCCAACTCAGCTGGAACACATTGTCTTTATTGCAAATGCTACATGTTGTACCTCCAGTAAGCAAAGTAGGAATCTTAAGATGATAGAGGATCATCATTGAGGAATGCTTGGCACGACGGAGTGTGTCAAACTGAAATTGATTCTGTTGGCAGAAGCTCAAAAAATTATGCCTATTCTCAAATAAATCATTGTCCAGGATAATATCATTCTCCTTAGTATCACAAGGGATATCATCCACGACGACCTGATGAGCAAGCAATTCAAAAATGTCATATTCAATGGAAACCTATGTTGAATGAGCCAAACTTGTCAACTTAGCTTTTACTTGGAGAGTCACCTGGCAGAGTGTATGCTTCTCCCCACTAATTGAAATATGTGTGTCAGCACTATGGCATCTAAAATAATTATAGGAAAGTAAATGAAAGTCAGCACATCTACTTATTCCAATTGTCAATACTACTCAATATTAACAAGAACAGTGCAAACCAACGCAGTCTAAAAGTAAGAAAAAAGCAGTACATAGTGAAGGAGTAATTTTTCTTTTTTTTGGTTGTTGTGCTTTGGGGGCCGGGGGGGGGGGGGGGGGGGAGTAGAAACCAAGAGGTGCACAATCATTTCAACTTGCAATACATCTATGACTGAAAGGAAAAAAGATAACACCAAGTCATTAAGAAAATCACGAACATACTCTCATAATTAATCGATGTATCCACAATTCAGTGTCTTGCATATCAGCATCAAGTAAAGGAAATTTTCATTTAAAGTTCCAGGTGGAAACGATGGCAGTGAGAGTTATTAAATTAAGCTAAATTGTATGTTCAGTAGCCAAAGAGGGAGATAGACTTTGCTAAACGGCTTTTAATGAATAATTGGTTTATTGAGGGTATGTTATAGCGGCAATGGTAACCTAAGGACAGATTGCTAAGGCTGGGCCTAGGTTGAATATATATATTAGAACAGTGTATGACACACTTTAAAATGACACTCCAACTTTACAAGCTTTTCCTGTAACGAAACTACGGATGAATAAAATTAACGAAATCTAATTGTTTATGTAATATTCCGATCTACTGATACAAGTTATCTGCATCTTCAAAATAACAATTATTCTGTACTGTGAACAAAGGTTATGTGGACCCACTTAGGCATGGGTTTGATTGTGCATTTCAAAGCTGCTTCTTAAAGTTAATGATAAAGTCACAAGCACAACAAATTATTACGTCAATGATGGTATTCCGTTGTAATTTTCAAACAAGTTTATGCAATTTTTGTGTTTGAAGAATAAGAACTAAAACGCACAAGTAGCTTCCAAGCAATACTTAAACATAGTCATAAAATTAAAATGAAATTCCATTGACATATTTGTCATAAATTTGTAATTTTTATCAAAACTTCAGAAATAGCTTTTGCAAGAACAGGCAATGCCAAATCTTTCTCAACACTTCAGATAAAGTTTTAATTGATGCATACACAGCATTTATTTATTTTTTTTTAAAAAAGCAGTACAATGAAGAAAAGAAACTCTGGCCACTTTCGTGAGGAACTCATCTTTCTTACAACATCAGATCAATCTTTAGGTTATACAAGAACCGACTCATTAAGGCCACTAAATAAAGGACCCTAGTATGGAAGTCTGACCTACAAACAACATAAAACAAAATACTACAAAGCAACATAAATCATGCCTTGTTAACAATGTCAGATTCTATTAAGATGAGGCAAAACAAGCAAAAACACATGCATGAGCATGACTAAAATAAGAGGTAGGAGGAGAGGAGAGAAACAGTCCCACGTAAGTTCTTTGTTTGTCATCACTACCTTTCGCACTCCTGGTATTTCTTGCACTGCCCGCAAAACCATCGCTTTCCAGATAATATCAGCCCATGGCAGTGCGTGCATGCATACTGCAGGTGGACTATCATGAAGTCTTCCTTGACGGGTAATATAGTTTGGCCCAACTAAGAGAGATAGGGTGATGAAAGGAAAATGAAGATATCAGACTACACTTTCAAAATATGAAGTATTAAACAACCCATATTTAATAATTTTGAACTCTGAAATGCTGAAATTTTTCTACCAACAATAATATAGTAACTTCAATTTACAAACAAATCATATGCACAAAAATATTCCTCTGTATCAAATTTAAATAAATTATGAATCACTAGAACAGCAGCTGCATCCAGAAGAAACAACATTCTTCTTTTGTGGCCATGATCATTGCCTAATAAGCTGCCTTTGGTCCAGGGGTGTTTCTCTAACATGCTTTCTTTTTGAGGTCCTTAACTTTGTTTCACTCTAACACCTCATATCCAACACTACCCAATGAAAAGCTTAGATTCCAACAAAATAAAGCCTGAATTAGATCCCACATTTCAACAGTCTTTGACAAACCATGACACTTTGATTTACCCTCCAAAAGAAATTAAAAGGGGAGGGGGTGAGAGACAAAAATCTGCACAAAAGTACAACAGGCAGAATAAACCTAAAAAAAGACCCTGAGGACAGCATGCAGCTTTCCAAATCCAAGAAGTTCACAACTTGGCTCCCTAGTTTCATTTAGGTGACTCGGTTCAAGTTACTCCATGCCTCAACATGCAAAATTAACATTGACTGTTCCAGTTCTTACAAATCATGCATGACTTCCATCCCATTAAGCATCAAAAGACCATATTATGATCTAAGGCCTAAATCTTAAAATCACTTTAGAGTCTCATTTGCAACCAGTTCAAGCTCACATAAATTGCTCCGGTAGTTTAGATGTTCGAAGCTAACTAAGCAACTACTTAGGCAGTCTTATATGAAGACCTACTATACAAATGAACAAAGGTGGGAGACAAGATAGACTTACTTTTTGCATCACCAGAATGTCTTTAGTGGTACCTTTAGAAGGATTTGTATGTCCCATTGCCTTTAGAGCTCTTTTGGTCAATACTTTCTTCACCTTTCTTTCATACGCTCCTTTACTCTCTTGTTCAATGTTCCCGATTAGATCCATAGCAGCACCAGACCAGTAGTCTCCATCAAAATATGGCAAACGAGCAGCTGTTACCTTGGAGTCACATTTTCCAGCAGGAACAAAAAAATGATCATAGATATTCGTAAAACCAACTACAATATTTTCTTCAGTAGCCTTTCTTAGCATTGAATGATACCTGCATAAATTGAACAGACAATGTACATACCCAATAATTATGAACAGCAAGGATCACAAGTGAACATGACACACACACACACACACCCCCCTAAAGATAGAGAAAGATAGACACACCAGTGCCTTAGTTTATCACTCTTTGGAGTTTTCTGACTCTGAGGATGGCAATATAGTACATAATCTTCCCCTTTTATAGGAGGACATGCCCATATGTAACACTTTTCAAAACCTCGTTTCTTGCAAAATTCAAGGTATCCAATCTGAGGATAGCAAAGCCAAAACGCAGAACAAATGTAAGGAGTCAGTGTCAATTCTGATAGTTTAATTAACTTAGAATATAAACTTGAAGGGATATACAGTCTCACAAAAACTGGGAAAAGGAATCTATGAGCAACCTACCAATATTTCATGATACACAAACGTACGAAGAGCTTCTCCTGTCACGGTCTCTCTTTGAGGCCTAAAATGCTTAACAGAATCAAGATATGAGATGTACACACAGCGTCGATTTGGGTATCCACAATCTGAGCCAAACTCCTGGACATACATTCCATAAATACATATATCTACTCCCTCAATCTTCTGGAACAAAAGAATAACCTGCAACAGCAAGTAATGCTGATACTTCTTTCAAAAAATAATGACACAATAGTGGTTATATAGGGAGAGGGCTAGTCCTGCAGAAGTCATTGGACAAAATTATTCAGAGATCAACCTCTCAACTTACTTTTGATCTATAAGGGAACTCAGCAGGGTAATTCTCCTCACGAAGGATGTCAAGAAACTGCTTCTTCACTTTCAATTTTTTTTCAACTGATACCACCACTCTTACAGTAAGATTTTCTGCTCCTAAAATCTATCAAACCAAATACGTACATTAAAAATTAGGAGATATAATAGTTAAAAAAGAATCAGGAAACACAAATTGAGAATCAACAACAACCATCAATAGAAAAGTAATATTGAAATCACATGTGAGAATGCCTAAATTGCAACCTCTTGGTAGGCTAAAGCATAACCATTTTTAGTACTAGAATTCTTTTATGACAGTTACTAGTGTTTTACCAATTCACTTGTTTACAGAAGAAAATAATAGAACATAATAACAAAAAATTGTTGTATACATGCCAAAGCTTAAAAGGAAAAGATGTTCAACAATTGTAATTGTGCAGCAGTTTGCATCTTACCTCATCAACATTCTTTCCTCCAATTTTTGCCCTCTCTGCTCTCTCTTGCTCGAGACGAGTGAAAAGTCGTTGCTCTATATGGTCACTAAGCTTGGTCTTTGGCAAGTCCTTAGCACCAAAAATAGCAGTCTCTGGTAAGGGTATACGAATTCCATTTTCAATTTCCTTTAAGCAGCATCTGGGACACACATACTCAAGTTTGCCTTCCAAATTTCTCTTATTGTTAAAGAGTGCACATATCTGATGTTGCCACATTTTACATTTATCACATTGAGCCCACTAGAAGAAACAACACATATAGGGTGAGTTTATAATTCTCTATACACAGAAGAATTACAGGATATAAATAACTAACTTACCGCTTCTTCAATTACATCATCATTTCTCTTACGGTGAAGTATTGCCTTGGAAATAGATACCCCATTAAATTTGATAGATCCACCTCGAGAATTTTTAAAACAAGAGGTGCAAAAGCACTGTTCTGTATCAAACTCTTCTGCTCTTCTACAATAAAAGTTTGCATTTCTTTTGATGCAGTTGCCACAAGATAGACAATAGATTGGCACTGGTGCAAAGAAAAGCTTATCCATTCCACACAGTGGGCACGAGTTAACACCAATTCCCTTTTCTTCCTCAAGTGTACTCTGTTTCAATAGATACATTAGATGTTAAAAATTATAATAAAAACTATTCATGCGCTTTTACTTAACAACTTAAGATTTTGAATTTGATCCTTGCTGCACCCTATTCTTTTGAATAAAATTAAATTTAAGCAAAAGGCATGTGAACTTGTGCTTTGTTCACACTTAAAGCCCAAATGGCTTTTGTGAGGGGTTGTGCTTGAAATTATAATAAAAACTATTTACAAGCCTTCATTTAACAGCTTAAGTATTTTATTTGAAATAGTCCTTGATGTTAGATATAGAAAAAGAGTTGCACCATATAAAGACAACAGAGTAAATGCAAAGATCAAGTTGTAGTAAGCTGTCATTGAAGCTTATCTACCAGCTTTCAAAACAGAAGACATCAACTGACCCTCTCTTCATACAATGCAGTCACACCAGGGAGGAATTCTTACATTAAATTAGCATCAGTTTAGAAGAACACAAGAATGTAACCTTAACATAGAAGAAATCAGCGAAAGGAAGCTTAACGTGTCTTGATAGACAGTGAATGTATGAAATCGAAAGGTAAAGAGAGTTTACTGAAACACAGCAATCCCTACAGAGCTGAACATATATGAATGCAAATTCTCGTATTAATCACATCCAAGGAGTAGAGAGAGATGCATGAAACAACATCAAATTAAAAAAAAAATAGAAATTTTGAATATATTCCAAGATATATGTAACTACAAAAAGAAGATATTATGCCGGGGCACACACATCAAAGTTCATCTCCTTATTAATGTTCCTCTTGTAAATCATATGCAGTTTCAATAGATAAATTTGTAAAAAAATGAATAAATTATGCCATAAAAAATTTCATCGCAAAATAGACATAGACTTATATGAGTAGTAACTCAATGACCAAGGTACTGGCAATCACTAAAAGTGGCTTACTAACCTGACCAAAACCCTTCCTTAGACTCATAATATGTTCCCTTATTTGATTATACGTGAAAGTTTCAGCCAAGGAAACACAGCTTATAATTGGATTTGAAGACTTTTTTCCCTTCTCTAAATCAGATTTTGGCTCAATCACTTTCCTTGTAGTGTTTTTCCCAGTTTGGTTGAACCCATTTCTGCCCTGAACATCCTCTATATCAGCACTAGTATCTTTCTGGAAAGCATGGATACTGGAATTTGATTTGCCAACATTTTCCCTTGGGTTTCTGGCTGTCACATTCACATCATCTCTGTTGTGGTAGGAATCCTCCAATGTGTGACCAGCTTCTATGTCTTCAGAAATAGTCTCACTTTTAAAAGCCTGTTCAAAAGCACCACAGGAAACATCGCTTATTATTGGATTTAAAGACTCTGTTTCCTTCTCTAAGTGAGTTTTTCGCTTAATAACTTCATTTGCAGTGTTTTTTCCAGTCTGGTTGAACCCAACTCTGTCCTGTTCCCCCTCTATATCAGCACGAGGATCTTTTTCAAAAGTATGGATACTGGGATTTGATCTGCCAACATTATCCCTTGAGTTTCTGGCTATCACATCATCGCTTTTGGGATATGACTCATCCAATACATGACCAGCTTCTAAACCTAGAGAAAAAGTATCACTCTCAAAATTGTGTTCAAATGCACCGCAGGAAACACCACTTATTATTGGATATGAAGACTCTGTTTCCTTCCCTAAATCAGCTTTTGGCTCAATAACTTTCTTTGGCGTGTTTTCCCCAGTCTGGTTGAACCCACTTCTTCCCTGTACATTGTCTATATCAGCACCAGGATCTTTCCGGAAAGTATGTATACTGGAATTTGATCTGCTAACATTTTCCCTGCAGTTTCTGGCTATCACATCATTGCTTCCGGGATATGAATTCCCTGACGTATGACTAGCTTCTATGCCTTCAGAAATAGTCTCACTCTCAAAAGTCTGCTCAGATGCACCACCAGTCACATTCTTGTCTATCTTGCTAACACTCGCAGAATCTTGCTTTGCATTTGTAAATGATTCCATATTGTTCTCTGTAACTTCAGAATAGATAGAAAAGGAAGATTCTGGTTGTTGCTGCAATTCTGGACGTCCTTCAGGAGAATAGGGTAGAACCATCTTGGAATTCCATAGGTCAGAAATTTCATTATTGTTCGCAGAGACACCAAAAGTAGGTTCTATTTTCAATCTTTTGGTAGGCGGTAGAATGTCTTCAGAGTTGCCATGATTTCTTACAGTAGAATCCATCAGCACGCTGTTTGCAAATTCCAGACGAGGCTCAAGTTTGGAGGCAAGTAATAGTTTCAAAGGCCAGCATATATGGCAATCACCACTTTGACATTCATCAAAATGCATTAAAAAGGTGATATACTGTTCACAAGTACACATCCCATTATTACATACCGTTGAATGCAGATATTTAACTAGGGAAATTTGATTATCCCTTGGAGGATTTTTTGAATTCTTGTAGTGAAAATATGCAAGTAAAATCTTATGTTCAACTGAAACTTCAGAACTATCGTATAAAGCTACGTCGGCAGCTCCGTTAGAACCATAAAGACATGCAGAACTTTCTGAAGAAAATTGTTGATCTACATTCAGAAGTCTTGAAGGAAGCTGAGGCTGCTTCAATGTTTTCTGCTCCTGCAATTGACAGCAAGGTTCATCTTTACTTATGAAGCATGATCTTGACTGGGCAATATATGCATTAGCACAATGCTCATATGACTGCCTAAAATGCTGGAAGTTTTCTTGACAATCCAACTTCTGGGGTTGATATTGCGTTAAATTCTTAAGGGTTGAATGCTGGCAGCTAGAGCTCTGGCCAGGAAAATTATTGAAAACCTTAGAAACTGCCGTTGTCACATCTTGAGGGATCAACAAATTTGAAGATTCAGACTGTGGCGATTCTCCAGCCAAATATTCATTTCCCTGGTTAGTCCCCGAACAACCTCTATATTTGATCAGATCCATTTCCACTGCCACAGTAGTCAGTCAAATGAGTTAACATGGCTAAAACTGGGAAGACTTCAGGCAAAAAGAAGAAGTTGGCCCAAAAAAAGAAAAAGACAATAAAAACTGCTCATAATACACTCATTAATACTTAGTAGAAATCACATAGATTATTTTAAGATACCATCATCTACATGTTGCTGCTGTAAATGGGAGCAAATTGGTTTGGAGCTAGTTTCCAGATTGCTTGTTCCACCAGAAGCAGAGAAGTTAGAAAACCCATCCGAATCGGTGCATGTAGTAATTGATGAACAGTCATTAGAAGAAAAAAGTGTCTCATTGACAATAAAAGGGTGAGATAGCCCCCCTTTTGGAAATTCATGGTTATTGGTATTGCTTACAGTTGCCATGCAATGATCACTCGAATTAATGATACTACTAGCAAACATCTGCAAAGCAGGATCTGCTAGATTTTCATTATACCAAGCATGCGATAACCCAGAAGAGGACCCCTTCATAGATGCGGAAGTATTATAACTGTTTACTTGTTGACTGTATCTTGTTCCATGCATCTTATGGACTAGGGTCCGCAATCGTTGTATCAATGTATCTTGATTCATATACTCATCCTGCAAAATATTAATAAAAAAATATCAATAAACAGCCAGAGGTGCTTTATTAACAAGCATTGGGCATAAAATTTAATCGATTTTCCTCTTCTTTTTTTTTTTTTTAAATTAAAAACCTCACGTGCACACAACATCATTATTAAACAAACAAACCTCTGTAGCAGCAGCAACAAATAGATGGTGTTCCAGAATATTTGCAATATCAGATGCCTGCCGCACTATCCCGTAATGTAAACTGGAACTGAAACTTGCAGCACTGAAGTACAATTAATTAGTTTCAACTCAATGAAAATCTTATGCAGAAGTAAATGCTTCCACTTTTTATTTAGCATCTCTACTCCTAGATTTTGGGAAATAATACAAATGAGGTTATTGTAAAAACATTAAGTACTTACATTTTTCTTCTTATAAAATTACGCATGAAGCCAATTCTAGGATTTTGGCGCCAGTCTGTGAAATGGCCAACTGTCTCTCTTACATATCGATGGTGTAAATCAGAATCTCCTAGTGGAGGTTGGATTGGGACATTTGACAAAGAATGTGTTGATTTTTGGCTAAAGATATTCTGCAAATAATAAGCTGTGGCATGCATCTTTACTGCATTAGCAGAATTATTCATTCTGCAGGGTTTACAAGCCATCAGAAAAAGCAAATTGAATTATCATAACTGAAACTATGTCATGATGTACATACAGTAAGACCAGTGTGAATAGCCATCATAAATACTAAAAAACCGTAAATTTAAGAAGAGCCAAACCATGCCACCTGAGGCTTGCTCAGGTAGTTGTGTGGCTATGGGCTTGAGTAAGTTTGATCTTGGGCCCCGAAAGAAAACAAAACCAAGCCCCAGTCTTGTTATGGCATTGCAACCAAATAGACACAATATTAGATAATCAGAAGTTGAAAAGAATTCATTTCAGGAAGTACACATATTAAGATCCAGTGAAACCAATCTAAATAGCGTCATTCTAGTATCTTGTTTTTGAATGTCTTGACCTTGGACCACTTTCCTGCTAGGAAGATATTCAAAAGTATAGGATAGCAGTTCAAAAAGAAGAAGAAAAGATTTCTCTGCAGCTCCAAACTCGTTTTTATGAGAACTTTTAAGTTCTAAGCATGCAGAAAGGACAAAACAAGCTTTTTCCACTTCTTCTACTTGGTTAAAAAGAAAATGCATTTTTTCAATTTTTCTGCTTCCACTTGGCAATTATGATTACCTAGTCACTTAATGCAGATGCCGCTATTATTGAATTAATGGAGATAAACTCAACAATATAATTGCAATCAAAATCTCAACTGAAACAACAGGAGAAAAAAAA
This sequence comes from Erythrophleum fordii, assembly GCA_032878935.1. Lineage (NCBI taxonomy): Eukaryota > Viridiplantae > Streptophyta > Magnoliopsida > Fabales > Fabaceae > Erythrophleum > Erythrophleum fordii. Next base: position 10,391,887 of record JAVQMF010000056.1, on the reverse strand, counting down.
AACTCAGCAAGGCATGCAAAAATCAAAAGCTAGTTATTAAACCCAAGCATTAAAGCCTTGAACCAAAAAAATGACTGATGAAGGATGAAGAATTCTATAGAGGCACAAGATATATGAGGTTGTATCTACCAAGAATGGGCTTGCCTACCTGGTAACATCTTTAATATGGACATAGACACATGTTAGACAAGTAAACTTGAGTCTAAAAATAAAATTATATATCCTCACTGGAGTCCAAAGTCCAAAAACGTCTTTCAGGGCCCGGAAAATTTTCAAAGTAAAATCTTGAAAAGTAATCAGGGACATTAAAGACTTGTCTAGAAAGGATTTGCGTATGGAAACTCTCAGTTCATCCTGGATAATTTAGTGCTCTCTTTATTTGCTATGTACATGGTCAATTGGTGGAACCATAAATTAAAGGTAGTCATGGTTAAATTGTGGAACAAGCCTTACAAACTGATCAGTTAGAGTAAATTTTAACTCCAAAAAAGTAATATTATTTCTTTTTCATGCATGCAAAAGTCATGATCAACAATGGGAATAATGTCTGAGTGCACAGTAGGAGAAAGTCTCCCAGTTGTCAAGTCCTTTTTAGGCACTCGACTATATCTGTATAAGAACAGTCACATAAAGTTACACAAACACAATCTCATCGATAACTATTCAACAGCAAGAATGGAAGGAAGCGGATGAAACGAATGTCCAAAATATCATCTTCTAATGCATCCATTTGCTAAGTACGTAAAAAAAGAAGAAAGATGACAGAGGCTGCAGTTACGAAGCTTGTATTCACGTGCCCAAGCTATGTGAATCTCCTATATTATTAGGACAAACCATAATACTGTCTCCCATATCTAAGTGTTCTATAAAACATAGCTGAATATATATCATACATTGTGAATGTAATAAAACAAAATTTCAACCATAATTCACCCATTTGAATAAATTTAATGTTAGCCTTCACTATTATCTGTCACTACGATCATAGTTTCCTGTTCTAGGTTATTGATTCCTTTCTAATCACTATTATCTGTCACTACGATCACAGTTTCCTGTTTTCTTCTTCCGATTAAACTACCATTTTAAGATATTGATTTCTCTCTAATTAATGAAGTAGAATTACTCCGTCAGCTTAAAAACTAACAATTTTTTTGCTCTTTAAGCTCAAATGCATACTTTTTCCATCTTTTTGTTGTCTTTGGAAGGCTATAGGGTGTTCATGCCATAAGAGATTGTGGGACAGGAAGCAAAAATTTCCTGAATTAGAAATATTAGATTCCACTTTACCCTCCTAAAGTAGCAGCAGCATTTTGTTTGTCTTTGGAAATAATCGCGAGGGCTGCACAAGGGGGAAAACATTTAGGCAATTTCTAATTGAGTTCCGACATTTTAGTCTCCTCAAACTAGACCATCTCCAAATCCATCTATAGTAGGAATTATGAAGCTCTGTATCTCTACCAGCCACAAGCTCTAACATTGCTATCAATTCTGCAAACTTTTAAGTATGACTAGTACCAGCAGGGCTCCTAGACAAAATTTTTACCCCAGCCCACTACACCGGCTTCAACATTGGCTCTATCAAGTCATTACCGAAGTTTTGAATCACCACATAAACAGTAAATAATAAAAATAAGGATCATTACCAAAAATTTATTTAAAAAAAAAAAAGAATGACCCATGTAACCGCAGATCACGATTATCCATTTTTAGACGTGTGGTAGTAAATATGGAACTTCCGTTTATTCCTTTTATCTTAGTGCTCATCTTTCCCTCCCGCAAACGACTTCAATACGAATAGTAACTGACCCAGTCATTAAAGTGGCCACCACCTATGTTCCTTTCACAACCCTAATCAGCAACATTTACAGCACTAATTCAAGAAAAAAAATTTGCTTAACTCGGTTCAAACATTAAAGTATTTAAATATTAATTCCCCATCCTTAATTATTTTTTAGAGCTGCAGAAGCAGACATTACTTTGAAGTTTAAACCCGTAACCCAGCAAACCCAAAAGAAGAATCCTCTAATTGGGTTCAATTCGCATTAGGTATTACGTCATCGACACATAAGTAAAACAAGAAATCACAAGGAAAGAGTAAAGCCCCTAAAATTAGGGTTTGGAATTTGTAAATCGAAACGACAAGGGGAGGTAAAAGGAAGGTTGAAGCAGCCAAAAACGTAGACCGACACAAGAAATGACAAAAAATAATGGAGAAGAAAGAGGGTCTAAGGAAAGGGACCTCACCTGTGATCTCTGACTCCGTTTTTTTCTGTGTGTCTCTGTCTCTCTCTTTCTCTCGAGTTACGCAATGCTTCGTGGTGGGCCAATGTGTCTATTATTTGTCGGTGTGGTCAAGCTTTTTCTGTTTAAAATATTTACACTAAAAAATTTCAAGTTTTAAATTTATTTTAAAATATTTAAAAGACTAAAAATTTTATTTTAGAATAAAATTACAATTTAAAATATCAAATTTCGAATTGTAATTTTTTATATGATTTAAATTTTTAATTCATAAATTTATAAAAATAATTTCAAAATTTAAGATCTTTAAATATAAATATATTTAATTTAAAATATTTAAATATTTTTTTTATTTATAAAAAATAATAATTGAGGGTTTCAAGTTAAAAATATTTATATTAAAAAATTTTAGATTTTAAAATTATTCTAAAAATTTTATGAAGCAAAAGTTACAATGACATTTATACTCTAGAAATCCAACCTCACATATAATTTGATTTATATTGTGGAAATATTTTTTAAAAATTAATTTTATGAATAAAATTTTTTTATAATATAAAAAATTTTCAAAAATAATATTACTTGATTATATTTATTACAATATTAATAATAAAATTATAAGTTTATGTTAAAATCAACGTTAACTAGTTTTATTTTCATCTTAAAAGGTAAAAACACATGTTAAATATGAACATTGGGTCGCCAATAGTTTTTTTATTTTGCTATTGGCTAAAATTACATTTGTAGTCAAATTTAACTTAAAAAATGTAAAAATAATAATTGTCTAATAATTCATTTATGTTTATTCTCTCTTGGTTTTCTCTCATCTCTCATCAAATTAAAATATAAAGAAAATTATATTTTATCTCTTGAATTAAAGTTTAATTATAAAATTTAAAACATATTAAAAAACTTATAGAATTTTAGATTAAAATAAAAATATTAAATTCTAGTTAATTTTTAAAATTAAAAATAAATTAGAACAAAAGAAATTTTTTATAATTCTAACATGGATCAAAGCTACTTTCGTTAAAATTAAAATCACATGACCTCTTATTGTTGATTTTAACCTTAAATTTATATATTAATTTTATAATTATACTTTAATTCAAAAAATAAAATATAATTTCTTCTATTATTTATTTGAGGCATTAATTATGAGGCACTCTTTAAAATATAATACAAGCCGACATTTTTCACAACTCATAACTAATATCTGTTGCTACATATAATCACATATTTCACAAAATATAAATGGTATTTTCATAAACTATAATTTTTTTCAACAGGCTTAAAAACCCACCAAATAAATATCATTGTCATAAAATTTCAAATTAAAATATTAAAATTTTATATCACTTTCACAGTTTTCTTCCTCCACTATCAATAAAATTCTCACGTATGTAGATAAATAATTATCTCAACAAATAGTAACACGTGCCTTATAAGTGTTTATCATTTTTTCATAAATTTTCGTTTGTGGGACAATTGACTTAAGAGTCACTATAAAATTCAAAGATCACAAATCTATAAGTTATAAAAATAAATATAATGATTTTACAAAAATATTTATGTAATTTCTTACACCATCAATATTAATAAAAACTTAGAATTATATCACAAGTAATGCCAAGGAAGTAAAGCTAGCTTTCATCAGTGCCTTATCATTGGATTAGCAAAATTATTAGTTGGTGACCCTCCTTAAAAAGTATAGAGATTGCTTTGTATAGAATTACCATGAGATGCTCAATTTGTTATGAGTTAGTCAAACATTGCCTTTCACTATACTTCCAAAATTTAGGTTACATAAACATTAGAGAAGAATGGCTCTAAAACTTCTACTAAAAGTAAAGGAGGAAATTTAGAGGCTACTAGATTCAGTGTTCATATGTATGGCTAGATACACTAAATGGCTACTAAACATGGTCTTTGTAATCAAGAAAAATGAGAAGATTCAAATTTGCATCAACTTCAAGTACCAAAGCTATACGACTTAAAAGATAAGTACATAATGCCGATAGTTGACATACTAGTCAACATTGTAGCCTCTAATCAAATTCTATCATTTATAGATGGTTACTTTGGCTAAAACAGGATTTATATAGCCGAAAAAGACAACAAGACAATGTTTGGATGTCTTTATGCTATAGGAATCTTTGAGTGGGTTAAAATGCCTTTTGAACTTAAAAATGCTGGCACCACTTCTTAATGCGCCATGAATACCATTTTTCATGATCTTGTCAACAAGTCAATGGAGGTGTATATTGATGATGTGATGGTCAAATTAGTAAAGTTCAAGATACACTTATTGGACCTATGAGTTGTATTTGAATTTATAAATATGCATAATTTGAAAATGAACCCAACAAAGTGTCTTTTTGGCATCTTAGTTGGTAATTTTCGAAGATTCTTGGTATGTAAAAGGGAATATAAGTTATATTAATAAGTCAAAAGCTATCTTGGAGATGAAGTCACCAACCAATAAAAGAAGAGATATAGAGTTTGATTAGGAAGATTAACTTCCTACAAAGATTTATAACTAACTCTACAAGAAAACTGAGGCAATAATAACACTGTTGTGGTTGAAGAATGTTGAGCACCTCTACTAAGGAATAGAATAAGAGACCGCATTCAACCAGATAAAGTAATACTTGAGCAAGCCTTTAGTCTTGTGCTACCAATGATGAAAAAACCATTAAAACTTTATATATTAACCACAGATAGCTTTATCGGCTCATTGCTTGCTTAAGACACCAAAAACAACATGGAAATGACAATATACTATCTTAGTAAAGTACTCATAAACACTAAGAGATGGTACACATTAATTGAGAAGTTGTGTCTATCTCTTTACTATGCTTGCATTAGTTGGAGTACTACATTTAGCTAAGAAAGATTCAAGTAGTGTGTAAAGTCAATTTATAGAAGTATTTATTGTCAAGGCCAATTTTGTAAGGTAAGCTAACGAAATGGGTGTTAAAGCTAAATGCTTATCCATTACAACATGTCCCCTTGCAAGCCATGAAAGATTTTTATGGATGAACACCTTTGCCTGGACACTGTCGACCTTATTCTTGATGCCTTTGGGTATGTTGAGTTACAATACTGGAAGATGTTTTTTAATGGATCCCATGCCTAAGACAAAGTAAGGTTGGAATCGTAATGATTAGCCTTAGTTGAAGAGGGGCTCATTTCATATTTGCATTGGAAATCTCTAGTTAAACAATCAAGCTGAGTACAAAGCATTGATCATTAACCTTAAGTCATTACCTAGCACAAGAGCCAACCATATACTAGTTGTAGGTGATTCACATCTAGTAATTAAGTAATTGATTGGTGAATATCAATGTATAAATTTATATTTGGTAGAGTGCCATAAGTTAGCCCTCAGCAAGTTGTAGAAAGTCTTGAATATCATAATCATGCATGTCCTTAGAATGGAGAATGAAGAGCTAATGATTTAGCATAAATGGCTTTAGTGTATAAGGTCTCATTCACAGTCAAAAGCTTTTTTTGGTTAAGAAAATACATTTATTAATTGTCAATTAGATTGCCAATTTCAAAATTTCCCTTGGAAACACACTACAAGAAGGGAGTAAATTATAGAAGCTTGTGTAAAAGCAAGATGAGAATAAGGTAAAGACATAAGCCTATATTTTAGATGTTAGGCTTTAGGTCAGGCTTTAGGTCAAGTAAGTTTTACCACACATCACTTGGGATATATAGACGTCATCCTCAGATGATACAATGTTCGACAAGTTGACTACGTTAGTTGCAACTTCAAAGGAATAATGTCAATTGAGGAATGATATAACATAAAAGGAAAGGATTGGGTTGGAGAGGATCATATAAGTTTTACATTTCCTCTTAGGTGTGTCTAAAGTGCTTTGAGCAATTAAGGCCATAGCGACAACACATGAATGAGCTGAAAGATGTTTCCTTGAGGTAGTTAGAAAGTCAGTGATAAGGAAAAACTTGTCCACCATAATTGATGCTTCATGGGCAAATAACTGGCTCACTAAACTCTTCCATCATAAGTCATAAGAAGACATCAAACTAGGGTGAATAATAAAGTCCACCAATTGAAGATCATTCAAAATTATAAAGGAAGTGCACATGGCCTTTTTAACTTGATCATTTATAGTAAGAAACAATGGTGAAATTTGTTAGATATCTTCGACCAAGTAAGGAAAGCAATAATAGGTTTAACAAGGCCAAATCGTTATGCATAATAGTTGGTGCTATAAATTTCTTATTAAGGTTAATTGTTCTTAAAGGGTAATGATGTAATGATGATTACATCATGAGAAAGTAGATAGTTGGCTCATACTTAGTAGACTAATTTTTGATGAGCTAATGAATGGTTTCAAGGGTCAATGTTGAACCAATCAAGAACATATAACTCAACAGAAAATAGGCAAACTTAGTAGGTTGCCAAAAATGGTTGTATTAAATGGAAGTGAAGACAGTGATAACAAAAATTTAATTAATTAGAATATGACAATAAAAGTCATCGTAGTAGTTTACAATTGAACATGTGGGCAACTAGTTATAGATAAAATTAGGAACATAAGCTTAAAGCCAATTTAAAGAAACCAAAAGGGGTTAAGGATAGCATTAAATGAAGAACATAAGCTTAAAGCCAATTTAAAGAAACCAAAAAGGGTTAGGGATAGCATTAAAGGAATAACTTAGTCTAATTTTTGTTGTAGAATTTGCAAGGCATGATACAGGTAGATAGGGAAGTAGGAACTCATTCACATACTTATTTTTAGCTAAGGAAATAGCAAATAGTAGGAATTCCTCTACAATTTAGACAAAAATTGTGTAAAAGAAGTGACAGTAAAGCTAGTAAACTAGAAACACTATGTGCTCTTTAGAAGAGGGAATAATGTTGCTAAACCTAGCATTAGTAATGAGATAATTAGGGTAAAGAATAATCTTTTGAATAAAATTAACTACATCTTGGAATGATGGATCCTTGAAAGGAAAGTAGTTTCTAGACCAACTGGTCTTAGACTTACCAAGGTAGCCACATCAAGTAGCATAAGGGTGATTATACCAAATGGGAATAAGAAAGCATTTTAGATTGGAGAACAAAATATGAGAGCTATTAGTAAACAATTGATATCCCTTAAAATATGATTAATGACTAATCATAGCATGTTACTAATCCTAACTCTTTTTCATATATGATCAAAATGAGGTTGAGCCTATTATACCAAGTGCTATAGGCTGGCAAAGTGGTTGGCTAGGTTTGAAAATAAAGACTAGTCAATAATAGTTAATGGTACCTTGAGAAAGTTAGAGAACACTCAACAAGGATAGGAAAGGAATTGGGCCCTGCTAAACATATCTCTAGAGAAGAAAGTAATAGGCCAAGTGCATAGGTCTTTGGAGCAAGGTCAAAACCCATAAAAATCTGATCAATTATGGTCAACCTTATACTGGTATTTGTTATAATAGGCTGTAGAGAATTAGAGATTTCCATCTTTTCATTGATAAGAGAAAAGTTAATGAACTAAATGCAAAACTTGAGTTAAGGGGAGAATAAGAAGGAAGGTTTCAAGAACTAACATCATAGGTAAAGTAAAGGAAGGCATTTGGGGAAAGATATCAAACTAAATAATGAAATAGTTATGAGTGGTGCAGAAGAATGGCTCTTTGATTACAATTTCATTGATCAAGTGATTTGATTGGGAGTAAGTAGGTAGCAAAGGAAACTAAAGAGATCACATTTACAAAGCAAGAGAAATACAAATTTGAATTAGGAAAGAGAATCACATCTCTTGATATTCTTGTTACAACTAAATCATACCAAGAGGCATGAGGGAGGTAAAATGTTAGCACTTAAAAATATCGAGGTTTAGCTAAAGTTATGGCTAGGGTGATAGTCAAGGAAACCTAATTATTTGAGTTTTTAACTAAGTTTAATTAGTTGAAGATCCTTGATTGATAAGTAACAAACTAACAAAAAACATAAAGCATTAGATATCTTAACATTTAACAAGTAGGAATGTTGCATGATCATCATGAAAGGGCCACCGTGCAAGTGGAAACATAGAAGTAGGATATTGACCAAATGTGGGAATAGTTACTAGCCCTGAGCAGATTATAAAAGGGTAGGAACAACAAAAGAGAAAGGACACATATAAACACCTCAAAGAACTAATTTCAATATGCATGCTGTGACACCTTAATCTCCTTTCACTACCTAGCCTCTCCATAGGCTCGGTTCCATATGATTTCCAAAGAGTCACTACTCTCCCGTGGCATTTACATGCTATGAACTGGGGTTTCATATACTCATCTTTTACCCCGTGGGTCTTGTGAACCCATCTCAAGCATCCTCAACTCAAACTCCATATAGATGACTCATACATAGCATAAAACAAACCATAGGCCACGGGTATAGAGCCGAAAACTATAAAAATTACATTTTCTCACTTGGGCCCAAAAGTCATATTTTGGCTCTAAGTTTGGAAAATCATAAGAAATTGTAGAAAAATGGGAATGCAGTAAACCTTAGCTTTCTGGAAAGCTCTAAGTGTCAACTTTACACTAAAAATCATTCCCAATCATAAACACATCGTTTGGACCAAGTTTGACATCGAAAATGGGAGGAAGGTCCAGCTGTCACTGTTCCTGGTGCAGCTTGCTGTCATGATTTTCGAAAATTCATAACTAAATCCACAAAAATCTAATCTGGGCAAATTATACCAATTCGGAAAGATACGGATGTCTACTAGAGGAAAAAAATAAGTCCAAATCAGTTCAGTAGCTCTTGTACCCCGAAAACTGATGGAACAGTGATGGGGGTCAGATAAGCTCACTGATGCTGATACAGAACTTCAGTCGGTTCAATCTCTCTCTACAGACCTCCGATTTGGGTGATTCCAGTTCCTACAAGTCACTTTGATTTTCTAGTTTATGTGTATAAAATTTCACCACATTTGGAATCCATTTGGTCTAAAAGTGCCACAGATTTCATTTTCTGGTTTAGATGAACAGTACATGACCAATCCATTAAATTCTCCCAAATTCAACAATTCTCCAAATATTCTCTAGACCTCCGAATATTACCTACTTTAGCTTCTCAAGACGCTTTCTACAAACTCTAGAGGCATGCCAAATTTCATGGCAAACGGAGCTCTTCCGGTCATATTTTGACGGAGCTCACAAAAATACCGGTTTTGGCACCCCAAAAGTCCAAAACGGGTCCAAATAGCCTCTCTCACATTCTCACTCCACATGGACAAGTTCAAAAGCATAAAACTAATATATCTAACATGTCCATATACTCCAAATCATCATACATTCAAATCTCACTATGCTATGGCCAAATTTACACAATATCATTCATGTATAAAAAAGGGTGAAAACCCACATTTTCATTACTTTGGCTAATAACAGAGTTCATACATCATCCTTTCATATTTCTACATGTGTTACAAACTTTACATCTCAAAAATAGTGGGCACATCTTCATTTGGCACCACTTTACATCATATATACATCAAAATATCAAAAGAAAGTAATATCTCTAACTATGCATGCTCCTAGGCTCCTTGGTGGGTGCTCGGTTCTCCTTGAGCTCCACCTAACATATTAGTTGGGAGGGGAAAGGGGTGAGATTCGGAGAATCTCAGTAGCTCAAGCACTCAATCCATCAAGCAATCAAGGCATATAACAAGTCAAAGCATGTGAATAAGCACTTAGCCATTCTCAATCAACCAACACACAATGTACATGCTATGGAATCACAACAATGCCCAAAAATGAGCTCCAGGGACTTTTGGTCTAGCCTCACCCGAGTTTAGGGACTTTTGGATGGCTTCACCTGAGTTTAAGGACTTTTGACTTGGCCTCACTCGATTATGAGACTTTTGGCCTTGTCTCACCTATCTCAAGGAACTTTCGGCTTCACCTCACCCATCTCAAGGGACTTTCGGCACTACCTCACCCGAGCAATCTCATATTTCAACATACCAGCATATTGACATTCAATGTGTGATGACCCTAGATTCTAATACCAGTGATTATAGCTAAATACACAATTAATAGATAATGATCAAGGTTTGGAGTCATCGCAATTAATTACATTATGAAAATATAGGGGAAATTTAAACCTTGATACTACTAGGATCATCAACTAACAACCATAACGGGATCATGCATAAGAAAGGTTTATACCATCATTAAAGGTTTATGATTCACCCATTGATCAAATTCAACCCACAAAACATCCCACCAATGTACTCATACCATTCCCTAACATTAGCCTTACTGAAATTAGGGTTTCTAGGTCAAATATAGGAGTTTGGGGACTTGCGCCGCGACTTGGAACTTTCCCGCCGCGGCTAAGTTAGGTTCTGGAGCTCAAAAACCACCTTTTTAAACTTGCGCCGCGGCCTGGAACTCTTGCGCCGCGGCCCAGTTACTCTCTGGAATTTTCCTGAGTTGGACCTGCGCCGCGGCCAACCTATGTGGCGCCGCGGCGAGTTTTGCTACTGTAACCTCCCTAATTAATTTCCTCGACTCGCGCCGCGGCGGGATTTCTTGCGCCGCGGCGAGGTTACGTTCTGTCACCTCCTGGGCGATTATTTTCACTCCGCGCCGCGGCGATATTTCTCAAGCCACGGCGTCCCTCGCCACTGTCACTACCTAGGCCGCGGCGAAGCCTTCTTGGCCGCGGCGTGACTCCCTCCTGTAGCTATTTTCCCTCTATTTCGCCCCCTACACTCCATTCCTCTTCGTAGGGACACTCTAAGGTCACTTCCCCTCATTTTATATGGCTCTAATGGCATTTATCTACCTTATTTACTTAGTTATACTTTCATTACCAACTCAAAACCTATATGCCCGTTTCTTTCCTCTAATTACCTTCCATCAGCAAGTTCATAAAGTATCAACAATAAAATATACATGAACTACCAGCAGCTATCCTTTAATACAAAATAAATAGGGGTTCTATATATTAGGGGCTCATATCAATGTCTCAAGGGTTACATTTCCATTGATAAGCAATATTACATGTCAGCACCAATTACAATAGAAATCATGAGTCCATACGACAACTACCAAATTAAGATGAGGTCTAACCCCTCAGTTCATACATCCTCAATAAATCAAATGTTCATGCCTACACTTGGCAATGCAGATACATGATGATGCTATACATTAAGGAATACAAAATTAGCATCTATACTAGCTAAGTCAGCCCAAGTGTAGCCATCTCCCCATAGGTTGAAGCTTATGGATTTTCATCCACTTGCTTACCCTTATCCTTACCCGAGGAACTTTCACCTGAAATATTGATCCCATAACACGGGGTGAGATATAAATCTCAGTAACCAAAACAATTCCATCATATAATCCAGTTTAATCAACATATATGCATGAATCACAATCCATATCAGAATCATATCAGTCATTTCAACAAATGAAACAATTAGGCTATCATGATTACTATCCCATACTAGCAATCATATATTTAACATGTTAAAGGCCATTAACATCGGGAGAGGCCCGTCCACGGCACCTACTCCCCATTGAGCACACCAGGGCTCAGTGCATTTGGGGTTGATCATACCCGGTGCCCGATCGTAGCACATGCACGGGTGGCAGCCGCACCACAGCTCCACCATGGACTCACAAGGTCCAATCATAATACAACAGATAGCCAACCAATTCATTCAACATTTCAAATCATTCATATACAGCAAATATGAAATTAAAATAGATACATGCATGGAATTAATGTAAACCCCGGTTACCTCACTTGCAGACAATTGCAACAGCCACCACAAATCCCAAATTCGAATTCAAGTATCTCCCACCAGAATTTTCAATGTGTCACCCAAAATCCTAAGCAAATTCGTACAAAATTAATGCCCATAATACAAATAAGCTATGGGGGTCTCAAACCATAAAAGAAAGCATCAAATGGGGGGTTTAAAGTCTCCTAATACTAACCCCAACCTCAACCTACGAATTTCACCAAGAAAACCTCCAAACACTCACTTTTCAGATTTTGGTTATAATGAAATCTCTCCAAATGAAAAACTAATCAGACCAAATTAAAGAGAAAGATGAGGGGGTTAAGTTTTATAACTATTACCTTGGCCAAATCTTGCTCTAAGTGTGTGGAAATGCAGAATCTTTGCCCCAAACCCTAGCCTCCTTCTCAACCTCCGAATTTGCCTCTTGAGTTTCAGAAAAATGAAAGTGTGGCTGAAGCATTAGGGTTTAGATGGGTTTAAGTTGGGTCAAAAGGCTGGGTCATGGGTTGCTCCAAGTCCAAACCCAATTGGGTTTCAGATTTTGCTTATTGGGCCAGTTTTTAAGTGTTGGGCTGCATAATTCTGTTGGGCCAGTTTTCACTTATTGGGTTGCTGAAGTTTAATAGGTTTTGGGCCTAATTTGAAGGGCTCAAGGGCTTGGGTCTGCACAAGGGTAATTAGGCCACTTAATTGAGCCTATACAAGATAAATCTTGGGCCTCTATCTCATTAAATTAGTTTGGGTTTACTTCTAATTCATTGGGCCTCCATTAGCCTCTTATCATGATTTAATTAATTTGGGCCTAGATGTAAATCTCCACCCTAAATAAATTCTCAACCCATAATAACAATTTATCTCTCTAGAATACCTATTCACTAACTTGCCCAATTATGCTCTATTAATTATCCTTAATTAATCTTAATCCATAATTAACACCTTAATTAATTTCGGGGTGTTACACAATGCATCAAAGCAATAGCATATGGCATATTCCACACATTCAGCATATACATATCATACAATGACTATTACAACCAAGAATGCTACAAGAAAGAGTGAAAGAGAGAGCTACCTTTGGAGCTAAAGCCAACACAAGCTTTTCCTTTCAATGTCTTCTCTCCCTCCTTAGGTTCACAAACACACCTTGATAGAGGTGTTTCACTTGAGCCTAAACACACCAAAAGCATGCAATTACTCTCTTATAATTTTAATTTAGAGCAACCCTTCTATCTCATACAACCTAGGGTTCTCTCTCTAGAATGCCATTACCCATTTCTCTCTCTCAAGCTCCCATGGTAGTGGAAAACCTCATTTTCAAAGAGAACTCAAGGATTCAAAAGAGTTTTCCACTTTCCCTCTTCTGACTCATACCTAAAATCCGTCCATTTACACAAATAAAACCGCAGGAAAAGAGGGCAAAGAGAGGGGATCAGAAATCTGAAGAGAAATGGGAGAAGTTACCTTACCTTTCCCTTAATCTTCCTCCTCCTCCTGATCTCTCACACTCTCCTCGCCTCTTTTCTCTCTTTGGGTCGAAGCTTAGGGCAGATATGAGAGAAGAAATGAGTTTGGGCGTTTAATGAAGTCTGATTCTCGCTATTTACTCTCTTCCGGACCGACTCTCGCTACGGCGAATACTAACATTCGCTATAGCGAGCTCGTGTAATCTGGCTTCGCTATGGCGAGGCGTAGCCTTCGCTACGGCGAGCTCGTGCCAGTTCCCTTCGCTATGGCGAAATTTACCATTCGCTATGGCGAAATCGCGTCAGTTCCAGACCTCACTCTCGCTATGGCGCCGCTATAGCGGACAACTCCCTGGTTTTTGTATGGGCTGCTGCCAGCACTCGCTATAGCTAGAATCGCCTTCGCTGTGGCGAACTAGCTCTCTCGCTGTAGCGAGACCGTTTCTCGCTATTGCGAGAGGACTTGGCAGAAATTCTGGATTCCGAAAATTTTTAGATTTCATGTCCTTTCTTTTCCCTTTTCTTTTCTTTTTCCCGGTTGTTACACATGCCTTTACTTTTAGCTTTGTTTGTTCGCTTTATTCACCTTGTTTACTTATACCTTTATTTTTAACACTTTATTTCTATTATCATCTTGTCAAAGTTATAATTGAATCTTTTGAAACTTTTGTTGTTGTCAATTAACGTTACTTGAGTTTGTACATATTTAAATCAACTTTGAGGGCTTCTATTATTTTTATTTACTATCATTTTATCCACGTGTTTGAGACGTTCATTTCTTAGGTTTAACTTCATTTAGGATTTAAGAGAACTCACTTTTGGAGAGTCATGTCCTATTTTTATAAGTCAATCAAACAACAAAAACTATAAATATTAGTTGATTCCTTTCACAATTAAAAATATAATTAATTAGAAAAATATATTTTTAAAATTTTATTTCAATGCTATTTATTTTATGTTGAAATTATATATTTAATTTATTTTAAAATTTAAAATTAACTATTTCTATATTGGTTAAATTTGTATTTAATACTTATCATATTATATAAATAATAGTTATAAGGATAAATTTTGATTAAAATAGGTATAATTGTAACTCATCTTTTTCCATAAAAGACGTTATTATAGCACATATTTTGATTTCAGGAGAGAAAAGTATATATTTTCAAAATGAAAAGAGTATTTGAGTAATTTAGATATTTATCAAAGGAAAAAGGAAATAACAAAATTTAAACCACGGAGGTCAAAGTTGAAGAAATTCATTATAATTGGCCAAAATTTTGTAAAAGTGTTTATTGACATATATTTGGCATTATATGACCAATAAGGGAATCCTCACAAATTAGGGAATCTTCAAGTAAGTCTAAATCTAATTATAACTATCATATATATATATTTCAAATTAATTGCTAAAACAACCCCTATAAATACTCTCATATTTTGATGCAATAATACTAATCTGGGAGTTGTTACTCACTTTATTTTTAGTTATTCTCTCTCTCTTTGGCCATCAAACTCAAGTTTAAGGTATGATTTTCTTTTCAAATATTAGGTATCTAGTATTTTTTATAATTTTTTTAAATATTAAATTTTTATGAAAAATTGTAACTATTTCCACCTTTGATTTTTGTCCTCAATTATAAGGTTTTCTCTCAAATTTTAAAGAAATTGTAATTAACCCATATATATATATATAATCAAGTTGAATATATATGAATACTTTTTATTTGTAGGAATATCACTTTTTTTTACCAATTTACTCATTTCTATTTTTAGTTTTACTTTGATTCTATCCTTTAATTAAGAGGACACATACCTTCTACTTAATTAAATTTAACATTTGGTTTTATACAATAAAAGATTATTGTAATAGAGTTAATAGATTAAGAGAAACATGATTTTTTTTTTTAAAATAGATTTGGAAGGTTGGGAATGTAATTGAGAAAAAATTATGATAGGTAAGTGTGATTTTAAAACAAAAATCCTACAATATACAAAATATATAGTGTTATATATTGAATCTATAAATATGTGTGATGTAACACCCCGAAATTAATTAAGGTGTTAATAATGTATTTGGATTAATTAAGAATAATTATCATGAAATAATTAGGCAAGCTTTATGAATGAAAATTTATAGAGAAATAAGTTCGTAATATAGATTTAAGATTTCATTTGGGTTAAAGCCTAATTTGGGCCCAAAATTTAATTTGAATAAGCCATGGATAAGGATTTATAGAGGTCCAATAATTTTTGGGTGTAAGCCCAACTCCTTATCATGAGGCTTAGGCCAAGAGAAATTTCCTAGCAATAGCCCAATTTGATTTAGTAGAATAGGGGACCAAGACCCAATTTATGTGAGTTGGTCTAACATACATTAGCAGACCCAAATTAGATTGGCTCTTGAAATTTGGCCTAACCCAACTACAACTCTGAAGCCCAACTTATGAGATTCAGCCCAACTTATGAGATAAGACCCAACAAGAAAAAAAAATCTAAACCTACAAGGAATTGGGCCATTAGGCCAGCATACTTCACTTAAACTCAAAATGTTCTGCAGCCCACCTCACTAAACAAAAGCCCACTAAGCACACATCTGAACCTAAGTAGATTTTAGGCTTTAGGGTTGACCCAAACCCATCTAAAACCCTAACTTACTTAGCCCTTTACCCCCTATTCTGCAGACCAACTAAATCTTAGGCAAAGGAGAACTCCATTTTCAAATAGGAAGAGAGGAGGCTAGGGTTTTCTGCATTCCTCCACCATTTCTCACTTCTAGAGGATGATTTAGCCAAGGTGAGTTATATATAACTTAATCTTCTCATCCTCCTCTCTATTTTGGTCCGATTAATTTTTGGTTTTGAGTATTTTCATCTTCTTCTCAAATCTGAAACTTGGTGTTAGGTGATTGCTTGCAAGATTTTTGGAGTTGGAGGTTAGATGGATGATTAGGTAAGCATTTTCCTTCTATTTTGTGTATTACTTTGCTAGAAAATGCCCCTAAGGATGGATTATCATAATGGGTTCTATTATTGTGCGAAATTACAAGGAAATAATGGTGGAAAACTGAATTTTTTGGGCTTGATGACTGAAATGCGAATTTTGGTGCTTCCATGGTAGATTTTTGGAGGTGAGGCTATGGGTGTTGTTAAGTGAGTATCTCCTTCCCATTTTGATGCATTTTCTGTTAGCTTGAGACTCCTATAGTTGACCTATGATATGGGCTTTGGTTTCATGTGAGATTACCCAGAAATTGGAGTGAACTATGGCAGTTTCTGATATGGGAAAGTTAGAACCCGAAATTAAATCCCTTGGTAATTAGGTGAGTAACCTCTAGGTTGTCATTAGTAATTCAACTCTTTGGATATCTGATTTGTTGATTAGAAATGATGATAATTATACTTGTTATAGACTTAATGTGCATTTGGATTATTATAGTAACAAATTGGCTTCATTGAGGTGATTGGGGTTATTTTTCAAATTCTAAATATATGCTCATGTTAATCTGCCATTTGTTACACATGTTTAACTTTGAAATGTTAAATGACTGGTTGACTACTTGATTGTTATTGTAATTAGACCTTGTGAGTCTATGGTGGAGCTATGGTGCGGCTGCCACCCGTGCATGTGCTTCGATCGAGTACCGGGTTGTGATCAAACCCTAGATGCACTGAGCCCTGGTTGTGCTCATTATGGAGTAGGTGCCGTGGATGGACCTTTCCTGGTGTTATTGGCCATTAACATGTTGTGTATAATTGCTGGTATGGGACAGTAATCATTGGTAGCTCAACTAGTTCATTTGCGAATTGAATTGATAATTCTGGTATTGATGACATGAAATTGTATTGGATTGATTGACTTGTACATATATATGGAAATTGCTTTTTGTTACTGAGATTGTATATCTCACCCTGTTATCTCTTAGTGGCAAGAAGAAAATTAATGGAAGCTTATTAAATGGTTTGGTAGCATATAGGTTTGGGAGCCTTGTCAAATTGTATTGTAATTAAATTGCTAGTTTTGTATCATTACTGTATTGCATCATGAGTTGCCAAGTATAGGGACTGTATATGTAACTTAATTACCATAGGATTGAACATTTTGATTGTAATTGGCTAATAATGGATAAATGATTTGATTTTGTATGAACATTAAGCATTAACCCCATGCACCTTGTGACCAGAATATACTTACTATCATTAATTTATGAATTCATTGGTTTAAGATGGTTAGAGGGTTAAAGATCCATATTTGAGTTTTAAATGTATAATGATAGATGTGTTAAGTAGATTAGGTAAAAGAAAGACATTAAATCTTTACAAACTAAGTTAAAGTGGCCTAGAGGGTTGTTAGAGGGAGAATTGGAGAGCATGAGATGAAATTTTAGGAGTTATAAGAACAGAAGGGAATTGGCCACAGCCAACATTTAATTGGCCTCAGCCAAATGGTAACAGAAAAGAATTGGCTGCGGCCAACATTTAATTGGCCTCAGCCAAATGTGGCAAACCTGCCAAGGAAGAAAACAGAGAGAAATTGGCAGCGGTGAATAGTGAGGTTAGCTACGACTAAGTTTGAGAAGCAAGTTTGGGGGTGCTCCAGAAGGTATTTGGCCACGGCGAAAGGGATATTTGGCCGTGGCAAAATGTGTGAAATTTATGGAGGTGTAAGGAGTCGAACCTGAGAATAATTGGCCGCAGCGAAAGGGAATTTAGCCATGACGAAGGTGCTCAATTTCTTATATTCACCTAGAAACCTTAGTTTTTTTTATGGTAATAATAAGAAATGATTTAAAAACAGTTGTAAGAGGTTTTTATGAGTTGGAATTGATGGATGGGAGAATCAAAGACTCCTTATTAATGATTAAATTCACTTGCACATTTGAATAATTATAGTTCCTTAATTAATGACCCTAATAACATTAAGGTTCAAATTTCCTAACATCTTTCGAATATAATTAGTTGTGATGACTTTCAACGTTCTAATTTAAATTTTATGGCTATTAATCATATACTTAACCTTAATTATGATGATTAGAAGTTACGGTTGTTACATGTGAATATCTCGACAATAACAATATCAAATTATTAGGTATTTAATTTGTACATAATCTGTGATTGATTATTCTAATTGATTGTATCTTTATTATTATGATATGTTTTCCATTTTAAACTTAGACTCTCTCTGTATATATAGGTTTGTCCTTGGAACTCAATAACATACAATACTTCATATCTTTTCTCAGTCTTTTTCTTTCTTTCATTATTCGTAACATGGTATTAGAACCCCTTTTATTGGGGTTTTTAGAAATAGAGAGTTTTTTCTCTTTTAGAAAAGAGGCACCTTATTTTATTACCTTTTTTATTTGCCTCTTTCTCATCCTTCATTAACAACACCATCCTTACCATCATCTTCAAAAGGTTCCAATCGACTAACCAATCAAATTTCATCAGCATTCAACTCTCCACAGGCCTTCAAGTGCAGCCCTCACTCTTTGCATGTGAAACTCACACACCACACCCACCAGAACCAAAACTTGCTCCAAGGCCTACTTGACCCACGTGCTAAGGTGGACCTTGCAGCTAACATGTCACTTGCATATGCAGCATATTGTCAACATGTTTTGATGATGTAGCAATAATGGTAACAATTATGCTAATATGGTAGGATGATGTGTCACGATGACATGGAATGTTGACATGTTGTCCTTATTGTCCTTTCTTATTAACGTGGCTGATACTATGCTGATATGGTAGATAGAACCTTACATAAAGTTTTATAGTGAGGTCTTTCCATTTCTGAGGTCTTTTTTGACTAATTTTGCCTTTATGGCATTGTTATATTACATAACCTATTTCAATTGTTCTTAATAGATCAAATTATCGACACTAGCTTAAAGTAATGTGTGGCTACTTAAAAGGTCAAAAATTATGAAGATACGTGATGGGAGATATTACATGCTCAGATAAGAAAGGATGGAGAAACTAATCAAAAATTTATTGACATATTAAAAGATTGGGATAGCAAGAATAATCAGATAATAATATAATTCCAAAATATCTCCACTCTGAATATTCACCTTTAGTTTAGGCATTATAGGACTACTAAACAAGTGTGGGATCACCTTTAAAACTAATATACCACCTTAGATCTATTTCATTAGTATTAACTATTGAAGAAAGTTGGTAGCTTGAAGCAAGAACTTGGTTAATCTATTTACAATTTCTTAACCCAAAGGGAGATTATTTGGAACCAACTAACTCTCTATGAACCAACTCTGAAAAGTGCTATTGATGCTAAAACTTTTGATTACTAGTATAATTGCTTCGGGCTCATCTAGTTTTTAATGGCTCTTGTCAATAAGCACAAACCTGTTCAAGCCTTTTTGTTGCATCAAAGCCCTTTACTTACACTTGAGGATGCACTTCTTTGCCTCAAATATGAAAAAACCCAATTAAGTCTTCTCTAACCTAAAACTAACCTTGCTTTTGCAATTACCAACAAAGGAAGAAAATTCTGTCACCATTGTCATTAGTCTGGACATTTATTTCTTAAGTGTCCTAATATAAAATGTAGAAATTATAAAAAGAAAAAGCACATTACAACCAATTGTTCTTCTTTGATATGTCAATACTAGAAGAAGCAAGGACATCTAGTTAAGCACTACCCTACTCGTCCACTAAGGTTTGATCATATTAAGGTTTAACCTCACTCCACTTCTTTCTTCTAGCCTGTGTTTGTTGTTGCCACTACCAACAAGAATTATTCTTCTGTTTCCCAGATCTCACTTTCTACTAGTGATATTGAATCTATTCTTGAGCAAGTTCTTTCTTATTATGGTAATACTCCTACTGCCTTAGCCATTACACTAGATAATGATCATTGGTATCTTGATTCTGTTTGCTATAATCATAAGACTTCTTTATCCCATGCCTTTTCCTCTATATCTTTTAGAGAAACTACCAATTTTATTCAAATTGCTAATGGTTCTCTTATGAAAGTAAGTTATAAAGGTCTTATATCTTTTCCTATTTTCACATTATTTAATGCTTATTTTGTTTCCAAATTAAATTTTAATCTTATCTCTGTTAGAGGCTTTTGTGACCTTGGTTATATTCTTACTTTTTCTTGCATTAGTTATTCTATACAAGATCCTCAGATAAAGCAAATCATTGGGAATGGGTGTAAAACTAGTAGATTGTTTGAGCTCACTAACCTCCATGTTCCTCAGTCCTCTGTATCGATCCTTTATATAGCTTCCACCATCTCTACTCTTCAATTATGGCATCAACATCTACGTTATAGTTCCCTCAGCAAATTGCAACTACTCATTTCTTAAGGCATTTTAGGTTCTGCTAGGGAAAAATCTCTTCATTGTACTTCTTACCAAATAGCTAAACAACTTACCTTGTTTGTTAATAAAAGTACCTTTGTTTCTACTTCTCCTTTTGGTCTTGTACATTCTAATGTTTCAAGACCAACTCCCACACCTATTGTGGGAGACTATAGATATTTTGTGATATCTGTCGATGACAACTCTTGTTTCTTAATGAAAAATTGTTCAAAAATTCCTTAGATCTATAATAATTTTGCTCCTATGGTTAATACTTAATTTTCCAAATCTATTAAAGTTTTTTGTCATGACAATGCCATGGAACATCATGATTTCAAACTTCTCACACTTCTTGAGCAGGGTACTCTTTCAGAATTTTCTCATCTTAGCATATCTCAGCAAAATGGTCATGCTGAAAAAAAATATTATCATATCCTTAACTTTGTTTGAGCTATGCTTATCTCCTCTTATTGTCCTAAATGTACTTAGGGTGAAGCTACTCTTATTACTATTTATGTCATCAATTGTCTTCCTTCTTTTGTCCTGGGTAATGTATCTCTTTTTCAATGTATCTATCATACTTTTCTAAATTATGCCTCTTTTAATATCTTTGGTCGTGGTTGCTTTCTTCTTCTCTAACCTCATGAGTACACTAAACTTGAACCAAGTGCCCGCCTTTATCACTTAACTATGGTACTGAATATAAGGGCTTTTGCTACTGGGATCCCATTTCTCAGTGAATTTATATCTCCCATCATGTCATCTTTTGGGAAGACATCATGTTTTCTTATGTTTCCTAGTTTAAGTTTACTCCTCCCACTTCTACTCCGTTATTAATGTTTTTATCAAAATATTTCCTTCTAATATTAATATTTTAGGTACTTTAGATATAAGTCCTCCAACTTCTGATATTAATATTTCAGGTACTTCTAAAGTGAGCTTCCAACAAACTCTAATATTTCCATTCATTCTGATAATTCTTCCCTTCCCATTGATTCTGCTTCCGACATTGCTCCTTTTTCCATGCGTCTCACTCGGGCAAGAACTACTCTTACTTATCTTTATGATTACCATTATTTTTCTATTATGCTTCACCTTTATGAACCGCAGTCTTATCAAGAGGCCTATATGGATCTTCATTAGCAACAAACTATGTAAGAAGAACTACATGCTTTAGAGACTATTGGTACTTGAGACATGGTTGATCTTCCTCTTGGTAAGGCACTTATGAGATGTAAATAGGTTATAAAACCAAAACTCGATCGAATGGCTCTATTGATCACTATAAAGTTCTCCTAGTGGCCAAATGATTCACACAAAAATATGATATTGATTATGAAAAAATATTTGCTCTTGTTACTCATATCACCTTCATTTGCACTTTTTTTACCACTACTACCATGCGAAATTGGGTCCTTAATCAGATGGGTGTAAAGAATGCATTTCTTAATGGTGTCTTGGAAGATGAAGTCTATATGCAACCACCTCCTTGTTACACTTGTTGCCTAACAACGTTTGTCATTTTAGCAAGGCTTTATATAGTCTCAAACAAGTTTTCCGAGCCTGGTTTATAAAATTCAGTTCCACCATTGATTAGCTTGGGTTCTCATCTAGTCCTCATGACTCCTTGGTCTTTATCTATAGGATTACATAAAGTTTTATTCTTCTTTAGGTTGATGATATAATCATTATAGGTAATGACATGGATGGAATTGTTGACATTAAGGCATCCTTAACTCGACATTTTGAAATGAAAAACCTTGGTTCTCTCAATTATTTTTTGGGCTTTAAAGTCCTTTCCTTTGCAAATGGTCTATTCCTCTTACGAGTTAAGTATGCCTTCGATCTTATCTCTTAAACTAGTCTTACTGATAGTTACACTAAATCTACTCCTCTCGAGCCTAATGTCCAGTTTACACCTATGGATGGTGTGGAATTCTAGATTTTTCTCTAAGAATCATAAGCATTTGAATATTGTTATTACCTTTTTTAGAGAGTCAACTTTGTTATTATTAGGCTCTTTATTGTCTTTAATTTTTATTATTAGGCTCTTTATTGTCTTTAATTCTGTATAGAGTGTAAATAGTTTTTATTCAAATTCTTTCCTTCTTTGCATCGAGAAATTAAGGAGCATTTACTCCTAATTATTTCGGTCCTCCTATTTATTGTATGCCCACTACATGAAAGTGATTTAAAGAAATAATACATTATTTTTGCTGCAATCTTCATAGTATAAGAGCTTAAACTTTGATCTAAAAAACCTTTTTTTTTTCATCCTCTTCCCTTCGTCACTATTCCTTATTTTGTGACCTATGAAAATGACTTTTAAGATTTGTCAAAACTCAAGCAAGCCCACTGGGTTTGAGTCCTCTAACTAGATCACAGCAGAAGGCACCATTCAACTCATCACAAGTCACAAGCTGAATGGCCAAAATTGTCTCTAATGGACCAGGTCTGTGATGATGTTCATCGCAGGTAAAGGGAAAGAAGATTACTTGATTGAAGCAGCTATTCCTCCAGAAAAGAAGGACTCAAAGTACTCAATTTGGAGAGCAGAAAACAACATGGTCATGTCTTGGTTAATCAACACTATGGTCACTGACATTGGATAGAGTTATCTGTCCTTTAACTTAGCTTTTGAGATCTAGGAGGCAGTGAGAGAAGCTTACTCAGATCGAGAAAATATTGCTGAAGATCAAAAGCAAACTCTATGATATCAAACAAGGAGAGCTTTCGGTTCAATAATGTTATAGTACTCTAACATGTCTTTGGCAACAGTTAGATGTTTATGAGAACCCAGGTTGGGACTGTACTGGAGATGCAAAGAAGTATAGAGAACTCATAAAAAAGGAAAGAGTTTTTAAATTCCTCCTAGGCCTTAACAAATCTTTAGATAAAGTAAGGGGAAGGATCCTCGACACTAAGCCTTTACCATCCATTAGAGAAGCTTTCTCAGAGGTTCGGAGGGAAAAAAGTCAGAAGAAGCTCATGATGGGTGCTACCACCATTGTTACTACCCCTAAAGGTTCTGCACTCTTGACCAAGAATGCACACCTGAACAATGAAGGCAAGCAGAGAAAGGGAAGACCTTGGTGTGATCATTATCGACACTCGGGTCATACTCATGAGATATGTTGAAAAATACATGGTAAGCCAGCTGATTGGAAACCCAATAAAGAGAGGGAGAACTGAGGCTATGTGGCTACTATAGAAGGATCTGATAAAATGCCTAATGAGCAAGGTATTTTCAACAAGGAGAAAATCCATTGGCTGTACAAATTTCTCAATCTAGGTCCATTAACTACCTCTAGTATTGGTTCTGGTTCTACTGCATAAAAAAGTACCTCCTTGAATGCTCTTCATACTAATGTAGATGATGTAACAGCTTGGATAATTGACTCCAAATCCTTAGACCATATGATAGGGGATGCTTCATTATTGCATGAATGTAAACCTTGTAATAATGACTATAAAGTAAGAATTGCAGATGGGACTTTGTCTAGGGTAATTGGAATTGGAAAAGTAATTATTTCAGAAGATTTAACTCTAGAATCTATCTTTCTTGTCCCAAACTTATCATGCAACTTGCTGTCCATTAGCAAGCTTACACATGACTTGAATTGCATTGCTAAATTTTTCTAATCTGGTTGTTTGTTATAGAATTTAGATTCGGGGAGGATGACTGGTAATGCTAAAGTAGAAAAAGGCTTATACTGAATCAGATCCAACAATATTTCTTGGGTCATTTATGCAAACAGTATAGAGACTTTGGATGAGGGAAATAATATTATGTTATGGCATCAACACCTTGGCCATATTAATTTCTTGTACTTAGCCAAGTTATTTCCTTCCTTATTTATTAATAAAGATTCAAAGTCTTTCCAATGTAAAGTTTGTCATCTTGCTAAGCATTGTCGAAACTCATATCCCATTCATGATTACAAATCATCACATCCTTTTTCAATTATACATAGTGATATTTGGGGTCCTTTTCACATTCCTAGTATAATAGGTGCCCAGTGGTTCTTATCCTTAATTGATGACCACACCCGTATCAAATGGGTATTTCTTATGAAAGACAAGTATGAAATTATCTCCCTTGTTAAAATCTTTTTTGCTATGATTCAAACTCAATTTCAAACAAAAATATAAATTTTTTAGATAGATAATGCTAGAGATTATTTTAATTTTGTCCTTGGGAGTGTTTTCCTTGAAAATGGCATAGTTCATCAAAGCTCATGTGCCTATACTCCTCAGCAGAATGGGATAGCAAAAAGAAAAAATCATCATCTCCTAGAAATTGCTATATCATTTATGTTGACCACCAATGTACCTAAAGGTTACTGGGGGGATGCTATTTTAATAGCTACATATCTCACCAATACGTTGCCTTCTAGAACACTATAATTTGACACCCCGTGTCAGTTTTTCTTTAAAGCTTTTCCTCAAAACAAAATCATGACTGACCTTCCACTAAAGGTGTTTGGGTGTTTAGCCTATGTCCATATTCCACCTTAACAAAAGAGCAAACTTGATCCTAAATCCATTAAGTGTTTATTCCTTGGATACTTTCCACATCAAAAGGGCTATAAATGTTACTCACCTTCCACCAAGAAATTTTATACCTCCGTGGATGTAACATTTCTTGAGCAGGTGCCATTTTATCCCAAAACCCATATTCAGGGGAGATTACAGCACATCAAGAGGAGGAAAATAAGTTTTAGGCCTTTTTCCCTTTTAAACTTGAGGCTATTTCCTAGCCAATTCAGAACTCATATGAACCCGAGGTTGAATCAGCTACTGAACCAGAAGTTACAGATCAGAAACCGAGGGAAGATAAAGAGCCTTAAGTCTATACAAGGCATTCTAAGATCGTTGAGCATTACCAAGTTGACTCGAATCCTCATCCCAGTGAAAGTACTTAAGACTCTCAACGTATTTCTTATTTTGAGTCTTCTAATGATAATGAAAGTTTATCTACTGATCTTCATCTTTTTATTACTTTTAGAAAGGGAACAAGATCATGTATAGAACACCCGATCTCTCACTTTGTCTCTTATGAAAAACTCTCTAAAAGTTATAAGGCATTCATAGCAAATGTGGATAGCATTAAAATCCCTTACTGTGTTGGAGAAGCTCTCCAGCATCTAAAATGAAAAAAAGCTATGAATGAAGAATTAAAGGCGCTATAAAAGAATGGCACTTGGGAGCTCACTCAAAAACTCAAGGGAAATAATCAGTGGGATGCAAATGGATGTTTAATGTAAAGTATAAAGCAAATGGTAGCATTGAACGATATAAGCGAGACTTGTTGCTAAAGGTTTCCCCTAGACATATGGAATAGATTTTCAAGAAACTTTTGCTCCAATCGCTAAGCTCAATACCATTCGAGTCCTCTTATCCATAGCAACCAACCTAGATTAGAAACTTCATCAACTTGATGTCAAAAATGTATTCTTTAATGGTGATTTTGAAGAAGAAGTCTACATAGACATACCCCCTGATTTAAAGCAACCTAATAATGAAAATCTAGTGTGCAAACTTCAAAAATCACTTTATAGCCTAAAACAATCCCCACGAGTCTGGTTTGAGAGATTTACCAAGGCAATGAAGCAGTTAAAGTATACACAAGGGCAATCAGATCACACCTTTTTTATTAAAATGGTAGCTGCTAATAAACTGACTATTCTTATAGTTTATATAGATGACATCATTGTGACAGGTAATGATAAGAAAGAAGTAGCACATCTCAAAAGAGTCTTGAATAAAGAGTTTGAAATAAAAGATCTCAGAGATCTAAAGTGCTTCCTAAGGATGGAGGTTACATGATCTAGTAAAAGGATTGTTGTATCCTAAAGAAAGTACACATTAAATTTACTCAAGGATGCTAGGATGCTAGGGTGTAAACCAGCAGAAATGCCAATAGACTCAACTAACAAGGTTGGATCTAAAGAAGATTCAGTACCCACTGATAAAGGGATGTATCAGAGATTGGTAGGCAAACTAATATATCTATCACACACTAGACCGGACATTAGTTTTGCCATTAGTGTAACAAGTCAATTCATGAATAGTCCTATTGAAGAACATCTTGAAGTTGTGAACCGAGTCCTAAGATACTTAAAGATGACATTAGGAAAGGGACTCTTATTCAAGAAGGGAATAAGTAGAGATCTAGAAGTTTTTTCTGATGCTGATTAAGCAAGGTCTCTAACAGATAGAAGGTTTACTTTAGGGTATTACACCTATCTTTGGGGAAACCTTGTTACTTGGAGAAGTAAAAAGCAATTGGTAGTTGTCCAAAGTAGTGCAGAAGTTGAATTTAGAGCTATGGCTCATGGAATTTGCAAAGGAATATGGCTAAAAAGGCTATTTGAAGAGCTTCAACTACCATCACCAACATCAATGAAGTTGTTCTATGACAATCAAGCTGCAATAACTATTGCTAAGAACCTAGTTCATCACGATAGAACTAAGTATATGGAGATTGATCATCATTGCATCAAAGAAAAAATTGAACATGGGGTGATTGAATTGATCTACATATCCACCCATCAATAAACTGTTGATGTTTTGATGAAATCCATTCCACGGGCTCAATTTGATATTCACTTATCCAAGCTGGGAATGGTAAACATATACTCCCTAGCTTGATTCCCAACTTAAGGAGGAGTGTGGAATTCCATATTAATTCTTCTCCAAGAATTATGGGCATTTGAATATTGTTGTTACCTTTTTTAGAGAGTCAACTTTGTTATTATTAGGCTCTTTATTATTTTTTAATTCTTATTATTAGGCTCTTTATTGTCTTTAATTCTGTATAGAGTGTAAATAGTTTTTATTCAAATTCTTTTCTTCTTTGCACCGAAAAATTAAGGAGCATTTACTCCTAATTATTTCGATCCTCCTATTTATTGTATGCCCATTCCATGAAAGTGAGTAAGAGAAATAATACACTATTTTTGCTGCAATCTTCAAATGGTACGCTACTTGATAATCCTACCTTTTATAGGTAGTATGATTTATCTCACTGTTACTTGGCCAGATATCTCATATGCTATTCAATTAGCTAGCTAGCTCATTTTAGCTCTTTGTTCCACTCATTATACTATAGTTCTCTATATTATTCACTATATGAGGGAAACCTTGTTTCATGAGCTCCATTTCTCTACAAACTCCTTTTTGATTCTCCAATTTTATTCAAATATTAATTGGGGTGGAGCTCCCACTAATCACCGCTCTACTATCGATTGTTGTATTTTTTGTTAACGATCCTCTTATCTCATGGTGCAGTAAGAAATAGGCCCTAATTGTTTACTCTAGCATTAAAGCTGAGTATAAAGCCCTTGCCGACACCACTTTTGAAATCTTTTGGATATATTGGCTACTTAATGATTTGTGTATCTCCCAATCCTCTTATATTGATCCCTATTGTGATAACAGGAATGCCATTCAAATTGCTCATAATGATATTTTTCACGAACACACCAAGCATATTAAAATTAACTGTCACTTTATTTGGCAATACATCACACGTGGTGCTATTTGCCTTATCTTTATTAAAACTCTTGATCAGCTTGCTAATTTGCTTACCAAAACCTTGGCCATTATCTAAATTTAGTTTCCAAACTCAAATTGGTTCCTTCCACACCCAATTGAGTTTAAAGGGGGATATGTGAATATCTCTAGAGTATCTCATCAACGACAATATCAAATTATTAGGAATTTGATTTGTATATAATCTATGATTGATTTTTTTAATTGATTGTATTTTTATTATCATAATATATTTTTTCTTTTTGCCTTAGACTCTCTTTATATATAAAGAGAGGAAGGCTTGTCTTTAGAACTTAATAACATATAATCTTTTAGATTTTTTTTTTTAAATTTTTTTTTCTTTCTTTCATTATTTGTAACAATATATATTGCACTTATGGCAAAAGTGAAAATGTTCCCACACGCTGAACACTAGACAGATATTTTAGATAAATTAATTATAATTCTAACCTCCTTCATTTGTGGATCAGTGGACAAGAGTTAATATTGAGAAATTATGTTGAATGAATAATTAATCATGTTTTTCTTTTGATCTGTTTAGGTGATCCCGAGATCTGTCACGAGAAGATGATGTTAACGGGAAATTGTGGCAGCTTTGGCGGCTTCAACTGCGTGGTTGTGTTTGTGAAAAAAGTTTGGAGCAGCTCCTCGGCCTTCGCACTGCATTTGTACAGACGTTGCTCAACAACGCCAATGCCAGTTCGATATTAATTGTGGATGAACATTTCTACTATCTTTATGTCCAAATATAACGAATGTCATTTTGGCCAATACTTATTAATGAGAGACTTCTATATATATTGCTTATTCGAAAAGCTCAGCCTTGTTTTTGGTATCTAATATATATATATATATATATATATATAAGTCGGAGAGATATAATTACATTTCACGGTTCTTTACTGTACATTTTTTAAACACTTGTTCTTCTCTAATAGGACCCACTAAAATTTTGAGTCATCCATGCATTTGCATGAGCAGCTTTCTAGTTATTATAAGTCTAATTTGGAAAAAATTTTCTAAGTCATTTTTCTTCCAAAATGATAAATTTTACAAAGTCAAGTGAGACAACACAAATGATGCCTGCACAATGTTGTTTTAAAGGAAAATGATACTTAATTAAGTCCTTGTCATCAGTTAACATGAACTCTTGATTATATCACATTTGTAAGTTAGTTAAATAAATGTGACTTTGCTTAACAGAAGAGTCATTTTAATTAAAAGAAAATCTCTAAAAATTGAGAGAGTCTACTTTTGAGTGACTAAATTGAGAAGAGAAAGTGATTTTTTATAAAATTAAATCATTAATCTATTCTAAAAATAATTTTATGCCAGCTACATAAAAAAATGATTTTTACTCCTTTTGCCAAACATGCACTGAATTAAATTACTTAAAATGTAGTAAATTATTATTATTTGTACTATATTATAAATTATATTATAATTAATCATTCATATAATTAACCGCTTATAAAAAATTGGTGGTTTGACATGCACTTTCTTTAATTTATTGTAATCATTCATATAATTTTTCTAATTGTATTAACAATAGCTAATGTAGAGATAATTTTTAAAACTTTTACAAATTAATACTTACAAAATGTATTGATAATTGACACAGTTAATAATTGTACTTCTTCCCTATTACTTTTTGTTAGATTTTATTTTATTTGTAGCTGTTATGAATTAATTAAATTGTATTGAGAATAACGATTCTTTCAGTATTAAAAAAAATGAAATGGGAAGCTTTATTCTTCTGCAATCTTAATTTATGCGGGTGGCGTAATATGTGGAATAATAATAGGTTTATTTTATTGAAAAAAACATATATATATATATATATATATATAAAAATTTCTTATATCTTTCTTATTAAGTTGTCTAATCAAAACATGATAGATATATTATTTTTTAATAATAATATAATAAGTATATAATTTTTATAAATAAATGTATAGTTCTCTAATTAAACTATATATTTATTATATTTTAATTAAATTAAAAATATGATAATAAAAATATAAAGAACTACATATATGTCTAATTAATTCTTATTTTATCTTGACATTAATTCCAATATATGGAATGCAGGTACTAGAGTTGGCAAAAGAGACTTTTTTTTTAATTCTTTTGTTCTATTTTTTAGAACATAATGTTCTTTAGTTATGATGTAATTAATTATTAAATATAAAATAATATTTTATTAAATAACTGTCTAAAATATTAACTCATTTAATAATTAAGAGTTCTTAAAAGAATTAGTTTAATTTTTGTGAATTAATGAGAATGATTATAATAATAAATTGATTAAAATAGACAAAATATTGTTCTATATTAAGTAATATTTAATAATTATTAAGTCATTATTAGAGAATATGACATTTTCATGAATATAAAATCATCATTTTTCCTCTAAAAGGAAGTACGATAATTAAGTGGATGGTTAATTAAACATTAGTCAGAAAAAAAAGGAGATACCATCTCATGTAATCTTAATTTGATAATATATATATATATATATATATTCAATCATAAATAATTTAATTATAAAAATTATATAAAATAATATTTTATATTTGATCATAAAAAATTAATTATAAATATTATATACATATTTACATATAAACATATGAGTATAAGAATTTACATGAATTAAGATTGAAATATTAATGGGCCTGAGAATTTATGGGTTTGTTTGGTATGTAAATAGTTAAATATAAAAAAAATGTGATTTTGTAAATAAAAAATACTTATAATATTTTAATTTTTAATGATTAAATAATAATTATTAAAGAATATTAAATAATAATTATATAATTAAAATTAATTTTTTTATATTTTTTTCTTTTTCCCTCCTCCTTTCCGAGAACGGACCCTATTCTATCTAATAAACTTAATATAAAACACATATTCGTAGGCCTAAAATGAATACATCGCCCGGGTCAACAGTTAGTGTGTGCACTTATATATATATATATATATATATATATGTGATCCAGTACTTATTGAAATTGTAAGTAAATATCACGTTAATCAATTGACAAGGTGCATCTACTGAAATTATAATTCATACAAACGAACAATTCGTGACTTACAAAGAATTCCAAGACAATCTCATACTGATTACAAGAACCACTACCAAAAAGATAAAAATAAAATAAAATAAAATAAAATAATGTTTTAGCTATGATTTTTTTAAGATTTAACTGCTATTTAAACCACAGTCAAAGGTTTTAACTATGAGCATGTTGGATACGCGTTGAAAAAATCTGAAATCATGTTTGGCCAACTGCAATATATTAGAAGCAATAATTCTCTATTTTGTGGAAACGTGATTTGGGAGATATATCACTTTTCTAAACACACACACTGTGACTTCTCAAGTTACACTAGAACCATCAGTCGAAACTGACTTGACTATGGCTTAATTTAATTACAGAGATTATCGCCGTTAAACATGCAGTTTTATGTAGTAAAATGTAACGAATGGTTTAACTATGATCTCAATAGGTTGTGGTTAAGTGCAGTGAATGTTTTAGCAGTGGTTTCAACTGCTGCTAAATTTATTTTTCAAAAATCCAATCTTTATAAATTAGGTGCCCTGCTTATAAATAATAATTTTGCAAACATGTACAGCTGAAATTCAAAATGATTCAATCATAATTTTCTGTTCAAATTCAAATATATTCAATTATAATCAAAATTGAGATACAATTAAAGTGCCAAATTAATTATTTAATCTCCATTACAAGAATTTAGTAACTGAATTATAGTTTCAAAGTTTCTATTATTTTTATTACTTGATGCTTGAATATGAAAGTGAAATGAATAAGTAATAAATTAAAGAATAAAATAAATAAACATTTATTCATATAATTTAAGTAGAATTAAAAAAAACTTCTATAATATATTAGCAAGTTTAGGTAGTAACTGATCATAAAAGTTTTGAAAGAGAAACGCAACTGATTTATTATTGTTATAATCTGGCCTGTTCTATCTCTAATCTACTTTTTTTTTTGGGGGGGGGGGGGGGGGGGGTTCTTAAAGTTTTTGCACCTCATTCTTTAGTTTTGTGTAAAAAGGCTTAAAAATTAGAATCTCTCTATGAAAGCAACCAGAAAAGCCCCAAAAATAATAATTATTACTGGCCAAAATTTAATTAGTGACAATTTCACTCCCTAGGGTCACTGGCAAAAATTTAATAAAAAGTTTGAATTGACATATATTTAGCATTAACTAACATACACCAACACCAAAGAATTTAATTTCATTGAAGACAGAATCCTTGCAAATTACTACTAATCACATAAAAAAGTGTGGATTTAATTATAACTTTCCAATATATATATATATATATATTCCAAATCGGTCGGCGAAACGTCTCCTATAAATACTCTCATATTTGGATGCAACAGTACTAATCCATCATTTTCACCAGTAAAAACTTCAAAAGTATATAGCCCCAGCGCAGATAAATCATGAAATTGGGAGTTATTCTTGCTCTATTCTTAGTTATTCTCTCACTCTTTGGCCACCACAATCAAGGTCAAGGTACGATTATTTCTTCCAATATCAGCTAGCTAGCTCATATTGAAATGATGTTGAATGATTAATTAATCATGTTTTTGTTATAATATGTTAAGGTGCTGCTCCTCCTCCCCCTCCAAAGATTTGTCATGAGAAGATGACATTCGCAGGGAAGTGTGGGAGCAGTGGAGCCTACGACTGCCTTGTTGAGTTTCTGATAAAGTATGGAGCAGGTTCAATGCCTATGCACGCCAACTGTACAGACGTTGATCAACAACGCCTTTGCCAATGTGATATTACCATGTAATAATCTCTCCAACTCCCAAATGAAAGAAATCTCATTTTGGCCTATATTTAATTAATAAGCAGACTTCTATATTAATTGCTTATTTGAAAGGCTTAGTTTTCTCCTGGAATCATATAAATCCAATTTAAGTAAATTGTACTGGATCAAGTGAGTCAGCACAAATGATGCCCAAATAATTTTTTTTTTGTTGTTTTGTTGGGGGGTTGGGGAAGACAGGTTCATGTTATAAATTAGTGGTTATATGGACACCAATTTATATCACATTTGTAAAGTATATATAAAATTAGTGTCTAAATTATTGGTTATATTATTATATTTTTTATACACATGTAAATTTTATTTTTTAAAGCGACCTTATATAAGATTAATTTTTTTAAGGTGTCATACAAAAGTTTATATATATATACAAATAAAAAAAATTGGATTAAAGGAGGCCCACAGTATAGGGAAGGGGGGTGTCATCCCCCCTTGACATTTTGATGTTGGTATATACATAGGAAATTCTTTTTATAAGGCTGCCTTAAAAAAGTGAATTTGACATTAAAGTTCTTAAAACAGTTTGTATGTATATTAAAAAATATTATCTAAGAGGTAATGAAATAAATGAATGAAAAATTACATATTAGTTTAATATACATGTCACACTATAAAAAGCAAAATATTATTGGTTGTTAATTACTTATACTTTATGAACAAGTTATTTTTAAGTCTTTAAAAATAGTAAAAATTATACCAGACAATTTTTTTTTACAAAGACTCTTTATAATTTAGTTTTAAGTAAGTTTAGGAAATTAAAAAGTAAAAAGGTTTCTTCTTACACTTCTATATTAGTAAAGATTAAAAAGAGAAAAAGTGAAGATTATTAAGTTGCCATTATCTTTCAATCTTTCCTGTTTATTTATTTTCATTTCTTCATTTATTCACTCTATTTGTGTAATAACTCAAAAATAGCTAGTCTAAATCCAATAATTTGGGAAGAAAACAATAATAGAAATTTTAAAATTTTGAAGGGCAAGTCAAAATTTAAGAAAAAAATTAATTTAAAAAATAAAGTGTTTTTATAAGATAAAATTTTAGAAAAGTTAACTAAATTCTAAATATTAAAAACATTTTTTAAAAGAGCAATTAAAGATTAAAAATTATTAAAAGAGGCTTAGACACCTTAGGTATGGAATAGGGGATCTATCTTTAACTCTTCGTAAGCCCATTTGTGCTTTTTCTTACCATTTTTTTTAGATTGTTGTTACTTGTGCAATTCCCAAAATAGCCTCAGATTTTTCTACTTTACAACACATGATCTCTGCCCCAAAGGCTCGTTCGGTACATAGAAAGAATTTTGATAAGAATGAAAATGAGAAAGAAAATGAAAATGTAATGAAATTTGTGTAGCTAAAACAATGTTTGGTTGAATCGAAATAAAACCGGAATGGAAAGTAATGTGCAAAATTAACCAATATACCTTGAATTAAAAATAAAATATGATATAATACATTTTACCTAATTTAAAAAAGAAAAAACAAATCAAAGAAGGAACTTCAAGATCAAACACATAATTATATTAAATCAAAATGTTAGTGCAACCATTAAAACCAAGTTTTCATGCAAGAATCACGATTTGCCATTAATGAGGTCCTAAAGAGAGAAAGTGATAGTTTAGGCAATATAGAGAATTTTAGTTCATTCCAACCATACTAGTGGCTTTTACTTCTTACATAGATAATAACTAAACTCAAAAATGGAATCTAAATTTCAAGAATGAAAGACCCAAATTTAAGTCTAGAGAGAGAAAACTTGATATCTAAACATATATGGGGTTTTACTCAAAACCTACCATAGAGGAAGCATCTAGGCATGCTAAGAACACTATCCATAATTTTAGAATGCATTAAAACATGGTTTTATGAATTCACAATTAGGACCCATTCTTGAGACTTGGGGAGACAAAAATGTTAGGAAATGGCTAAAATTGCTTTTTCAATTTTTTCCATCTCCTTTGTCGTTCACTCAGCATTTCTCTGCTTTCAACTTTCAAGCCCTTCTCTCTTCCTGCCTTTTGAGTTTTGGTACAATGGAAGGGATGAGGAGAGGTCCTTATATAAAGAAACATAGTAAAACTGAACCACTCCCTTGCATTATGGTAGCCTACATCTCCTCCATTTGCCTTTCTACACTTTTTGTTCACTAACTTTATAAGGAAGTCACTAAGTAGGTTTTTATGCAGATAAAAATTTTGCTTTATTTGATTGATATTAGGTATAAAATTTGTTTCTATGTTTAGGAATGTGCATATCAAAATTTGCAGTTCATTGGGCTTGTAATTTTGTACCATTTTTTATAAGGGAAAAATTACTTTTTAATTCAAGCTAAACTTATTAATTTATGCCCTAAACTTGTACTGTTTATATTCTAATCCTAGAAATTTTTTTAAAAAAATTTTATTTTTCAAATATTTTTCTTATATTTTTTGGGTATTTTTGGCTTGGACAGTTTCTAAAAATCAATTCCCAAAATATTTATTTTATAATTTAATATAATTTCCTAATTATCACCAATTCCAATTAACTCCAGAAAATTTCAAAAAATTTTCCTCATGACTTAAAATCATAAAACTCCTTAAATCTTCATTCTACAATCCTATATGAGTCTCTAACTATTTTTCAAATTTGCTATAAATTATTTAAATATTATTAATTACTTCCTATTAAAGAGGAGGATGTTATATCTTCCCTGTGAGTAGATAATATTGATTGTGTTATTTTATATAACTTTCTTTTCTTTTCATTTATATTGAAAAATTTTTACTTTCTAGTGTCACAATAAAAAATGCGACCACGTGGCGCCTTTAAAAAGAAATCAAAATTGAAAGAAAACAATTTGTTCAAATAAATAGAGTTCAGGAGTCGCCACTAAAATTTCATTTTTGAAAAGGAAAAATTTTGGGAAAGCCTTTTTATAGGAAAAATGGTTTATAAACCAGATAATGGATCTGGGAGTTGATTGTAAGTGGGGAAGGTGTTAGGCACCCCACTACACCCGTTCTTAAAAACGGTTACCCTAAGTTAGTTGTACAAAATTAATATGGCTTCTATTCTATTTTAAATCTCTCTAACCAATCACATGTAAAGAATAATGAAAAAATTTAAGAAAATAAAATTAAAGAGAAGAAAGACACAAAACAAAGAGAAATTCAAAGAATAAATAAAGAAAAGGGAATAAAATAAAATTAGAAGAAATAAAAAAAATAAAATTAAAGGAAATAAAATTAAAAGAAAATGTTTATTTACAAAAGCAGATTTGACTTAGGATGAAAACCTAGGGCCTACATACCCTTTGAAAGGGATCAAAGTCTACGTAGTTCGATAGAAATTATATTTGTTAGTTGGTTTTTTTCCTCTTTGTTTTATATTTTGTTTTTGTTTTTTTCTCAGTTGTTTTTTGTTTTGTTTTTATTTTTGTTTTTGTTTTTGTTTTTGTTCTTTATTTTTTAATTTTTTGGGTTTAGGTATTGTTTTTTGTGAAAATACAAATAAAATAAATTACTTTTTCCTTTAACAAATATAACAAGTTTTGAAATTAGTTGATGTGTTTTGATTTGCTAAAGAAAAATTTAATTTAATTTTTCTTGCATTTTCACTTTTTCCTCTTGCTTATCATTTTTTGTTTTTCTATCATTTTCATTTCATTTTTTTTTGTTTGTTTTTATTACCTTTTTCTTTGTTTTTTTCGTCTTATTTTGTTTTTATTTTTGTTTTTTTTTTCTTTTTGTTACTTTTTTTTTGTTTTTTGTTTTTTTCTATTTTTATTTCTTTTTTGGTTTTGTTATTGTTGTTTTTTTTTCTATTTTGTTTCTTTTTTTGGTTAATTTTTATTTTTGTGTTCTATTTTGTTTTTTTTTTGTCTTTCTTTTTTCTGTTTTTAGTTCTATTTATTTTTGTTTTGTTCGTATTTTATTTTTATCTCTTTTCTTTTTTCTAATTTTGCTTTTATCTTTGTTTTTGTTTTTGTTCTTTTTTATTTTTTTGTTTTTTGTTTTTTGCTTTGATGAAAAGATAGAGACAACAAAAATCATTTTTGAAAATAAAACAAATTTACAATTAGTTGATGTATTTTAATTTTTCAAAGGTAAGATAGAGAAAACAAAAATCATTTTTCCTTTTTGCATTTTTTAATTTTTTTTCTTTTTTATCATTTTTTCTTGTTTTCAATTTTTTCTCTTTTTTTTTTTCTTTTTGGTTTTCTTTTGGTTTTGGCAAACTTTCAAGAAAAAGGAAAAGTTGAATTTTAAATTTGAAAAAATTTTGTTTTTTATAGAGAAAGACTCCTTTTCTTTATTTTTCTTCTTATTATTATTTTTTGCTTTAAAGAACTTAAACTTAATTCATAAATAAATTATTTTTAATTTTTAATTTTGTTGATTACCCTTTTCAAGGATTTGGAAAAACATTGTATCGTTTCTTTTTTTTTAATGCAAGTAAAAAAATTATTTAAATTTCTTTTTTTCCTCTTTCTTTTTTTTTTTTAATATTCTTTTGAAAAAAAAAAATTATATGCAGGCCATTGAAACCCAAGACTTATTAAAACGCAAATTTAATACCTAATTGATATCAAAAAAGCTTATTGCCTCACATGGTCATTAGGTTCGCTCCTATGTGCCTGATGAGACACAAGGTCTTACACGACTATTCTAAACAAATAAGACTAAATGAAATGAAGCCACAGTATATACAAAGATTGGTGATGGTGTGTGTTTTGTGTACAGCC
This sequence comes from Erythrophleum fordii, assembly GCA_032878935.1. Classification (NCBI taxonomy): domain Eukaryota; kingdom Viridiplantae; phylum Streptophyta; class Magnoliopsida; order Fabales; family Fabaceae; genus Erythrophleum; species Erythrophleum fordii. Next base: position 10,353,919 of record JAVQMF010000056.1, on the reverse strand, counting down.
AAACAAATAATACATTATTCCAAACAATAATTACAAGAGTGGAAAAAAAAACAAAAATCTGAAAGACATCACTCTGTTTGCATTTTTGCTTTTCTCTAGGATGTTGCCTTTCCATTTCTCAGCTTTTGATCATTACTACCTCCCTTTAAGCGTCTCCTTGAGTCTTTGCTTTTCCTCAACTCTTCTTTATCCTCACACGGGGCTCATGTAGAAGAAACAAAGGAAAGGGGGTTAAATTCAAGCCAACCATTCGTTTTCTAGGAATAACCAAATTAATGCATCAATATACACTGACATGGAACAGAGTAGTTTTTACAAGCATGTTTGAGATTCGCCAATAATTCAAAGTACTGTCCAAGGAATGAAGTTAAATAGGAAATTGCATCAAGATTTCAAACCCACGCATCCATAATATGAATATAATGTTTTAGGCAGCAAAAACTTCTGCCACAAACATAATGAATATAATGAAATATGCAAATAATGTGACAAAACCAAATTCTTAAATAACATCACACAAAATCAGTATTTGATGAAATTCTGCCACAAAAGGTTAACTGGTTTGAACTTTTCATATTAATGTCAGGATACAACAAGGACAAATAGAAGGCTGACTTTGGGCAAGCAAATTTTCAAAAACAACCCTTAGCTTAGTTCTGTGTAAGACACCTTGGACCCAAAAATTATTCACTTAATTACCAAGCAAGATGGTGATATCCAAATATCCCTGCTAGTAATGAGACAACACAACAAGAGAGAGTGCATGCAAAATTAGAACCCAGACCTCAATTTTGCTGGAGATAATAAGAATCTTAACCCATTCATGACATGTCAAGAGCTGCATACTTTTTAAATCCCATACAATAACCGAAATGTCACAGTAAAAAAAACCCTAACTCAAACTTTATATTACGGTAGCAGCTAATGGTGAGTGAGAATTAGCCGATTTAAACTCAACTCTCATGCTAGTAGTAGGCCAGTGCAACAAGAATCATCAGACCAATCAAAAAGACGCCAAACTGAACAAAGTGCCCATTCCAGTTTCGAGAATCAGAGCATTATAGCAATAAACATCAAAACACAAATATAAAACAGGCCAATGAATACAAAATCTAAAAATAGTCTACAAAATTTTATCACGGCCAGATGCATTCGACTCAGGTAGACATATAACAGACCAAGGATAATAGCGTGAGTCTTTGCCTTAACCAAGCCTCAAAATCAGATCCATTCTAGATCCCACAACCTAAAGGAACTCACATTTCAGTAGTCAAAGCAAACGAATCATACCATTCTAAAACAAAGGAGGCTCAGATTTCAGTACCCAGAAGAAAAACAATGGAATCAGATCCTTCCCGAGCCTCAACACCCACAAATAGCACACATATGTGGTTCTATGGTTTCAAAATTAAAAATGGGAGAAGAATACAAAACACATACCCCTCGGCTCTTATTCCAGCATTCGAAAAATTGAACAGCCTTCTTTCTGCTCAAATCCCGTCGAGGCTAATACCGGTGATAGCCATTAAAAGCATAAGATTTCCATGCTTCTATCTCTCTCGAATTTCTTTTTTTGTCCGTCACTTTCTTCTTTTCAGGTCTCTCTCTTGATTTCCCTCTTTTATCTGAAAAGATAATTTCAATCGAGAAGAACCTCCTTCCAGAATCCCTCAACAATGCTCCCTCTCAGTTCTCTTCAAGCCTCTCATTCTCGACCTCAGATTCTCTCTCTTCGATCTGAAAATCCTTTCGCCCCCTCCTCCCGAAAGCCTCTTCTCTCAATCTTCCTTTCAAGCTCTTCCCTCTTTCTCCATTTTTTTGAACCTCGCGTTTCTTTCTCTCTCACCTTTGTGTTTTTACTCTCAGCCCTTCCCTTGGCTTGGCTTCCCTGTGGATTCGAGGAGAGACACGCTGAGGAGGGAGCGTCTCCTTTAGTTTTCCTCCCTCTCCCTTTCTCTTCTGTGTCTGTCTCTCTTCGTTTCTTTTTGTACGTCCAACACCACTCTCCCCTTTGTCTGTTTTTGTGCGTCTGCCTCCCCTTTTTCGTTTTGTGCCTCTCCATCTTTTTTGTCGTCTGCGTCTTTTCGAAGACAGAATGAAGGGGGACCAAAGGGACATCGGGTAGGGTTTTGATTTGGATCCGGGTTGGGTTGGGTTGGGTTGTAGTTTTTAGGATTTAGATTTGGGTTGAGGTTGAAATAATAGGCTTCGCCATTTTCTTGGTTTTGTTTTGTTTTTTTTTGCTTTTTTTTTAGCTCATTTTCTTCTTTTCATATTTGGATCATTAGGTTTTGAAAAATTGAACTGAAGCTATTTTTGTTTACTTTAATTTTTTTTTTGGATCAAATTTTTGGCATTGGGCTTTCGTTTAGAGGAAAAAGAAGTAAAGTTAAGGTCCCTTTTTAAACAAAAAAAATGAATTTTTTTCTTATTTGTCTTTTTTCCTCTTTTGGTATTGGGTTAGTAAACTCTTGTTGGTTTTTTTTTTTTATTATTTATGGATAATAAACTCCGATAGGCTCTCTTTTTTTTTTGGGTTTCCCCTTTTTATGGTTTGATCTATCTTAATCTCTTTTTTGTTTGTTTTTTTTTTTTTGTTTTGGGCTTCCTCTTTCTCTTTTGTCTCTCATTTTTTTATTATTATTTTTAATTATTATTCTTTTAGTTATTATTTTTTTATTAACTTGCTTTTAGCCTTGGTCCCTTTTGATTTTTTTAATTTCATTTTTTTTTAGATTTTTGTTATTCCCTCTTTGATTTTTCTGTTTGTTTTAATTTTGGATTAATGGGCTTTTACTTTTTTTTTTATTTATATTTAATTTTATTTTTGGGTTCTTTCCCTTTTAATTTTTCTTTTTGAGCTTATTGGGATAAAATGACCTATTTAATTTTTTGTCTTTCTAAATTTTTTGTTTTCTATTTATTTTTTTATTTTCATATATATTTTTTTAATTTGATTTTATTATTATTTTTGGAGCTTGTTCAAAAACGGTAACCTAATTTGTGCACTCATGGACAAGTTTTTTGTTTCTTGAATTTTCTTTTGAACATGGAAGTTTAAATTTATGTTCTTTGATTGACTTGTATTATTTATATCTAAGCTTGATATAAAATTTCTCCTTAAATAAAAGGTACGTCAGTTTAATTTTGCTAAGTATTTTTAAATTTTGTTTATTCTATATTGGAATTTGGTATCTTGTACGTCAATTTAACTTTGTCAAATATTTATGAATCAAACCGTGAGCTTATAACCGAAATGAAATTCTCTAAGGAAGGACTTGATTTCAAAACACTAGTACCTCAACAGCAATTCTGACCTTTGGTGCACCATGGCTTGGACTTTGACTAGAAAGGGTAAATGGGAGTGAATAAATGATATTATTTTATTTTAATTTGGAGTGAATGGATGGTGTTGTTTAGTTATGTGTTTGAGTAAATATGTGGCATTATTAGGTGTGAATTAGAGGGAATTGCTCTGGAGGAAATTATGTTATAAGGTTATTATTGGTTCTGATTAAGATCCTCCCAACAATAAAAATATTTACACAAATTGGATTTAAGAAACTCTTATTATATTTTTACTTGAAACTGCCATTTTCTATTATGGTCATATTCAATTAATCATTACTTAGTTGTGAAATTACCAGTGATATCAGAATCGGATTGGAAGTGTATTAGAACTGAAATGTCTTATAATTGGTCAAATTTAATCAAGAACTGGATTGAACCAGTCAGTTAAACTGGTCTAGTGTGGCTTTATGTATTATTCTGCAAACCCTGAAAGTCAACCAACATAGCACCTTCACCATTGAATGAAGATGCACTGTTAGCCCTGTGTAATATTTAATATAAAGAATTACTATATTTCTGTTTCAACAAATCAAAACAACTACCTTATAATTCAAACTATTAACCTCTGATTTGACAAACAATACCCTTATCATTGAGCCACCATTATTGCTTTATCTATTATTGTAAAATTTTAATGTAATAGGTTATAAACAAAAATAAAATTAATATAATTTTTATTAAAATTATATAAATAAATTTTAATATATAAATAAATTAAATTTTAAATATTATATCATGTTTGATTTATTGTTAAGTATAATTAGTCTTAATATATTTTAAAATTTATTATTATTTACTTGTTATTATTTATTATATTAAATTTTAATATATAAAATAAAAAATATATATTTAACTATCACCAATTGGATTATGATTTAACTATAATCAAATTAATGGATCATGAACTAGTACTTTCACCGGTTCAATGATCGATCCGATTTTAAAAATATTAAAAATTATAATACTTCTTCTAATGTACACATAATAATTAATTCTTGTGGTGACTCTTTACCGGTATTATTATGATTATTTATTTATTAATTTTTATTAAAATACTCATGTATCCTAGTTTCTCCCGTCTTTGCAATAATCTATATTATTTGCTCATTGTGTGTCACGGTTCATAGCTTTAACATTTCATAGGTTTCAAGCAATATCTCTGGTCATGAACCAATCTCATGGCATAGGTAGATAAAATCTAGTTGGTACAACTCATCTGTTTGTGATTGACACTTCTTAGAGAATTTTACTTTATTAGTTGTAATTTAGATAGTTCCACAAATTTCACAAGTAGGATTCCCTATTTTAATGTAGATATAGTTGAATGATTTGAGAGCAAAGTTTTCCCATACGTATCACTGAATCTTTGACTATTATAGAAATTTTGATAGGTCCTATTTTAAGGGATACTTTGCCAAAATTTTTATAAAATAGCAAGATTGAAATAATCATGAGATTAAAGGACTTAAATTAATTAATCGAAGCTTCTTCTTGTTTGTAATTCTGCATGGTAAGAGAGTGTTAGTTCAAAGTGTTTTGTTGGGTTTACAGATATCGTGTTGGTCACACTTTTATTTTTTAGGGTATGATAATTTGGCATTCACTCTTTCTACTTTTCTTTTAGGAATTTTTTTCTTTTATTCTTTAATATTTTTCAAATTGCTCTTTATATTTGCCTTGTTTCTAAAACTCTAAATGTTTCTATTATCGAGTTGGATGCACAATTAATTAAGTGGATCGTTAAGATTGGGGTATTATTTTGTTATCCATCCTGCATATTGTCCTTTCTTTTCGTCTTGGGCTGGAATTGAAATTTATAAGTATTAAATAGAAAGGATTTTACGAATAAGTTCTTCATATTCATATACAAGAAAAAACAATTATTTTGTTTTCTGATGTATTTGACACGATAGGGGTAAACTTCTAAATAAATTATTTATTATTTATTATTATTATAGTATTATATATTATAATATATGATTTGTTTATTTATTACTATTACTATTTATATTATTATATATTTATACTAATATTTAAATACTCATTTTTTAATTTTTATTAAATTAATTTTTTTTTTCAATTCTCTCCTTACATATCGATTTGATAAATTATTTTACTTTACATTATTATCAAATTATCAGTGGATTTATTTATTTTTCACATAAAATTAGTTACATAATACATAGAAACTTAACCAATGTGATAAATAAGATAATATAAGAGTTATTTAGAAAATATGTATGCTCCCTTTCATGTTGCACATCATGATGTTGCATAAATCACATGCCATATAAAGTGCACTATTAACTTTTTTTAATTTTAATATAATATATTGTCCTTTTTCTACTATGCGGTATATACATTTAGAGTTATTATCTTTATATATATATATATATATATATTATGTGTTATAACTCTTAATGTTGATCCTATTCAAAAATTTTACCTTTGCTCCTCCCTCATCCAACATCAAGAGATGAGGACTATCCACCCCACCTCCATTCATACCACCTCACCAAGCCAAAGAATCACCGGAAGGGTAATCTTAGAATTTCCATCACCTGCTCAAAAAATGAACCAGAAAAAAAAAATATATATATATATATATATGTTATAAAAGGATTTACTGTTTATTATACATTGTCTAAGCCATTTTGAACTATGGCTTGTCTTTGGTTGCGTGTCATTTTTGTTTTCTTATCTACCCCTTTTTTCAGAAAAAAAAAAAAAAAAAATCCCCTTTTTTGTTGAAATCAATGCAACGGGTCAACAATATAGTCACCTTGATGTTTAGTTACTTCCAATTGTTTACATCTTGCATCAAATTTTTTTCTTAAATATATGTTGTTATTATAGGCAAAGCAGTAAGGTTGGGTTCCTTATAATCGTACCTAATTATAAGTTGAGTTCGTTAAAAAATAGATTGAGCATGTAAAAAGAAATTTGCAAAAATTTTAAGCCTGGGCCTATTTTATTTTAATTGTCATGCACGGGCTTCACTCAAAAAAAAAAAGGTGGGCTTGGCCTGGCTTATTTTTTCTTTTAATTTTTTTGAGCCTTTACCCTTTGATAATTAACTATTCATTTTTTCTCAAACAAATAATTTTTTCTACTTCAATTATAAGGATCAATTTTTTTTAATATGCATATTTTAGTATCTAAATTTTAATTATAATGACACCAACATTGAAAATTATGTTTTTTCTTCAAATTATATTAATAATTGACTTTCAAATTTCATTCATAAAGAAAAAGTAAAATGAAAGGAAAAAAAAACTAAGAAGGATTTAAATAGAATTTAAAAATATTATAATAATATAATAAAAAATATTACTTGGGCCATTTTTTTAAATTGAGTCTATTTCATTTTATATTCAGACTTTTTTTAAATTACTCCTTTTCTGAGACTTTTTTTTTTTCAGATTTATATTCATTTTTTAGGGTCAAATATACTTTTCAACCTATAGTCAAATCTATTTATTCTCGTCTTAATAAGTGAATGCACTAAATCCTTTGGGTAAAAAAGAAAATCAATTGGCTTAGTGCAAATCGTATTTCAACTCTTATTCTACCATAAAAATCGCTAAAGATAGTAAAATACTCAATCTTGTATTGAATTGTACTTATGGCCGATGGATGTTTTCAAGATTGGAAAACTGTGAAGAGAGAGACATTAAAGAAAGAGTCATTATATATTTTCTTTACTTTTGTTGACATATATTTTGCGTTTAAAATTCCACAATTGCACTTCACAAAATAATATTTCTAAATGATGCCAAGTAGGCAACAATTTCTGCATTAATTGTCATGGAGCAAATAGCAATATCAATTATCTTCAAAGTATTTTATATGAATCATGTGATTTCCATGGTTTCTTCAAATATTCAAGGCCCCAAGAATCCTCTCAAATTAAGGACTCAAATCAAATAAGATATGGCACAATTAACGCTTATAAATATATTTAATCATTTTCGAAATTGGTTGCCGAAACGCCTATATAAATACCCTCTCAATTGGATGCAACACTCACCCATCATTTTCAACAACAAATTTCGATTAGTATAGTCCCAGAGCAGAAAAATCATGAAGTTGGGAGCTATTCTCTCTCTATTTTTAGTTATTCTCTCTCTCTTCGGCCACCACACTCAAGGTCAAGGTACGATTATTTCTTCCTATTTCTTTTTTTTTTTTAAATAATTTGTTTGATAAGTGAATTTCTTGATTTTAAATATTTAAACAAATTTATGAAAAAAATTATTATAAGATATGTAAATATATTAAGAAAAATTACCTTGATTTTTGTCCTTAATTACAAGGTCCCTTCTCAATCTATAAAAAAATTATAATTAATCTATAGTTTATTAGTGACATTGTGATAATTCTGATATCTCGAATAAACGTTAAATTTAGTTGACTTTGAACACGAGTGTTGCGTACATCAATTGTCCTTCACTACTTCACTCTTTTATTTTCATTTTCTCTTTATGCTATCTGAGCAACTAACCAATAGGATGAATACCTAATTAAATGGGGTGATGGGAAGAGACTTTCACATAGTCTAATAAAGGTGCATGTGTGATGAACACATGTTCAATACAATAATAAATTCATTATGGTTTTCCCTCGTTTGCTTTCTTTTTCTTTCAATCTGTGTAGGTGGCAAGTTTTGTCCGACGAAGATGATGTTACCAGGAGAGTGTGGGAACAGTGGAGGCTTCGACTGTGCTGTTGCGTTCCTGGGCAAGTATGGAGCAAGTGCAATGCCCATGCACTGCACTTGTGCAAACGTTGCTCAACAACGCCTATGTCAATGTGATATTATTTGTAGATGAAGCATATATGTGTAGTATCTCTATATCCAAATAAAACAAATGCAACTTTGGCCTAAATATAAATATTAATTAATAAGACACTTCTATATGGCTTATTTGAAGAGCTCAGCTTCTTCCCCGTATTAGTGATTATTAAGGATACATTAGTAAATTACTAATACCTCCTATATTTTTTGTTTGAAATTTTATCACTCCATATATTTATAATTTGAAAAATATCCACACCACCATAACAGAAAGAAAATAGAGTTCAAGACAATTTAGTTACACATTTACCCTTAACAATGAAGGATAATTTTGAATAAATAAATGTTATTAAATTTTAACTATACTTTTTACTATCAACTTAGTTTGTGGCTTACTATATAATGTACTTGGTCAAGTACTTATCGTCCCATTATCCTAAACTGGAATCATCAATATCAACTGGTCCAACTCGACCTGGTTTTAGTCTATTTAGGCCTTAAATTTTAAGGTTTGGATAAGAAAACCATGTTTAAATATGGGCTAAAATTTTTCAACCCAGTTCAACCGATTAAAACTCAAGGCCAATATTATGGACTTGACTAATAAATCTAAAGTTGTCAACTAGTTCCAGTTCAACCGTCATTAGCCACGGGGATAGGGTTAGGCCTTAAAGCCCTTTTTAAAAATGGGATACCAATTTGTTAGCCCAACCCAACCTTTTAAAGGCTTAAAGTTGACTTTAAAAGCTTAACCCTAAGGATTGTCTCTAACCTTAAGGGATCAATGGTCTTAACCTCGAGGGTTTTTCCAAAGGTTAGTTCCTGTAAACTTTAAAATTTTTTTGTTTAACATAGTAATACAATATATTTTGCTATTTGTATGTATGTAAAAGCATAGCTATTGATTCATTGTGAGAGGTAAAAGGAGTACTTGTCATTTGAAGTGTGTGTATTTGCAAAAAGTTGATAAACACATCAAGTTTTTTTACAATAAAATAGTTTATTTCTTATCCAAACTTTCTTTTAACTATAACAGAATTATAAATTTTTTTTTATCAAAAAAACTTAGCTCAGCCCTTTTAAGCTACGAGATTAGATAGGGTTGGGTCAAAAAAGCCTTATTTAAAATGGGATGTTATTTTACAAATGCAATCCTATTTATTTAATTTTTAAGGTTGAACATACTAGCTTTGAGAATTTATAATGATACATTTGGTATGATAGGAGAGAAAGGGAAACAAAAACAATACAACAAAAAGGAAAGAAAAGATGAGAGAATGTAGAAGAATTATCATTTACTTTGTTTAGTATAATAGAAGTAAAAATAAAAAATATTTTTCTTCCCTTATTTAGTTTCATGAAAGAGTGGAAAGAAAATATATGTAAATAAGAAATTGAATCACTTGATTACCCTCCATTAAATATATTTATTGTGCACATATATGAACTTTATATACTTCATATATATTTATATTAATATAAATATATATTTAATTTAATTTAATTTAATTTGTTACTACATTATAAGAATTCTTATTTATTTATTTATTGGAAAACTACAAAACAGAAGGAAATAATACAATAGAAAACTAAGGGCCTAAACGTGGGATAGACTTTTCCCAATTTTTATTGTTTATTTATAATATAAATTAGTATTGTGGATTCCTATACAAATACACAAGATCAAAAAAGTGGAAGAAAACTTAATAAATACATAAAAAATAGAAAAATTATATGAAGAAACTGTTACATCAAATAATAATAAAAGAATAGTTTAACAGTAACAATATATATATATATATATAATAGATAATAGACCATCCATATATATTTGGTGTGAGGCCCACAACATACTTTTCTTCAAATTTTTTCTATAGTTTTTTTCCCTCCCTAATCTCTTTTTTTCCTTTCTATTTATGCAAGTCAAACAGAGAAAAGATATAATCTCCACCCCCCTCCCCCCCAAAAAAAAATCTCTCCCACCAATAAAGCATTTAGTCAATTTTGACTGTTCTAACTTGGACCATTCCTTCACTCACTTTTTTTTTTTTTTTTTGGTTTTTCTATTTCTGTATTCTTGAGATAATGGAAAGACAAATCTTTTTAATATTGTCTAGGGACAATGGCAAGGCAAAACGAATAATGATTTCACCAAAAAAAAAAAAAAATCAAGATAATGAAAAGAAATCTCTATTATTTGATCGCCAAACAAAAGCAATAAAAGGAGTGTTTGCCTTTTCCAAAAATTTCATTTGCATTGCATTTATGACTCATTCATGCATTCGTGGTATTATCAATTATTGTTTGTATACGTTGAAGGGTTTGAAATTTTCGACACTTTATAATTTCATTCCATCCCTAATTCCTTAATTATCACTTACTATTGCCATTTTAAGTGTGTTAAATCAAGCCACTTTTATGAACAGTTTTTGGATTTAACAGAAGTAGAAAATTTTAATAAAAATTAGTTAAAATTAATACATTAATTGCTTGTCAATGAATTTCATCATCGGGTGCATTCATTTTAATTAATAAAATGTCATTATTATTATTATTATTATTATTATTATTAATGTTTTATTTTTCATTTATCATAAGATGTAGCTAAAAATTATTGTGCTTGTTTTGCATCATTAATAAGCCTAGAGGGTCAGCCTTGTTGTTGTATTTATTCTCAACACATCCTTTTATTAACTACATTGCCCAAAATAACGTGAAATTCAAATAAAATAAGAACGTACACAATCAAATTGCAGGAGCAGAAATTTATTTGTTAACTAGAGATTGACTACTTATATATCAATAAGCCTGCAGCTTTCTCATTTCATGTACAATAAGCACATTTGAGAATTTCTCACATATGTTTTCCACACCCAAAAATGCAATTAATACATAGAATTCATAAGCTTGGCTTCCCCATGAAGCCAGGGTGGGAACTTTACTTTCCAAAAGAGAAATGAAATCAAAACCTGCAACAACATAATACTTAGACACAGTGTTGCAATTAATACGCAGCTTGCAGATATTAAAAACAACACAGTTTATTCATTATTGGATAATTAAAGTTAATTAAGGGAGCTTCTCCCACCCCACAAAAGGACTATATATATGTATTATATATTTGTTCCCACTTCCTTGGTGGTGAGCACCTACCGCGGACATAGGGATTGCACAAAGTCCTTGGTGGTGATTTTGGAGTTGGAGAATGAGCAAAGGGGACTAGTATTTTCCCCGCTGCATATATAAATAGCATATATATATATATATATATATCTCTAATTTTTTTAACTGTAGTTAGATTCTTATACCATTAAGACATGCAACATTTTATTTGCATATTATTTGGTTTAATAACATTTGCAAAATAATAATAATAATTTAAGACTGAATTGCTTATAAGAACTATTGTCAACTGTATTTATTTCTTTTACTAGACCAAATAATATGTATATAAAACATTGCAAATCTTATAAAAAAAATTGAGAGAGTCTTGTACATAGCAAATAATCTATGCTCATTCAAATTCATATATATATATATATATATATGAACTTTTTAAGAGTGATTTTGTAATGGTTTCTTCTGTTTCTTATTTTTTAAGTAAAAAGTATGAATTGATGAGCTAAAATTGTGGGCTTAGAAGGAGTAGAAAATGAAGGAGAGTTAACCACTCTTACCAAAAGCTATTGCTTCAGTAGATAATAAGGGAGGAAAGATAATGGAAGCCAGGAGGAAGAAAGCGGCTTTTAAAGTTAGATCTCATTATTTGACAAAAAATTTGTAAAATCCATGTTCATACTATGTATTATATGCAAATGCTATAAGTTTGATGGAAGTTAGAACCAACCATTCTGATTTCCACTTAATTTTTTTTAAAAAAATAAATACTAAAAGTCAAAATCATTAGTTTTAACTTTCAATAATTTTTTTAAAATAAATAAAAGCCTGTCATCCTATCACCATAACTGGACACTTTTTAGTAATTTTTTTAATTAATAAAATTTTGTCATTATGACAAGACACTAAAGTCAAATTGTAAGGATTTTCAGTGAAAGTAGGTCTTATAAGCTAAACTTAGTTTGCATGAATTGTCAATCAAAATCTTTTAACCTTAATTTGACAAATCATAGGTGTTTTGATTCAAAATTTAGACCAAAATTTCTCTCATTCACTCTCAAATTGTGGTATTTTAAAAGTACTAAGAGGAGCACATTTTACTCTCACTCTACGTCTTTTCTTTACTTTATCTTTGGCATTTCATTTTTAGTTTGTGTGTGATTTTTCTCATTTCATTTTACTTTCATTATTCACATCTTCTAAACTTATAATTTCTAATTTTTATTTTATAATTTTATTTTTTGAAAGTGCTTTACTCCTCTTTCCAACATTACTTCTCTAGTCTATTAAGGTTAGTCTAATTTTTTATTTATTTTATAAATATTTATTAGTTAAATTATATATTTATATTTAGTTTTTTGTTAGATTTATATTAGTTTTTTTGTTAATTTTTTTTATTTATTTATTTTTTATTTGTATTTATTTTTTATTATATTTATTTATTTTGTTTGCATTAATTTTTTGTGTTATATTGATTTTTTTTGTATTTATTTGTTTATTATATTTATTTTTTTGAATTAATTTTTGATATATATATATTGTCTGCATTGATTTTTTTTTATATTTAATTTGTTTATATTTATTTTTTGGTTATATTATTATGTTTGTATTTATTTGTTTGTCATATTCATTTTGTTTACAGTTATTTGTTTATTATCTTTTTTGTATTAATATTTTTTTTGTTATGCTTATTTTGTTTACATTTATTTTGTTTTTATATTTATTTTGTTTGCATTAACCTTTTTTGGTTTTATATAAATTTTGGTTGCATTTATTTGTTTGTTATGTTTTTTTTTTTTTGCTTTAATTTTTGTGCTATATTTATTTTGTTTGTATTAAATTTTTTGTTATATTTATTTAGTTTGTATTTTTTTAATATTTATTTATTTTTGCTATACTTATTATGTTTGCATCCATTTGTTTATTATATTTGTATTTATTTGTTTATTATATTTATTTTTTTTGCATTACAATTTTTTTGTTATATTTATTTGTGTTTGTATTTATTTCTAATAGTTCTTATTTACAAATCATATTATAAGAAAAAATATTAACTAATAGGAGTAATATTGTATGCATATTTATGAATAGACAAATTTATAATAGTTCAGATTATGTGACATTTGAGTGCACTAGCATAAAAATAATAAAAAGTAAATTTAGACATCACTTTGGAGGAGTTGAAGCATATGGTTGGATAAAACTTATAATTTTCCTTAAACTAATTTGTATCTAAGGTTGTACATAGATACCAATGTCCTTAAATCTAATGTGATACTAAGTGTGTAACTTAAAAGACGATGTCTAGGAGATATGGCAAATGAAATTGCAGTTCTCATTCCAATTGACTAGTGTAGAGTTGTATGTGTTTATCTTAACTAATTAAGTGGATCTTAACCTTGAATTGCAACTAGTCAGCAATATAGTGGAAGATCATGTTATATACACATTTTCATCTATCAAAAATATGCATGAATCAGTAGAACAAGCATATATGTTCAGTGCATATCTTGGAGACAGTTCACCTATTTGATCCATAGGCTAATTATGCTTAACAATATAACATCTCTTTCATGGACCATACGTTCTAACCAAATTCATCTCATAAAAAAATTGACAATATTCAACCTAATCTCCTATGGTTAGGACAAAATACTTAATAGATGAATTTGAGGATAAAGATGAATAAGATTCTACTATAAATGCTAATTATGATAACAATAACACAATGATAATGAGTCTAATGAGAAGAGCAATGATAATGGAGATGATATGATGAATCTTATATTGAATGAAATTACAAGCAAATATAATGACCCAACAATTGCCTTCTTTTCATAGGTTAATACAGAGGCAACAAGTAGTCTTGAGTTCCCTAAAAGAGGAGAGCCCATGAATCTTAATAACAACAAAAAGTTGAATGTTGACATGTAGTGTATAGATATAAAGGCACTACATTGTGAGGTTAAGCTACATTATGTGATTGTGCATCACACATTTCATGTATGCCATTTTTCTGTAAAAAAAATAAAGAATATCAGTATATTGATTATGGCTACAGTTGCAGTTAGAAGGTCAGGGCATGCAAAAAAACAAATAGAATGTATAAAGTATAGGGGATTACAAACATATTTTTATGTAACATTATCCCAAAATCACTAAAAGTTGAATTCTAATGTTATATTATTATGTATTATGACAATGATAAACAACTAGTCAGGGGTTAAAGTTTTCTAAATCATTGAAAGGATATAAAGCTTGTTTGGCTACACCATGTCTTATAGGAAAAGGTGTAAGGCAAAACATCAAGCCTTCGCTGTTACTTTTGACAATTGAGAAAGCTTGTATACTTTATTACCTAGGTAATTGGTGGCCATTCAGTATTTCATGCTTAGTTTGATCATATAGTTTTCTAATAAATAATGTCCATAAAGCAATTCTAATGAGTAAGCTATGGAGATGTTCCATTAAGTATTTTAGGCATTCAAGCCATACATTGATACATTTAAACACCTTAAGCCACATGTCTAAGTGGATGGAATATTATTGTATAGGAAATACAAATGCACACTACTTATGGCTATATCATAAGATAGTGATAGAAAAGTCATGCCCCTTGCATTTGCTATAATAAAAAGAGAGATATGATGAGCTTGGTCATAGTTTCTTTTTAATCTTTGGATGAGTGTCATCAAGAAGAGAAGGGAGATTTGCTTGATATTGTGTAGACATCCTTTAATTTTGTCTGTTGTCTCATATTCAAAGGTTGAGTGGCAGGCACTATATGGGCATCATGTTTTTTGTCTTTAGCATTAGCTTGCAACCTCTACAAAGCACATAAGATGAATTGGCTAAAGAAGAAATTCATAAATATTAGGTAAGCATATGAGCATTATATTGTTGATGAAAAATTAGTTGAGCTATCTATTTTATATAAGCCTTCAGCTATTGGGATAACTGACATTTCTAAGGAGCAATGGTCATAGGCTTATAATGCAAAAGGCTAACACCATAGTCACATGACAACAAACTTAGTTGAGACAATGAACAATATTCTTAAAGGCATTAGGAGTTCACCCATTGGCCTTATAAAGGCAATCGTGTATAAGGTAAATAAATATTTCATTGAACGAGCCCAATAGGTGCATGCACAAAAAGTAGCTAGCTAGATATTTTGTAAGACTTTTAACAAGAAGTTGGCTGCAATTGCACAAGATTGCCTTTGCATGTGTTATCCATGCATTTGATAGAAGAACAGCATCATTTAAGATTGATAAGCCTTATGATATCCAAAATTGTCAATTTGGTCAATGTTATAAGGTTAACTTGGTTGAGCATAAACGTAATTGTGGCAAGTTTTAGGTCAAAGAGTATCTATGTCAACATATTATTATAATCTATGACAATATTAGTCTTGACCACTTTTAATTTGCCCACTACATTTTCCAAATAGAAATGATACATAGCACATATAATAATGAGTTTCAAGCTATTAAAGGCAAAGTTCATTGGCCACAAATAAATTCTATAAAATTGATTCTTGATTCATCAACGATTTAAGCAAAAAGAGATCTTTCGTTTGATATGCATATGCAATAAAATGGATTAGATACAACCAGGTTAACCTAACAAGTATAAGTTATAGAGGGAAGTTAGTCATAATTGTTCCACTTGTCTATATTGTTATCCCATTAATTAGTAGCAAGACTAAAATATTAATGTATATGTATAAAAAATTGGCTTGATTATATATGGGTTGAAAACTATCGTGAATGTACCTTACATTTGTGTATTAAAACCAATTGTTATTGTCCTTGACGTGTATATGTATGGAAACTTGTCTTGATTGTTTATGTTTGAGAATTATCTTAATTTATGTTATCTTTAACATAATATAGCCCCTATGAAGGTTAAAGCAATGATGTGTTCACAACAGGTTATCCAACGAGGGTTAAATAATAACTCGCTTCTGCACCTCTAAACGTGGTATGTGTTACAGGCTGTGTGACTTAGCCATATAAGATAATCTCACACTAATTATGTTTCATCTGTACTTTATTTGATTTGATTGTAATAATGCATGCATAATGTTTCATATTTTTTTGCAAGATGACCAAGTGCTCTGGCCACAACATGTCATGCACAGTGATTGTCTATCTTTGCCTTTGCCTATTATTATTAATTATCTTTGACAAGCTAGATTTTATGAAGTTGCTCAACTAGGATAGTTTAAATATGATCCATCACCAGTGTTAGCACTTATGGAGAGATGACACCCTGAGACTCATACATTTTATACTACCTGTTGAGAATGCATGATCACTCTAGAAGATGTTGCTGTGTAAGAAAGCCCATCATTGGTTACACGAACTTCATTTGGTTGCAAATATGTGAGTGGCTACTTGGAATTACACCACTAGACGATAAAATAACTAAACAGATGGTTATCATCAATTGGTTAGCTGAGCACTTCAATGATCAACCAAATAATGTAAATGAAGATGTACAACAATTTACTTGTGCATATAGATTAAAGTTGATTGATAGTTGTTTGATGTTGCATAGGTCTAATCACAAGGTGCATTTATAGGTCTAATCATAAGGTGCATTTAATATACCTCCGATTGTTGTATGATTTTGAATAAGCCAACAATTGCAGTTGGGGATTTGCACTATTGATTCACTTGTATAGAAAGCTTTGCAATATAAATAACCTTGAAGGACAAGGCATAAGTGGTTATGTGACCTTACTCTACCTATGAGCATAAGGTAGATTCCCAATGTTAGCACCATAGAGACCTTACAACCAAATCCCAGACAGGTATTTATCAAGTACTACCCCTTTTAAGGTTCAAGTAAGACATGACAAACAATTTGTATATATTGCATGATTTTAATATATTATTTATTCTTTTGTTAACATGTTGTGATGTATTTACTTGTAAATATAGACAAAAGAATATGGGATAACCTCCCTTTTTGGGTGCTATAACCTTACAGCAATATTGGATTTTGTTAGATGTAATGTAAGATAATAAGATTTTTTTCACTTTATATAAATGAATCTTCAGTAAACTAACTTTTGTATATAATATATTTATTATAACACTTTGATATTTTATGCATAGATTATTTAGCAGCTATATGAATTAGACAGTGTGCAGGAGCTCATCTTATAATATTGCTTAACATCTCGAGACATTTGGTTAGTTTTAATATCACTTATTTGCTTTCATATCATAGAGTAGCATCACTCAAATCATGTGCTACTCCAGTTTAGAAAGTAACAGTCAATCCCCACTTCTTCAGTTAATTTGAGAGCTTACCATACATTATAACTATGAGAAAAAACCTTAACGAATTAGTAAGAATAGCATATGGGCTTTATTTCAAGGGCCCATGGCTATAACACATATGGACAATATTTCCAAGTACATGTGATGGTACTGAACAAGTACTCATCAATGGACCATCTTGCCAATAGTTTCATTGGTTTCGTAGTAAAATTTTTACACTTGTTACCTTTATTAATTTCATTTTGTTAATACATAATATCTCTTTGTCTTAGTAGCGTAGATTTTTTATTATTATTTAAGTTGACATTACCGTTAATTTGTACAAGTTGAACATTCATGACCCTCTGCAAGTGGCCGTATTGTGACTATCAAGAAAGGATGAGTCAAGACCAAATTAACATCTTACTAGTTTTCAGGGAATATTGTTTTACGATGGCCCTTCAACTTATTCCACTTACACCTAATTTACTATGACCAAAAATTCCAAAAGTCATGTTAACAAGAGATGTGAGAGTTATATGTCAATCTTGTTGCCCATTGTGAAATAGGATGAACAAGAGATATAACGGTTATATGTCAATCTTGCTTTAATATCATTTATGCTAGTTAAAAGTGTTGTGATACTTCATAATCGATCCATTTTCTTCTATGTTGACTGACCAATATGCAAACTATGGAGGTGTTAGTCCCTTTTATCATATGTCCCCTTCACCATTATTATAATTTAAATCTCCTTATCTCTCTCAATTTAAGTCATTCATATCATTATCTGATGATTCGGCGAACTTTAATATTAAGTACGATAGTCATTTTTTTTTAAATTAAAGAATTGTTGCATTATGGGTTCATGACCTCTTAGCATTTGATTCCTCTAATGCATTATTTTACATTTGATTTAAATTCTTCACCACATGTTTTTATTAACAACCAATTGGATAAAAAATATAAGGAATTTGTATACCAAGGATAACAACAACGTAAAAGGCAAAAGGCTTGTTGTAGCAATAGAAACCACTATTTTTAAAATACATAATCAGATAAATTATTTTTTAAACTACCTCTTTATATATATATATATATATATTATTTTATTTTTATTTCTTTAATATGTCCATCATTATTGTAATTATTATTTGATTATTAATTATTATTACTTATTATTTAACTACTATTTATCAAACAATTATTATATAATTAACATTTATTATTTTTTATTAAACTAATAAATAAATAATTTTTATTATTTATTAACAAATAAATTTATAATTAATTTTAACAACTTATTTGTTATGTTCTCTATGCATATCTACACATCAATTTTTAAGAAAACAAAATAAAAAACATGAAAATTGATGGTATGCTTTTCGACTTTCATTGTTATATAGGATATTGGTACACGTCCCTTAGCTTGTACGGACATGGCTCATTTTTAAGTGTATTAAGTGTGTTAAGAGCATTTGCTTCAAAAAGCCGAATAAAGGAATGAAAATAGTTTGTACATTACTTCCATTTTCGCATTCATTATTACTATTTGTCATTCATGGTGGTATGTTGCGTCTGTCAGTTTTGTCTATTTCTCTCTGACGTTTTGATGGGGGTGTTGGAATTTCAAACTATAAATAGGAGTGTTGGGATCCTTGAGTTTATAGTTAAAAAGGCTCTGATACCAAATGTAAGCTTTGAAAACTATGTATGAGTTCTAATTAAAAGCAAAACTTACCTCTTGCCATTGTCAAAAAATAACTCCATATATGATCACCAGATGTCTTCCAAGTTTTAGAGCTACTCTAGATGAGTTCTCATTTACAAAGTGTACATGTGGTCACAAAGGTAAAGAACAAACAAGTTAAGCAAAAAGAGAAAGATAAATCATCCTTCCAGTTAAACATTAAGAAGGAATCCAAGTGTTTTTTTTTTTTGTTAAAAAGAAGGGACACGTTAAGAAAAATTATGATAAATTTAAGGTCTGGCTTATCAAGAAAGGCAATTTGATATGAGCAGTAATTTGATATCTTTAGTTTGTTTGTTGAAATCTCATTTACTTAATGTTTTTCATAACTCTTGATGGATTGACTTTGGTTCTACAATTCATATTTCAAATTCATTATAGGGATTTCAAGACCGCAAGAGGCCAGTGGGCAGTGAGTTGAACGTCTATTCAGGCGGAAAGATGGGTTCTATTGTTGAGACAATTAAAACTTGTTGATTAGTTCTTAGCATTGGCTATGTACTTAATTTAAAAAAAAAAACTTTCTATATACCAAATTCTTTTAGGAATTTAATTTCAGTTTCCAAACTTGTACTTTTCAGATATTCCTTTCAATTTTTAAATGTGAACTTTAAGTTATTTTATAAATTATAAATCTAAATTAGTTAGGAATGATATTTTGGCTGATGGTCTTTTTCAAATTAACTTGCAACCCAACAACTTGTGTGCATTGAATGTTGGACGCAAGCAAAATATGATAAACAAAAATTTCTCTATATTATGGCACTAGAGGCTAGGGCATATATCCTTGGAAAGAATTAAAAGGTTAGAGAATGAAGGAATACTTATTACCTTGGATTTCACTGACTTTTATACTTGTATTAATTGCATTAAAGGAAAGCAAACAAACAAGTCTAACAAAGGTATTAAAAGAAGTTCAGATATATTAGAAATCATATATATATATATATATTTGCAGTCCAAACATAGATTCATAAGATCAGAAGTATTTTATCACCTTCATTGATGATTACTCATATTTCTATCTATCTTTACTTACTTCATAACAAGAATGAAACTTTAGATGATTTTAAGATATTTAAAGTAAAAGTAGAGAAATATTGTAGCAAATAAATAAAGATTGTGAGATCAGATAGAAATGGTGAATATTATGACAAATACATTGAGGATGGATAAGAATCAGATCCATTTGCATAGTTTCTTTAAGAGTATGGAATAGTAGCCTAATACACCATGCTTGGTTCACTAAGCCACAATGGTATGGCAAAAAGAAGAAACAGGACCTTATTGGACAAGGTGTGGAGTATACTTAGTAGCTCTAAATTTTTTAGATTCTTGTGGATTGAAGCACTTAAGATAGTTGTGTATATATTAAATCGAATTCCATTGAAAACTATATCTAAAACACCTTTTGAGTTATGGAAAGGTTGGAAACCTAGTTTGCAACATGTATGCATTTGGGGTTGTCCATCTAAAGTAAGGATTTATAATCCACAAGAGAAGAAGTTAGACCCTAAAATTATTAATGGTTATTTCTTTGGTTATGCTCAAAGGTCAAAGGGATACATATTTTATTGTCCATCATATAGTACTAAGATTGTAGAATCAATAAATGCTAAGCTTCTTGAGAATGACTTGATCAGTAGGAGTTATCAATTGGAAATCATAGTACCAGAAGAAGAAAACCCTATTTCAAGTGATGTTCTAGTTAGTATTAACAACACCCTTTAAGGACAAGTAGGAGTTGAACAACCAACTGCTATAGTTTCACTTGTTAATGATGATCTAATAAGACATGTTATACAACTTTCTTCCCAAGAGAGTATGATACAACATTAAGAAAGTCAAGTAAAGAAAAGAAGTTAGCAATTCCTAGTAACTATATCATGTATTTACAAGATCCTAGTAACTATATCATGTATTTATAAGAATCTGACTTTAACATTGGTGTAAAAAATGATCCAGAAACATTTTCACATTTGATAAATAATAGGCAATCTAAGTTATGGCTACATGCCATAAAGGATGAGATGAATTCAAAGGCTTCTAATGGATTTTGGGATCTTGTTCTATTGCCTACTAGTGCCAAGACTATCGGTTGTAAATAGGTCTTTAAGACTAAAAAAGATTCATTAGGCAATATTGAGAGATATAAGATTAGACTCATAACAAAAGGATTCACTCAATAGTAAAAGATTGATTACGTGGAGACTTTTTCTCCTATATCTAAGAAAGATTCTCTCCAAGTAATTTTGGTATTATTTGCTCATTTTAACTTAAAATTGCATCACATAGTCCTAAAAACAACTTTTCTCAATGGAGATCTAGAGAAAAAGGTCTATATGAAACAACCAAAAGGGTTTTCCTCCAACGAAGTTGAGCATTTAGTTTGCAAGCTTAAAAAATCCATATATGGATTGAAAACAAGCTTCCCATTAATGGTATTTAAAATTTCATGATGTTATCTCTTTGTTTGGTTTTGAAAAAGAATATCATATATCAATGTATATACCAAAAGATAAGTAGGAGCAAAACTTGTTTTCTTGTACTTTATATAAATGATATCCTATTCACAACCAATAATAAGGGGTTGCTACATGAGGTAAAACAATTTCTTTCTAAAAGTTCTGATATGAAAGATATAGGTAAGGCATCTTATGTCATTGGTATTAAGATCCATAGGGACAAATCTCGTTATGCTTTAGAACTGTTAGAAGAAACCTGTATCAATAAGGTCTTAAAGAGGTTTTGGATGAAGATTGTTCACCGAGTGTAGCACCTATTGTGAAAGGAGATAAATTAAATTTAAATCAATGTCCAAAAAATAATTTAGAAAAAGAACAAATGTATAACGTTCCATATTCTTCTGTTGTAGGCAACCTTATGTATACTTAGGTATGTACTAGACCTAACATAACATTTGCTATTGGAATGTCAGGAAGATTTCAGAGTAACCCAGGTATAGAACATTGAAGAGCTACGAAAAAGGTGTTACGATACCTCAAGGGGATCATAAATTACATGCTTGTTTACAAACATACTAACAGGCTAGAGGTAGTTGGCTACTCAAATTCAAACTTTGCTGATTGTGTTGATTCTCGAAAATCAACATCAAATTACATCTTTACGCTTATTGGTTGACTTGTTTCTTGGAGAAGTGTAAAGCAGATTTTGATTGCTACTTCTACAATGGAGGCTAAATTCATCTCTTGTTTTGAGGGTACTTCACATGGTGTGTGTTTGAGGAGATTCATTTATGGGTTTAAAATTGTAGATTCGATTTCTAAGTTATTGAAGATATTGTGCAATAATTTAGCTGTTGTTTTCTTAGCCAAGAATAATAAAAGCGGGAGTCGAAGTAAGCACATCAACATAAAGTATTTGGCCATAGAGGAACATGTTAAAAAAAGGAAAGTGGTCATTGAACATATCAGCATTGAGTTGATGATAGTTGATCATTTAACAACTAGTACACCACCATTTAGTTTTAAGGATCATGTTTTAGGAATGAGACTTGATTCTCACTTGTGAGTTTGATGTAATTTATACTATTTGTTATGAAACTCATATTATATATTATTATTTTCTCATTTTGGTATACATATTTATATTTGAGAAAAAAAATCTTAATTAAATCTAGAATAAACATAGGGTTTATTCATTAAGCAGAAGAATATAATATATTGTGATACATGGAAGATAATACTTATTTTTAGAGGACTTGTTGCCTTGATCCATGTGTTCTGATTCTTTATTTGGACGAAAAGTTTCATGTATAAGGACTACATGGGAGAATGTATGTTACTTCTGTTTCTACATTCATGGTACTGTTTCGTGCATTTATGGTTGTCTATTGCGTCCATCAATTTCGTCTGTTTCTCTCCAGCATCTTAATGGGGGCATTGGAATTTCAAACTATAAATAAGAGTGTTGGGGTCCTTGAGTTCAGAGCAGAAGAGGCTCACACACCATCTAGAGCAGCTCTAGAACTTGGAAAACATCCAACGATCATATACGGAGTTATTTTTTGACAATGGCAGGAGTTAAGTTTTGCTTCCAATTAAAACTCACATATAGGTTTTAAAGCTTACATAGTCTTCATCAACTAAGCTCAGTGTAGATAATAACAACACTATTTGCCTCATGCATATACCCTCTATATGCCATCTTTATAATTTATATATAAGCTTAAGGGGAAGGCAGACGATAGAAAAAGACAAGGAAGTGAAGGATGATAACATTGATGTGTGGATACAAGTTCCTTGAAGACTTGGTCATTGACTTGACTTCAAGATAATAATATTTTAAAAAATAATTTATTAAAAAAAGAATTTTTTAACTAAAAGTTTTCATAGATATATAAAAAAAGTTGAGTCTTGGTATGTTGATCTAGTCCCACTTGATTTGTCCAGATTTAGTTGATATTTTAGCTCTCGAAAGGCATATATATATTTTTTTAATTGGATCTTTTAAATTTTGATATTTTTATTTAAATCTTTCAATGTGTATTTCTTCTTTAATAAAATTTTTATGTCAAATTCACTAACAGAAATAATCATGTCACTTAATCAAAATTAAAGTGACTATTAAATATTTAAATGTGATTGAAATATGAAAGCATCAAAATAGCATGTTCTAACAAAAATCAAAATGTTTTGGTGCTTTCATTTTCTTAATGTTTCAATCATAACTAACCAAAATTTTTGAAATTTGACCAACTATTAGATCAATGAAGAGATTAGAATAAATCATTTATTGTAGACTAAATTAAATGTATTTCTTTTAAGTTTTTTTGTTGAAATTACATAAGCTTTTTTTATTTTTTAAAATATACATAAACCTTTTTCTAAAACAAAAAAATATTATATTATACTATAGTCTATTTTAGTTTTTTAATTAAAATATCTTTTATGAACAATTAATATATTATAATAAAACCGGTGAGAACCATGACTTACAAATAATGCGGCTTCAGCTTCTAAACCGTGCAACTTACACAAGCTATATGCAGGATACTATTGATGTCCGTATATGAATAGTATGTTGTCTGTACATTTATTGTTCACTTTTTTTTTTTTTTTTCTAAATTTTTTTGTGGAGCTCACATGTGTTTTTAAAATTCTTCTTGCATCTTGCAAGGGAAGAAACTAGTTTTTATATATTTTTTAATAAAAAATATTTTATTTTAAAAAATTAGACTAAAATATATATTTGCAAATAAAAATAATTTTATGTAATTTTTAAAAAATATGTCTAATTTATTTTTTATAGTACTATATGAAATGTAATTAAAAAAAATATAAAGACTAAAAACTTTTAACATTAGAAAATATTTTTGAATATTGACCCACACTCTTAATTTTTCTCTGACTGCGCCACGTCAATTTTTCTCATTGATGATCCGGATGCATAAAGGGTTTGGATCAATGTGTCATTGGTTCAGTTCGTAACCAAAATGGAAATACGTAATTAATGGTCACTGTAAAACTCTGACATAGTAATTAATCATTGGTCTTTCTTGGAGCTACAGAGAAATTCTTGGACTTACATTTTATAAACTTACTTTAAATAAGGCGAAAATAAAAAATAGAGTCTATGTGGATTGGACAAAATAGACGTGATTTCCATATTTTTCTTCTTTTTTTTTTTATTTTACTTAAAAATAAAATAAAATATTATTTATATTCTTTTTAATAAAAAATTAAAATCAAATCAAATGAGAATTATTTATTAATAAAATAATATTAAATTATATTATTAAATCTTGTATTTATTTATTTATTATTTTTTATCATAGAAATAAAGTGATGTATTCTATTTATTCACTATAAAAAATTTTAATTTATTAATAAATAAGTTTTATTTAATTTAATTTTAACTTTTTTATTAAATAATATAATACTCCAAAAATATATAAAAATTTCTGATTTCTATAGATGCCAAATTGACTAGGTCGTAGAAGACTTGCACATTGACTTGGGAAGGAAAACTAATTCGAGGGTGTTCCTGACAGGATCAACGAAAGAAAACGAAATGAGGCACATAGAGAAATCCTTTTTTAAAAAGAAATCTCTGCTTTTTTTTTTTTTTTGAAAATTTTGTGTGGTTGACAATTTTCGGTGTGAGCGTTTACTACTTTTCTATACAAGTCAATTTAATGCTGACATACATCCATAAGCCAGCAGCTTCCTCATTTCATGTCCAACAAGCACATTCAACAATTTCTCACATACGTTTTCCACACCCAAAAGTACAATTAAAACGTAGAATTCACGAGCTTGGCTTCAAAAGAGAAGTGAAATCAAAACCTGCAGCAACAAAATACTTATAACACACAAACAGTGTTGCAATTAATACGCAGCAAGCAGATATTAAAAACAACACAGTTTATTCATTATTGGATAATTAAGAGGGTTTCTCCCACCACGCGAAAGGACTATATATATATATATATATATATATATACGTATTGTATATTTGTTCCTACTTCCCCCGGCGCGGGCAGTTGCGGTCACGGGGATCGCAGTAAATGGGATGGGGTGGCGGCTTTCCAAGGCATGCAGAATATGGCATTTTTGGAGGGCAATTAACAGCAGGCCCTCGACTTGAAGTATGAGTGCGGGTGACATTTTTCTTCACCTCTGCATACATTTATAGCATATCAATTAGTTCAGATTCGAGTATGGATCCCCAGTGCACAGCTTTTTCTTGGACCTTTTTTTAAAAAAAAAAAAATACAGCTAAATTCCCATAAATATTAGTAAGATGTGCAATGGTTATATGCATATTACTTAGTTTAATAAAACCTTCCAAAAAAGAAAACAAAACTCAATATGAATTTGTTTATAAAAACTGTTGTCCAGTGTTTGTGTATGTGTGTGTGTGTACTGTCAAAGACAAACCAATCACAACAAGAATCTAACATTTCTAAGAGAAGTTAGATTTTTCAGTTAATTGTTATTTTGATGGCATAGACATGTGTCTTGCTCAATATATATCATTTCTTAATTAATGCAACAAGCTAGTCATGGAAAATGAAAAAGAAAATAGGATTGACAGGAGTAGCAAAACGGAGTTTAAGTTCTTACCATACAGTCCCCGAGCAAGAGTTGAAGAGGGAAGGAACAGAAATATGGAAGCCAAAATTAAAAAAGCAATTAGAATAGCCTTCATGATTGGAGAGCTATAACTCAGTGAAAAGGAACAATTTCAATTTTCCCTTTGTATGCAGACACTACATTAACCCATCACATGTATTTATAGTCTGAAGAGAGAAATAGAGAGTTGAATTGGCTACTATAGTTGATGGTACAATTATTTAATTTTGAATCAAATTCATTTTTTTTTTTAAATTTTGAGTAAACTATATTTAATTTTTTAAAAAAATTACATTTGAATCTCCTAACATTTTAAAATATGTTACAAAAGCTTTTCTTCTAATTTATTTAATTTTTTTGCAATAAAAAACAGTAGTTTTGTTTTTTTATATGTTTTTAAAAGCAATTAAACTTATTTTAAATTTCAAATATGAGATTCTGATTTTGTTTTTCTTATTATTATTATAATAACATAGTTAAATAGTTTTATTTTTAGAAAAAGCATATATAAAGTACAAAATTAATTTTATTAACAAAAAGTAAATTGAAAAAGGTTTGATATAATTGTTGAAATAAGACAAATTTCAAAGAATGGAATTATAATTTACTCTTTTATTTTTGGCCGACGGTATAAATAATTGCTTAATATTTTTTTAAAAAAATGCCAGATTGTCTAGGGCATAGAAAGACTTGCTCACTGGCCCTGAAAACGAAATAACTTAGAGGCTGTTTCTGGGAAATGGATAGATTCAGCGTTAGAAAACGAAATGAGATGGAGAGAAATAATATTTAAAAAAAAAAAATCCTTGTGTGTTTGTAGAGATTTTTTTTTTCTTTAATTTGTGTGTTTTTTAGAAAAAATTTTCATGGTATGA
Source organism: Erythrophleum fordii (assembly GCA_032878935.1). Lineage (NCBI taxonomy): Eukaryota > Viridiplantae > Streptophyta > Magnoliopsida > Fabales > Fabaceae > Erythrophleum > Erythrophleum fordii. Next base: position 10,326,656 of record JAVQMF010000056.1, on the reverse strand, counting down.
AGGTTTAATTGTCATTTTCTGTGGCTGGTTTTATACTGCTCAGCAAATCATTACCTCTGTATACTGTGGTCTCGTCTAGCATGAGCTACACTAATTTCTTTTTTTTCCATTTTGTAAGGAAAAAAAAATCTTTCTATTATTTTGCAGTTTGATTTCAAAATATAGCCTATATGTATTATGTTTAACAAATAAAACAATATATTAATTAGTGTTAACACACAAAATTACAAGCTCTTAATAACAGTTATTAAATCCTGATGTCAGTAAGATCTTCAACGTTTCATGTGCATATTGCATGATTTAGTAAGATTTATTACAAAAAAAATTCAAGACAGAATTGCTAATAAGAACTGCAGATCATTGTGTATATTTCTTTTATTGAACCAAGCAGTAGATATATAAAACATTGTGGATCTTATTAGTATGAAGATTTGATTGCATTTGAAGAAAAAAAATTGCAAAAAATTGTGCGTAACAAAAAATCTATATTCGTTCAAATGTGTACACACACACACACACACAGATACACACACACACATATATATATATATAGATATTGAGGAGCGAAGGATAAGGATGGAAGCCAGAAGTGGGAAAGAAATGAGAATAGTCTTCATGATTAGGAATTAATTAATCTCAGTGTACATATTTAATAACGCTATTTGCCCTATGCATGTACCCTAGGCCATGTTTATAATTTGAGTAAGATATAGAGATGATTTTAAGTTTTATTGAAATTATATAGATTTTTTTTATTTCTAAAACATATAAAGATATCATTTGAAACAAAAAGACATTTTATATTTTAGTTTTATTTTAATTTTTTGATTAAAATATTCTTTATTTATAATTTTTTTAGTTAAAAAACTTATATATTTTACTACAACAATATTTGATTTTGTTGACCGACCCTTTCAAATGAATTTTGACTAATATGCTAATTTTTTTTAACATTTCGCTTTTAGTCCAAAAAAATTTTCTGTCACTTAACAATGAAAATATATAAAAAAAAATTGTGCCAAAATTCGACCAAAGGAAAGAGTTTGTCTCCTTAAATTTCATTCGATCACATTTGCCAACTAAAATTCAGTTGGCCCAATGCCAAATTTTATTTTTTATTTTTTTGAGTTCAAATTTTTTATTGTTTATAACTTTAAAAAAATTAAGAATTTTTACTCAATGAAATAAATATATTTAAAAATAAGAATTTTAATAAAAAGCAAATAAATAATAATAAAGAATTTTTAGAATTATAATATTCTAATTATAATATAGTTAGAATAATTATAATATTAAATAAGAAATATAAATACTACATATCATCTATAAAATATAAAATATAAAATATAATTAGATATATAAATATATAATATAGTAATTGATAATGAATATAATGCATTGCATTGTTATGCAAATGCATTAAACCAATTAAATTTTGGTAATACCTTGCATTATCAAATTTTAGTCAAAAGCTTTAGATTCAATTTTTTTGTTTTTAAATTCAAATTATTTTGTGCAAATTTAAAATTGTTAAAATTTTCTTTTATTTTTATGTGTGTGTCTATATATATATATATATATATATATTAAAATTTTCATCCTGAATCATTTTTTCTCTTTTTTCACACTTTATTTTCTTCTTCCCCTCCTCTCTTTAGACTTTCTTTTACTTTTTTTTGTTCTAAATTTTTTATAAGATTTCATTTTTGTTCTTTCTTAGTTTTCTACTTCTGTAATTTAACTTCCTTAGACATGCGAGGTTCAGCTCTCTCCAAATTTCTTGTTCATCTTTCATTTTTTTTTTCTTTCTCATTATAAGTGAAAATAATTTATAGGTTTTGAATTGGTTACAATTTTGAAAGATTTTTCTTTGAAATTTTCTATTATTATTTTATTTACTCATTTTGGTTGGAACTTAGGTTAATTATTAATGTATCTAACTTCTTTTTTTCTTTTTCTTATTTCATTAGGTTAATTATTAATGTACCTAACTTCTTTTTTTCTTTTTCTTATTTCATTTCCTTTATATAAATACAAGTGAAGAAATTTATTTGAGGTTTGATATAGATAAATTGAAAAGATAAAAATTTAATCAAACAAAAGGAGTATAAAGAAAAACATGATGAAGAATAAGAAACCTAAACCCAGGTAAACTTAGAAAAAGATATTCCAGGAAGAAAATAAACAAAAATATTTTTTAGTTTTAAAAAATATTTATATATATATAAAAGAAGTTTAAAACAATTAAAAAAAATCTTTTCAACTATACTTTGGTCACGCTCCGTTTGACCAAAGTCTAATTAGAAATTAAAAAACTAAAGTAATAGAAATTGTATAGGATGTAGAGAGTTACTTTTAGCCAATTAAAGTTCAATCAGAGAGCAAAATATCGACAATAAAAAATTGACTGCTTATCCAACCAAAAATTCAGCTAGAAAGATATGATTTTCAATTGAAATTGATATTTTTTTTAGTTGAACTTTCAATCAGTATTGTTAATTTTGTTGTAATATTTAACTTAATAAAGGTATTTTAGTAAAAAAATTTAAAATTAAACTAAAATATAAAGTAAACTTTTATTTTAGAAAATATTTATATATATTTGAAAATAAGAAAAATCTATATAATTTTGGCAAAACTTAAAAAAAAAGTGTGTAATTTTTTCATATAATTTATGTGTTGGTTAAGGGGAGGGGCGAGGATAGGAAGAGACGATGACTGAAGGAATAATTACAAACTGGGCTCACATCAAAATCGATGTGTGGATCAATTTTTCTCACTGATGATCCTGACGCGAAAAGAGATTGGATCAATGGTCTCTTTGATGTAGTTATTGACAATCGGTCTTTGTCGCAGTTGTTTCAAAATGCCAACTTGAACGACGCCATAGAAGACTTGCTCATTGACTTGGGAATGAAAACAATACTGAGGGTGTTTCTAGGAATTTGATAGGATCAATAAAAGATAACGAAATGAGGCCCAGTATAAGAATTAGACTTAAAGTACTGTTTTTGTTAAAAAAAATATTTTCCTATTAAGTTCTTCATTAAAATTAAATATTAATATATATATATATATATAATTTTATTTTAAAAACTCAACTATGTAATGTTGAATTGTAAAATTTATACATTTGTTTACAAAAATTATTTACTTGTCATTTATTGAAAAACCTAATTATTAGCAAAATAATAAAAAATTCTACCTAAATTTTTTGGTAAAAATACATTTTTATTTCGTTGATTTTATTTCAAATTTTACTTTCATCCTTTTCACTTAATTTTAATTTGATTCTTTAACTTTATCTGTTACTTTTGTCTTTTAACTTCATTTAATTTTAATTTATTCCCTTAATTCTACTTTAAGTTTTGCATTTGTCCCTTTATTTTATTTGTTTTCAATTTAGTCTCTTAACTTTATTTTAGATTTTACTTATATTCTTTAATTTTATTTTGTTATAGTTTGACCCTCATTTTAAAAAAACTATTAATATTTTTTGTCCCTTTTCATTTTTTTATTTTTTCATTTGTCTATTAATATGAGTAAGCCTCATGAAACATAATAATTCTTATTTGAAGGTTCAATTTTATTTCATATTCTTCTACAAACTAAATTTATCGGTACTTAATAGCCACATTTGTTTTTATCTTTGTTCTCTTCATTTTGGTGTTACTAACCCCAAATTGTTTTCTAATGGTCTTAATTCATAATTCATATGAAAGCTAAATATTTAAAACATTTTAATTTGATGGTGTTAGCAGAGGAAAACAAATGTTTGAGTGATTTTTGAAAATGTAGCACCAAACTAAAACAAAATAAGAGGAAAGTGAAATTTGGAGTAAAGTGAATTAACTAAATTAGAACCAACTGTATTGAATGGGTGAAAGTAAAACTTAAGATAAACTTAAAAGACTAGATTATAATTAAAAGAAAATAATGGATGAAAGCAAATTTTGAAATACAATTAAGAAATCAAAAGCATATTTTTATTGAAGAACCTAATAACAAAAATATAAAAATTGTAAGAATGATTTTTTTTGTTTTTTGGTTGATTTGTTTAACTTGCTTAGATGAGTCATATTATAATTTTTTATCCATTTAAACAAGTGGTTCATATAACTCAACCTATTTAATCTATAATTTGTAATGGGTCAATTCATGTAGATTAGATTGGCCCAGAAGATAATAGCATCTAAAAAATCATTATTATACCTAAAATATTATAAAGTATGAGATAACATTGTCGCAATATACCAATAATAAGCTGCTCAACGAAAATTTAAACTTACATTCATTAATGATATAATTGTAACGGAAAAGTAGTATCACAAAGCCTCTTGAATAATAAGCTGATTAGGTTATTTCCCAATAAAATGCAAATGCAAGGCATTCCATCTGCATGCTTTACATCATCCATCTTATTCAGGGCTATAGTTAACGGGGTCATATTACGGTTCTTGCCTTGTCAGCGAATTCCCTTCTACATTATCCTACATCAGTTTAATTCACAACAAATAAATAAATAATTAATTAGGATATTCATGAATGATTGCAATTGCATTATACATAAAGCTGAAAAGGCCGTTAGTGATTTGCACTTCTTTGAATTAGGTTATTATAAGCTTGTATCAAAATAATTGCATAGAATAATGTATATAATCACTGGTAACCATCATGCTAAAAGAGAGGAAATTTCTATAAAGAAAAAAAAAATTAAAGGAGCATTAGTGGTAATTTATAAACTTTGGGGGGAGATTAATATAATCTAGTCGTAATAATTTATTTAATTCAAGCAAATCCCTCTATACTACTTACCTATTTGGATTAATATATATATATATATATATATCATTTCTTAAGGCAACAAGCTAATCATAGAAAATGAAAAAGATAAAACGGGATGGGAAGGACTAACGAAAGGGAGTTTAATTATTCTTACCATTTATTATTTGTCAAAAAAATGCCAAACTGACCTGAGAATGAAAATAATTTAGATGATGCTTCTAGGAAGTGGATAGATTCGGGATTGGAAAAAGAAATGAGACGGAGTAAAATAATTTTTTTAAAAAAATATTTGTGTGTTTGTTGTAGATATTTTCTTCTTTAATTTGTGTGTTTTGCAGAAAAAAATTTTCATGCTGTGAAGGTTTAACTGTCATTTTTTGTGGTTGGTTTTAGATTGCCCAGCAGATTGACATCAGAAATTAAAAAAAAAATATTTTTAAAGAACCAAATTGAGATAAAAATGACTTGTAAGAACTAAAATAAGAAACCTCATTTTTTGAAAAGTCAAATTGATAAAAGAGTAATATTTTATAAATTAAATCCCTAATTTACTCTTGAATTAATTATCTGCTGTAATTGATAGTTCAGATATATTATTTTGGGCCAATGTGGTGGCCCAAATAATTGATCAATTATTAGAAAATGCCTAATTGATAAGGTCGTAGAAAACTTAACCATTGGTTTGAGAAGTAAAGTTTAGAGGCCCAGGAAGACTATCTTTTGTTTTGAAGGATTATGCAAAGCGACAAACTGACAATGCATGGGTTCTACTTAAAAAGGAAGAAAATAATAATGTTAAGGAAATGTGTAAAGGGAACGAACATGCCAACATGGGTGGGCCAAGCAAACTGACGACGACCAAGACTTGGAAGGAAGACTTCTTGCATTTCTTACAATTAAATTTAGAATTTTAAATTGTAAATATTTATATTAACAAATTTTAAAATTTAAAAGTATAATAAAAGGAATTAAACAATAAGTTTATATCAAAATTTTAAAATTATAATAAAAATTTTAATTATAAATAATTATTTCTTAAACAGAAATGAATAAGAATGAGAAGAAAAAATTACAATAAAAAGGACTTATGAGTTCTATATTAATATAATTTTTTTACATAGTTAAAATTTTTAGCTTTAGAACCTTTTAAAATAATTTTAAAATTTAAAGTCTTTTAATATAAATTTTTAACTTAGGATATGAACAATAATTTTTTCTTTCTTTTCCCCTTCTCTTTATAACATATTGAGATATGTTTAAATTATATAATTTTTTATTTATTGAAATATGTACAAATTTTTTGAAGTTTAAATATAACAAAAATATTTTTAAGAATAATATTAATTTTTAATTAAGACTATAATTTTTTTAAAAAATATTTTAAACTTTGATTTTTATGCTATTTTTTGTATTAAAAACTATAAAATTAATTTATTTTAAATTTAAAAAATTAATTATTTTTTTATTAGTTAAATACTATTAATACTTGTCATATAAATAATAGAGTAAAAGTATCTTGATAAAAATAAGTTTAACTGTATCTTATCTATTGTTGCAGAATAAATCAATGTAGCATATTTCTTAATATTAGAAAAGGAAACTGTGAAGTTTTAAAATAAAAAAAATATTGTATAATTTAAATACCTCTCAAAAAAGTTGGATGTAATTTGCCTTCCTCTTAAGAGATTTTTCTGTGTGCTAGTATTTTCTCCCTAACCATTGTTCACACTGATCCAAGCCTAAAAGATTTATATAGGGCCTTTTTTTTTGAAGGCCTTTTTTTTTTTCAAAAAAAAAGGTCATGTGTGAAGAGACTCAATATATGGTCTTCATCTGTAACTATGTAAGAAAAATTAACTTTGCTATATTATTATTTTAAAAAATTATATGTTTGTTATTCTTTAATTAAATATTTAATAATGAAAATATAAATAATATATAAACATATATTATTTATAGTTTTATATGATATAAATAATATTTTTTTAATATTTTTTATTATATAGATAATATATATATTAATTAAAATAAGTGTAATTATAATTTATTTTTTGTTATAAGAGAGATAAGTGTAATATATCTTTTAATTTCAAGGAAATGTATACTTTCAAAATAAAAATTAAGAGGGCTGTGTAATTTATACATATTAAGTGACATAGTCAATAAAAAATATTATAAAAATCTATTTTATTTGTAGATGTAATTAATCTCATTCAACTGTCTTTATATATGTATTTGCATATATACAGCTATTATTTAAACAAAATAGGTATAGTAAAAACAAGAATAAAGGTATTAATAAGCATTGGTACTAGAAATTTTTTTCTAATGCTAAAAAAATTCAAATTTAAATTTTAATCAAAATCAAAATTAAATAATATATATATCATCTTATATATATTTTAAAAAAATATTTAATTAAAATTTGTTAAATTTTTATTTATATATGGGAGTAACCTAAAAAGTTAGATGTCACGACACATTCCAAGACCATGACATAGAACTCCCTTTTTTCACACAATGGAACTACAAGGGGTTATCTTACACAATACTTAGCAGCAATGCATATTACATATTTGAATGTGTTAACTAAAGAATACATCTAAAGAGGGGGTAAATAAGTATTTTTGCATAAATAAGAAGAATTATGTAGATTCAAAACAAATATTATGTTAATACAATGATGGATGCAAAAAATTTAGGTAAATCAGTTGCAGGTGCCGATTTTGTAAACTTGAAAAGATTTTATCGACAGGATATTATTAAAAAAAGTAGATATTTTAAAGATCAAGGAGACACAATAGCATTTCATTAACAATATTTTCCAATAGAACGTGATGATAGAAATAAAGAGAAGGAAAAAATATATATATTGTATACTATCCTAGCTTGGACCTCCTTGTCCTATATCTAATATTGTTAAGCACAAAGGATTTTCTTCAACTTAATCGAATTGCAAATTGCAATAGGATTGCTTTACATGTATTCATCACCAACATAGGATTTAAAGTCACCTTAAACTTTACAACATTTAGGTTTAGTAGAAATTCACCAAAAACTTTTTTACACAAGATTTTTTCATTAAATTCATTCTAAACTCACTTTTCTTACGCTTGGAAAAAATTTACAAAATAATATAAAAATATATTTGAAACCTTTATTAAGAAGGAATATAATAAGTTCACTCTTTAAACTCTTACAAATTAAATTTAACAAAAAAACTAAGTTCAAACAATTATGATAAAGAGAACTACAACAGACTTATAATCTTTTTTTTCCTCTCTTTTTTTTTACTTCACCTTGTTGTTATATAAAGGCTCCTAAAAATATATATTCATTGGAGAGTAGAGTTTTTGACTTAGTTGTTGGAGGAAAAAGAGTATTATCAAGAAACTTGAACAATTATGGAAGTTAGAGTTAGTGCTTTCAGCTTGTAGGTTATGCCTTTTCTTCTTTCATCCTTCTACACTTTTGCTTCATGTTGAAAATAAAAAAGAAACAAAACTTGTAATGAACCTTTTGTTGCACTTCGGTTCTTCTACTTAACCTTTCTCTTCTTAATGAATGACAATCAATGCAAGTAATACATGTTTTGAACTTTGTAGGAGAAGATAAAACAAAGTATAATAAAATAATACTACTTTTTCTAATTTTGCCATTGCTTTTTTGTATAATTCTGAAACTTTATATTTGAACTTTGAGTTCTGTTTCATTTTTCCAATCTTTCTCTTCTTTTGGTTAGTTCATTGTTCACATCTCAATATAGTTCTTCTCTTCATACTCTCAAAATATGATTGTTTTTCTCTAACTATTCTAAAAAATTGTTTTTCTTTGTTTTTCACTTTTGTTTTATAGTTTCAATGTTCAAAATTTTCCCTTTATTCTTTCCTTCTAGTGTGTGCTTTGGATATGAGAGATATGAAGAAGTAAATATAATATTTTTTCTTTCCATTTCTGTTTTGTACAAAGTAAACATATTTCTCTTTGCTTCCTTCCTTGTGTAGCGCTAGAAATGGGCAATGAAGATTTGCTTTTCTTTTACTGCTGCAACTTTTCTAATTTTTTTATGTTGAGAGCTCAAGAGGTAACAAGGAAGCTAAAAGCTTGATCTTGTAAGTCTTTGATTTTGCGAGAGGGTTGTTTCAATGGATAGAACCTCCTTATTTGCTTGAAGTTTCCTTCATCTAAAACACTGTAATTGAAACTATAGAGAGACTTTGTTTTTTACTAAGCTTGTATTTCTTGATAAATGCTTCAATGGCCAATGAGGGCAAAAGAAGTCTTCAAACCATTTACTTTAATTTTTTATTTAAGCTTTTGAGTGTAGATAAGAGAGTAAGTAGAAGTCTTTTCTACATGACTTTTGAAAAAAATATTGCAATATATTTAAGATTGAAATAAAAAGTGATTTTTTAGTTGGCAACAGCCTTTCCATATATTATAATATTTATGCAATAATAAAAGGTGTAGATCATTGTTGACTTTTAGTAATAAAAAGTTAGAATAGGACAGAAGTATTTTGCCAATTTCAATAGTGTCATAAATTTCAGAGTATTATAAACTTTTATTTATGCTACAAGAAGTACAAACTAATGAAGCTTAATATGATAATATTGAAACTCAACAATTGATTTAGATAATATGGCTCAAACTGATTTACAACTTAATTAGAATTTTATTAAAACAATGCTCTATTTTAATCTTATTTCTCTTAAATAATTACCATTGCTTATAATGATAATTTAATGACATTAATCAATGCAATAAGTAATAGACTCGTAGGAAAAAGATTCACTCAATAGGAAGGGATTAATTACATGGAGACTTTTTTTTTTTCTATATCTAAGAAAGATTCTCTCCAAGTAATTTTGGTGTTAATTGCTCATTTTGACTTAGAATTGCATCAAATGGGCCTGAAAATAACTTTTCTCAATGAAAATCTAGAGGAAAAGGTATATATGAAACGACCAAAAGGGTTTTCCTCTAGCGAAGGTGAGCATTTAGTTTGCAAGCTTAAAAAATCCATATATGGATTGAAAACAAGCTTCCCATTAATGGTATTTAAAATTTCATGATGTTATCTCTTTGTTTGGTTTTGAAAAGAATATCATAGATCAATGTATATACTAAAAGATAAGTGGGAGCAAAACTTATTTCCTTGTACTTTATATAAATGATATCTTACTCACAACCAATGATAAGGGGTTGTTGTATGAGGTAAAACAATTTCTTTCTAAAAGTTTTGATATGAAAGATATAGATAAGGCATCTTATGTCATTGGTATTAAGATCCACAAAGACAGATCTTGTTATGCTTTAGAACTATCAAAAGAAACCTATATCAATAAAGTTTTAAAGAGGTTTTGAATGAAAATTGTTTACCGAGTGTAGCACCTATTGTGAAAGGAGCTAAATTAAATTTAAATCAATGTCTGAAAAACAATTTAGAAAAGAAACAAATGCATAATATTCCATATACTTCTATTGCAGGTAACCTTATGTATGTTCAGGTTTGTACTAGGCCTAACATAACATTTGCTATTAGAATGTTAGGAAAATTTCAGAGTAACCCAGGTATAAACCATTAAAGAGCTACGAAAAAGGTGTTAAGGTACCTCAAGGGGATCAAAAATTACATGCTTGTTTATAGACATACTGACTGGCTAGAGGTAGTTAGCTACTGAAATTCAAACTTTACTGGTTGTGTTGATTCTCAAAAATCAACATCAAGTTACATCTTCATGCTTGCTGGCAGACTTATTTCTTGGAGAAGCGTAAAGCAAATTTTGATTACTACTTCTATAATAGAGGCTGAGTTCATCTCTTATTTTGAGGGTACCTCACATGGTTTCTGTTTAAGGAGATTCATTTTTGGGTTTAAAATTGTAAATTCAATTTGTAAGTTATTAAAGATATTGTGCAATAATTCAGTTGCTTTTCTTGGCTAGGAGTAATAAAAATGGGAACATGTTAAAAAAGGAAAGTGGTCATTGAACATATCAATATTGAGTTGATAATAGTTGATCATTTAACAAAAAGTACGCCACCATTTAGTTTAAGGATTATGTTTTAAGAATGAGACTTAATTCTCACTTGTGAGTTTGTTGTAATTTATATTATTTGTAATGAAACTCAAATTATATATTATTGTTTTCTCATTTTGGTGTACACATTTATATTTGAGAAAAACAATCTTAATTGAATCCAGAATAAACATAGGGTTTATTCATTAAGCAGAAGAATAGAATACATTGTGATACATAGAAAATAATACTCATTTTTAGAGGACTTGTCACCTTGATCCATGTGTTCTAATTCTTTATTTGAACGAAAAGTTTTACGTATAAGGACCAAGTGGGAGAATGTATGTTATTTCTGTTTCTACATTCATGGTTACCGTTTATGCATTCATGGTATTGTTTCGTGCATTCATGGTTGTCTATTGCGTCCGTCAGTTTCATCTGTTTCTCTTCGACGTCTTAATGGGGGCATTGGAATTTCAAATTATAAATAAGAGTATTGGGGTCCCTGAGTTTAGAGCAAAAAAGGTTCACACACCATCTAGAGCAGCTCGAACTTGGAAAACATCCAACGATCATATACGGAGTTATTTTTTGACAATGTCGAGAGGTAAGTTTTGCTTCCAATTAGAACTCACACATAGGTTTTAAAAATTACATAGTCTTCATCAACTAAGCTAGATAATAACAACACTATTTGCCTCATGCATATACCCTCTATATGCCATCTTTATAATTTATATATAAGCTTAAGGGGAAGGCAGAGGATAGAGAAAGACAATGAAGTGAAGGATGATAACATTGATGTGTGGATACAAGTTCCTCAAAGACTTGGTCATTGACTTGACTTCAAGATAATGATATTTTAGAAAATAATTTATTAAAAAATGAATTTTTTAACTAAAAGTTTTCATAGGTATATAAAAAAAGTTGGGTCTTGGTATGTTGATCTAGTCCCACTTGATTTGTCCAGATTTAGTTGATATTTTAGCTCTTGAAAGGCATATATATTTTTTTAATTGGATCTTTTAAATTTTGATATTTTATTTAAATCTTTCAATGTGTATTTCTTCTTTAATAAAATTTTTATGTCAAATTCGCTAACAGAAATAATCATGTCACTTAATCAAAATTAAAGTGACTATTAAATATTTAAATGCGATTGAAACATGAAAGCATCAAAATAGCATGTTCTAACAAAAATCAAAATGTTTTGGTGCTTTCATTTTCTTCATATTTCAATCATAACTAACCAAAATTTTTGAAATTTGACCAACTATTAGATCAATGAAGAGATTAGAATAAATCATTTATTGTAGAGTAAATTAAATGTATTTCTTTTAAGTTTTTTGTTGAAATTACATAAGCTTTTTTATTTTTAAAATATATATAAATTTTTGTCTAAAACAAAAAAAAATATTATACTAAGTCTAATTTTAGTTTTTTAATTAAAATATCTTCTATGAACAATTAATATATTATAATAAAACCCATGTGAACCTCGGCTTATAAATAATGCGACTTCGGCTTATGAATAATGCAACTTACATGAGCTATATGCAGGATATTGTTGATGTCCGTACATGAACAATATTTGGTTAGTACACTTACTGTTCACTCATTTTTTCTTTTTTTAAAATTTTTTTGTGGAGCTCAAAGGTGTTTTTAAAATTCCTTCGGCATCTTGTAAGGGAAGAAACTAGTTCTTATATATTTTTTAATAAAAAGTATTTTAGTTAAAAAAATTAAAATTAGACTAAAATATATATTTGTAAATAAAAATAATTTTATGTAATTTTTAAAAAATATGTCTAATTTATTTTTTATAGTACTATATGAAATGTAATTAAAAAAAATAAAGACTAAAAACTTTTAACATTAGAAAATATTTTTGAATATTGACCCGCACTCTTAATTTTTCTCTGACTGCGCCACGTCAATTTTTCTCATTGATGATCCGGATGCATAAAGGGTTTGGATCAATGTGTCATTGGTTCAGTTCGTAACCAAAATGGAAATACGTAATTAATGGTCACTGTAAAACTCTGACATAGTAATTAATCATTGGTCTTTCTTTGAGCTACAGAGAAATTCTTGGACTTAAATTTTATAAACTTACTTTAAATAAAGGGAAAATAAAAAATAGAGTCTATGTGGATTCGACAAAATAGACGTGATTTCCATATTTTTCTTCTTTTTCTTTTTTTATTTTACTTAAAAATAAAATAAAATATTATTTATATTCTTTTTAATAAAAATTAAAATCAAATCAAATTAGAATTATTTATTAATAAAATAATATTAAATTATATTATTAAATCTTGTATTTATTTATTTATTATTGTTTATCATAGAAATAAAGTGATGTATTCTATTTATTCACTATAAAAAATTTTAATTTATTAATAAATAAGTTTTATTTTATTTAATTTTAACTTTTTTATTAAAAAATATAAATAATATAATACTCCAAAAATATAAAAAAATTTCTTATTTCAATAGATGCCAAATTGACTAGGTCGTAGAAGACTTGCACATTGACTTGGGAAGGAAAACTAATTTGAGGGTGTTCCTGACAGGATCAACGAAAGAAAACGAAATGAGGCACAGAGAGAAATCCTTTTTTTAAAAGAAATCTCTGCTTTTTTTTTTTGAAAATTTTGTGTGGTTGACAATTTTCGGTGTGAGCGTTTTTAGTGTTAAGTCCACAAATTTTCTCTAAGAACAGTGGTAAGTCGTACAAAAGGAGAGGAAATTTATTCATGAACTAGACTGACTACTTATACATCCATAAGCCTGCAACTTCCTCGTTTCAAGTACAATAAGCACATTCAACAATTTCTCACGTACGTTTTCCACACCCAAAAGTACAACTAATACATAAAATTCATGAGCTTGGCTCCAAAAGAGAAGTGAAATCAAACCCTACAATAACATATACTTAGAACACACACCGTGCTGCAATTAATACACAGCTAGCAGATATTAAAAACAATGCAGTTTATTCATTATTGGATAATTAAGAGGGTTTCTCCCACCACACAAAAGGACTATATATATATATGTATTGTATATTTGTTCCTACTTTCCACGGGTTGGGCAATTGCGGCCGTAGGGACCGCAAATTGGAGGGGGTGACGGCTTTCCAAGGCATGCAGTATATAGCGTTTTTGGATAGCATTTAAACACGGTGACATTTTTCTTCACCTCTGCATACATTAATAGCATATCAATTAGTTCAGATTCGAGTATGGATCCCCAGTGCACAGCTTCTTCTGGGACCTTTTTTTTTTTAATTTTTTTAAAAATACAGCTAAATCCCCATAAATATTAGTAAGATGTGCAATGTTTATATGCATATTACTTAGTTTAATAAAATCTTCCACAAAAGAAAAAAAAAACTCAATATGAATTTGTTTATAAAACTGTTGTCCAGTGTTTGTGTGTGTATTGTCAAAGACAAACCAATCACAACAAGAATCTAACATTTCTAAGAGAAGTTTGATTTTTGAGTTAATTGTTATTTTGATGGCATAGACATGTGTCTTGCTCAATATATATCATTTCTTAATTAATGCAACAAGCTAGTCATGGAAAATGAAAAAGAAAATAGGATTGACAGGAGTAGCAAAAGGGAGTTTAAGTTCTTACCATACAGTCCCCGAGCAAGAGTTGAAGAGGGAAGGAACAGAAATATGGAAGCCAAAATTAAAAAAGCAATTAGAATAGCCTTCATGATTGGAGAGCTACTATATAACTCAGTGAAAAGGAACAATTTCAATTTTCCCTTTGTATGCAGACACTACATTAACCCATCACATGTATTTATAGTCTGAAGAGAGAAATAGAGAGTTGAATTGGCTACTATAGTTGATAGTACAATTATTTAATTTTGAATCAAATTCACTTTTTTTTTTAAATTTTGAGTAAACTATATTTAATTTTTTTAAAATTACATTTGAATCTCCTAACATTTTAAAATATGTCACAAAAGCTTTTCTTCTAATTTATTTAATTTTTTTAGCAATAAAAAACGGTAATTTTGTTTTTTATATGTTTTTAAAGGCAATTAAACTTATTTTAAATTTCAAATATGAGATTCTGCTTTTGTTTCTCTGATTATTATTATAATAAGATAGTTAAATAGTTTTATTTTTAGAAAAAACATATATAAAGTACAAAATTAATTTTATTAACAAAAAGTAAATTGAAAAAGGTTTGATATAATTGTTGAAATAAGACAAATTTCAAAGAATGGAATTATAATTTACTCTTTTATTTTTGGCCGACGGTATAAATAATTGCTTAATATTTTTTTTAAAAATGCCAGATTGTCTAGGACATAGAAAGACTTGCTCACTGGCCCTGAAAACGAAATAACTTAGAGGCTGTTTCTGGGAAATGGATAGATTCAGTGTTAGAAAACGAAATGAGATGGAGAGAAATAATATTTTAAAAAAAATCCTTGTGTGTTTGTAGAGATTTTTTTTTTCTTTAATTTGTGTGTTTTGTACAAAAAATTTTCATGGTATGAAGGGTTAATTGTCATTTTCTGTGGCTGGTTTTATACTGCTCAGCAAATCATTACCTCTGTATAGTGTGGTCTCGTCTAGCATGAGCTACACTAATTTCTTTTTTTTTTTTTCCATTTTGTAAGGAAAAAAAATCTTTCTATTATTTCGCAGTTTGATTTCAAAATATAGCCTATATGTATTATATTTAACAAATAAAACAATATATTAATTAGTGTTAACACACAAAATTACAAGCTCTTAATAACAGTTATTAAATCCTCATATCAGTAAGATCTTCAACGTTTCATGTGCATATTGCATGATTTAGTAAGATTTATTAAAAAAAAAATTTCAAGATAGAATTGCCAATAAGAACTGCAGATCATTGTTTATATTTCTTTTATTGAACCAAGCAGTATATATATAAAACATTGTGGATTTTATTAGTATGGAGATTTGATTACATTTGAAGAAAAAAATTTGAAAAAAATTGTGCGTAACAAAAAATCTATATTCGTTCAAATGTGCACGCACACACACATAGATATTGAGGAGCGAAGGATAAGGATGGAAGCCAGAAGAGGGAAAGAAACGAGAATAGTCTTCATGATTAGGAATTAATTAATCTCAGTGTACGTATTTAATAACACTATTTGCCCTGTGCATGTACCCTAGGCCATCTTTATAATTTGAGTAAGATATAGAGATGATTTTAAGTGTTATTGAAATTAGATAGATTTTTTTTCAAACATATAAAGATATCATTTGAAACAAAAAGATATTTTATATTTTAGTTTTATTTTAATTTTTTTGATTAAAATATTCTTTATTTATAATTTTTTTTAGTTAAAAAACTTATGTATTTTACTCCAATAATATTTGATTTTTTTGACCGACACTTTCAAATGAATTTTGATTAATATGATAATCATTTTTAACATTTGGCTTTTAGTCCCAAAAAAATCTGCCACTTAACAATGAAAATAAAAAAAAAAAATTGTGCCAAAATTCGACCAAAGGAAAGAGTTTGTCTCCTTAAATTTCATTCGATCACATTTGCCAACTAAAATTCAGTTGGCCCAATGCCAAGTTTTATTTTTTATTTTTTTGAGTTCAAATTTTTTATTGTTTATAACTTTAAAAAAATTAAGAATTTTTACTCAATGAAATAGATATATTTAAAAATAAGAATTTTAATAAAAAGCAAATAAATAATAATAAAGAATTTTTAGAATTATAATATTCTAATTATAATATAGTTAGAGTAATTATAATATAATTATAATATTAAATAAGAAATATAAATACTACATATCATCTATAAAATATAAAATATAATTAGATATATAAATATATAATATAGTAATTGATAATGAATATAATACATTGCATTGTTATGCAAATGCATTAAAACAATTAAATTTTGGTAATACCTTGCATTATCAAATTTTAGTCAAAAGCTTTAGATTCAATTTTTTGTTTTTAAATTCAAATTATTTTGTGTAAATTTAAAATTGTTAAAATTTTTTTTGTTTTTATGTGTGTGTCTATATATATATATATATATATATTTTTTTTCATTTTTTTTTTCTCTTTATTTTTTTCTCTTTTTTTACACTTTATTTTCTTCTTCCCCTCCTCTCTTTAGACTTTCTTTTACTTTTTTTTGTTCTAAATTTTTTATAAGATTTTATTTTTGTTCTTTCTTAGTTTTCTACTTCTGTAATTTAACTTTCTTAGACATGCGAGGTTCAGCTCTCTCCAAATTTCTTGCTCATCTTTCATTTTTTTTTCTTTCTCATTATAAGTGAAAATAATTTATAGGTTTTGAATTGGTTGCAATTTTGAAAGATTTTTCTTTGAAATTTTCTATTATTATTTTATTTACTCATTTTGGCTGGAACTTAGGTTAATTATTAATGTATCTAACTTCTGTTTTTTCTGTTTCTTATTTCATTAGGTTAATTATTAATGTACCTAACTTCTTTTTTTCTTTTTCTTATTTCATTTCCTTTATATAAATACAAGTGAAAAAATTTATTTGAGGTTTGATATAGATAAATTGAAAAGATAAAAATTTAATCAAACAAAAGGAGTATGAAGAAAAACATGATGAAGAATAAAAAACCTAAACCCAGGTAAACTTAGAAAAAGATATTCCAGGAAGAAAATAAACAAAAATATTATTTAGTTTTAAAAAATATTTATATATATATAAGAAGTTTAAAACAATTAAAAAAAATCTTTTCAACTATACTTTGGTCGCGCTCCGTTTGACCAAAGTCTAATTAGAAATTAAAAAACTACAGTAATAGAAATTGTATAGGATGTAGAGAGTTACTTTTAGCCAATTAAAGTTCAATCAGAGAGCAAAATATCGACAATAAAAAATTGACTGCTTATCCAACCAAAAATTCAGCTAGAAAGATATGATTTTCAATTGAAATTGATATTTTTTTTAGTTGAGCTTTCAATCAGTATTGTTAGTTTTGTTGTAATATTTAACTTAATAAAAGATATTTTAGTAAAAAAATTTAAAATTAAACTAAAATATAAAGTAAATTTTTATTTTAGAAAATATTTATATATATTTGAAAATAAGAAAAATCTATATAATTTTGGCAAAACTTAAAAAAAAAAAAGTGTGTAATTTTTTCATATAATTTATGTGTTGGTTAAGGAATAATTACAAACTGGGCTCACATCAAAATCGATGTGTGGATCAATTTTTCTCACTGATGATCCTGACGCGAAAAGAGATTGGATCAATGGTCTCTTTGATATAGTTATTGATAATCGGTCTTTGTCGCAGTTGTTTCAAAATGCCAACTTGAACGACGCCATAGAAGACTTGCTGATTGACTTGGGAATGAAAACAATACTGAGGGTGTTTCTAGGAATTTGATAGGATCAATAAAAGATAACGAAATGAGGCCCAGTATAAGAATTAGACTTAAAGTACTGTTTTTGTTAAAAAAAAATATTTTCCTATTAAGTTCTTCATTAAAATTATATATATATATATATATATATATATAATTTTATTTTAAATACTCAACTATGTAATGTTGAATTGTAAAATTTATACATTTGTTTACAAAAATTATTTACTTGTCATTTATTGAAAAACCTAATTATTAGCAAAATTATAAAAAATTGTACCTAAATTTTTGGGTAAAAATACAGTTTTATTCCGTTGATTTTATCTTAAATTTTACTTTCATCCTTTTCACTTAATTTTAATTTGATTCTTTAACTTTATCTTCAGTGTTACTTTTGTCTTTTGACTTCATTTAATTTTAATTTATTCCCTTAATTCTACTTTAAGTTTTGCAAGTTTTGCATTCGTCCCTTTATTTTATTTGTTCTCAATTTAGTCTCTTAATTTTATTTTAGATTTTACTTATATTCTTTAATTTTATTTTGTTATAGTTTGGCTCTCATTTTAAAAAAAATATTAATATTTTTTGTCCCTTTTCATTTTTTTTTTTTTTTTCATTTGTCTATTAATATGAGTAAACCTCATGAAACATAATAATTCTTATTTGAAGGTTCAATTTTATTTCATATTCTTCTACAAACTAAATTTATCGGTACTTAATAGCCACATTTGTTTTTATCTTTGTTCTCTTCATTTTGGTGTTACTAACCCCAAATTGTTTTCTAATGGTCTTAATTCATAATTCATATGAAAGCTAAATATTTAAAACATTTTAATTTGATGGTGTTAGCAGAGGAAAACAAATGTTTGAGTGATTTTTGAAAATTTAGCACCAAACTAAAACAAAATAAGAGGAAAGTGAAATTTGAAGTAAAGTGAATTAACTAAATTAGAACCAACTGTATTGAATGGGTGAAAGTAAAACTTAAGATAAACTTAAAAGACTAGATTATAATTAAAAGAAAATAATGGATGAAAGCAAAATTTGAAATCCAATTAAGAAAGCAAAAGCATATTTTTATTGAAGAACCTAATAACAAAAATATAAAAATTGTAAGAATGATTTTTTTGTTTTTTGGGTGATTTGTTTAACTTGCTTAGATGAGTCATATTATAATTTTTTATCCATTTAAATAAGTGATTCATATAACTCAACCTATTTAATCTATAATTTGTGATGGGTCAATTCATGTAGATTAGATTGGCCCAGAAGATAATAGCATCTAAAAAATCATTATTATACCTAAAATATTATAAAGTATCAGATAACATTGTAGCAATATACCAATAATAAGCTGCTCAACGAAAATTTAAACTTACATTCATTAATGATATAATTGTAAAGGAAAAGTAGTATCACAAAGCCTCTTGAATAATAAGCTGATTAGGTTATTTCCCAATAAAATGCAAATGCAAGGCATTCCATCTGCATGCTTTACATCATCCATCTTATTCAGGGCTATAGTTAACGGGGTCATATTACGGTTCTTGCCTTTTCAGCGAATTCCCTTCTACATTATCTTACATCAGTTTAATTCACAACAAAATAAATAAATAAATAATTAGGATATTCATGAATGATTGCAATTGCATTATATATAAAGCTGAAAAGGCCGTTAGTGATTTGTACTTCTTTGAATTAGGTTATTATAAGCTTGTATCAAAATAATTGCATAGAATAATGTATATAATCACTGGGAACCATCATGTTAAAAGAGAGGAAATTTCTATAAAGAAAAAAAAAATTTAAAGGAGCATTAGTGGTAATTTATAAACTTTGGGGGGAGATTAATATAATCTAGTCGTAATAATTTATTTAATTCAAGCAAATCCCTCTATACTACTTACCTATTTGGATTAATATATATATATATATATCATTTCTTAAGGCAACAAGCTAATCATAGAAAATGAAAAGATAAAACGGGATGGGAAGGACTAACGAAAGGGAGTTTAATTATTCTTACCATTTATTATTTGTCAAAAAAATGCCAAACTGACCTGAGAATGAAAATAATTTAGATGATGTTTCTAGGAAGTGGATAGATTCGGGATTGGAAAAAGAAATGAGACGGAGTAAAATAATTTAAAAAAAAATATTTGTGTGTTTGTTGTAGATATTTTCTTCTTTAATTTGTGTGTTTTGCAGAAAAACATTTTCATGCTGTGAAGGTTTAACTGTCATTTTTTGTGGTTGGTTTTAGATTGCCCAGCAGATTGATATCAGAAATTCAAAAAAAATTATTTTTAAAGAACCAAATTGAGATAAAAATAACTTGTAAGAACTAAAATAAGAAACCTCATTTTTTGAAAAGTCAAATTGATAAAAGAGTAATATTTTATAAATTAAATCCCTAATTTACTCTTGAATTAATTATCTGCCGTAATTGATAGTTCAGATATATTATTTTGGGCCAATGTGGTGGCCCAAATAATTGATCAATTATTAGAAAATGCCTAATTGATAAGGTCGTAGAAAACTTAACCATTGGTTTGAGAAGCAAAGTTTAGAGGCCCAGGAAGACTACCTTTTGTTTTGAAGGATTATGCAAAGCGACAAACTGACAATGCATGGGGTCTACTTAAAAAGGAAGAAAATAATAATGTTAAGGAAATGTGTAAAGCGAACGAACATGCCAACATGGGTGGGCCAAGCAAACTGACGACGACCAAGACTTGGAAGGAAGACTTCTTGCATTTCTTACAATTAAATTTAGAATTTTAAATTGTAAATATTTATATTAAAAAATTTTAAATTTTAAAAGTATAATAAAAAGGAATTAAACAATAAGTTTATATCAAAAATTTGAAATTATAATAAAAAATTTAATTATAAAGAATTATTTCTTAAACAAAAATGAATAAGAATGAGAAGAAAAAATTATAATAAAAAGGACTTATGAGTTCTATATTAATATAATTTTTTTACATAGTTAAAACTTTTAGCGTTAGAACCATTTAAAATAATTTTAAAATTTAAAATCTTTTAATATAAATTTTTAACTTAGGATATGAACAATAATTTTTTCTTTCTTTTCCCCTTCTCTTTATAACATATTGAGATATGTTTAAATTATATAATTTTTTATTTATTGAAATATGTACAAATTTTTTGAAGTTTAAATATAATAAAAATAGTTTTAAGAATAATAGTAATTTTTAATTAAGACTATAATTTTTTTAAAAAATATTTTAAACATTGATTTTTATGCTATTTTTTGTATTAAAAACTATAAAATTAATTTATTTTAAATTAAAAAAATTAATTGTTTTTATATTAATTAAATAATATTAATACTTGTCATATAAATAATAGAGTAAAATATCTTGATAAAAATAAGTTTAATGTATCTTATCTATTGTTGCAGAATAAATCAATGTAGCATATTTCTTAATATTAGAAAGGAAACTGTGAAGTTTTAAAATAAAAAAAAAATTGTATAATTTAAATACCTCTCAAAAAAGTTGGATGTAATTTGCCTTCCTCTTAAGAGATTTTTCTGTGTGCTAATATTTTCTCCCTAACCATTTTTCACACTGATCCAAGCCTAAAAGATTTATATAGGGACTTTTTTTTTTTTTTTTAAAAAAAGGTCATGTGTGAAGAGACTCAATATATGGTCTTCATCTATAACTATGTAAGGAAAATTAACTTTGCTATATTATTATTTTAAAAAATTATATGTTTGTTATTCTTTAATTAAATATTTAATAATGAAAATATAAATAATATATAAATATATATTATTTATAGTTTTATATATATAAATAATATTTTTTTAATATTTTTTATTATATAGATAATATATATTAATTAAAATAAGTGTAATTATAATTTATTTTTTGTTATAAGAGAGATAAGTGTAATATATCTTTTAATTTTAAGGAAATGTATACTTTCAAAATAAAAATTAAGAGGGCTGTGTAATTTATACATATCAAGTGACATAGTCAATAAAAAATATTATAAAAATCTATTTTATTTGTAGATGTAATTAATCTCACTCAATTGTCTTTATATATGTATTTGCATATATAAAGCTATTATCTAAACAAAATAGGTATAGTAAAAACAAGATAAAGGTATTAATAAGCATTGGTACTAGAAATTTTTTTTCTAATGCTAAAAAAATTCAAATTTTAATTTTAATCAAAATCAAAATTAAATAATATATATATATATATTTTGAAAAAAATATTTAATTAAAATTTGTTAAATTTTTATTTATATATGGGAGTAACCTAAAAAGTTAGATGTCACGACACATTCCAAGACCGTGACATAGAGCTCCCTTTTTTCACACAATGGAACTACAAGGGGTTATCTTACACAATACTTTGCAACAATGCATATTACATATTTGAATAAGTTAACTAAAGAATACATCTAAAGAGGGTGTAAATAAGTATTTTTGCATAAATAAGAAGAATTGTGTAGATTCAAAACAAATATTATGTTAATACAATGATGGATGCAAAAAATTTAGGTAAATCAGTTGCAGGTGCAGATTTTGTAGACTCAAAAAGATTTTATCGACAGGATATTATTAAAAAAAGTAGATATTTTAAAGATTAAGGAGACACAATAACATCTCATTAACAACGTTTTCTAATAGAACGTGATGATAGAAATAAAGAGAAGGAAAAAATATATATTGTATATTATCCTAGCTTGGATCTCCTTGTCCTATATCTAATATTGTTAAGCACAGAGGATTTTCTTCAACTTAATCGAATTGCAAATTACAACAAGATTGCTTTACATGTATTCATCACCAACATAGGATTTAAAGTCACCTTAAACTTTACAACATTCAGGTTTAGTAGAAATTCACCAAAAACTTTTTTACACAAGAGTTTTTCATTAAATTCATTCTAAACTCACTTTTCTCACGCTTGGAAAAAATTTACAAAATAATATAAAAATATATTTGGAACCTTTATTAAGAAGGAATATAATAAGTTCATTCTTTAAACTCTTACAAATTAAATATAACAAAAAAACTAAGTTCAAACAATTATGATAAAGAGAACTACAACAGACTTATAATCTTTTTTTTTCCTCTCTTTTTTTTTTCCTTCACCTTGTTGTTATATAAAGGCTCCCAAAAATATATATTCATTGGAGAGTAGAGTTTTTGACTTAGTTGTTGGAGGAAAAAGAGTATTATCAAGAAACTTGAACAATTATGGAAGTTAGAGTCAGTGCTTTCAACTTGTAGGTTATGCCTTTTCTTCTTTCATCCGTCTACACTTTTGCTTCATATTGAAAATAAAAAAGAAACAAAACTTGTAATGAACCTTTTGCTGCACTTCGGTTCTTCTACTTAACCTTTCTCTTCTTAATGAATGAGAATCAATGCAACTAATACATGTTTTGAACTTTGTAGGAGACGATAAAACAAAGTATAATAAAATAATATTACTTTTTCTAATTTTGCCATTGCTTTTTTGTATAGTTCTAAAACTTTTATATTTGAACTTTGAGTTCTGTTTCATTTTTCCAATCTTTCTCTTCTTTTGGTTAGTTCATTGTTCACATCTCGATATAGTTCTTCTCTTCATACTCTCAAAATATGATTGTTTTTCTCTAACTATTCTAAAAAAATATTTTTCTTTGTTTTTTACTTTTGTTTTATAGTTTCAATGTTCAAAATTTTCCCTTTATTCTTTCCTTCTTGTAAGAACCGAAGGAAAAAAAAAAGATATATATGTAAAATGGGGCGGTTTATTTATTTATTTATTTATTTCTTTTATTCACTTTCCTTCCATTCTTTTTGTTTTCTTTATTCCTTCTTTTTCATATTTTATCTTCATTCTTTTCTTCCGTCGGGTAGCTTTCTCTCCGCCTCACTTCTGTCGTGGTTCCCTCACTTCCGCAGCGTCTCTCCCTTCCCTTGCGAGCTCGCATGTCTTTTTCGGCAAAGCTGCAGCGTTTCCCCTCACCTGCGAAGTGATTTCCGGCGCTACACAGAGCTTCTCGAGCTCCCTCTCTCGTCGCTGTTCCTTCCTTCTCCCAGACGCGTGCGAAGCTCCCTCCTCCAAGCTGTCAGCATTTTTCCTCCATCGAAGGGCCCTCACCGGCGTCGCAGAAGCTCCTTCCAACTTCCTCGCTGCTGCTGCAAGCCCGGCGACGCGAGACAGGGAGCCAGAAACGCCGTCGGTTTAGGTGAGCGTCCTCTGCCTCTCTCACGCCCAATCTTCATTTTTGTGCTGTGTTCTCCCTTATTTCCCTAGATTCCGGCCATTCCCTCCATTTTCGGCCCTTCCCTATTCCAAGGAACGAGAAGGATGGGGAGATCCTTCTATCCTCGATTTGGCCGGCGTTGGAGAACAGAAAAAGGGGGGTTTTATTTTTGGGCTTCCTAACTTTATGGGGTGTATAGAAATCCTTAAAATTTTACTTTCTTAGAATGATATATGAACTTAAAGGATGTCAATCAGGGGTTGTTGTTAGAGCATGAGTATGGTTCAAAAAATGGAAAGAAAGAAGAGGAAGTTTTTTGATAGCTATTAAGGAGTTGTATGAGTGTAAGAATGATCATTATGAACTTATATGGTGATTTGGTGGGTCTGTGTTGCCAGGAAGCTCCATGAGCATTGGCAGTGAAGGAAACCAACCTTTCAAGGAGAAACAAGTAGCGTACTAGCTTTGGGCACCGTCTGTGAGTAAATAATAGATTTCGAAGTATTTACTATTACCATAAATCTTGATATTGTTACTTTCTGCTCGAAATTGCTCTGAGTAAGATAAAATATTACTTAGTATATATATGTGTATGTGTGGACCTGTTTTCTTGGCAATAACTTAAATTTGAGGGAGAAGTTGTTGAGAAGTAACCTTTAGTTATTTATTTATTTTTTTGTCTTATCCTTATTTGTATTTGTATTTGTATTTTCTTTTCATTATTTTTATTATTGGTCCTAATGAATTGTTAATATATATATACACATATATATTATAAAATTATGCGTTGATATTGATTCATTTAATTGTTGACAATTGAACAAGTCTTGTTTTCTTTAATCCAACTTCATTGTATAAGCAAAGCATCAACAAAAAGTACATATTAAATAATAGTAATTGGCTAATGACGTATATATATATATATAGGTATGTGAACTTAGAATTAGGGGTTTGTGTGTGTGCCTCACCTATGAGTGCATGCTATTGCCCTTCATTAGACCAAGTCATGTGTTGTAAAGGAATTTGGGTGGAGAAGGAGCTACCCATTAGGCGGAGCCACCTGAGTGAGGCGGGTAAGGGCTGCCAACGAGGTGTAGCCGCCCCTGGAACGGATGAATCATGACCTACAAATAAGAAGGGTAGATAAAAAAGGGCTGCCGGTTAGGCGTAGCCACCCGAGTGAAACGGGGAAGGAGCTACCAACACGGTGTAGCCGCCACTTTATCTGACCTAGTGGTAAACCTTCATCAGGTGATCACACCAGGAGACTCAGGTCTAGATAGGTTCTCTTTCATATGACGGGTTGTGAGATTTGTTAAATTGTGAAGCGTGATGGTCTAGTTATACACACTTTAATTCATTGGTTATGATTCTTGAATTAATTTTTGAAATCTATTATCTGCTCACTGAGTTTTGACTCACTCTTTCAAATTTTAAATTTTTCAGATAGCGCCTCTAGACCTGATCCGCCTCCCTCATCTTAGGGCTGAGGCGTGTGGCGGTGAGCCTCCCTTTTCAGAACTGGGAGCTCGATTAAATTTTCTTTTGGTTTGGTATCTGTTGTAATGAATTGGGATTTATTTTGTAAAATATTTTATGAGTAGGACCAATGAATGTAGGTTTGGTTTCCTCCTTCCCTATTCTGGTTCTTGATGTTTTGGATGATTGGTTGAGGAGAGCGGAGCTCTTTGTTGTTGTTCATGCTGTATTCTGACTGTTTGTAGAAATTTGGGATGTTCTATTTATAGGGGACACTCTGCCGAAATTTCTATAAAAAGTTAGTGCATAAAAGGAAGAAAATTTCATATACCCAACAAGGCAGGGTTACACTTAGTGTACTGCTATTCAATGTAGGACCTTTTAAAGGTTATCTGCTAAGATAGTGTGATAAACCAAACTGTAGGTAAGAATTTCATATAGACTCATCGTGTTGGTCACCCCCTTCTCTTGGAGAAATGGGGCGTGACAAAGTTAGTATCAGAGCATAAGTTCCTGTGTCCTGTGAAATAAGTGCTCTCTAATGACGCCTTAGTTATCTTTATGAACCTGGGCATAATTATAACTAAGATATCATTAGAGGCCTTATACGGTATTAAGGGTTCCTTCTTTAGGTGTAAGATTTCAGGAAGCATGGGTGTTTATGAATTTGCATGTTTATGAATGATTAGTTTTTCTTTGTTTTGTTCTAAACCTGTGCTTTGGTTTTTATAGAACAATGATGCTGGCTGAATCTAGCGCAACTGTAGGGGCAGTTGTAGAAGAGAATGCAGATGAGCCTTTTGTTAAGGCTCCTGCCCCACCGATGGCCCCAGCCCCTAGGGGTCATGGTAGAGGAGCTGGTAGAGGAGCCAGTAGAGGTCGAGGTAGACGTGGAGGGCGTAGTGGGCAAGGCAGGGCCGCCCCACCCCTGGTAGAGGATGAAACAGGAGAAGGACTTATGCCTCCCCAGCCGCAATTAGGATCATTGGATGCCTTGGTGGCTAGGTTACAAGGGACTGTGGAGGCATTAGCAAATGTAGTGCAAGCACAGGGAGCTAGAATTGAGCAATTAGTAAGTGTTGTAACTCCACAATCTCAAGCACAGGTTCAGCCTACTCCAGTGACGCAGCCAGTACAGAATGAACAGAGGAATGCTGATGATTTGATATTTAGATTCTTGAAGTTGAAACCGCCAACATTTTCCGGGTCTGATAGCCGAGAAGATCCCCAGCTCTTCATGGATGGTGTTAAGAAGGCGTGCCGAGCTCTTAAATGCTCGGGTGAAGAAAAGATAGAACTAGCCACCTATCAAATGCAAGATGTGGCTTATACCTGGTATGAGACCGTGTTCCAAGGAAGACCTGCAAGATTACCTCCGATGACTTGGGAGGAATTTAAGGAAGCTTTTATGGCTAGATTTTTACTTAAGAGCACCAGAGATGCAAGACGCCGAGAGTTTGAGGTCTTGAGGCAAGTTCTAGGCATGAGTGTCTCTGAATATGATATCCGTTATACACAGCTCTCACGTTATACACCTCATTTAGTCTCTATAGAGAGAGATCGGATTGAGAGATTTATGGACGGATTGTTACGCCTGCTGTTTAATGCAGTAGCGGCTCAGGTTGAACACTTTTCCTCCTATACTGCGGTAGTTGATTGTGCAAGAAAGATTGAGTTGCGGGGGATGGAGGATAATGCCCTTTTTTCAAAGAAGAGGAAGAGGTTTGAGGGTAAGCACTAGGGTGTGGGGTACTTGACGAGTGGGTTAAGACTCCAAGACCACAGCCAGACATTATCTCTAGTCTCGAAGAAACCTATGCAGTCTTCTGGGAGTGCAGTTAGTCAGCGATCAGACCAGAGTGCTGTTAGACATCAGGCCCAGTATGGTCCAGTCCAAATGGATAGCAACCATTGCCTTACTTGTGGGAAACTCCACTCTAGGCAATGTTATAAGGTGACAGGTGCATGTTATCTCTGTGGGCAAGTGGGACATCTAAAGAAGAATTGCCCGCTCCAGCAGCGTGGATCTAGTCATGGATCGGTCTCATCATCTCATTAGACGGCCTTTATAGCAGTTACACAGATTCAATCGATTCCCACCTAACCGACCAGGAGTGGTGTTGGGAGAGGTGCAGGAAGCAAGGGATCAGCCTCTGCAGGGAGAGGACAGGCTCGGGTATTTGCCTTAACGAGACAGGATGCACAGGCTTCCAATGCAGTAGTGACAGGTACTCTCCGAGTTTGTTCTTACAATGCTCGTATATTATTTGACCCTGGTTCCACTCATTCGTATGTATCTCCTCAGTTTGCTAAGCGGATTGGTAGGGATCTAATTAAATTAGATGATCCTTTTTTGGTTGTGACTCCGATCGGTGAATCGTTGTCAGTGGATTATGTATGCCGGTCTTGTGAGGTTCTTACTGAGGGTAGGGAAACCTTAGCAGACCTGGCGATATTAGATATGGCTGATTTTGATGTAATTTTGGATATAGACTGGTTAGCTTCTTGTCATGCTACGTTAGACTGTTATTCAAAGGTGGTAAGATTTCATATCCCAGGTGAGTCACCCTTTTTGATACAGGATGATCGTAGTGAGGTACCAACCAATCTCATCTCGTCACTGAGAGCACGAAGGTTACTAAGAAGGGGGTGCCAAGGGTATTTGGCTGTCATTAAGGATGTTGATGCACGAACGGTAGACCTGCAGCAAGTCTCTGTAGTTAGGGAGTTTGAGGATGTGTTCCCAGAAGAGTTACCCAGATTGTCACCGGATAGAGAGATTGAATTTCATATTGAGGTAGTTGCGGGCACGCAATCAATTTCTATACCCCCTTATCGTATGGCACCGTTAGAGTTGAAGGAGTTGAAGGTGCAGCTGCAAGACTTGTTGGATAAGGGTTTTATCCGCCTTGGGGTGCTCCAGTACTTTTTGTGAAGAAGAAGGATGGGTCTTTTCGATTGTGTATTGACTACAGGCAACTTAATAAAGTAACAATACGCAATAAGTATTCATTACCTCGTATTGATTATCTTTTTGATCAGTTACAAGGTGCGCAGTGTTTTTCCAAGATAGATTTGCATTCCGGGTACCACCAATTGAAGATAAGGAAGGAAGATATCCTCAAGACGGCTTTTAGAACCCGCCATGGTCATTATGAGTTCTTGGTAATGTCCTTTGGGTTAACTAATGCACCGGCGACATTCATGGATTTGATGAATCGGATATTTAGGTCATTTCTGGATAGATTCATCATAATATTCATTGATGACATCCTAGTTTATTCAAAGAGCCAGGAAGAGCATGAACAACATCTACGCTTGGTGCTACAGCGGTTAAGAAAGGAGCATTTATATGCAAAATTTTCTAAGTACGAATTTTGGCTAGATCAAATGGCATTCTTGGGCCATGTTGTTTCGAGGGATGGTATCCAAGTGGATCCAAGTAAGGTAGAAGTTGTTCAAAAGTGGCCTAAACCTACTACAATTACGAAGATTCGCAGCTGCTTGGGCTTAGCTTAGTATTATTGTCACTTCGTAAAAGATTTTTCAAAAATAGCTGCCCCTTTGACTAGATTGACGCAAAAGAAGGTTAAATTTCAGTGGTCAGATGCTTGTGAAGAAAGCTTCCAGAAGCTGAAGAAGTGTTTGACTTCAGCCCCTGTCCTAACGTTACCATCTGGGATAGGAGGCTATGCAGTGTATTGTGATGCCTCAAGAGTAGGGTTGGGATGTGTTCTTATGCAGCATGGACGTGTGATAGCCTATGCTTCTAGGCAACTCAAAAGACATTAGCAGAATTACCCTACTCATGATCTAGAAATGACAGTTGTGGTATTTGCCCTTAAACTTTGGCGACATTATCTTTACGGCGAGACCTGCGAGATTTATACCGATCATAAAAGTCTTAAATATATCTTTCAGCAAAAAGATCTCAACCTTAGATAACGCAGGTGGATGGAGTTACTCAAGGACTATGATTGTAATATTTTTTATCATCCTAGGAAGGCCAATGTAGTAGCAGACGCCTTAAGTAGAAAGTCAATGGGCAGTTTGGCTCACATTGCAGAAGATAGAAGGCCGTTAATAGAAGAAGTTCATAACTTGGAGAGAGGAGGAACAAAGTTTGAAATTGCTAAATCTGGAGCATTCTTAGCTCACATGCAAGCTTGTTCGACCCTCATTCAAAGGGTAAAGGCGGCTTAGAAACTAGATCTCCAGTTGAGCCAGAGGATTGAAGGAGTAAGAAGTGGAAAAGATAGTGGATTCATTGTTGAATCAGAAGGAGTACTTAGAGTTGGAGACCGGTTGTGTGTGCCTAGCGTGGGGGATATAAAGAGAGAAATTTTAGATGAGGCTCACCATTCAGCATATACCATTCATCCAGGATCAATAAAAATGTACCAAGATTTAAAGTAATCCTATTGGTGGGATGGTATGAAGGGAGATGTAGCCGACTTTGTTTCCCGTTGCCTAGTGTGCCAACAAGTGAAGGCTGAACATCAAAAACCAGCAGGGTTACATCAGCGACTAGAAATACCTGAGTGGAAGTGTGAGAGAATTACGATGGATTTTGTAACCGGTTTACCCCGTACCCTGAGGGGGTATGATTCTATTTGGGTAATTGTGGATAGATTAACTAAAGCAACGCATTTCCTTCCTGTCAAAACTACTTATGGTGTGGCAAAGTATGCACAACTCTACTTAAGTGAAATAGTGAGGTTGCATGGAGTACCCGTATCTATAATTTCTGATAGAGGCCCTCAGTTTACATCTCGTTTCTGGAAGGCTTTTCAAGAGGCCTTGGGTACGAGAGTAGACCTCAGTACTGCTTTTCACCCCCAAACTGATGGGCAGTCTGAGAGAATGATACAGATTCTGGAGGATATGTTAAGAGCATGCATCTTGGACTTTGGTGGTAGTTAGGAGAGTCATATGCCTTTAGCAGAATTTGCATATAATAATAGTTATCAACCTAGTATTCAAATGGGACCATTCGAAGCACTATATGGAAGGCGATGTAGGTCTCCCATAGGATGGTTTGAAGTTGGTGAAGCCAAATTGTTAGGTCCTGATCTGGTACAAGATGCACTAGACAAAGTACAGGTGATAAAAGAAAGATTGTTGATGGCTCAAAGTCGACAAAAGTCGTATGTGGATCACAGACGTAGAGACTTGGAATTCACTGTAGGTGATTTGGTGTTCTTGAAAGTGTCACCTATGAAAGGCGTGATGAGATTCAGAAAGAGGGGAAAGTTAAGCCCACGATATGTGGGACCCTATGAGATACTAGGTAGGGTTGGTCAGGTGGCTTATAATCTAGATTTACCACCAGAATTGGTAGGAGTACATCCAGTGTTCCATGTGTCTATGTTGAGGAAGTACTTGTCTGACCCTTCACACGTAATCAAACCTCAGGATATCGTGCTGGATAAAGGGTTGACATATAAGGAAGAACCTGTCTCAATTATGGATAGGCAGGTAAGGAAGCTTCGCTCGAGAGAAGTGACAATGGTTAAGGTGCTATGGCATAACCACTCATAGGAAGAAGCTACATGGGAGGTGGAAGGTGAAATGCGTACCAAATATCCCCACTTGTTTGGGTCATGAGGTTAGAATTCCATTTTCTTTATGAAAATATATATAGGAGTGACCTAAAAAGCCAGAGCTCCCTGCTTTCCCACGTTACAACGGCAAAGGGTTATATTACACAATACTTATGACGACAACAAGCAACGGTGAATATTACAGATATCAAAGAGTTATAATTATCCATTACTTAATAATTAATTATATTTGTACGCAGATTGGGACACCGGTGAGACACGCAACCTGTGAATTCCCTGCAATAATGTGAAAAATCTAATTAGAGTGAGAAAAAGAAGTGGACGGAAGGTTTAATAAGATTCATTTATATGAAATACACTTCTTTCTTTCTATCTCTTACTAAATATCCCTGCATTTAACAGGGTTGTCTCGCCGTGGAGAGGCAAGGCGGTGGTGGAACTACGGCACAAGTCTTCCCATTGGGTCTACACCCATTATTATATAATTCATATTTCTTTCCTGCAATAATATTAATCATCCATCAATAATATTTGATATGCAATCAGACAGACATACATACATGTATCTATTGCAAAAACTTCTTTTATTATTTATTTTCAATAAATAAAATTAATTTTTTGCACAATATAATGTTATAATTTTATTTTTAATATAATATTGGTGAAAATTAATAAAACTGATTTTAAACTCTAACGTAAAATTATAATTTTATTCTTAATATGATAATAAAAATAATTAAGTAATTTATTCTATAAAACAATGCATATTATGCAAAAATCTAACTTTTTCAAACTCTACACTTGGACTTAAAAAATACTACAGCCTCTTTTATTTTGAGTTTTCATAGCATTAACGGGTCTTTTAGTGATTTGTACATGCTTCATTGAATTAGTTTATTATAAGCTTGTATGAGAAAAACTAAATAGACTATATATAATCTCTGTTAACCATTATGTCAATAGGGAGGAGATGATCTAATTTCATATAAAAATTTAAAGGAGCATTAGTATTAATTTTATAAACTTTGAGAGGAGATTAATATAATCTACGCATAATAATCTATTTAATTCAAGCAAATCCCTCTCCGTTACCTCTTTGGATTATATTATATATAATTTCAAAGACGCAAACCAATCACAACAAAAATCAAACATTCCAAAGAGAAGTTAGATTTTTCACTTAGTTGTTATTTTGATGGCAGAGGCACGTTTCTTTCTCAAAAAATATATACATCATTTCTTAAGTCAAAAATAAGGTAGTCATAGAAAGAGAAAAAGAAAATGGATTAGAAGGACTAGCAAAATGGAGTTTAAGTTCTTACCATCTAATCCTCGAGCAAGAGTTGAAGAGGGAAGGAACAGAAATATGGAAGCCAAAATTAAAAAAGCTATTAGAATAGCCTTCATGATGTGAGAGCTACTATATAACTCAGTGGAGAGGGAACAGAACAATTTCAATCTGCCTTTTGTATGCTCACAAAACACTAACCCGTCATATGTATTTATAGTCTCCAGAGAGAAAAACGAGGAGTTGAATTGTCTACTATAGATTAGTGTAGTTTATTCATTTATTTATTTTTTCAATAGTACAAATAATTGCTTGATATTGACTAGGTGGTTGAAAAAACTTGCTCATCTACCTGAGAATGAAAACAATTTAGAGGCTGTTTTTAGGAAATAGATAGATTCACCGTTAGAATAAGAAATGAGATGAAGAGAAATAAACTTTTTTTTTTAGTATGTGTTTGTAGAGATTTTTTTTTTTCTTTTATATTTTGAAAAAATGGAACTTGGATAACCTGGCAGGCCTTATGCTTCTCAATTTTTTAAATTTACACTCACACTTTTTATAATTTTAATTTATAGTTGAACTCTTCAAAATCTGTATTTACACTCTCTCTAACTTCAAAAATATTACAGTCTCTTGGTCTTTTAGTGATTTCTACTTCATTGAATTAGGTTATTATAAGTTTGTTTGAGAAAAACTGCATAGAGTATGATCTCTGTTAACAATTACAGTTAACAGAGAGAAGATTTCTATTTAAATAAAATTTTAAAGGAGTACTACTGTTAATTTTATAAACTTTAGGAGGAGATCAATATAATCTACTCATATTAATTTATTTAATTCAAGCGAATCCTACTGTATGCTACTTATCTATCGGATTAATTATACATATCATTTCAAAGACAAACCAATCACAACAAAAGTCAATCATTTTCAAACAGAAATAAGATTTTTTTTTTGGGGGATGTTATTTTGATGGCATAACAAAATTGACTAGGTTGTGGAAAACTTTATCATTGATTTGATAACGAAAACGTGCCTAGAAAATGGCCAAGGAAAAATATGTCTTACTTTGAAGGTTTATGTGATTATGCATGGTTTGAACTTTTTCATTAAACAAAAGCACATGTCAATTTCAACTTCTTATATAATGGCCCCAGGAAACCCCAGGAAAAATGTCTTAATATTGAGGAAACGTGAAGAAGGAACATGGCAACATGGGTAGACCAAGCAAACTGACGACCAAGACTAGGAAGGAAGACTTTTCGCATTTCTTTCTCCCTTTCCTTAACTTCTTTTAAAAAAATCCTTAAATTATATAGTATTTTTTTATTATTAGAATATACATAAATTCTAAGTCAATATATGACTAAAATTAAGAAAAAATTTTTTTAATTAAAGATATAACTTGTTAAAATGTATTTTTAAAATTTTTAGTTCAATATTATTTATTCTGTGTTAAAATTATACATTTTAAAAAGTTTATTTTTATATTAGTTAAATATGTGTGTAATACTTAGTATACTATAAAATAATATATATAAGAGTATTTTGATTAAATAAATGTAATTATATCTCATCTATTATTGCAAGAATATATCAGTGTATAGCACATTGTTTAATTAATAAAAGAATGTAAATTTATAAAACAGAAAGAAGTAGTATGTAATTAAACATCTGAAAGAAGCACATTATAATTTACCCTTCTCCAAAAGCTTTGTCTTTTGGTGTGCTAATATTTTCTCCCTAGCCTTGTTCATACTGATATTCAAACCTAAAAGATTTATAGAGACTCTTTTTTAGGCCATTTGAGCAACACTCAGTATATGGTCTTCATCTATAACCATGGAACCTGTTATGTTATTATTAAAAAATTATATTTTTATTATACTTTAACTAAAAATTTTTATAACATAAATATTAAGCATCCTGAACCAATTGAGTCATTTGTCATTGGGTAATGGCTTGGATTGATGGAAGACGAATTTTCAACTTCGCTAATTAAGTAAATAGACCCATGGAATTGACTATATCGATATCAAATGAATGAAGGTCAAAGACTGCAAATGTCACGCCCCATTTTCCCAAGAGAAGAGGGCTGACTTGGAACCCTATACGTAGTCCTTAGCTATAGGTTTATCTACTTTCCTATACAATAATTAATCTTTAGGTGGCCCTACACCGAATATAGGTACATTAGAAGTACTCCAGCCGTGTTGGATATACAAAATGTACCTTCCTTTAGGCACTAGCTTTTTATAGAAATTTCGGCAGAGTGCCCCCTGTAAATAGGACATCCCAAAATTTCTACAAACAGCCAGAGATCAAATAAACAACAACAGAGAGCTCTGCTCTCTTCAATCCAGTCAACAAACATCAATAAACCCAAAAATAGGGAAGGGGGAAACCAACCTACATCCATTTGTCCTACTCACAAAATACTTTTACAAAATAAATTCCAATTCATTACAACTGATACCAAAACAAAAGAAAAGCTAGTCGAGCCTCTAGTTCCAAAAAAGAGGCTCACCGCCACACGCCTCAGCCCTAAGATGAAGGAGGCGGATCAAGTCCAGAGGCGCTATCTGAAAAATTTAGAATTTGAAAGGGTGAGATAAACTCAGTGAGCAGATAATAGATCTCAAAAATTATAACAAGAATCACCATAGTGAATTAAAGGAGTATAAATTAACCATCACACCGTGCACCTTGACAAGTCCCTACCTATGGTACACACGGATACCCATTTAGATTTGGCCCTTGTTCATGTGGTTACTTAGTGGGGATTTATCACTAAATTTGATAGGGTAGTGGCTACGCCTCGTTGGCAGCTCCTTACCCCAATCACTTGGGTGGCTACGCCTAGCGGGCAGCTCCTTCTCTACCCATTTTACTTACATGTCTTAATTCACACTTTCCGGGGGCGGCTACATCTCGTTGGCAGCTCCTTACCCGTTTCACTCGGGTGGCTACGCCTAACGGATAGCTCCTTCCCCACCCAAATCCTTTTACCACACTTGACCTGGTCTTATGGTAGTTAATACACACACACCAACCCATGATTCTTAAATTCATATCTATATATCTAGATATACATCCTTAGCCAATCTTTATTATTACTATTCTTTATTCGTGAATACATATATATATTGTTTCGTACAAAAGGTTGGAATTTAAAGAAAATGAGAGTTAACCCAGTATTTAGAAATTAAATCAATCAGTATAAATACATGACCTTAGAAACGTATATATATATATATATATAGGCAATAAATTAGGACTAGAAAATAAATAAATAATTAAAAAAAATTGAAAATGACTAAGGTTACTTCTCTAACTAACTCCTCTCTCGGGTACAATTCATTTTCACAGGGTAAGTATATATATATATATATATTTATATATATATATATATACCAATTCCTCTCCCTACAATGACTTAATCCAAACAAAATAACGAATTCGAGATTAACGAAATAGAAACTGTTTTGAAATCCATTATTTACTCACAGAAGGTGCCCTAGAGCCCGGTCCTTGTTTCTCCTTGAAAGGCTGGGTTCCCTTTTCTGTCAAACTCCGAGAATTTCCTGATAATACCCAACTTACCAAATCATTATATAGCCCCAATAATAATTCTTAAATAGATACCGCATTTAATCACAATCATCTAAATAACTTCTTTGATCATTCACACAAATGCTCCTTATCTTAATCTTTTTCTTGAATCCTAATTCATCATTTGGGTCTTTCAGATCATTTTAATGAAGTAGAAATTGAAAGTTACGCAAGATTTACATATCTAAGAAGCCTAATTGAAGATTCCCCTTTCCTATTCCTTCATTTCGGCCAAGCAGCTAATCTGAGAATATCAACCATATTAGCAACCTATTGAGTTGGGATAGACCGAGAAATGGAAGGAGAAGGAGAGGATTTTTATAGGTTCAGCTTCAGAGACAAATGGAAGCATAAATGACCCAGAACGAATGCTCACCGGAACCTCGAAGTGCTACTGGTTCGTTCACAATCAGCAAGTTCGAATCAGCAATGGAAGACGGTCAAGGGAGTCTGTACCATGCTGGAGGAAGCTTCCCGGCGGAGTCGAAGGAGGTAGCAGCTCCAACGACGAGAAACCAGCCAGCTCGAAGGGAAATGGAAACCAGCAAGGCGGAGGGGAGAACCAGGCAGCACCAGCGACGGACAACAGGGGAAATTATCGAGGAGCTTCCATCGACGCCGGGGAGGTGAGGAATTTAACGGAGAAAGGGAGCTGGAGGAGGCGACTTGCAAGCTGAACGAAGGAGAAGAAAGCCGGGAGCAGCGAAGAGAAAGAGGAACAGAGCGACCAGGGAGAGCGTCTGAAGGAAGAGAAAAAAAAAATGAGAAGGAAGAAAGAAAAAAAAAATAAAAATATATGTATATATAATAAATAATAAAATAAATAAAACAATTCAATTTACTTTATTATTTATTTACATATATATATATATTTTTCTTATTTCTGGTTCTTACAATCTTCCCTCCTTAAGGAAATTCGGTCCCCGAATTTCATAAAGAAAGTAGAACCCTTAAAGAAAAAGAGAATAGAGTTCTAACCTCATGACCCAAACAAGTGGGGATATTTGATACGCATTTCACTTTCTACTTCCCATGTAGCTTCTTCTTGTGAGTGGTTACGCCATAGCACCTTAACCATTGTCACTTCTCTTGAGCGAAACTTCCTTACCTGCTTATCCACAATGGAGACAGGTTCTTCCTTATATGCCAACCCTTCATCCAGCACAATATCCTGAGATTTGATTATGTGTGAAGGGTCCGACAAATACTTCCTCAACATAGACACATGAAACACAGGATGAACTCCTGCTAACTCCTGGGGTAAATCTAACCGGTACGCCACATTGCCAACCCTATTTAGTATTTCATAGGGTCCCACATATCTCGGACTCAACTTCCCTTTCTTACCAAACCTCATTACTCCTTTCATTGGAGATACCTTCAAGAACACCAAATCACCTACGGTGAATTCCAAGTCTCGCCGCCTGTGGTCTACATAGGACTTTTGCCGACTCTGGGCCGTCAACAATCTCTCTTTTATCACCCGCTCCTTGTCTAGTGCATCTTGTACCAGGTCAGGACCTAACAATTTGGCTTCACCAACTTCAAACCATCCTATTGGAAACCTGCACCGCCTTCCATATAATGCTTCGAATGGTGCCATTTGCATGCTAGCTTGATAACTATTATTATATGTAAATTCTGCTAAAGGTAGATGATTTTCCCAGCTACCACTAAAGTCCAAGATACATGCTCTCAACATATCCTCCAGAATCTGTATCGTTCTCTCAGACTGCCCATCAGTTTGAGGATGAAAAGCAGTACTGAGGTCTACTCTCGTACCCAAAGCCTCTTGGAAAGCCTTCCAGAAACGAGATGTAAACTGAGGACCTCTATCGGAAATTATGGATACAGGTACTCCATGCAATCTCACTATTTCGCTTAGGTAGAGTTGCGCATACTTAGCCACACCATAAGTAGTTTTAACAGGAAGGAAATGCGCTGCTTTAGTTAATCTATCCACAATTACCCAAACAGAATCATGCCCCCTCAGGGTACGGGGTAAACTGATTACGAAATCCATCGTAATTCTCTCCCACTTCCATTCAGGTATTTCCAGCCGCTGGTGTAACCCTGCTGGTTTTTGATGTTCAACCTTCACCTGTTGGTACACTAGGCAACGAGAAACAAAGTCGGCTACATCACCCTTCATACCATCCCACTAATAGGATTGCTTCAAGTCCTGGTACATTTTTGTTGATCCCGGATGGATGGTATACGCTGAATGATGAGCCTCCTCTAAAATCTCTCTCTTTATATTCCCCACGCTAGGCACACACAACCGGTCTCCAACTCTAAGTACTCCTTCTGAATCAACAATGAATCCACTATCTTTCCCACTCCTTATTCCTTCAATCCTCTCGCTCAACTTGGGATCAAGCTTCTGAGCCGCCTTTACCCTTTCTATGAGGGTTGAACAAGCTTGCATGTGAGCCAAGAATGCTCTGGATTGAGAAATTTCAAGCTTCGTTCCTCCTTTCTCCAAGTTATGAACTTCTTCCACTAACGGCCTTCTATCTTCCGCAATATGAGCCAAACTACCCATTGACTTTCTACTTAAAGCATCCGCTACTACATTGGCCTTTCCAGGATGATAGAGAATACTACAATCATAGTCCTTAAGTAATTCCATCCACCTGCGTTGTCTAAGGTTGAGATCTTTTTGCTGGAAGATATATTTAAGACTTTTATGATCGGTATAGATCTCGCAAGTCTCGCCATAAAGATAATGCCGCCAAAGTTTAAGAGCAAATACCACGGCTGCCATTTCTAGATCATGAGTGAGGTAATTCTGCTCATGTCTTTTGAGTTGCCTAGAAGCATAGGCTATCACACGTCCATGCTGCATAAGAACACATCCCAACCCTACTCTTGAGGCATCGCAATACACTGCATAACCTCCTGTCCCAGATGGTAACGTTAGGACAGGAGCTGAAGTCAAACACTTCTTTAGTTTCTGAAAACTTTCTTCACAATCATCCGACCACTGAAATTTAACTTGCTTTTGCGTCAATCTGGTCAACGGGGCAGCTATTTTGGAAAAATCCTTTACGAAGCGGCGATAGTACCCAGCTAAACCCAAAAAGCTGCGAATCTCCGTGACTATAGTAGGTTTAGGCCACTTTTGGACGGCTTCCACCTTGCTTGGATCCACTTGGATACCATCCTTCGAAACAACATGGCCCAAAAATGCCACCTGGTCTAGCCAGAATTCACACTTGGAGAACTTTGCATATAATTGCTCTTCTCTTAACTGCTGCAACACCAAGCGTAGATGTTGTTCATGTTCTACCTGGCTTTTTGAATAAACTAGAATGTCATCAATGAATATTATGAAAAATCTGTCCAAAAATGGTCTAAAGATCCGATTCATCAAATCCATAAATGCCGCCGGCGCATTAGTTAACCCGAAGGACATTACTAAGAACTCATAATGTCCATAACGGGTCCTAAAAGCCGTCTTGGGGATATCTTCCCTCCTTATCTTCAATTGGTGGTACCCAGAACGTAAATCTATCTTGGAAAAACACTGCGCACCTTGTAACTGATCAAAAAGATCATCAATACGGGGTAATGGATACTTATTGAGTATTGTTACTTTATTAAGTTGCCTGTAATCAATACACAATCGAAAAGACCCATCCTTTTTCTTCATAAAAAGTACTGGAGCACCCCACGGAGAGACACTTGGGCGGATAAAACCCTTATCCAACAAGTCCTGCAGCTGCACCTTCAACTCTAACGGTGCCATACGATAAGGGGACATGGAAATTGGTTGCGTACCCGCAACTACCTCAATATAAAATTCAATCTCTCTATCCGGTGGCAATCCAGGTAACTCTTCTGGAAACACATCCGTAAACTCCTTTACTACAGGAACTTGTTGCAGGTCTACCATCTGTGCATCAACATTCTTAATGACAACCAAATATCCTTGGCACCCTCTTCTTAGCAACTTCTGTGCTTTCAGCAAGGAGATAAGATTAACCGGCACTTCACTACGATCACCCTGTATCAAAAAGGGCGACTCACCTGGGATATGAAATCTTACCACCTTTGAATAACAGTCTAACGTAGCGTGGCAAGAAGCTAACCAATCCATACCCAGAATTACATCAAAATCACTCATATCTAGTATCGCCAAGTTTGCTAAAGTTTCCTTACCCTCAGTAAGAACCTCACAAGACCGGTATACATAATCCACGGACAACGATTCACCAATTGGAGTCACAACCATAAAGGGATCATCTAATTTAGTTAAACCCTTACCAACTCGCTTAGCAAAATGAGGAGATACATATGAATGAGTGGAACCAGGGTCAAATAATACATGAGCATCACAATTGCAAACTCGGAGAGTACCTGTCACTACTACATTGGAGGCCTGCGCATCCTGTCTCGTCAAGGCAAATACCCGAGCCTGTCCTCTCCCCGCAGAGGCTGATCCCCTGCTTCCTGCACCTCTCCCAACACCACTCCTGGGTGGTTGGGTAGGAATTGACTGAATCGGTGTAACTGCTATTGGAGCCGTCTGATGAGATGATGAAACCGATCCATGACTAGATCCACGCTGCTGAAGTGGGCAATTCTTCTTTAAATGTCCCACTTGCCCACAAAGGAAACATGCACCTGTTGCCTTGTAACATTGCCCAGAGTGGAGCTTCCCACAAGTAAGGCAACGGTTGCTATTACGCTCCATTTGGACTGGACCATACTGGGCCTGACGTCCAACAGCACTCTGATCTGTCCGCTGACTAACTGCAATACCCGAAGATTGTGTTGGTTTCCTTGAGACTAGAGATAATGTCTGGCTGTGATCTTGGAGTCTTGACCCACCCGTCAAGTACCCCACACCCTGGTGCTTACCCTAAAACCTCTTCCTCTTCTTTGAAAAGAGGGCATTATCCTCCATCCCCTGCAACTTAATCTTCCTTGCACAATCAACTGCCGCGGCGTAGGAGGAAAAGTGTTCAACCTGAGCCGCTACTGCATTAAATAGCAGGCGTAACAGTCCGTCCACAAATCTCTCAATCCGATCTCTCTCTGTAGAGACCAAATGAGGTGCGTATCGTGAGAGCTGTGTATAACGGATGTCATATTCAGAGACACTCATGCCAGGAACCTGCCTCAACACCTCAAACTCTCGGCGTCTTGCATCTCTGGTGCTCTTGGGTAGAAATCTGGCCATAAAAGCTTCCTTAAATTCCTCCCAAGTCATCGGAGGTAATCCTGCAGGTCTTCCTTAGAACACGGTCTCATACCAGGTATAAGCCACATCCTGCATCTGATAGGTGGCTAGTTCTATCTTTTCTTCACCCGAGCATTTAAGAGCTCGGCACGCCTTCTCAACACCATCCATGAAGAGCTGGGGGTCTTCTCGGCTATCAGACCCAGAAAATGTTGGCGGTTTCAATTTCAAGAATCTTGATATCAAATCATCAGCATTCCTCCGTTCATTTTGTACTGGCTGAGGTTGTGCTTGAGATTGTGGAGTTACAACACTTACTAGTTGCTCAATTCTAGCTCCCTGTGCTTGCACTACATTTGCTAGTGCCTCCACAGTCCCCTGTAACCTAGCCACCAAGGCATCCAATGATCCCAATTGCGATTGAGGAGGCATAATTCCTTCTCCTGTTACATTCTCTACCGGGGGGGCGGCCCTGCCTTGCCCACTACGCCCTCCACGTCTACCTCGACCCCTACCGGCTCCTCTACCACGACCCCTAGGGGCTGGGGCCATCGGTGGGGCAGGAGCCTCAACAGAAGGCTCATCTGCATTCTCTTCTGCAACTGCCCCTACAGTTGCGCTAGATCCAGCCGGCATCATTGTTCTATAAAAACCAAAGCACAGGTTTAGAACAAAACAAAGGAAACCAATCATTCATAACATACAAATTCATAAACACCCATGCCTCTTTAAGTCTTACACCTAAAGAAGGAACCCTTAATACCCTATAAGGCCTCTAATGATATCTTAGTTATAATTATGCCCGGGTTCATAAAGATAACTAAGGCGTCATTAGAGAGCGCTTATTTCACAGGACACAGGAACTTATGCTCTGATACCAACTTTGTCACGCCCCATTTTCCCAAGAGAAGAGGGCTGACTTGGAACCCTATACGTAGTCCTTAGCTATAGGTTTATCTACTTTCCTATACAATAATTAATCTTTAGGTGGCCCTACACCGAATATAGGTACATTAGAAGTACTCCAGCCGTGTTGGATATACAAAATGTACCTTCCTTTAGGCACTAGCTTTTTATAGAAATTTCGGCAGAGTGCCCCCTGTAAATAGGACATCCCAAAATTTCTACAAACAGCCAGAGATCAAATAAACAACAACAGAGAGCTCTGCTCTCTTCAATCCAGTCAACAAACATCAATAAACCCAAAAATAGGGAAGGGGGAAACCAACCTACATCCATTTGTCCTACTCACAAAATACTTTTACAAAATAAATTCCAATTCATTACAACTGATACCAAAACAAAAGAAAAGCTAGTCGAGCCTCTAGT
The DNA here is from genome assembly GCA_032878935.1 of Erythrophleum fordii. Classification (NCBI taxonomy): domain Eukaryota; kingdom Viridiplantae; phylum Streptophyta; class Magnoliopsida; order Fabales; family Fabaceae; genus Erythrophleum; species Erythrophleum fordii. Next base: position 10,283,746 of record JAVQMF010000056.1, on the reverse strand, counting down.
TCCAAAAGAGAGGCTCACCGCCACACGCCTCAACCCTAAGATGAAGGAGGCGGATCAAGTCCAAAGGCGCTATCTGAAAAATTTAGAATTTGAAAGGGTGAGATAAACTCAGTGAGCAGATAATAGATCTCAAAAATTATAACAAGAATCACCATAGTGAATTAAAGGAGTATAAATTAACCATCACACCGTGCACCTTGACAAGTCCCTACCTATGGTACACACGGATACCCATTTAGATTTGGCCCTTGTTCATGTGGTTACTTAGTGGGGATTTATCACTAAATTTGATAGGGTAGTGGCTACGCCTCGTTGGCAGCTCCTTACCCCAATCACTTGGGTGGCTACGCCTAGCGGGCAGCTCCTTCTCTACCCATTTTACTTACATGTCTTAATTCACACTTTCCGGGGGCGGCTACATCTCGTTGGCAGCTCCTTACCCGTTTCACTCGGGTGGCTACGCCTAACGGATAGCTCCTTCCCCACCCAAATCCTTTTACCACACTTGACCTGGTCTTATGGTAGTTAATACACACACACCAACCCATGATTCTTAAATTCATATCTATATATCTAGATATACATCCTTAGCCAATCTTTATTATTACTATTCTTTATTCGTGAATACATATATATATTGTTTCGTACAAAAGGTTGGAATTTAAAGAAAATGAGAGTTAACCCAGTATTTAGAAATTAAATCAATCAGTATAAATACATGACCTTAGAAACGTATATATATATATATATATAGGCAATAAATTAGGACTAGAAAATAAATAAATAATAAAAAAAATTGAAAATGACTAAGGTTACTTCTCTAACTAACTCCTCTCTCGGGTACAATTCATTTTCACAGGGTAAGTATATATATATATATATATATATATATATATATATATATATATATACCAATTCCTCTCCCTACAATGACTTAATCCAAACAAAATAACGAATTCGAGATTAACGAAATAGAAACTGTTTTGAAATCCATTATTTACTCACAGAAGGTGCCCTAGAGCCCGATCCTTGTTTCTCCTTGAAAGGCCGGGTTCCCTTTTCTGTCAAACTCCGAGAATTTCCTGATAATACCCAACTTACCAAATCATTATATAGCCCCAACAATAATTCTTAAATAGGTACCGCATTTAATCACAATCATCTAAATAACTTCTTTGATCATTCACACAAATGCTCCTTATCTTAATCTTTTTCTTGAATCCTAATTCATCATTTGGGTCTTTCAGATCATTTTAATGAAGTAGAAATTGAAAGTTACACAAGATTTACATATCTAAGAAGCCTAATTGAAGATTCCCCTTTCCTATTCCTTCATTTCGGCCAAGCAGCTAATCTGAGCATATCAACCATATTAGCAACCTATTGAGTTGGGATAGACCGAGAAATGGAAGGAGAAGGAGAGGATTTTTATAGGTTCAGCTTCAGAGACAAATGGAAGCATAAATGACCCAGAACGAATGCTCACCGGAACCTCGAAGTGCTACTGGTTCGTTCACAATCAGCAAGCTCGAATCAGCAATGGAAGACGGTCAAGGGAGTCTGTACCATGCTGGAGGAAGCTTTCCGGCGGAGTCGAAGGAGGTAGCAGCTCCAACGACGAGAAACCAGCCAGCTCGAAGGGAAATGGAAACCAGCAAGGCGGAGGGGAGAACCAGGCAGCACCAGCGACGGACAACAGGGGAAATTATCGAGGAGCTTCCATCGACGCCGGGGAGGTGAGGAATTTAACGGAGAAAGGGAGCTGGAGGAGGCGACTTGCGAGCTGAACGAAGGAGAAGAAAGCCAGGAGCAGCGAAGAGAAAGAGGAACAGAGCGACCAGGGAGAGCGTCTGAAGGAAGAGAAAAAAAAAATGAGAAGGAAGAAAGAAAAAAAAATAAAAATATATGTATATATAATAAATAATAAAATAAATAAAACAATTCAATTTACTTTATTATTTATTTACATATATATATATATATATATTTTTTTTTTTCTTATTTCTGGTTCTTACAGCAAACATAAAAAATGATACGTGTCATATTATGTGCCAAATTTTGTCAAAATTTTTGGTACTGCGTTTCCATATATATATATTTATATATATATCTTTCTTTTAAATTAACTTCTGATATAATTATAACCACGTAATCACAATTAAGTGAGAAAGTTTATTGAAAATTACTGTTGGTTTTATTTTATACATAGTCAAATTAGAGAAACCTCACATTTTTATTATCAACAGTATAATCAACTTTCTTACTTAACAGGTCTTGTATAATTTTAAAGAAACTGTACTTATTCACTTTCATCTTTATTTCTAATTACAATATTCTTCAATTTCAAAAAAATTACAATAAATTTCTGATTTATGAATTTCATTGCAACAAGCTTTGTATCACCTAAATATATAAATTTTAACTAAAAAAACTGTTTTTTTATTATTTATTATCTTTTTTTTTAATCTTAGTTTATCCATGACGAGAAGGAGGGCTGCACAAAGGCCATCAATCAATTTCCATGTGGTGGGGGTTTGAACTTGGCCTCATATTTAGATGATATGATATGTATCGCCCTGACCAGAGACCCAAGGCCCTGCACGGAGAAAGTGGATACATCATTGACCGAGAAAATGAGGAGGGCGAAAGATTATTAAATAATACAAGAATAAAAGGTACTTTAGTAATTTTATTTGGCTAAATTTTTCATACTTAAATTATTAGAGTTTGTTGTAATGAAACTAAAATATTTGAGTCTATTGCAATTTCTTTTACTTGGAAAAACATTGTAATTAGAAGCAAAGAGGAGAGTAAATAAATACAAATACTTTTTCCCATAATTTGTGGTATAAAAACTCTTAAATATCGTATTGCAAGAACATTCCTGTTAGCCCACAATTGCATCCAGATATATATATGGATCTTTTGTCTATATAATTTCTATTTTTATTTACAAAAAAGCGAAAATTCATTTTACAAAATAAAATTTAGGCAATTGTAAAATTTTCAAATCTAATGTTAAAGTAAAACATCCATAATTTTTTTTATTGAATTAAGAGGCAAATAAAAATTTTGTTAATTCACACTCTCATATTAAAATATGTCACCGTAGTCCGTACTTATATTCCTTTTACATGTTAAATTTGTTAAATTCCCCAGCAACATAATTAAGGGTCTTAAGTTTAAAAACTAAGAACAAACCAAAGACTTTACTTAAAAAGAAAACATCAACTCTAAAGAAGAGATATGGAATCTTTCAAATATACCGCTAAGATAGAATGAAAGTCTAAGAAAATTTTAGATTTATCACAAACAATAAATTGAAAAACTAGATAAGACAACAAAAAATCGCAAGATAAATATTTATTATATTTATCATAAAAAATAAATATAAAAATATTTATTCATAAAATATGAAAATAAAACTATAAGAGAAGAGGAGAAAATAAATGAAGAGAATATCACGGAGGAACAAAAACACCATAGCACTGATAGTGAGAGCAGTTTCTACACCAGGAAATTGTTGCTCTTCTTGGAAGGCTCAAGAGAAGGCTTTAAGAAAAGGCAATCTAGGAGGTTAGAACTAATCACAAGTCGGACCAGGCTTATAAAAATATTTTAAAATTTTTTTTAAGCTTGAGCCTGAGCCAAACTTGACACTATTTGAACAATCTGAGTTGGGCTCAAGCTCGTTAAAAAGAGTCCGGGGCGACCTGTTTTGCAAGCTTTTTTTTATATTTTTATATTTTTAGTTTTAAATGCTATATATATATATATATATTTCATTATTTGTTAGACATACTTTTATTTTTATTTTTATTTTAAATTTTAAATAATTCATAAAAAAATTACAAAAAATTTAAATAACTTATATATATATATATATATAATAGTAAAACATCTCAAAATAATAATTTTTCTAATAATATTACTATTAATAATTTATTTTATTTGAATTATAATTTATTATTAATAATATATTATACAGTAAATAAAAGTAAAAATAATAATAATCATATATGTTATATAATTCTTTTTTATTTATATTTATAATTATAAATAAATATTCTAATAATATTATTTATTAATAATATATAAAAAATAATTATAATACGGACATGCTTGAACCAGACTTTAAAAAAAGTCAAAACCCAATCTTTTTTATATTCAGACTTTTTAAAAATGAGCTCATTTTTTTAGACCTTTTTTTTTTTAGCTCAGATCTTTTTTTTTTTTTTTCAGGCTAGGCCTGTTGGTCTGGGTAGGCTTCTCGGCCCATGATCAGGTCTAGTTGAGATGATGGCTTCGAGAGCTCTTTTTCTTTATATGTTTTCTTATCTAGGCTTAACTTTCTCATTAAAAAAATCAAATTGTTTATATATGTTACACTATTATATTAAATTTAAAGTTACAAAAATAAATAAAAAGGATTAAATTATTCTTTTTTTCGTTCAGATATGCTTAAATTACGTTGCCCTTTTCCTCTGATTTGAAAATATATACTTACCTTTTAAAATCAAAATATGACCAAAATTTTTTTCAAGAATAATATTGAATTTTTTTATTAAAAATATAACTTATTAAAAAATTTATTTGCAAACTTTTATTTTAATGTTATTTATTTCATATTAAAAATTATAAATTTAATTTATTCTAAAATTTTATTAAATTTGCGACTAAACTTATATGTTTATTATAACATATTTAATACAAAATTTATTTCTAAAATTAAATTATTGTCGATAAGTTAGTTTAAATTAAAAAATTATTTTGTGAATATATTCTTTGTTTTTAATAATTTATTTGCCAAATGACTTTATAATTTGCTAAATTTAGAAATTGATTATTTTATATTAGTCAAATATATATTTAATATTTTTATATTATATAAATAACACATATATGTTTTTGACCAAAATAATTATATATTTTCAAAACAGAAATAAAAAAAGGTTGTATACTTTAGACATATTAAGAGATATACTCAATAAAAAAGTATGTATGTGTGTGCGTGTGTATATATATATGTAGTTGAAAAATATTTAACTGGAATTTGTTAAATTTTTATTTATATATGGGAGTGACCTTAAAAGCCAGAGCTCCCCGCTTTCACACATTACAACGGCAAAGGGTTCTCTTATACAATACTCGTAACTGCAACAAGTAGCAGCGCATATTACAGATCTGAAAGAGTTAACTTATAATTATCCATTAATTACTTAATAATTAATTAATTATATTTATACGCAGATTGGGACATTGTGGTGAGAGACGCAGGGTGGTGGTGGAACTGCGGTACAAGTCTTCACGTTGGGTCCACACCCATTATTATATAATTCTTCTTTCTTTCCTGAAATAATATTAATCATGCATTAAATTAATTAGAAACATACTTGCAATCTACAATTTCAATTGAGATATTAATTATGAACAAGGATCATATCAATCAACAAAAATTGACTTAAAACCTCTCTGTATATACAATTCCATCCTATCAAATCACCAACCTCATTCACAAATTGCTACACTTTAAAATACAAATTTTACATCTAATTTTTTAATCAAATTATTTAATAAGATACATAATATATGATTTTTTTTAAAAAAAACTTAAGTATGTGGAATTAAGTTGAAAAAATGTCCATAGATTTATTTTTGTTGAAGAACTGGAAATACCTAATTAGAAAATTGTAAACTTTATCCTGTTAATATAAAGTAAATTATGCTTTTTTTTTTTAAATTTGGCTAAGTTATACATAATATCTTTTTTATATGAAAAATATGATTTGGTTTCTCTAACATATAACATAATATATGTATATATATATTACAAAAACCTCTTTTACTATTTATTTTTATCAATAAAATTAATTTTCTGCATAATGTAATACTATAATTTTATTCTTAATATAACCTTAATGGAAACAAATTAAGTTCATTTTGAATTTCAGCATCAGATTATAAGTTTATTCTTAATATGATAATAAGACAACTAAGTAATTTATCTTTTCAAAAAACACATATTATGCAGAAATCTAACTTTGTCAACAAAAAATAAATTGAATATAAAATGTTTACTCTCTCTCTCTCTCTATATATATCAAATGTCAAAAGAATCAAATGATATTTTTAAAATAAAAAAGATATTCAGTATAATTACCAATATTTTTTAAAAAAATTAATATAATAATTACTGTTAAATATAGGAATCATCTTACTACCATATGCATGGGAGCGTGTGTATGAAATAGATATAAAAAACCATAAACAACATGAAATTGATATACAATGATGAATTAAGATGCATGATTCCTCTCTCTCTCTCTCTCTCTCTCTCTCTCTCTATACCTATCTATCTATAAGGAGCGAGATAACAGTAGAAACAAATTAAAGTAGATTGGAACTATATCTCTTACCATTTGGAGCCACTACTCGAGCAAAACTGGAAGAGAAAGAGAAGAGAATTAAAGCTATAAGCAACAATCTAATCAGAAATTCTTTCATATTTTGAGGAGTGTGTTTGGTATGGCAGAAGAAGAATGGATTTTCTTTATGCTCAGCCTCTATTTAAAGAGTCCTCCAGAGGAAGAGAACTGTTACTGGTCTACTCATTTCGCCATCAATGCCCAACCAACATGGCTCTAAAAGTCATAACCCAAACTATACGGCAATGGAAAATTAATAAAGTTGAGAAACAGGGCCAATAAACGTAAGGAAGATCGCAAGGTATAAATGACAAACTATGTTTAAATTACACAATTTTTTTTTTTTGAAAAGTTATATATATCTGATTTATCTTATAACAAAATAAGTTATAATTACTTCAATTTTAACTAAAATATTTATATATATATATATATTATTTATACAATATAATAAATATTAAAGAACACGTCAAAGTTTAAAAAATATATATATATAAATTATTCTCTTCCCTTTGAATGATGCTCAAATTATATAATTTTTTTATTTTGAAAAGTTATATTTTTTCCCAGGTGACAAATAATAGGATATAATTACAAAATATCCTTATATAATGTTTATATAATATAATTGATATTAGATAATTTTTAAATTTCCATATATAATGATTAAATATGAATTTAATCAATATAAAATAATTAATTTTTCAAATTTATAATTTTTAATAAAAATAAATAAAATTGAAATAACAATTTAAAATATATATATTTACTAAATTACATTTTTAACAGAATATTATAATGTTCTTCAGGATATTCTGGTCATAATTTAACTTTAAAAAATTTGTATTATTTTTATAATAAAAAAAGAATTGTATAATTTAATATTTTTAAAAACTAATACAAAGTACACGAAAATATAAGAATTGGGCTCATTGAACCCAATAAGCTGGCCCACTAAGGACTCATAAAGGGGCTCTTTCAAAAACGTATCTACGATATAAACTCAATTCGAGTGGTTTGATCCATTACCATCATCCACACATCAATCCCAGGCAGGATTGAAGGTATGGCCAGAGTATTCACACCCATACATAATGGGTGAAATATTCAACATTCATCTCCTTTTTATTGAATATTTAAATTCTTGAATTCAAATTTATATTAAAAATGAACCACTATTATACATAAAATTTATTCACATAAAATTATAATTAAAAAATTTGTAGAATACTAGTTGATGATATATTTTTTACGCAATTTAATATACTAATTTGATTAGTACGTATAAATATTTGTATAAATGCAAATAAACAGACATATACACACTATAAGTCTGCCATGGAATGGGTATCATATTCTTCAAACTCGAATTCAGCTAGACCCTTAAAAATATTTATAAAATTTTGATACACAAATTCAAATGGATAAATTTTATAAATACTCCAAAGTATAGATATTTTATCTATCTTTAATTTCAGAAGATTGGCACATATGGAGATGAACATATAATGTGTTATTAAAACTTTAAAAGTATTATATACTTTATTATAGATCAAATTATTTAAATCTGATATATAAATAACTTGATAAGTATATTCTACTTATAAAGAATCTGCATCCAAGTTACCAATTATATATAAGATTCTATAGATTTCAAGAATCTCTTTAATCCCATTCCATAGATATCATGCTAGTGATTCTTTTTTTTTTTTTTTGGTTATACATATAAAACATCTTATACTATGATAATTAGCGTAAATGCCCAAACTAATATTTAATAAATTAAAAAGTTAACATATTAGTATACTAAACTACTTCTATAGATCCCGTTCATTTCTCAAAATAAAATTGTCTTCCTCGTTTGTTTAATGCCTATTATAAAAATATAATAAAAACTATTTTATCTCTTAAGTTATTTTTAAGTCTTTAAAAATTATAAAAATTACAAAAAAATAAAACATTTTAGACAAAGATTCTTCATATTTTAGCTTTAAGTAAGTTTAGGAAATTAACAAGTTAAAAAGTTTTTCCTTACACTTCTATATTAATAGAGACTAAAAAGAGAAAGACTGAAGATTAAATCCCCCATTAGCTTTCAATCTTTTTTGTTTATTTGTTTACATTTCCTCGTTTGTTTGCTCCATTTGTATAATAACCCTAAAATAGCTAGTCTACGTCATAATTTGAGAAGAGAACAATAATAGAAATTTTAAAATTTTTTGGGGCAAGTCTAAATTAAAAAAAAAGAATTAATTTTTAAAAATAAAGTGTTTGTATTTGATAACATTTTAGAAGAGCTAATTAAATTTTAAATATTAAAAATATTATTTAAAAGAGCACATAAGATTAAAAATTATTAAGAGCGGCTTAGACTAGGGATTCGTAATAACCAAAAAATAAATAAATAATAACAGAACTCATAGGATTCGTGCACATCAGTTGCGTTAATCCATGCTGCCCACTTCTTCCAACGGCTATTAGAGGGACATGTGTTTCGCCTATCAAAACGCACTATTTTGGCTAAAAGTGTTGCGTTTTAGCAATTGGGAATTTGGTAGCACGAAGGATGATGAGAACATAGCTAGCTCCATTCTAGATTGCACGCGAATCTTTTGTAGTAGAGCTCCGCTGCAGTAGGCAATTTTTTTACTTTTCTTTAATATTATTTTTTCAGTTTAGAGATAAAATTGGAAGACAAAAATTATAATTATAAAAATAAAAATTTTAATAGTAGAAAAAGTTATATTTTGAAATTTTTAACTGCATATAATAAAAATTTTTAAAATGTATTTTTTTTATTATAGTTAGAATTTATGCCTTTTATTTTTATCTTTAAATTTAAAAAATTAGAAAAAAAAGGCAGAAAAGTGCCTGTGCGGCAACGAGCATTACCATACGCGCACTGCAAATGATCCGCTCCTCTCCTTCATTTTACTTCTCCGTTTATCTTCCTTCAACTTTCGACCATGGGCACTCTTCCCTTCTTCTTCTTCTTCTTCTTCTTCTTTAATGATCCTCGGTCCTACCACCACCGTCGACAAACCTTACTGGGATTCCATATGAAGGAAAGCGAGAGAGGATAGAGACTGCAATAAACTAGTGGGGGTGCGAATCGGCTAAGAAGAAACTGCCTTTGAAATGAAGCATCCTTCATGGTAGTGACGTTTCATTCTCCAAGCTTTCGGTCCGATTAAGGGTCAACTCATTTCCCATTTTTCGATTTTTCTTCATCTCCAAAAATGTTGTCCTGTTTTCTTCATCCCAAAAATGGCTTGGCTTGATTATTATGATGTAGCGCAGTTCTGTGGAGTTTTTATCTGATGCGATGTTCATGGGTTATGATTGAATTGAAATTGGAATTGGAATGCATTATTGGTGTATCTGATTGAATTTCTCTTCCGATCATGATGTATGATTGAATTGAAATTGGAATCCCTTCTTAGTGGCACGCTATATATGCATCCTTGAATTCTGTTATGCTTTTTTTTTTTTTTTTTCTTTTTCCCCAATATTTCAACTTAAGTTCCATTGTTCCTATGGCTAAAAGAAGCCAGATTTTGCTGTGATTTACTGTTCTTTACAACATGAGTTCACAGTTACACTGTAAAATTTCTACTTTTAAACTAAATTTTGCTATGTATTAGAGAGTGTAGATCTTCATTAGATCCAATAAAACAAGAGATCTTCATTACTTTGTGATATTGTTCTCGCATAAGTTTTGCTTCACAATACACAGCTTGTCGCCATGGTTACGAAAACAGGCTCTAACCTTTTCTTTTTTTTTCAGTTTGGGGTCGAAGGAACTGCTGTGGTATGTAGTACAAGAGAGTGGAATATAGTAGTAGCTATCTGGGTTCTATGAAGATCAAGCAGTGATCAAGTGATTACAAAAAATTCTGCTTATAAAGTTCTCTTCTCTCACTGTAAAATCATCAATAATCACATATTATTCGGCATCAAAGGAAGAAAATGTTTCTTGCTAGTTAAGAACAGAAATTTGGCGCGTTTCTTTGGTAGTTCCTTTCTCAATTACAGTAAGCCTCTATATCAGTAACTATTTTGTTATCTTTTAAATGCTTTATGCTTAGGTTGTTATATTACTTTTAAGGTTTATAATTGCTTAAATTTTGATGATCTACCACAAATTGTCTATCTCTAATTTCATTGCTCATTGCTAGAGGTTATAACGAGCTAATTAATGAGTTCAAAAAATAACATAACAAGCCACAGAGCACGAAGATGATTGTCAATATTTGCTATGATTGGTCGGTGCTGTTTCTTTTATCTTTTGTGAGCATGGCAAAGAGTGGGTCTGGAAAGGGAAATAACTTGGCCTTGAAAATTAGGTTCTCCAATAAATATATATATATACACATATATAAATGCAGAGAAAGGAGCTCTGTACCTCCGAATCAGGAACCTAAAATAATAAATTTCGAACAGATAAATAGTGTTTTGTCTTCTTTTTATTTTTTTTTTTCAATTGCAATTTAACCCTATTTCTCTGCCTTTCAACTTCTATCATTCTCTTCTCTGATTCTCACTTTCATGTTTTTCCCTGAAACCAATCAATCAAACCCATCTCAATTCGCCCATGTTAAATTTTTTTATAATCCTAGATCCATTCCTGTGATCCATGTACATGTTTTTCAGGTAATGGGAGGACTTTCTATGGAGATTTGATTTCTAATATAGAAATGATTAAACAGAAACTTGAATTCATATTTCCTTTCAACGTTCCATTTTAATAGGCCATGTAGGAAGGAAAGCCATTTATCTAGTTTTGAAAGGTAAAAACATAGCTACATTTTCTTGGAGGTTCTTAGATAGAATATTTGGAAAAATGTTAGAGTCAATAACGTGACATTAAATTGTAAAAATGTCTAGATAACGTATTTGCATTGGAGAATTAAATGGCAAAATCTAATGAATTTGAAAAATAACAACATTTAGGTACAAACTTTTAAATTTTGCCATAAGGTTGTTTAATAAAAGCATAACAAGTAAAATTTTTAAAATTTAAAATTATATAATTGAGTGTTTTAAAAGATTTATATATATATATATATATTGGAGAACCTAATTTTCATCTTTTATGCTTTCATGTCTTTTATTATTTTAATACCATCATATCTGCTCAGTAGAACTCATTAAAATATAAAAGTCTTTACAATTTAGGAGTAACTAATAAGCAACACATTATTTTTACTAGAATTTTCTTTGGACTTCATTTTCTATTAGGTCGACTAATTTCAAATCAAAATGCTCCATAGAATTTACACTTCATCTTATTTATATTATTTTTATAATACAACTTACATCTATTAATATAAACATCAATTTCTTAAACAAATAGACTAAGTTTTGATACTAACTTCTTTGTTTTGTGCCAATTATCGAGTATGACTTATCACAAGGGTAACTATTTTTACAAGACTTGCAAATTGATTGAAACTATATTATGACATATTATTATCAAATCTAATTCTTAACATTTGTATAGCAACAAATAGCTTATACTCATTAGTGTATCCTATCTGTAATGGTTACTGATGTGCATTTAATAATTTAAAAAATTTATGGGCTTCTAAGTTTGAAGGTTCTTTAACCTAATTAATATCATCATCATAATATACTTCACCATAACTGCCAACATTAAAATTAGGATTAACTCAATCAAAATTCATTCTTTCATAGCTGTTATTATGGTCATTATTTACTAATTTTGAGCTACATGTTATTCTAACGTATATATTAGTGGGTGATGGTTTAATCTTACCATAACATGTCCAATACTAATACCTAGGTTAAAACCCTCTTTTGTATATATTAGTTTTTATATTATCAGTGCTAATATATGCTTTATTTTTACATTTAGAACAAGGATGTTTAGTTTTTTTTTAATTTCCTAAATTGGGTCTATTTTGAAAAGCAAAAGTAATAAACTCTTCTATCTCTTCTAAAAATTTATCAATATATCTTTTCTATCTAAGATTCAATCTATTATACATCTAGTTTCGATTGCTAGGAGTTTCTATTTTTTATTATAATAAACAATTTAGATATTATTTTACAAACTTTGGTAAACAAATGTCATCTTACAATTATTATCAATAAAAAATCTTTTGTCACTACATCTAATGATGAAAAAAATTATCATAAAATTTTTAATATTAATTTCTAAACATTATCCAATAATAAATATTCTTCTATAATATTATTGCAAATTAATAAATAATCAATACTATAGCAACAAATATTTCTCTACTATATTATCACAAATCAATAAATAATCAATACCGTAATCAATTATTTGTAATTACTAAATAATTATTAAATAATTCATAAATAAAAATGTTAAATACCAATAATATTTCATAAAAATATTAAGAAATATTTATATATACCTCGTAAAGAAACACAATCCAAATTTCCAATCAAAAAATTTTCAAAAACTCAATCTCCAATCAAACAAATTGTCCAGATATAAAAATTCCAAATATATGCAACTTGAGAATTCAATATTGCATAACCGCAACTGAAGTAAAAAGTAAACAGAAAAAAAAAAAATAGAGCATGTGAATGTAGATAGAGAGAAAGAAAGAGAAGAAGAGAATAGAAAAGATAAAAAGAGAAACAGAAAACAAGAGAAACAAGGAATAAAATACAATAAAATTTTATTTGTATAAGTATCCATTCATTCATTCAATGGCTATTTTAAAATGATTAGTTTTTAACATTTAAAAAAAAAGATAGTGAATTGAAGTAAAAACAACTAACTGTGTTAAAAGTTTTTAAAAAAGAAGTTATATAAAAAAGTTAAAAATGTATGCATGAATTCAATAAAAATTTATATTAAAAGTTTAAAAAACAAAAAAAATTATTTAATCAATTCGCCTAAGTGGGTCAACTAATTAATGGTTGGACTTTTAGCCAACAATTTTTTGGGCAAAAGTCTAGTGATATGTTGGTAGCTTTTATTAGTTTTCATTGCTGAAACTGACATTTTGTTTTATTAATATTTAGTTGAAAATCATATAAAAGTTAAAAAAAAGGAACATACAATTCATTTTAATTAGAATCTATCAAACCCTTTTGTCGAAATTCTATAACATTGTTCTAGTATAACCTAGAGATGAAAATCATTTTTTATGAGTTTTTGATTTGATTAACACACTCCTAGATTATATTTAATGAACATCAATCAATAAGGATTTTAAAAATAAATTTAGAGAACTAAATTAAAATAAGAATTTATTTTTCAGTCAGTGTGCGCCAGAGATAAAGCTCAATAAAGAATATCATATAGCCACAAATGTTGATGAGCCATTGTGATTTCTCATTTTGTTCATATGAGAAATACAAGAATGCTATAGGTATAGTGTATATAAATAAAGAATTTATTGTAAGAGATTGATTAAACATGCAAAGTATATTTTTCAAAATATCTTATAGTAGCTTCTGTAGTTAGAAATAAGCTTGTAATAGCAAAAAAAAGATATTTTAAGAAGATGAATATCTTTAAAATGGGATTGCTAGTTTGCTTTTAATACAAATGTAATTTATGATTGCATTGTATTGCATTTGTATTAAAAAATTTTAATAAATAAAAGGAGGAGAAATATCTTAAATTCTTTGTTTTTTAAGTTTACACTCACACTTCTTTTAATTTTAATTTATAGTTGAGCCTTGTTGAAAAATAGGCTACTTTTAATGGCACCCATAACCTGACTCAATTTTTTAAAAAGAAATTGAATGATTAATTAAGAATTTAATAATTATTAAATCAATGTTATTTGAATTTTGAATTGTTGAATTTTAAAATTCAAATTAAAAAGAGGGAGTTATTTTAATAACAAAAAAGGGGGATGCAATAATCTTTTTAAAATTGATAATTAATATGTGTGTGTGTTCTCTCTCCCTTCATTCCCTGTGTGAGATAGAATTTTTTAGCAAGATCCGTTTCAACTGCAAATAGGTAAGTACCCAAAGTAATATCTATTCCCTGAACTCTTCAAATATTCACTTAACACTCTCTTTAACTGCAAAAATATTTCAGCCTCTTTTATTTTTAGTTTTCATTGGACTCTGGGTCTTTTAGTGATTTCTACTTCATTGAATTAGATTATTATAAGCTCGTACGGAAAAAATTGCATAATCTCTGTCAAACATTTAGAGTTAATAGAGAGGAGATTTCTATATACCTAAAAATTTAAAGGAGCAGATTACTGTTAATTTTATAAACTTTAGGAGGAGATTAATATAATCTACTCATATTAATTAATTTATTTAATTCAATCAAATCCCTCTACGCTCCTTATCTATCGGTACTTATACTTGTCATATCAAAGACATACCAATCACAACAAAAATCAAACGTTTTCGAACAGAAATAAGATTTTTTTTTTTGGGCATAGATATTTGTCTTGCTTAATATATATATCATTTCTTAAGGCAACAAGCTAGTCGTAGAAAATGAAAAATGAAAATGGTATTGGAAGGACAAATAAAATGGAGTTTAATTATTCTTACCATTTATTATACTCGAGCAAGAATTGAGAAGGGAAGGAAGAAAAATATGAAAGCCAAAAATAAAAATAGCTTTCATGATTAGGGAGTCACAAATAATTTTTGAAGACATAATTTTGATTGCAGAAAAGTGCTTTGTCGACTATAAATTAAGAAATTTTAATTTTAAAGGACTAAATTAATAAAAGAGTGATATTTTAAAAACTAAAATGAAAAAAATTATTCTTTGGAGAATCAAATTAATAAAAGAGCAACTTTTTAAAATTAAATCATTAATTTACTTTTGAGTTAATTATATACTACAGTTGATATATACTGCATATTTTTTTTTCATCTGTGGCCAATGTGGTGGTCCAAAGAATTGATCAATTATTAGAAAATGCCAAATTGATAAGGTCGTAGAAAACTTGACCATTGATTTGAGAACCAAAATAAATTTAGAACCCAGAAAAATATCTCTTATTTTCAAGGTTTATGTGATAATGCGTGGTGTCAACTTCGACTTGTTGTACATAATGGCCCCAGGAAAGATGTCTTTTATTCAAAAGAAAGAAAATAATAGTGAGGAAATGTGTAAAGGGATGGAACATGGCAACATGATCACACCATGCAAATTGACGAGGACCAAGACTTGGAAGGAGACATTTCGCATTTATTTTTCCGTTTACTTAAAGTACTCCTTTTTTTTTAAAAAAAATTACTTAAATTATATATCCTTTTCTTTGTTCTAAAAACATATATAAATCTAAGTTAATATATGATAAAAAAATGCCTTTAAGAATAATATTGAATTGTTCATTAAAAATATAATTTATTAAAATCTATTTTTTAAACTTTTATTTTAATATTATTGATTTGATTTTAAAATTATAAATTTAATTTATTCTAAATTTTAAATTTGATTATTTTTATCTTAACTAAATACATATTTAATATGTATTATATTACATAAATAATGTGTGTGTATCTATATATAAGATTATTTTGGTTAAATAAGTATAATCATACCTCATCTATTGTTGCGAGGAAAAGTCAATGCAGTACATTTTTAATTTTAAAAAAACGAAGAGTGCAAATTTTTAAGATAAAAAGATGTTGTATAATTTAAACATTTTTAAAGAAGAAGATGGGATAATTTACCCTTCTCTAAAAGCTCTATCTTCTAGTGTGCTAATATTTTCTCCCTATCCTTGCTCTTACCGGTAACCAAGCCAAAAAGATTTATATAGAGACTACGAGCCTATTTGGTTTTTTGTTTTTACAATAATTTTTTTTTGTTTTTAAGAACAAAAAAATAAAAAAATTTGTTTGATAATGTGTTTTTAATGAAGTGTTTTGTAAAAATAAAATAAAATTTTGTTTTCGAAAATAGAAAAATCAGAATATTTTTTAAGTATTTTATAACTTTTGTTTTGTAGAATTAAAAAAAATAAAAAAATAACTATTTTTCAGAATAATGATTTAAATGAATTTTTTAATTTTTTTGTTTTTAAAATTTATTCTGAAAAACATCTATTTTAAAAATAATAAAACAAAAATAAAATCAAACAGATCTATTTTTTTAGCCATTTGAAGACACTCAATATATTGTCTTCTTGAAAATAAACTTGTCATGTTATTAAAAAAATATACTCCTATTATATTTTAATAACAAAAATGTACAGCATTCTGAACTGATTGAGTCACCCTATGCCTATTTGTCATTGGGTAATCGCTTGGAATGATTGAAGGCGAATTTTCAACTGCAACTTCACTTTAAGTTATTCTTTTATTGACTAGCTTTCGGGCATAGGGAATTTTCAACTTCAACTTCGCTTATTGTCTTTTCTTGGCGTCCCACGAAGTGGAATCGCTATGTAAATAGACCCATGGAATTAACGATATTAAATGAATGAAGGCCAACGACTTGTAAACATAGAAAGATGATACGTATCACATCATGTAGTGGGGCACATTTGGATGATATAATAATTATAGGTATGGCCCCAACAGCCAACCTAAGGCCTTGTATGGAAAATGCGGATAGATTTGCCAAAGAAAATGAGGAAGGAGAAAGACTATTAAATAATACAAAAGTGAAAGGTACTTTAGTAACTTTATTTGGCTAATTTTTTCATGTTTAAATTATAAGAGCGTATTGTAATGAGACTAATGTATTTGTGTTCATTGCGAGTTTTTCTAGTTGCGAAAATATTGTAATTAGAAGTAAATATCTAGTAAATAAATACAATTAATTTTTCCAATAATTTGTGGTTTGAAAACTATTAAATATCATATTGCAAGAACGCCAAAATTGCATCCAAATATATATTTGGACCTTTTGTCTATATAATTTCTATTTTTTATAAAATAAATAAATTTATTTTACAATAAAATTTAGACAATTTTACACTTTTCAGATTTAATATCAAAGTAAAACATCCATATTTTTTTATTGAATTAAGGGGCAAATAAAAGATTTGTTAATTCACTTCTTGATATTAAAATGTCACCGTGGTCGCCTTTCCAAATTAGATTTGTCAAATTCCCCAACAACATTAAGGGTCTTGAGTTTAAAAGCCAAGAACAAACTAAAGACTACCTAAAAGGAAATATAAACTCTAAAGTAGAGATATGAAATCTTTCAAATCTACCGCTAAGATAGAATGAAAGTTCAAGAAACTTTTAGATTTATCATAAACTAGATTTATCGTAAACAATATATTGAAAGACTAATATTTGTTAGAAAAGCATAAGTACCTAAGATTAAGCATAATATTCATAGAAGAAATAAAGTACCCTAGGAGGTATGCCAACATAGTCAAGCAAAATATCCCATAAAATAGTTAATCAATACAATCATCCAAAACAAAGACTAAACACTACAATGTAATGCATTATGCAGACGGATCCTTGGGCAATCCTGGGAACCAGTAGTGACAGTAAAGCTTTAAAATTTTAGTAGAGGTAGCAACAGAGGGACCATTGGCAACAACAACGTCCTTGATATTATGGAATTCCTTGGCATTGTCAGCAACAGAGGTAGCAACCATTTGCTTTAGTTCCTGTATTTCCTTGATAATTTCACCTCTTACGGCATGAATAACAGTGAAAACCACAGGAGGAATTATAATGGTATAATCAGCCTCATTAACCTTCTCAACCTCTTCATTTTCTGGGACCTTTTCCTCTTCTTGTACCTTTTCCAATTCTTCTGATTCCGAAGCAAGGGATAGTGAAGGCGTACCAGATTTGGAGACAGGAGAGACATGAACCTCTTTCTCGTCAGTGAACTCGAGAATTTTAGTCTCCTTCTTTGACGCAGAGGAAGCAATCTTTTCTTCGTCAGAGATGTCCACCATTTCAGTTTCAGATTTTTTTTTGCTTGTGATAGAAAATTTGAAGGACTTTCGAGTGGAAGAACTCCTCTTGACTTTCTTTTCCCTAGCCCTCTTCCCACGATTGGCAGCCACTGGTAGCCACGTTTCCCTTAACATTTAATATATATTGTAAAAATTGTTAATATCATTTAATTATATTCTATCAATGAAATTAATTTTTTATATAATATAAAACCCCAATTTTATTCTTAATATAATACAGAAGTAAGTTGATTATAAATTTTAATATAAAACTATAATGTTATTTTTAATATGATAATAAAAATAACTAAGTAATCTATTTTTAGAAAAAAAAAAATATATTATATAAAAATACTAACTTTGTCAACAAAAAATAAACTAAAAGAAAATTTGTTGCAATAGATATCAAATATGGGAAAAATTAGATCATATGTTTAAAACAAGAAAATTTTAAATATATTTTAATCCAATCTTAGATAAAATTAGGGTAATTTGCTGTTAAATATATAGATGATCTTATTACCATATGCGTGGGAGCATGTGTATGGAAGAGAGAGTTAGAAAAAAAAAAAACAGTATGAACAAAATGAAATAGACATTTGTGAATTGAGATTAGATGCAAGTTCGTTGCTATATCCATAAGGAGCTAGACAGCTGTAGAAGCAAAAAAAAAAAAAAAAAGAGATTGGAACTATCTTACCATTACGAGTCACTGCTACTCGAGCCAAACTGGAAGAGAAAGAGAAATAGAAAATAATTAAAGCTAAAAGCAACGTTAATCTAATCAGAAATTCTTTCATGTTTGGTAATGGATGTAGAATTTGCTTTCTGCTAAGCCTCTATTTAAAGAGCCTTGGAGAGAGAACCAAAGGAAAAGAAAGTGATATTGCTCTACTCATTTCTTCGTCAATGCCTAGCTAACAGGGTTGTCCAAGTCATGACCCAAACTAAACGAAAATGGAAAATTAATGAAGTTGAGAACTGGAGCCAATAAACGTAAACAAAGCCTCAAGGTAAAAAATGTTGAACCTATGCCGTTTTTTTTTTCAATTTACATTTTTTTAAATAAAAAATACATTATATTAGCAAATTATAAGCTACCTTTATATTTATGTTGATCAAAATACTTTTATATATATTATTGATATAATATAACAAGTATTAAAAAAATATCTGAGTAAAATAGACAAATTATTCTCTCCTCTTTAGAGTGATGTTCAAATTATATAATTTTTTTTTTAATTTTGAAAAATTATATTCTCTTCTCTAAAATCAAAATGGGCTGTACATTATCTCCTATAGCAAATAACAAGCTACAATTACAAAATATCTTTATATCTATTATTTATATAATATAATAAATATTAAATATATATTTAAATAATATAAAATAATTAATTTTTAAATTTACAATAAAATAAATTTATAATTATCAATAAAAAATAAATTTTATTGAAATAATAATTTAAAAAATTAATTTTAATAAGTTATATTTTAATAAAAATAATATTTTTCTTACTAGTATTTTAATTATATTCTAACTTCTAAGAATTTGTGTTATCTCTTATGAGAGAAAATAAAATTCACCGAATTGGGCTCATTGAACCCAATAAGCTGGGCCACTTTTATAAGCGTTTCATTGGAGTTGTTTGATCCAATATCAGCTTTGACACATCCATCCCAAAGAGGATGAATGGCGAAGGTATTCACACCTATATCTAATAGGTTAAAAATTCAACTTTCATCTCCTTTTTATTGAACTTTTAAATCCTTGAATTCAAATTTATTTATTTTAAAAAATTAAAATAAAATAATTTTTTCAAGTTGAGACTATTATACATAAAATTTATTCACATAAAATCCTAATAAAAGAATTTTGAACTACTATTAATATAAACTAAAATTCGTAGAATACTATTTGATGATTTTTTTAGTCATTTTAATATATTAATTTGATTTGATTAGTATATATAAATATTTATATAAATATAAATAAATAAACATATATACATTATAGATCTTGGATAAGATGAATATCATATTATTCAACCTTGAATACATTTAGACCCTTAAAATATTTATAAAATGTTGATACCAAATTCAAATGAATAAATTTTGTAAGCACTCAAAAGTATAGATATTTTATCTAACCCTAGTTCCAAAAAATTGGCCACATGATGAAGATGAACATATGATGTGTAATTAAAACTTTAAAAGTATTATATACTTGATTAATATGGATCAATTTATTTGAGTTTGATATATAAATAACTTGATAAGTACTTTCTACTTTAAAAGAATCCTCGTGGAAAGTTACCAATTATCCATAGATCTTACCAATTTCAGGAATTTCATTAGTCCCAATCCATAGATACATCAAGGTGTTGATTCATTTTTTCTATATATATATATATATATACATATACATATATGTGTAACATCTTATACTATGATAATTAACGTAAATGGCCAACCTAATATTTAATAAATTAAAAAGGTTAAAATATTAGTATACTAAACTACTCTTATAAATCTTATCCATCTCTCAACATAAAATTGTCTTCCTTATCTGTTTGATGCTTATTATAAAAATAATAAAAATCATTTCATCTCTTAAGTTATTTTTTAAGTTTTTAAAAATAATAAGAACTATAAAAATAAAAATCTTTTAGACAAAGATTCTTTATATTTTAGCTTTTAAGTAACATTGATCATTCATTATCATCAACAACATATCAACCCCAAGTAGGATGATGGGTATGACTAAATTATTCAGACCCATATCTTAAATAGTTCGTGCCGCATCTTTATGTGTTTTTTTTTTCTTGGTTTGGCCCTCGCACTAAGGAGCACAGACAACATTGTGTTCTCATTTCAGCTTGGTTTATTCTTTTGGGAACGCTCTGACCTATTCTTCAATTTACACTTCATCAAGATCTTGTCTTTAATCTTCAAGCATATCCTTGACAATTCTTGTTTTCACTGAGTCTCATTTTAAGATTTTAGTGTAAGAATAAATTGAAGACAATTATATGAAATTAGAATACTAGATTGATTACCTGTAGAAGACATTGTTGCAGATTTAGGATACCCTGTTGATTCTGAATGCCTGAAAGTTTGAAGAAACTAGGGCTTCCTCTGTGATTCACACTCCCTATCACAACTTATAATGGGGTAAGTTTCTGGAGTTGAATTCGACGTGAACACAGAAGGGACCTAGCCAAGTTTAAATTAAAAAACTCTAGTACCCACCCATTATGGGCCTATGAGTTATGGGCCCACTTTTATCCATATAATCGATTAGATATCCAGCCCAAAATAAAAGGATCACTAATCATAAGTGGGCCTCACATGCATCTTTATTTTTTTTGATCATATTGGTTAAGCAATTTGTTATGTGCCACAATCTTGATGTTATACGTATTGATGATAATATGATTTTTACAGCCTCAGAGAAATTTACAAGAATTGAGAATTAAGCTTGATCTTGATGAAAGTTAGAAAGCAACAAAAAACTTAATTGATTGCAGCCCACTATAATTCCTACATTTTCCCACTTGGGCAAAATCAATTGTTTATTTCAAAAACTTTTATTTTAAAAACGACTCTCGGGCTAATAACTAATTTTGTAATGTGGCCACATTTTTTTAAAAAACAAATGATCCAAGATGCGATATCCAATATGACTCCATCCAACTAAAGTTAAGTGACATTGAATCATGGCGGTTATTATATCTATTACTGATATTAAACCTTCCATGATTACAAATGTCACTGACTAGAAAGGTAAATTTGATTAGTCATTAGTGTGGAGTGCAACAAGAAAATAGTATGCCAATGTGATCCAACGGCCAAACTACTATTTTCTTTGTCAGTCCTCACAATTTCTCTCAAGTGCTTTAAAGCCAGAAAAATTGTATGGTTTGTCAAGAAACCATCATACCTCAACTCCAATATGGCATCGACCACAGGCATAGTGGTCTTAATGACACCGAGTTCAAAATTTTATGATTGATGCATATATTCAAAAAATACATAATACCAAAATTCAATGTATTATCAAATTGGCCGGAATACAAACTACATGAACGTTAAAAGTATCCCAAAAAAAAAATTGTTCAACATAAAAAAAAAATGATATAAAACTGAAACTCCCACTAACTAAACATATCTAGAGAACTTACTATGCCCATGTTATCAACATGTCTCTTAAACACAATGGGCCTAAGTCCTTTGGTCAAAGGATCAGCTAACATAGAGTCTGTGTTTATATATTCAACAATTATTTCATTGTTCTTCACTAAATCTCTGACAGTCAAATACTTCAACTCCAGATGCTTAGAACCACTAGTAGTTTTATTATTTTTGGTGTATAATGCTACAGTACTATTGTCACAGTAAATTCTTAGTGGTTGAACAACAGAATTTACAATATAAAGCCCTATCATTAAATAGCTTAATCAAATAATATGAGTAGCATCAACGTAACAGCCAATAAACTCTACTTGTATAGTAGATGAGGTAACTATAGTCTGTTTTCTAATTATTTTTCTACCTTAATTTTAAAAATTTTAAATTTTTTAAGGGCATCATCCTTTTCTTTAATCAAATAAAGATAACCAAATCAATAGAAATCATCAATGAAAGTGATAAAGAACCTATTACCATAAATAATATGATAAAAAAGTCCACTAATATTTGTGTAAATGATTTCTAAAAGACTTAAACTTCTAGTCGCACCTTTCTATTTATTCTTAGTGAACTTTCCTCTAATTATAAACCTAATTATTTAAAGATGATGAAATATTATCAAAAACTAAGGATAATTTATATATAAATCATCTCTTAAATGTCTATAACCAATAATTTGGAAGTTTAATATTAAAATAAAAACTAAAATTTATCTAAACAAGAAATAGAAATCAAATTCCTCTTAAAAATATATATATATATATATATTTCAAAACAGTTTCATATCCGGTTGCCAAAACTAGAATGACATCTCCCACTGATTCCAACACTACTTTAAGATTCTTTGCTACCCTCATCTTGCTTTCTCTCAGATTTGGTCTCTTCAGATTCTTGAATTCTTTTAAATTTCTGCTTATTCTCTAGCCAAGTCTTGAACTTTGTGCAATCATTCTTTTTATGCCCCTTTTCTTTACACCAAAAACACCATATGTTTTTGTTAATGAGAGTTGATTTAGAACCTCTTACATCATATTGTTGACCAATGCCTGGTTTCCTTGAATTTTGATTCTTATGAGGAATATTGAATTGATTTCTCTTATGTTTTCATTTACCCTTGCCAGAATAGGGTTTATCATGGGAAGTAAAAAGGGTTAGTTTGCAAGATAGGTCACTCTTTTCTTTCTTCAACTTTTCTTCTTCAGCCACACACTTGGTAATGAGGTCATTAATGGTCCACTTTTCACCAAAGGTATTATAGGCTGTTTTGATTTGTGTAACTACAGGTAAGCAGTTTAAGGCATGTGAGACAATAAAATTCTCATTTAGGTCAATATTATGGGCTTTCAGCTTGGTTTGGATGTGAACCATCTTCAAAATGAACTCCCTTACTCCTTCATTATTGTCATACCGCATATCGGTTAACTTTTTCATAAGATATCCAGACTCAGCGTTATTGGATACTTGGTATCTTTCTCCCAAGACAGTAAGAAATTCTTTAACACTTGTGGTTTCTGGTAAGCCACTAAGTAGGTGCTTAGAGATAGTCCTCTTAATGGCAATTAGACTAAGTCTATTGGATCTCTCCCATTTGGCTAAGAACTCTTTCTGTTCAATTGTACTCTTCTCATTCACTTCAGGCTTACTCTCACGCAATGCCAAATCAAGGTCAGCAATTCCTAAGGAGAATTCTAGGTCTTGCTTCCACTTGTTATAGTTTGATCCAGTTAAAATCTCAATTGAAGCAGAACAGTTATTCATAGAAAATGTAACTGCAAAATTGGAATGCATCAGAATAAATAATAAGGGCAATTCAAACACAACTTTTAATTAAAACAAACTATTACAATGAGGCCAACATAATACCCCTTTGGGCAGAATGTACAAATCAAGGTCACAACCTAGATCAGAACCTCAGATGAGCTAATCAGTGAGAATACATTGGGTTCAAATATCTATCCCCTTTAGGCAGATAAATATTTTAAAACAATATATTTTCCATTAACTTCATCCCAGATTAACTCCTAATTATAAAATACAATAACCCCCTTTGGGCAGGTTATAGCATGAGATAATTAGAAGCCTTCCTCAAATTACAAGAAAATTTTATACATTAATATGAATAATTTCACTTTGGTGTTAATTATCCATAATAATTATAAAACTCCTTGCACAGGAATTATTTATATTTTGCCCAAAATTATGGCACAGTATTTAAAGAGGTGAAATATTATACCCCACTGTCCATAAACAAATTCTTCAGCATTCCCAAAGAGGCCTCATGCAAATATAATTGAAACAAAATCATATATATTATTAAAACAAACATATTAAGGCATATGTTTTAGGCTTGAGAGTAGACAAATACATATTATAATTTGTGGAGAGTGAATATCATCATAAGGTTCAAAATATAATAAATTAATTTTTCAATATATCACTTTTCAGAAAATCGTCTAAATAAGTATTAAAATATGTTTTATATATTAATATTTATATAAAAAATATTTATAGTGGTCAAAAAATTATATAACATATTTCAAAAAATCACATTTAAAATATGGATTGCAACGCAAAAGACGGAACTGAAAAATTCCATCTGTAGAAGCCACACTCTCTCTCACTCTCCAGAGGCGCGACTGGGCTTCGTTTTTGGCTTCTCCTTCAACCTCTGGCGGGTCAACTCGGATTGCAAAAACGGGTCATGCAGACCCATGGGTTTCGAAGCCGGGTTTCGCAATTTCAAGCTTCTTTTCATGCGATTTTCTTGTGCCTTTTGTTCCTAATCCCATTATAAATCTATTGAAACTAAAATCCCCAAATTGCATTGAGTTTTTCATTGATTTTCGAAGCAAAACCACCCCTTTTGGTCGAGATATACGAAGCTCGATCTGAGGCTTTAGTGTCGCGTTTTCTTGCAATTTTGTTGTGCTTTTGATTCATAGTTATATTCTAAACAAATCCATAGATAAAGCCCCAATTTTAATCTACCAATTCTCATGATTTCAATGCATAGAAATTGAGTTCTGAAAAGTCTCTATAACCGAAATTTTCGAAGGAAATTTCGCTACAATCAGCCAATTTTTGATGCAATTGATTTGTGTGTTTCTTTTATATGATCATAAGGAATACCATATTCGAAAATTATTCATCAATTTGCAGTGATCAATGAGATTGAAAATTCAATCTTGCAAACCCTAACTTAGATGCTTTAATTCGAAATTTCCATGGAATTAGACAATTCTTGATGCAATTCAAATACTGTTCATACTTATATTATTAAGAGAAACTTAATGATACAAAAATTATTCATTAATTTGGGCTATTTTGCAAGAATTGAAATTGAATCATGAAACCCTAATCTATAATCTCAAATGCAAAATTCTCCTTTTATAGTGCATAGCAATTCAAATTTTAGGCATCAATTAATTCAGAATATCAATATATGTAAAAACCCTAAAGTTTTAAATTTTAATTCTTTGAATATCATCCAATTTTATTTATAAAGATTATATGGATGAAAATAGCGTTTATTTATGTATATGATCATGTCTTCTATCAATTAGATTCTAAATCATATAACTGTGGCACTGATACCAAATGTAAGAATAAATTGAAGACAATTATATGAAATTAGAATACTAGATTGATTACCTGTAGAAGACATTGTTGCAGATTTAGGATACCCTGTTGATTCTGAATGCCTGAAGGTTTGAAGAAACTAGGGCTTCCTCTGTGATTCACACTCCCTATCACAACTTATAATGGGGTAAGTTGTGGAGTTAGAATTCGACGTGAACACAGAAGGGACCTAGCCAAGTTTAAATAGAACTCTAGTACCCACCCATTATGGGCCTATGAGTTATGGGCCCGCACTTTTATCCATACTAATCGATTAGATATCCAGCCCAAAATAAAAGGATCACTAATCATAAGTGGGCCTCACATGCATCTCTAATGGATCATAAATCAGCCCGTTTTTATTAAAAACAAAATTAATTGATTGCAGCCCACTATAATTCCTACATTTAGCCCTAGTATAAATTGGCTGCAGCATTCAATTCGACGATTGGCAAAACTTTCTGCTACATGTCATTTTAACCCTACTCCAGATGCTTTACAGGATTCCCCTTGACAACAATGAATCAAAGACTTTCATTGTTTGTTTGTTTGTTTGCTTGCTTTTTTTTTTTATTTGGTATAATGGTATCATGTAGCTTTGTAGTTTCGACTTTTTGGTTATATAAAAAAAAATGCTTCATCTCTTTTCTTATTGAAATTTTAAATTCATTTATTTAAAATAAATAAATCTTTCTTAAATTGAAACCATTATGCATAAAATTTGTTTACCTAAATTATATTAAAAAATAACATTTTTTAAATCACTATTAATAGAATTAAAAAATCATCAAATATTATTTGTATGGTATTTTTTTAATTTTTTAATATTATATATATATATATATATATAGACACACACATTAGAAGTTTGGAACATGATGAGTATTATACTAGCCAACTCAAATTTAGGTATATTTATTTTTTTGACCCCTATATTGGTTAAGCAATTTGTTATGTGCCATAATCTTGATGTTATACGTATTGAAAAAAAAAAGTGATAATATGATTTTTACTTTGATAAATGAAATTGGAAAATCAAAAAATTATTCAAATGCTTAGAGAAATTTACAAGAATTGAGGATTAAGCTTGATCTTTGGCTTGATGAAAGTAGTAGATATTCTCTAGCATTGTTCACATTGACAATTTAGAGTGTCTTTTTTAAAACTTTAAAGCACATCATTGTACTAGATGGATATTCAAATAACATTTCTAAATGTATTAATTTGAGGCAATGAAAGATTAGAGGACTAAAAAGTCACGGCTCATATGTTTTTATGGAACAACTTTTATCATTAGCTATAAGAAAGGCATTTCCTAAATAAGTGTCTACAATTTTAACTTATTTGTGTTTATTTTTTAGATAACTATGTAATAGAGTTTTAAATGTCCATGAATTTAACTAGCTACAAAATAGAATTGTTCTTACACTTTGTCATATGGAAATGTTATTCTAACCTTCATTTTTTACAATAATGGTTCATTAAATTACACATTTAGTTAAAGAAGCCAAATTAAGAAGTTTAGTCCAATATTAATAGATGCACCCTATAGAAAGGTAAATTTGTATATAATTTGTTCTTAATTGTTTCAAGTCTTTACAATTTAGTGTCATGGCTTATAATTCTATGTACTCTATTGGATACCTGGGGGTGTTGAAATCTTATGTACGTAATAGAGTTTAGCTAGAAGGCTCAATTGTTGAAGGTTATATGACCCATGAAATTCTCACTTTTTGCTCAGGTATTTAAAGAGAATTAAGGCCATATTTAACAATCCTCCATATGTTGATGATAGACCTAATGTTGTGCCATTTGATACAATCAATTTGTTTCCACCTATTGGAAAACTCGTTGGTGGTTTTCAATATTTCACCCTTTCCCTAATAGAGAAATCATAAACCCACTGGCATGTCCTTTCCAATTGTTAAGAAGTAGACTCCTTTTTTCAGTAAGTAAATTAGATTTATTAAATTAAATGTTTTATAACCATTATAACTACTTAATTATGTTGTATATTTTATATTAGAGAATTCAGAGAACTCGTATGGACATAATTAAGAAGCTGCTCACAATCTTTTTTTTGATATTGACAAGAGGGTTCATAAAAAGTTTGTTGAGTAGTTTTCTCATCAGATAAGTACATGTCCACATATTACTATTACCTTGATATGCAGAGGTATAACAAACTTGTCACTCTCATTCCTTTCAAATTAGAAATGAATATGATTTAAATTATTTACAGTTTCTTGCCCTAGGTCCAATTGATTGTGCAAAGAGATACAATGCATATAATGTTAATGGATTCAAATTTCGTACTTTAGAATGAGATCAAGGGTTGAAAACTCAAATTACTGGAGTCTTTGGTACTTTTAAGACTAGAAGTTATGCAAGTAGCAGTGATAGCCATATGCAGTTTGGTGGTGTGCCCTATTATAGAAAATTAGTAAAAATTATTGAATTAAATTATCATAACTGATTTACGGTGACCTTATTCAAGTGTACATGGGCTAATACAACTAATCATAAAAGGAGTGTAACAGATGACTTAGGTATTGTATCTGTAAACTTTGGATGTTTGATCCATACTAGTGACTATAAAGATGATGAGCTATACATCCTAGTTTCAGATGCTCAAACGGTTTATTTTGTACAAGATGAGTTGAATAAAGATTGGAACATTACCATACATCTTAAGCCATGGGACCTATATGATATGAGTGAAGATGATGAGGATACTTTCTATGAATGTGAGCCATATCAATCTCAAAACTTATAAATGTTATTTTCAAATGGAAAGGAAAATATACTATTGGCAAGGTATTTAAATATTTATTTTTTTGTTGCCTTCATATTTTTCTTAAATCTTTTAACTAATGAAATCTTTCTCTATTTTCATGATTCTAGAAGATGAAGTAATTCTTCCACAAGACGACTAGTTCAAGCCAATCTCCAGATGTCATTAATGGTGGTTTTATTACACCATTAAATGATAAGGGTAACCCTTCCACACGAGTTCTAGCAACCTTGTCTACTCTTGCGGAGGAAGCTATACAAACAAGTACTCAACTTCCACCTAAAGTGAACATCTATGATGATGATGGTCAACATGCTAAGTGCAATAAAGCTTAGATTGTTGAAGTTGGTAAGTATGCCAAGATACACCAATGCATTGAAATTGAGTATCTTTAAAGTTGTGTGCTAACATTGGTTTCATAAACAAGTATGACACTAAAATGAGAAGACAAATCACAATAAATGATGCTTGGTTGCTTCCCCTTGGCCAGAAGATTATAGTGCCATGGAACAATCAAACTTAACCCATTGGAGATGGTGGTGGCTTGTTAGGCAGATTCTTAGATACCATTGTGAAAAACTTTACTATATTTCTTATGAGTTATGAGAATTAGAAGAAGTGCCGTTGGATTACAAGGGGAATGTATATGAAAAGGCTATCCAGGTAATATTACTATATATTAAAATTATTGTTAACTTTTATTTTTGAGTTTGAAGGCTAAATTTGATGTTCATATGGAGGGGCACAAAAAGTTTATCTTAAAAGCACTCAAAACTAAATGGAAGGATAGGAGACAAAGATTGTCAAGAAAGCATATGATGACTTATCCACTAGGAATCAATTGATCTTGAATGTCACACCTGGAATTTGTAGAGGCTAATGGGCATCATTTGTAAATTACTGACTAAACCCAATGACCCAAGTAACAACACTTTTTTAATAATGCTTTTTAACTTTTTAACTATTTACTCCTAAGTTAATAGATATGCTTTTATCAATGGTTAGGAAAAGGTCAAAAAACAAAAAACAAAATAGGAAAAAACAAACAATCCTACATATTGGAAGGTTAACGAGCCTTACATGCTAAAAGGGAAAAAAAAAGTAAGTTAATCACTACTTGAAAATGTTATTTTTAGATAAAAATATTTGCTATGAATATGTAGGAGGCTCAATATGGACACATAATCTCTAAAGGAGAAGTTTGGATAACTAGTTATAAAAAGGCAAATAGACCTCTTATCAACAATGCAACCAAAACAATAATTGTATGTGCTTAATCGTAATTGTAATTATAGTTCATATTTGAAAATTATGTGATTATGAGTTGTGGATTTGATAATATGTTTGTTAGGGCTTATAGAGTTGGTCATACTTGGCAATTTTTGCAAATGTGATTTATGTTTGGTGATATTATGATAATGATTTTGGCAAGAGGTTCATATTTGGAAATATTGTAATTATGGGTTGTTGAATTGGCTATGTTTGGTAATATATTGAATATGGCTTATGGACTTGGTAATATGTTACTTATAGATTTGTGGAATTGAGAATATTGATTGTGAAATTGGTTGTATTTGGCAATTTTTGTCATTGTGATAGGTGTTTGACAATATTGTGACTATAGTTTGGTAATAGGTTCACATTTGGAAATAACATAATTATGAGTTGTTGAATTGGCCATACTTAGTAATATTTGGATTATGGATTGTTGACTTGGTAATATATGACTTTGAGTTTGTGCAATTAAGAATAGTTCACAATATTATAATTATGAGTTGTGGAATTAATTGAACTTGGCAATTTTGATAGTTGTGATATTGGTAATATTATGATAATGTAGGAAAAATTTTCTAAACATAAATCTAATTTAACGTCTTAGTCCCAAGAAATATCATTGGAAGATTTGTCAACTTATATTCTAGGAAGTTAAGAGTATTTGAGTCATTCTTATAGTGAAATATTTACTCATTCTTATAGTAAAATTAGTTCTACTACTTGTTTTATTACAGAGCTAGAAAGTCAAATTTTTTAATTGCAAACAATAGTGGTTGAAGCAAGAAAATTTAATGCAATAATAACTTTCATTCTTTAGAATTATCAAGTTCTCTAGAATTGTCAAGGTCTCCTCTCCCCTGAGTTAGCTTCCTTCCAAGCTCTAATGGTAGTATTTATAATAAATTTATTAAATAATATTTATTTTTTGTAATTTAATTTGTATATATTTTTAATGATATCTTATATTTTTAATTTAAATACCTGATCAAAAGAGTAGGTATTGAGCAAGTACAAAAGAATGTTCCAATCAAGAAGATGACCATAAGTGGATTTATTGCTTGTAGAATTGTTTGTTAAATGATATTGTATTTGCATGACTTATTTACTATCTTGTAAAACTATTATTTTTGTGATAATATTATTGCATATGTACTATATCTAATTTTTAATTTTATATCTAATTATAATTTATAATTTATAATTCTCATAATTATTGTATACTAATTATTTTTAGCTATGTTTATAATGAGGTTCAAATATTAAAAAAACCAAAATTTTGAAAAAAGAAGCTACATTTGGCATTAGCGATAGTTAAAAGTGTCACTAAAGGTATTATTTTTTTTCTTTGGCAGCACTTAAATCGGAGCCATAACTGCAGTGGTTGTGCCAAAACCACTGCAAAGAACCTTTGAGATGATTGTTTTCGCGTTTGCAAATGATCGTTGTGATGTCATTGGCACAATGGAGCTTTTAGCAGCGAATGGCACAACGGAGCTTTTGGTAGCAGATCTCACACCCGCTGCTAAAATTTTTATATCCAGAAACATCCGTAGACACGCACTAGAAGTTTGGAACATGATGAGCGTAGCCAAACTCAAATTTAGGTAGATTCTTAGAACATTTATATAAGTTTTCATGCCTAAACTCAAGTAAAAAAATTTTGTGAGTACTCACAAATTATGAATATTTTGTCCATTCTTAATCCCAAAAAATTAGTCACATAATAGAGATGATAATGTGTAGTGTAATTAAAAATATTATATATATTATTATACATCTTCAATTTATTTGAGTTTGATATATAAATAACTTGATAAATGCTACCTCCTTAAAAGGAATCTTCATTGATGTTGCCAATTATACATAAGATCCCACTAATGTAAGGAATCCCATTAATCCCATCCCATAGATACCTTCTACTATTGATTCAACTTTATTATTATTATTTTTTATGTCATGATAATTAACGCAAATGACAAATTAAAATTTTAATAAATTAAAAAGTTATCATATCAGTATGCTAAACTACTCCTATAAATCTCGTCCATCTCTCAACATAAAATTGTCTTCCTCATCGTTTGGTGCTTATTTTGATATACTACTATTGTTCTTACCAATAGAACATCAAAATCACTGGAAAAGGTTACATCAACTTCAAATATTTTAAGAACATTTCATAAACAATGCACTGAGACAAAAATTCTATTAATTGGACTGACCAATAATTAAGCTAGCTCCATCGGCACACAACTTACAGCTCCAAATATAGCTGGAGAAACACACGTCTTTACCATATAAATCACATAAAAACCTACAATGTAACTTTCGACAATTGCACGGTTCTTGTAATAATACGAAAATCATGTTAAAAATTGCAGAGCTTGGTTATTTAATTATTAGGAGGTGAAGTGGGTGATGCTGGCTGTCTATGGCTTGGGATCATACCAATTGCCAAGTCTGGAGCCTCACCCATCTATACGCTTTGTTTTATCTTCTGCTGCAATTTTACCACACACTGCACACCGGACACAAAATTACATACCATACATTAATTAGTTATATGTTTTACAACTTTAATTTCTTAAATTCACGAGGTGCAGGTGCAATAGTCAAGAAGGTCCCTTAGGTGAGTGGGGGCAATGTAACTTGTCTGAGTGAGGGAAATTTGAAAAAAAAAAAAAGTAAAGAGAAAATAAATAGAAAAAAAGTAGAAAGAAAATAAAAACAAAAGATAAAGAAAAAAGGGAAAGAGAAGGAAAAGATATTAATAATAAAGATTTTTTTTTTGGTGAAAGTTATATATATAATTGCATAAATAGGTTCATTGGGATCAAATTTCTAAAAATATGAGAGTATAATATCAAATTTTAATATTATATGCATACAAAATTTAATAAAACTCTCACGTATAGATAGCTCCATCCCCAACTAGGTGTGTGTCGGATGTGTGAGTAGTTAGAAGAAAATATTATACATATGTATATATATTTTTAATATCTTCTTCCAAACAAAATAAATTTTGTACTATATATATTTATGTTTTATTTGAATAAATTATCTGCTCTCTCTCTCTCTATATATAAATATATATACACTCAATTAAAATAAATTGGGCATTTTGTATAATTAATTAAAATATATTATCCATGGTTTCATCACTGGGCAAAAGGAAATTTTAGGAATTTCATACAATATAATTGGAAAATAAAATAAAATAAAATCTTATTTTCTTTCAAGCTAGACTAATGCTAATGAAATTCCTTTTATATTAGACTAGATAATAAAAATATTCCTTTCACATTATAATTAGATTCTAACTAAATTCCTTGTATACCTAATTAGATGCCAACTAGAATTACTCCTTAATTGGCCCATCTAAATGTGAAAACATGCCAAAATACCTAAATTAAGTCAAAGAAGTCATTTGCAAGATTTAGTCAAGTGGATAAAAGAATGGAAACAAGTTTTGAAAAATGTCATGTTAAACAAAGCTTACTACAAATTAGGAAATGAAAACTTTGTCTACAAAATTAATTGGAATAATTAATCTAATGGAACAAAAATAGTTAAGACATAATAAATTTTATCCATGAAGTCAAGGACGAACACAAAGTCACGTGCCGAAGAGAAGGAAAGAAACAAAAGATAGTAATGTGAAAAGGTTGAACTTAGTTAGAAAGTAAAGAAAATTGACTAAACATTTATTTCAAGATAATTTTGGCAACAAAGGAAGATTCATGCATCACCATGCAACATATCATTTAAAAAGTACAAGAAATTCACCCTACCTATCCAAATGTGACAAAAAGTCAAGATAAATTTGAAAAAAAAATTATAAATTCTTCCACAAGCTTTGAAATTTAGCTATACTTTTCACCCCATCACACAATTGCTTGGAGGAAGATTATGAAAAACCATGTTATTGTCAAGAGAATTTCCTACCAACGATACACACCTATTTAAAGTAGCAAACCAAGTAACTAAATTAACTAAATGAGGTTAAACTAATTCTTATCTAGTAAAATTCGAAAGATTCATTAGGAAATTTGTCTTAGTCAAGAAGCAAGCCAAAAAGTCCTTAAATGACAAGAAAGATGGAAAAAGGTGTGAACCCTCTAGGGCACCTTCTGTGAGTAAATAATGGATTTCAAAACAGTTTCAATTTCGAAAATGAAGTCAATTTTTTTTTTATTCCACAGTCCTAATTTATTGCCTATATATATATATACGTTTCTAAGGTCATGTATTTATACTGATTGATTTAATTTCTAAATACTGGGTTAACTCTCATTTTCCCTTTTGTACGAAACAATATATATATGTATTCACGAATAAAGAATAGTAATAATAAAGATTGGCTAAGGATGTATATCTAGATATATAGATATGAATTTAAGAATCATGGGTTGGTGTATGTGTATTAACTACCATAAGACCAGGTCAGGTGTGGTAAAAGGATTTGGGTGGAGAAGGAGCTATCCGTTAGGCGTAGCCACCCGAGTGAAACGGGTAAGGAGCTGCCAACGAGATTTAGCCGCCCCCGGAAAGTGTGAATTAAGACAGCCTAGCCACCACCAGGAGCTATTTGCTTCAAATTTAGTGATAAAAAACCACATGAACAAGGGCCAAATCTAAATGGGTATCCGTGTGTACCATGGGTAGGGACTTGTCAAGGTGCACGGTGTGATGGTTAATTTATACTCCTTTAATTCACTATGGTGATTCTTGTTATAATTTTTGAGATCTATTATCTGCTCACTGAGTTTATATGCACCCTTTCAAATGCCTCCCTCAAGGAATGAGGAAAGGGGTAATCAAAAAATATATGGATGCGTAAGATAAGACCAGGCAGGTGTGAATGATTGTTAATGTGATTAAATGCGTGGCCACCCGAGTTAAGAATTATTGTTGGGAAAGCTAATAATGATTTGGTAAGTTGAGTATTATCAAAATTCTGGAAAACTATATGGAACCACCTAATTTCAAAACTTTCTATTTCGAAAATGTTAACCAAAAAACTATATGGACTAACTGAAACTAAGAAAACAACATGAAGGAAATAGATATAAATTAAACCCTAACTATTTTGGAAGAGTAGGTTAATATATATATATATATATTAAAGGAATTTACCATTAACATATCTCCAAAAAAAGCGGAATTTGCTACAAACAAGAAAATTGCTCACAAGATTCGATTAACATAAAAATAAAATAGCCAATACAACAAGATAGACTAGTCAATTGGTATAAAAATATTATTGATGATAATTTTTATTTACGATTCAACAAATTGAAAAATATCTATTTGTGAGAAACCAAATTGATAAAGCAATTATAAAGTATTAGATTAAGAAATATTCCTTCAGTAAAAGACCAAATTAAAGTTATATATAGCACCAAATTGAGAAATGTTCCATCTGTGAAAGATAAAAATAGAGTTTTATATATGACGAATACACCTAAAGGAAGTAAATAGTTGCTTATGCAAAAATGTGATTTTAATGTGAACTTGAAACCAAAAATGATGTTAAGACAATTAAATTAAGTGATATCACTGATAAGATAAATAAATAGAAAAAATAAATAGAGTGAAACTAGAAAACATAAATCCAAACGCTATAAGAAAGATACAGTTGACAAAAGAGGATATAGTTAATTGGATGTTATGGCTATGAATAAAAATTGAACTAACTTCAAAAATCAGTTGGCTAAACCAAGATCAAGTTGAATAGATTTCTTAACAATATTGAAATGAATAGAAAGCAAATGCAAATAAAGTAAAGGGTAAAGGAGAAGAGATACATTGTAGGTTATCTTGGTTGATACTCTTATCTCATGTCCAATTCCCTTGAAATCTCAAAAAACTTTCTCACCAAAAATACTAGAGTACATAGTAGCAGCTTCATACTTAAATTTTTAAGTTTACCTAAAACTTTTATAAATGTTTTTCTCACATATCACCTACTAATTGACTTTCCAACACTTTAAACGATTTACAAATGAAAAGATTGAAGTTTGAATACTCTTATCAAACAAGGGATTACATTTTAGCTCTCAAGTGTGTCTCTTGAATAGCCAAATAAACTAAATGCTAGCTTAGAATAAATGAAAGATGAAGAAAAGTGATAACAAAGAAGATTATAATAAAATTCAAATGAAAATTATTATAAGCTTTTCTAGTATGTTTTTTGTTCTTCAAATCTTCAATATATATAAAACTTCACATGATGTAGCCGCTAAGAGTGGAACTCCTCAAATTTTAGTTGTTGTGAGAGAGAGGATACCGTCATGAAGCTTGAAAAGCTGTGGAGGATAGGGTAGTACTGCTTTTGGGTTGCTTAGACCAACTCCTTCTGTTTTCATGGTTTCTATCTCTGGTTTTATGTCATGCAGAGGAAAGTCATTTCTTTTTCTCAACTTATCTCATCTTAATTGAATGGCATTTAATAAGATTTGATGGTTTCATTAAATGCTTCAGGATTTGCAAGAAAGGAGGAGACAAAACACAATAAAGTAATCTTACTTTTTTGGACTTGCAAATGATTGAGATAAGAGAGAGCACTATGAAAAAAATATACTTTTAATAATGGTTTTTAATAGTAAACACTAAAAGCATATTTTAGTGACAACTTTTTTAAATCAATTCTAAAAGTTGTTTGTGAAATGTTGATCTTCATTTTAACAAAATCTTTGGTGGCAACACTAAAAAAGTAGCTACTAAAAAGTATTTTATAATAATTTTTGTAATAATAAAAAAGTCACTACAAAATACCTTTTAATAATGACATAAGATATGTTATTATTAAAAGTGACTTTAAGTAGTTACAATAATTGTTATTAAAGCTTTAAATTTTTTTAAATTAAAAAAAAAATTCATGCCAAAATTTTTAAGGATGATTTTTGGTGCCAAAGCTTTTGAACTTTTAGTAGAAACAAAATTCATCATTAAAAGCTTTTTTTTTTAATAGTGAAAAAAGTGGCACAAAACCTTTTTTGACTTTGCTATCGTTGAACAAGGAATAAAGAATTAACACCATGTTGCATTTGTCTTTTAAGTGTTCAAATATACAAATTAAATGAGAAATTCAAACACTTTGGGCCAAGCCCAGGGCTCTTTTTGCTGCAAAAACACATCTTGTCTCGATGGGCTTTTATCATTTTATTAGGCTTTGTTATCATCAAACTAGAAATGAGTTATGAGAAATTATGAGGCCAACATTTTAGTCTAATATTCACAAAAGTAAAAGCAATATATTACGTTAAATAAAATACTAATATATTAAAAAACTGTGTCGAAATTTAAAGAAATATTATTATATATTAAAGCAAAATAACATATTAAAATTATTATTATTGTAACTATTAGATACTCAACCAACACAAAATTTTGCTCAATGATCAGATCAATAATGCTTTAATTTATTTATCAGGATTTTGTCCTTTTTTTAAATAGATTAAGTATAGTTTATTATTCTATGCATTTTCACTTTTTTACTATGTGATTTAAAAATTGTAGAACTAGGTTCTGAGACTAAAATTCACGTTAATCTTATAAAGGAAAAAATTAGCATCATAAGAACTATAAGTTTATTAATGACAATATCGAATAACATGTTTATCTACCCCGCACCAAAATTCACATATAATCAGTGCCGAAAGAAAGGTAAACGTATCCAAAACAATCCGAACTTCATACTAAAATAGATGGCGAAGGCACAATGTGCTCGGGATTCTCTTTTGAAAGGATTTTGGTAGTTCCCTAATATATAGTTAAATCTCAGATAAAGGTTTTCTGGTTATACCTTATTATTTCACAAGACAAACAGAATAAACACTAGTATAAAAGAAGCAGACGCAAACACAACTTCAAATATGTATGGTCCCAGAAAGAAGGAAAAACTTCAAAAAAAGAAAAAAAAAATCATGTTAGAGCATTATTGCAAACATTATGCTTTTATGCTTTCTTAAATAATTAATTTGAAAAAGAAGACACAAACACAACATCAAAGATGCATGGTCCCAGAATGAAGAAAAAACATATTAAAAAAAATTGTAAGAAATGTTTGTCTTAGGGCATTATCGCAAGCACAATGTTTGCATGCTTTCTTAAATAATTAATTTAACAAAGATTGCAAATTAAGATGCTCATATATAAGTGGTGAATTTGTACATTAATTGTTTCAAATCATGGTCCAAAATCCCATGATTGTCCTTTGAAATCTATTTAATCAAAAGATCATTTTTATGACTTTCTTGAAGAATTAACTTTGCTGGACTAGTTATAATGAAAACCAAGATGAAATCCTACTCTTCTAGCAAAAGTAGAAAATGAATTGAAAAGAAAATTTATATATAATTTTGAGTATTTGTTATTAAATTCTTTAATAAAAAATTATAAAAAAAGGTTTTCACAATTCTATAGCGTATGATTAACTCTTTTAATTATTTATATGTTATAATTTTATTAAAAAAATAAGATGATAAATACGTAAGTAGTTTATTTAAACTCTACTATTAAATTAATCTCTCTTATACTTAACTATGTGTGAAAATATGACTTCACTTGTTGGCCTTTTTTACTTGAATATAGTTAAAAAAAACAACAAATAACCTAAAAGCTAAGCTGCCAAAACAATTTTCACAAATATTTAATTTTTTTTAAATGGATTGCGACATCTCTAATACTGCGACCCATATTTAAAAAAAAAAATTAAGTGAGTTGTGAAATCAAGGATGTCGTGACCCTCTTATATATATAAAAAAAAAAAAAAAAAATTTATCCCAAAGCTGCAGGACATGGTGCATAATGCAGCTGTTGGGAGTCCTTAATAATCATATATTCAAACGCATGGATAGGATTAAGAAGGAGAAATAATATATTTGATTTGTTTTCTTATTTTGATTTTGTTTATCTTTTGTTTGTTTATCTTCTACATAAAGTTAGATAACACCGACCCCTAATTTACATGTTGCTTTACTTCATTTTACATTTATTGCTCACCTTACGTTTTCTTTGCTTTTGTACTATTCCTTCTCCAAAGTACTTGTCCACAAATCATTTGCATACCTTATATCCACACAGATCATGGCTCTCGTTTGAATTGTTGAGATTTAATTTAAATGATTTAGATTTTATATATTTATTTTATTTTTATTTTAAAATTTTATAAGATACAAAATATAAAATAAAAATAATTTTATAATTTTTAACTAAAAATATATTTCATA
This sequence comes from Erythrophleum fordii, assembly GCA_032878935.1. Classification (NCBI taxonomy): domain Eukaryota; kingdom Viridiplantae; phylum Streptophyta; class Magnoliopsida; order Fabales; family Fabaceae; genus Erythrophleum; species Erythrophleum fordii. The sequence continues at coordinate 10,244,343 of JAVQMF010000056.1, read as the reverse complement.
TAACAAATAAAAAATATATATATTATAAAATTTAGACTATCTAAATTTAATTTAAATAATTTAAGTTAAAATACATTTTTGATTCTTTAGAGAACCTAAGTTACATCTTATATATTTTATACTTATAAATTTTATTTTATTTTTATTCTTCATTTTTTTCTTTTTACATTTGCTACTTGACTTTTTTACACTATTACTTAAGTTTAAAAATTAAAAACTTTAGTACTAATTCGCAAAAATTATTGCGTAATATACTTAATATTTTTTTAATTTTTTAAAAGTGATTTGCAATAAAAAAAATGTCTATCAATATAATTAATGACAAAATTATTATTTTTAATGCAATCCACTTAAAAAGAATTAAATTATAAGACAAAAGTGATTTGCAACAAAAAAATAAGTTTTTTTATAAAATTTTTAATGAGAAAATATTTTTTTAACACAAATCACTTGATTATATTTTTTATATATTTTATAAATTAAATATTATATTTTTTATATTATATGAAATAAATAAATTACATTATATTTTATATATAATACGTAATTTAAAATGTACTTTGGGTTGATAAAGATGTTATCAAATTTTACTTTACGTACACGATAAACAAACAAAAAGCAAATGAAATCAAAATAAGAAAACAAATCTAATATATTATTCCTCCCTCTTAAACCTATCTAGCGCTTAAATCTATGATCATTAAGGATCCTCAACAGCTGCATTATGTACTGTGTCTTCCTGCTAGCTGCAGCTTTGGGGTAAGAAAATTTGTTTTATATATAAGAAGGTCGCAGTATCCCTGATGCCGTGACTCTCTTAATTTTTTTTTTTTAAATATGGGTTGCAGTATCATAAATGTCGCGACCCATTTAACAAAAGAAAATTTCAAGTTTCTGCGAAAATTATTTTGGCCGCCCAACTTTTAAGTTATTTTTATTTATTTTTACTATATTAGAGTCAAAAAGCCTCACTTGTTGTATCTCTCTCTCCTATTAAGTCATATTATTAGGTTTTTTGAGCCAAAGGCTATTGCTGACATAATAATCTGTCAATATCCGTCTTTAGCCAAAATATTACACTTGTCCCATATAGATTTGATGAAAATTTGACTTTAAAATTCTAATAAAGTTGAACTTATAGAATCTAACTTTTATTAGGTAACAATCGCATGTCACAATGAGACGTGATAGGATAAGATGTATGCAGCCTCAAAAGGCTACATAGATGTGCATGTTATTATAATTTTGATTATTAGCTTGTAGGCTATTGTATGGACTTGCCAAGTTAAGGTCAATTTTTTTGACCTTGATGGAACCATCACGAGCCCAAAAATGTGAATTTAAAGTCCAATTTTCAGACCATGATATGAACATTTGTGGTCTTGCAAATTTTTCTAGTTTCACATTCGTTCGTAGCTTCCACTTCTAACTTCATCCATAGCTTCTATTTCCTTCAAATTTTCCTGAAGTCTAACTTTTCCCTTCTCAAATTGCAACATTTGTAGGAATATAAAGGTTAGTTAAAATAATTTGGATCACATAATTTTTTTAACCAACATATTCATACTTTGTTGGACTAAAATTTGATGCACAACAATTATTGTTTTCCTTTTGTAAACGTAGCAATCATTTATTTATTTATTTTATATCAATGTCATATCTATTGTGATGATTTTGCTATTATGTTTATACTTTATTGGAGCATATTTTTTTGCTATAACTATAGTATGTAGATAGGTTTGCATTTATTTTGTGATGTTAGTTGTTTATTCTTATTTTTGTTCAAAAAACTTTTTTTGATATGTATATATGAGTTTTGTGGTATTGCCAAATGAGTAACAATTTATTTATTTTATTTTAAACAAAAAGTGAATGTGAATGTATGTAAAGAATTAGTGATATAAGCATGATCTAGAAAATAATCATGTAGAGGAAATAAGTAAAAAAAATTATGTATAATTTTTATATTTGTAAAGGGAATAATATAGTAGGAACAAAATTGACCTTTTGGATTGTAAGAAAAAAGTTTACTATTTAAATTTTTATTAAAAGTAATAAAAATTATTATTATTTTTGGATAAGTTTTATATAAATGTTAGTTAATTGAGTTAAAAAATATGTATGTATTTTAGCGTGTTCTTATTTGCAAATCATACTATGGAGAAAAATAATGAACAATAGGAACCTAATGTGTATACTCATATATGTTGCCTATATGACACACAATGGGTTGCAAGAACATTGTAGCAATGGCACGTGCCCAGTAAGTGATCTAGTTAGGGCCAAAAGATGATTCGCTCTTATACTTTTAGATACAGCACATTTTGCAAATTGTGTGGCTTAATCATGTAAGATAAGCTAACTCACATAATGGCACATTGCTTTCTTTGATTTAATTATACTAAGTCATGCAGTGCATTACACCCAATGTTATCAAAACCATATCAAACTGGCTAGTTCAACAAAAAAATTAGTGAGTCAACTAACCTATTTAGTCTGTAAGTGCCTAAAAACTAACTTAGTTCAAAATCAATCAAATTTGGTTAATAATCGAGTTGAGCTGGTCAATTTTGGGTGAAAATCGACACTGAATCCATGGTTGAACTAGTTTGTAGCATCCTTGATATATTATTTTGTAAAATCAACTATGTTGCGACTTGAACTTGGTCCCTCCAATGTGATTGGTCACCTTTGCTATTGAGCCGGTAAACATCTTCAGTTATAATATGAAATATTTAATATAAAGCATTTATTATGCTTATATTTTAGCAAAGCAAAATAGCCAACATGTAATTCGAACCCTTAACCTCTAAAATGATAAGCCACAACTTTCCTATTGAGTCACTATTGTTGTTTTACTTATAATTACAAAGTTTTAATATAATAGATGATAAACAAAAATAAAATTTATATAATTTTTATTAAAATTATATAAATATATTTTAAACAAAATAAAAATTTAAATATTATCTTTAATTTATTTTTATATATAATTAGTCATAACATGTTTCAAAATTTATTAATATTTGCTTGTTATTATTTATTATGTTAAAATTTTAATGTATAAAATAAAAGATATATATTTAATTATCACTGATTCAACCACAATTTAACCATGATCGAATCATTAAATTATGAACCAATATCTTCACCAATTCAATGACCATTCAATTTTAAAAATATGATTACACCTTATTTTACAAGATGATTAGTTGTGTTGCCTGTGACGTCTTATGCATAATGATTACCTACTTGACCCACCACCTACCATTATCTTGTTTCTTTAATTGATTGATTTCTATGGCATTGCCTGACTTGGGCAATTTGAATATGATCCATTACTAGTGTAGTCAATTATGGAGAAATAACATCTCAAAACCCATACTTTCCACACCACCTATAAAGAGTGCATGATAACATTATAGGATATTACTATGATAGTTAGACCTCCCTTGTGAGGGTTTATTTGCATGAACTATATTTGGGCAAACACATATGAATGACTGCTTGGAATCAAATTGTCAAATGAAAAACTCTATAGGCAGAGGGTGGTCATTAGCTGGCTAGAATAGCACTTCACTCACCTGTCGAAAGATGTAGAGGAGGAAGTTGTCAAACAGTTTGCATAGGCCTATATACTTAGACTGATCATTAGTATTCTCATACCAAATAGGTCTAGTCACAAGGTGTACTTAATTATCTCTTATTATTTTAGCATTTTGAACTAGCAAGTCAATACAGTTAGTGGTCTGTAGTGTTGGCTCCTTTATACTGAGAGCTTTGCAATACAAAAATCCTCGATGAACAAGGCATAGGTGAATCTTTAACACTACTTCACCTCTAGAGATGGGATAGATTCCCTATATTAGTGCCACAGAGACTTTTACAACCAAATCCTCATATGGATATTTATCCCATATTACCCCTATTGGGTTTCAAGTAAGACATTATTGACAATTTACAGATAGTGTAATGGTATAATTCAATCCATTTTAATATATTATTTATTCCTCTGTAAATGTGTTATGATGTGCTTGCTTGTAATTATGCATGAAAATACATTGGATGACCTCTTCATTTAAGAGTCATAACCCTTGCAACAATATGGGATACTATTAGATGTAATGCAAGATGAGGAGATTTATCACCTTATGTTAGCAACTCTTTGACAAATCACATCTTGTATATGTTGGATTTATTATGACACCTTTTATTGTATTGTGCGTAAATTATTTGGCAACTATATGAATTGGCCAATATGCATGAGCTTATACCACTGTATTACTTAGGATCTTTTGACATTTAGCTCATTTTGATCTCACTCATTTGCTTTCACGTTATCAAGTAGCACTACTTAGATTGTGCACTTAGCTAGTTTGGTTGGCAATAGCTAACCTTTACTGCTTTAGTCAATTTGGGAGCCTTTCATACAATATAGCAATAAGGAAAATTATCAATGGATTGGCAAGAAAAGCACTTGCATTTCATTTAGGCATGGAATGCATGGCAAAATGCTTTATCTTAGGTGCACATTCTATAACACGTATAGATTACATCTCTGAGTACATAGATGATATTAGATATGTACTTGACAGTGGATCCACCCAGCAAGTGGTGCCATTGGTGTCACAATAAACTTTTATTACTTGTCACCTTGTTATTTTCAAATGCATAATAGATAATATCTTGTCGTTTAATGTTAAGTCTCTTTTCATAGGCTAATATTGCTGATGACCTATATAGGTTGAGCATTCTTAACCCTTTGAAAATGAATTATCATGACTATCAAAATTAAGTGACTTAAGACCAAATGAACATCTTACTTGCTCTTGAAAAATAACATCTCAAGATGGTCTCCTAGCTTATTCTACCAACCGCTAATTTACGACAACTAGAAATTCTGAAGGGCAAGGTAGGTAAGAGTATTGAATATTAATAGATATATATAATATTAAAATGATATTTAAAATAACAAAATGTAAAAGGAAGCGTACCTCCAACCATTGCGAGAAATATAGTGAAAGTTGAAATTCCATATGGGATGCTTCTAGCTCAAAGTTTCCTACTTGATGATGGTGTGTACAAGAAAATTTTTTATCAAAAGTTCTATGTAGAAATTGAGCCAAGGACCCTATATTTATAGACCAACCTCAACCACACGCTCCCATCAAAGATGCTACAAAGGGAAAAAGTGGTGGAAAGTGGTGGAAGGAATAATGGCAACCATGAATCTCAGATCCCACAAAATTCAGACCACGTTAAGAATGTTTGTTCAACGTGCAAATGTGCAATGTTTACATTCTTCCACTTTGTCTAAATGACTTAATGATCTATTAGATTCATTAAAATTTTCATTCCTCGAAGAGAAAACTTAATGCACAAATCATAAGGCAGGTCCTCTATATGCAAGTTTTACCTTTTATATATTATAATGCATTTTACTTTCTCAATCCACCATAACTTAATAAATAACCCTTATACTTATTATGAGTCCTCATAATGCTACTTTTCTCTAAACATAAATGTATACACTAAAATGAAAGAAATAACTCAAATTGAATAAGAGCTTTATTATAAATGATATACATATATACACATAAAAAACTCAATATGGTACTGAGTCTCATCCTAGATTCATGATTTTTAGACACTAATGGTGGCATGCCTTTTGTTAAAAGATATACTAACATTAATTTAGTACTAACATGTTCAATGGTAACTTTGTTATCACGGACATGTTCTTGAATTATTAAGTACTTAATATCGATACGCTTACCTTGACTTTGACTTTTATTGTTTTTAGCTAGAAAAATTGCAACTAAGTTGTCACAATAAATTCTCAATGGCCTAGAACTCAAATCCAAGATTCTAAGCTTAGAAATAAAGCTCTTTAGACATACATCATGTAAAGTTATCTCAAAACAAGATATGAACTCAACCTCTGTGGTAGAAGTAATAGTCAAAATCTGATTCAAACTTCTCTAAGACACTACTTTGCCAGCAAATATAAAAATGTAACCTGACATTGATTTTTACGAATTAACACATCTGACGAAATCTAAATCTGAGTAGCCAACTACCTTAAAATTTTCAATTCTTCTGTACATTAGCATGTAGTCTTTAGTACCCTTAAGGTATCTCATCACCTTTTTTGCAACTTTCCAATGATATATACCTAAATTATTCTAATATCTTACTAACATTCTGACCACAAATGTAATGTCAGGTCTTGTACAAACCTAAACATACATAAAGCTTCCGACAACATAAGTATATGGACTATTATGCACTTGTTTTCTTTCTAGATTATTCTTCGAGTACTAATTCAAATTGAATCTGTCACCCTACACAAGAGGTGCTACACTTGGTAAATAGTCCTTCATCTGAAATCTCTCTAATACCTTATTGATATAGGTTTATTGTGATAGACCTAAAATACATTAAGTTCGATCTCTATAGATCTTTATGCTAATGATATAAGATACTTCACCCATATCATTCATATCAAAATTTTTAAGGAGAGATTGTTTCACCTCATATAGCAATCTTTTATCATTGGTTGCAAGTAATATGTTGTCCACATACAATACAAGGAAACAAATTTTACTCACACTAACCTTCTAGTATATACACTGATTTATGACATTCTCCACGAATCTAAATAAGGAAATGACATCATGAAATTTAAGATACCATTAGTGAGAGGTTTGTTTCAATCCATGTATAAATTTATTAAACTTGGATATCAAGTGTTCACCATGACTAGAGGAGAATCCTTCAGGTTGTGTGATATAAGCCTCCTCCTCTAGATCTTTATTAAGGAATGACATCTTCATATCCATCTAATGTAGTTTTAGGTCAAAATAAGCAACCATTGCTATTATCACATGGAGGGAATCTTTCTTCGATACAAGAGAAAATGTTTCTATGTAATTGATTCATTCCCTTTGAATGAATCCTTTATCTACGAGTCTTACCTTATATCTCTCAATACTGCCTAATAAGTTCTTTTTCGTCTTATAGATCCATTTACATCCAATGGCTTTAGAATCACTCTCGACAAGATCCCAAACTCTGTTAAATGCCATGAAATCCATCTCTTCCTTCATGGCATTGTGCCACAGCTCAGATTCTCTGTAACTAATGGCTGATGAAAATGTCTCAAGATCATTTTTGGCTCTTATGTCATACTGAAATTCTTGTAGATACATAGTATAATCACTAGGAATTGCCAACTTCCTTATCTTTGTTGATATTCTTAATGTTGGGTTAACATCCTCTTAGGAAGTATGTTCCTCAACTGGTTATTGAACAGTTTCTGGTAATTGTTCAACAATCGAATTAACATAGTCATGGTTAACAGGTTGTAGGTCTTCAATAATTGGATGTTTAATACCCGTTTATACTTGAGGGATATGGATTACAACCAATCTATCATTTGATGTAAAAGTTTAGGAACCATAATGATCATTTTCAGTACTTAAGTGCTAAGTTTGATCACTCCCACTAATCAAGTCATTCTCAAGAAATTTTGTACTTTTTGATTCCACAATCCTAGTACTGTAAAATGGATAGTAAAATTTATATCTCTTAGACCTTTCAGCATATCCAATAAAGTAGCCACTAATTATCCCAAGTTTCAACTTCTTCTTTTATGGATTGTAAACCCTAACCTCAAACAGGCATCCCTAAATACGTATATGTCTTAAACTTGGCTTCTAACCTTTGAACAACTCAAATGGCATCTTTTCAATAACCTTGGTTGAAACCTAGTTAAGAATATACACAACCATTTTAAGGGCTTTAGTCTACAAGGATTTATAAAGCTTGGAGCTACTAAGCATGCTCTACATCATGTCTAATAATGTTCATTTCCTTCTTTTGGCTGCACCATTTTGGTCTGGAGACCCAAGTATCATGTGTTAGGCAACAATATATTATTCTCGAAAAAATCTAGCAAATGGACCCAGTGCTTGTCCATCTCTAGTGTATCTATCATAATACTCAACTTCTATCTGATCTCACTCTCTTAATTTGTTTATTACATTATTTTTTTTACTTCTTCCTTAAAAAATTTAAAGGCATCAAGTTTCTTATTTTTATTATTCAACAGATAGATATACATGTATCGTAAGTAATTGTCAATAAAGGTGAAAATGTAATCAATAAACTGAATTATGTTAATCCACAAATATATAATTGGTTCCATCATATATATATATATATATATATATATTAAAACAAAGTTGAGCCATCATGAATTAAATCCAAAAAATATAATAACGTAATAGGAGTATTACATATTAACACAACTTCATTGGTCCCACGTCAAGAAATAGCTAATGAAACATACCCAATCTAAATATCCGTAAACAATCCAATGTGTGTATATATATAAAATAAGCTGATGTGTTTTAATGTTTTGAAACCCAAATGGTAGAGCATTGTATTTAAGTCCATAAAGCAAAGGCCCACCAAATCATTAATATATAATATTTAAAGTCCTTCAGAAAACCATTAGCCCATAAGAAAAAATGCATTGGCATTATATAGCCCATTAATTCCCAATTAATGAAATGATACTTTTTGGCATTTGTAACTAAAAGAAAAATGCAAAATCAAACTCAGCAAGTCATGCAGCACAGATAACAAAAATGACTTGTAGTTTATGTCATCTTCAACCTTACATCGAGTCAATCTGACTTGATTACAACCCAATTTAGGACCTAAATGAATGCCTGACTATTACATGCATTTTTTAGCACCTTTTTTAGTGTTTCCAAATCCAAAAATGCCCAGAATTTATGGAGGAAAAGATTTATGGATTCAAAACATTTTAAAATGGATCAAATGAAGCATCCTGAAATCAACCATAAAATTTTTTTATTTAAGTTTCAAAAATAGCAAGGCAGAGGCTCTAAAAAGGGCTATAATACCAACTATTGAATATTAATGGATATATGTAACAACTTAGAAAAAAATATGTGACATAGGGACTACTGTAAGGCATTTTAAAATTTTTAGGGCCCAAAATCTAATTTTATCCAAAATATATTAAAAAAATCCTAACCTCCCCACTTTCTCCATTTTTTCTTTCTTCTCTGCCGCATATCCAGTGTGCTTCATCCTTTCTCTCTTCGTTTCTTCTTTTTCATGTTTTTCCTTCTTCTTTAATCTTTTCTGTTCTTCCAATCTCTATTCCTTTTTGTTCTTTCTACTTTCCCTTGCCATTGTTCTTCCTTCTAGCCCCCATATCCATTGTGAAATCGACCTCTTCCTCCAGCTACAGCGTGTGCTCTGTTCATCACCATGGCAACAACTTTGGAGTAGAATTAGGGTAGGGTTTTAAGCTTCAAGAAATTGTTTTCTTCCCACTTCATTCCTCTCTTGATTTCTTGGTAAGAATCACTTATTTTTTTCATTTTTGTTAGCTGAAGTCCAGGATTTGATTCAAGGAAACTTAATCTTCATATTTGCCTAATTTTATGGCTAATCAGGGAATATGTTCAACTAAGGTTTGAATAAAAAAAAATTATTATTAGAAATTTAAGGCCTTCTTATATTAGTATTAGTTCCATTTCCTTTTTTTTTTTTTAATTTATTTGCTTCAAGTAGTATGAAAAGTGTTCTATGTTATTTTGGTGGCTATATAAGAAAGGTTTAAGATGAAGATGTTCTTTTGGGATGGTAACTCAAAGTGCTAAATGAAAATTTAAAAATTTTCCCTAGCTTGCATGTTGGCTTATAACCTAGATTAAGATAATAACGAATAAGAGTAGCTTGAACTTATGCAAATTTATGTGTTAGTTAGTAATCAAAATTATTTATAGGTAATTTAGAAGATTCCAGAGATAACCCTATATCAGGCGCTTCATCAAATTAAGGCTTAAAGAAATTATGATGTCGTCGTATGCGATGAGTAGATAATACTTGTTATGAAAAATTTATACTCCTTCTTCCTTGTAAAATAATGGAATGCTAAACTTGAGTTCTTTATGTGTGACAAAAAAAAAGGATTTTTAATTGATGTTATTGAAATATATCAGTTATTCATCAACTAATTCAACATACCTTAATAATTACTTAATTATTTATTTTAGCCATTCTTGATTAAAAGGCAGTCTAATGCAGAACCTTACAGCTAATAGCAGTAGTTGTTAGCCTTGGTACACCTCGATTTGAACCTCAGCTAACAGGGGTGTTGCTAGCCCCGTGTGTCGACCACCACACATGAATCTATTTGAATGATTAAGGTTAAGCTACTTTGGTACTACTATTTCCTTGTAAGCAATGTGCTTGGCATTCATTTGATTTGGTTCTATTTAGACACATCAATTATTGTTACGCATGAGTTTTAAATGTTTAGTTTATGTATATGATCAAATTTATCTGTTATAAATGTGAAAAAATTAATTTTGTTGAATACTACATTATTGCTTATATTTTTTATATAAATTCAAGTTTGAAGGTAGACCATTTATTATGATTTGCATCTTGGTCATAGTTAGTATTATCTGCTCACTGAGTTTCAAACTCATCCTTTAAATTTTTTCCCATTACACAGTGATGTAGGTCTAGAATCGACACATAAATGACTACTTCAAGATTTTAAGCCCTACGTGGTTTGCTAGGGCCTTTTTTGTGAACTTTTGAATTTTTAATTAGGTATATTGCTTCTTCTTAGTTGTAACTCCAATTATTCACAAGCAGGGCCCTATTCTTATTTATTACTATTTAGTGCTTCAAATTGAGAGCGGAGCTCTTTTGTTATTTTTGATTAGTTGTTTGGTTGTTTGTAGAAATTTCAGACAATCCTAAATTTAAGGAAAACTCAGCCGAAATTTCTACAAAAAGTTAAATGAATTATTTTAAAATCAATTTTTTTGTAGTATTATTTAAATCTTTTAGTAAAGGAAAGCTTCCTTAAGTATTCAAATAATTATTTTACTTTGTCCTTGCACCTTTTATATTTATGGTTTTGCCTGTTAAAAAGGCTTATAAGTACAAGTTTCGACTCGTAGACCATGTTGATTATGCCTCTTCTCAGGGGGTGTAACAATATATATAACACTAAAATGATATCCAGAACAACAAGATGCAGAAGGAAACGTGCCTTCATCCATTGCGAGAAAATACTATGAAAGTTGAAATTCTATATAGGATGTTTCTAGCTCAAAGTTTCTTACTTGATGATGGTGTATAAAAGAAAATTTTTTATCTGAAGTTGTGTGTAGAAACTGAGCCAAAGACCCTATATTTATAGACCAACCTCAACCGTAACCTCCCATTAAAGGTGCCACAAAAGGAAAATGCGGTGGAATGTGGTGGAAGGAATAATGACAACCATGAATCTCAGATCCTACAAAATTCAGGTCACTTTAGGAATGTTTGTTCAATGTGCAAATATGCAACGATTACAAAGAAATGCAAGGGGTACATCTCAATCTAAATGCCTATCATCGTAGAAAATGGACAAAATCATCACAACATTGGTGTAACAACATTATCTATGCCTATCGGAAGTGTCACTTCATTTTCCTATACCCCATCACCATATAGTCAGACATTAGCATGGTTGATCCATTTTCTTCCATGTCAATTGGCTAATTTGCAAATTTTAGAAATATCGATTCCTCTTATTATATGCTGCTTTCTTTGTTATCACTATAAATCTCTCAATCCTTCCTAGTTTGGGTTATTTATGTCAGTATTTGATAATTTGATTATCTTTAATGCAGAGTACAATAGTAGGTTTTTTTGAATTTGCGAATCATCACATTAGGGTTCATGACCCTATAGTAGTATATTCCTTCTATTCATTGATCTACAATTTGATTTAAATTCTCCATCTATTGGCCTTGTGAACAACATATCGAATCAAGAATTTGAAGAACATGTGGAATAAAGGCAACCCCAATGTGCAAGGAGAAAGATTTGTTGTGGCACTAAAAGCCATTGTTTTTAATGTATATAATTGGATTAATTAATTTATCTGTATTTTAGAAAATAAACTCACTGTTATTACTTCAGTTTATTACAAATGTAATATGCAAGCTTATAAAATCATTTTTAATTTTTCACAAACTTTTTTTTAACATCTTCATGCAATTTTTTCTTTGTTCTATTTTCATTTATTCAACACATCAATGATTGTTCCCTGCTATTTCATTACTAATGATTATCATTTATTATATAACTACCATTTATTACTTAACAATTACATAATTATCATTTATCAATATCTAACAGTTATTACATATAATAAACAAATCATAAGTATCATTTATTGCTAACTAACTACCATATTTAACACTACTTATCATAAGCTTAATTGAAGTCTTCTTTCAAAAAAAAAAAGTTGAAAACATGGAAGTCAGCCCCATAAGATCCGACTTCCATGAAAATTAATTAAAAAAATAAAATAGAAAAATTGGCTTATTAAGTTCGATTTACAAGCAATTTATAAAATACGAATATAATATTTTGATTGGGTATGAATTTGGATCAATTTTTTACTAAACAATCGCATTTGGCTAAAAAAAACCCACACTAAAGTGATTCCGTTATCATAATCCCTAGTGGTGAGCTCTGCAAGGACAATAACTATGAGACATTTGAAAGAGAGACTACAGTCGTCTCTAGACTCATTTTGTTTCCCCCAAGAATTTATGATCTCAGTTTAAAATTAATTAATTTTTTTTAGTTGCCCCTTTTAATTAACATCTGATATATCTTAACTTTCACACAAACAATCCTTTGTTTAATATAATCTTTCTTAAGTTTTATCATATTTGGTTATACTCCTTTTCTCAGGAAATTTATTTAAATTAAATAAATATTATTGTGTGTAAGTTCAGTTAAATCCCCTCTTGCATTTATTATCTGATCATAAATAATCCCCAGGAATGGATCTAAGCCAGTTAACAGGCCTTAACAAATTCATCTGTTGAAGAAGAATTGTTTTGAACAAATTAAGTTATGTGGGTTTCTATCAATAATAAATTTAATTTCCTTTAAATGAAAAGAAAAAATTCTTCTTCTTTTTTTTGTTCTCCCACCTCTTTTTTCTTACAAGTAGCCTTCAAAGTTCATAAAATATATTCATTTCTCAAGTCAATGACAATTGTTCCACATATTAACTTAGTTATTATTTTATTTGACCCTATGTCTTTACTTTTAAAATATCATAACCATTCTTTCGTTTGAAGATTACATTGTATATGATAAATTAATTATTAATAAATAATCGTTAATTTTAGATGATAAAGTGTAAATAGTAATCTGTCACTTATGTGGAACCACAAAATAGCCTAATGAACATGGCCAATTTTGTTTTGCACATAAACTTTGATAGCTAGAAATAATTGAAGTTTGAGGAGAAATGGATCAGGAAAAAAATTAAATTTAACTCCCTTTAAATGAAAAGACATTATTTTTAATTTTTTTTATTTTTCTCCCACATCCTTTTTCCTATGAACGGCCTTCAAAGTTCATATATTATATTCATTTCTCAAGTCATTGGCAAGTCTTTCACACATTGGCTTTGTTATTATGTTATTTGGCACTATAAGTATACTTTAAAATAACATGATCATTCTTGCATCCAAAGATTTACCTAAGGCCTCAATTATAATTTTATTTACTAATAATTAATTGTATTGAGTAAACACCATCTTTTAACTAATACATTGTCATTTCTCTCAATGGTCTAAATTGATGGGTAAATATAATATAATTATGTAAAATTATTGAATATTTTTTTCCTTAACTTAGTTTGTTACACTTGAAAAAGGAATTTTTTTTAAAAAAATACGTATTATAAATTTTCTATAAAATTAGAAAAAGAAAGAGGAAAAGGAGATAATGTGTGGGGGCACTTGATAGATTCTACCTATTTTCTCTCTTTCTCTTTCTAATTTTAAAAAATGTTATAACAAAAGAATTTTAAATGACCCAAATTTGATACACTTGATGTTCAATTTAGAAGGCATGTCGTAAAAAAATTGCAATGAATTAATTAAATTCAGTGATTAATTTCAAAATTAATTGCTTATGAGGGGAAAAATATATTAATTGCTTGTAATTAGAGTTAAAAACCAGGATATATATAAGAAAGTGCCAATTTCTCTCGAATAATTTTATAGATTTATAAGTTGCTCTAGGAGGTTGTTTGTAGTTCATAAAAATTTAAGTACGTGATTTAATTTCCTATTATGATTTATTATGCACTTATTTTAATGGACTTCATAGTTTAGACACTTTTTTGGTGGTGAAGATATGAGGAGACAATTCCTCTATGTACGCGCGCGCGCACATATATATTAAGACATTGGGTATGCATGTAAAAAGCACAATACTATCTTCACTAGCAAACACTCCAAATATGAAGGCTATTCTTCTCAGGTTGATCCTTTGGCTTTTATTCTCCTTGTCCCTACTCAACTTCTGCTCGAGAAATAAGAACTCATATAATGTTAATAACACCACTCCTTCTAATCTCATAACGCGATGATATGCTTAACACTCTAAGATCAACTTATAATTTTGTAATAAGGAAAATATTATTACGCATATCAAGTTATTTTTGCATCAACCTTAACCATTAATTTATAATTTATCACTAATAACTACTCATCATTAATTTACACACACACACACACACACTAGAACGAATGTATTTGCATGTATGTAACACTTCTTCGTATATCATAATTATTCAAATTCTTTTTTCTATTAAGTTTTCGTTTCTCACAAAGATTTGACTACCAGAGGGCTTAACAGAGATATTACTATGTAAAGGTAAACTTTAGACAGTACTAAAAAATATTCTACTGATATTATAATTGTTATAAAGAACTTTATGATACAATATTAATCATGAAATTATTTATACATTCCATGAGAAATTGTTTCAACGTTTAACCATAACTACTACATATAAGTAAATCTCGGTCCTGCTAGCTTTCTTTTTCCATGAACATCCTAATACTCTGAATTACCTGTATAGGACCTACTAGTGGTACTTCAATCCAGACCTGGTTGATCTCAATGGTGATTTTAAGGATCAGCATCTGCTAGAGTCTTGGATTGACACATCATAAAACAAAATAATGAGAATTTAAAACCCAATAGATAATAACACAGATAAAAATCATGATGGTACCAGCTGTGTAAAGTTACAAAAATTTACTTTTCTTTTCATTTTTCTTGTACAAGTGCATGATTGTAATCAAACAACAGAATTCTATTCTATATGTATACACAGAGTATATAGGGGCAAATTTAATGGTGACACAAAGAGTAACTGTAAACATTCAATATATTTCGATATTGTTGTTCCACTATAGTGTATATTTACAAGAGTGGAATTTTCCCTTATCTTACATTAGCATGCATGTAATATACATTCCACTGTATGTTACTTCAAAATGGTGGAATTTGTAAACAGATCTATATCCTATGCTAGTAGCTACATATTATTTACACCCATTCTACCCCTACGAGGAACAAACGAGTTATGACATGGACTCGATGGCCCAGACAAGGCATCGCCTTCCATTCTACAGTGATCTCGAGGGTAACATGAAAGATCGCCATCATCTGTTGGTCACAGTCAAGCAATCCTAAATCAAATAACATGTTATTTATTTATAACTTTTGCATGAAACTAGGTTGTTCATGGTAAGCTAAGGCCTCGCTTAAAATGGATCAACAACTGAAAATCAAGTAATTAGATATTACCTTTCTTTTGAAGATTGTCTCATGTTTCATTGATATCACTTCTTTTTTTGAAAATCTTATCTCGTTTTATAAAGATTATCTCTTTTACTGAGAGTTATTTCCCTTAAAATTACCTACTTTCGAGGATTCTTAAAAAAATCACATTGTAGTATCTAACTTTAAAATAATATTTTTTTCTTTCCTTCATGCAAATAATAAGATTATACATATATACCTTTAGTAATTATTATCTTATTATCATTTTTAAAATTTGCTTCGGTTAATTTTAGGATCCAAGTCCTGTCCATAGTCCACAAATAAGTGATAGTCCATTGCAAAGGTCATAGGTCATAGTCTACGTGTCAAACCGCATGCATAGGAATAATTTGATTTCAAAGTCCACGGTTATGCTTTTACATATTTGAGTGATAGTACCATCTTACAATCTTTCTTTTCTTGTTGACCTCCTTAAATATTCGAAGTAAATGAATTATATAGTTAACTTTTATTCACATGGTTTCATGAGAAACTACTAAAAAGGACAAAAATATAAATAAGCGAATATAATTCCCTTTTCATGCGTTTACTAATTTTATTCAGGAAATAAACCTAACTATTAAAAAGTACAACTACTAAAATTATAAATTCACACATAAAACAAAACTCCTTGCATATTAAAATATGCTACTAAGAATAAGAACAAAATATCATGCACATAATAAGACTAGTAGTTAATTTGATTAGTGAAAATAAAAATCCCTTACTGCAATTCTTGATTTCTAATATAAAGACCATGCTTTGAGGGTCAAATATTCTTCATGCAGAAGACAAGAAATACTTCGACTAACCTACATGAAAGGCTAGAAGAAGTTCCTCTCTTCCCCCCCACCCCAAAAAAAAAAAAGAAAAAAAAGGAAAAAACCTTTCACTAAAGTGATACCTTGGTTGTTTTTGTCTCTCTTCTTTTTTCCTTCTTCCTTCAACCTTTTTTATGTTTCTTTGTATGTGAGAACCTCTTTTCTTTCTTCCCTCTTGAGAGTATAGTGGGGTCTTATATAGGGAAATTTTGGGTGATAGGCTTTTCTTTTCTTGTGACTTTCTCTTTAGAAATCTAGTTACATTTTTTTTTTTGGTGAGCTTGGAATTTTCTAGTCATATGGAATTCATTTGTCGATTTAAGAGTTGGTTCTAGTTAAATGCCAATCATTACTTATATCCCAACTAGTTAATTAGGTTCCATTTAGTCAGACTTGTTCAGTTAGTTTTCAACTAAGTTACTTCCAAGTTTCCAACAAATAATGAGATGCTTCCTTTCTTTTCTCATCTTTGACTTACGCAGGACTTCTTTTGTATGTCTTCCAAACAATTGCATATGAAAGAATCGCCTTATATTTTTTTCTATCCTTGACTTCTCCTTTTTCTATCCTATTGTCCACTTTGTTATTATTTGTTCATTAATTTCTTATCTTATTCACAGGTCTAACCCTTTCTTTCCTTATGCTATGTTGAAATTTTGACCAAATTGGTCCCATTTGTTTTCTTGAAGGCTACTTCTAACTTGTTTTCAACTATTAATTTAGTTGTTAAAATAAGATGATTCCTTGTTGATAAACGAAATTAATAAATATAATGACATATAACATTTTTTTTAAGTTATCACTTTAGTTACCATTATATAAAATATAGATTGACTATTAATTTGATTAATAATAAATTGATAAAATAAAATTATTGATAGTAATTTTATTTGAAAAAAATTAAATTAAAGAGTACATATATGTAAGAAACCAAATTAAGAAGTCAAATGAAAAATCA
Source organism: Erythrophleum fordii (assembly GCA_032878935.1). NCBI lineage: Eukaryota > Viridiplantae > Streptophyta > Magnoliopsida > Fabales > Fabaceae > Erythrophleum > Erythrophleum fordii. The sequence goes on along the minus strand of JAVQMF010000056.1, from coordinate 10,226,808 downwards.
ATTTAAAAAATCTTTCATTTGTGTAAGATCAAATTGAAAAGACAATTCTATAAAAAGTTAAATTAAAAAATAATTCATCTATGAAATACCAAAATAGGATTTTAATATATTTCTTTAATGTAAAAAAATTCTTTATGTTCCAATTGCAAAATCTAGAAATAAGTAGAATTTTCTATTTATGTCTAATTTATAATAAACTTGATAACATTGAAATTTTGCTACATAAAAGACAGGAAGGAAATCTAAGATGATGCCTCTATACTAGAATCATGCTCATTATAGGCTGAACTCTGCGCTTTTTTTTTTCCAATTTGAAAAAGATTCAAACTCAAAACTAAACAAATTTCTATATAAAAAAGAGCCCAAAAAAAAGGGCCCTTTGGGCCTCTCTTGTCACCAAAAACACAGATAAAAGCAAAATTCAGACCACGACTAAGTCCATCAAGAACAAATTTCCAAGAAATGTATTTCTTGTGCTTACATAGTACTAAAAATTTAAACACTATTATTATTATTATTTATATTTTAACAAATAATTAATTTCCACCTAGAACTTCAACTCAATCGTGATTCCAAATTAGATTACATGACTATGACAGAAAAAATAAGTAAGATTATGTGGCAATAAATAAATGGCCCAATTCTTCAGTACTCCAACGAATCCTCTCTAATGGAACATGGAATATGGAAATGGTCAAATGAAAGGAAGAGATTCAGAATAGTAATACATATATAGATCATACCCCAAAAAAAATAAAAAATACTATACTACTTCTCATGAAAGGAAATCTGGGAATAGCCAAAAAATTAGAAGGGACTGATCTTGCCGGCCAACTTTAATAACAATTCAGGAACAAGCCGTCTTCTTGGGGGTGCTGTTGCATCCTTTGCAAGAGCTTCATCATCACCAGAATGTATGATGGAAACTACGTGTTCAAATAGGTCGTCTTTACCACCTCGGAATGGATCCTGTTCATGATCGAGAAGTAAGAAATCATTGGACAAGCAATAGATCCAAGCATATAATTCACATTTGAGAAGGAAAAGGAAGAGATATATAAACAGACCATTCCCCATTGGGAAGGTATAATTGCAGGTAAAACAATATGGACAACATACAACATAGGAAAGCAGATCTAGTGTTCGATGTGTGTGCGCATTTTTATTGTTGAATATAAAGATGCGGCAAGCTATATGCAATATGTATAGAATACACACTTTCATCAGTCCAATAAATAGAGACAAAATTAAATAAAGAAGGGGAAAGGAAAAAACCAAAGTAAATGGAACCCCGGCCTGCATTGTGTCCAAGACTAAAGAATCAAAAAACCAAAGTAAATGGAACCCCGGCCTGCATTGCGTCCAAGACTACAGAATCGACTTATCTTTAAAAATATCTAACCATCATTCCCCTTAATTGAAGATAATTTTGATACTCACAAATATAATTTTGTTCTAATTTCAAATACTAAAATAATACTATACAATCTTTTGAAGATCAAATAGTGTATGAAGTTGAAATGAAATCAAACTTGGCTACTAAAGTGATACAAAAAATCTGAAAGAGATAATTGGTATTGAGGTTATTTTTGGACGACCAAAATAAAGTTTTACTCCATTGAGGGTAAAATTACCAATGTAGTAATTTAGCTGATTAGGAAGGGAAGAAGTAACTTGAGTCAAAATAGATATATTTTACTGTCACAAGATATATGGCCAACATTAGATGACTGTTAGACGCATATCCATTATTCGTATTGAGCCCTCATTTAAATAAGTATCTGATCAAATAGAAAACAAACTTGTTTCTGCTCCTCAAGGGCGGAAGACACTCAAGTAAATATATTTAAGAATATTGGTACTTTAGAAGGAGGAAACCACACCCCTACATGTGCAACCACGGGCAAAATTTTCGTAGAATGCAAAATAATAGTTGAGAGTAGAGTTAGAGATCAGTTGTGACACAAACTTCTACTAGAATGCAAATAAAGTTCCACCTTCAATTAAGTAGCTCCCCAGGTACAATTTTTTGCACAGCAAAATAAACCCAAAAGTTCCATCCCATCACCAGGACACCAACTAAGGCAAGACCACTAGAGATGTGTAATGCCCCATGTGTCACTAATATATTTTTATAACTGGAGAGTGGTATATGAACACCCAGAAACCAACAAAAAGCTTGATTTGGGCTTTGGGAACTCCTCTTGGGTTAAGTGGATAAGCCTTTTCCTCACGTCACTGAACCAGTTAGCAGGCTACTCAAGGCATGAGTAGCTTTAACAAATGGGAAGTGGTAATGAGGTACTTGAGCACCAGATGACCAAATACTTGCTGATAGGGGCTAAACATTTTGGACCACATTGATTGACCTTTTGTCAAGTTACTAAGCCAGTTGTGCTGCTTGGCAATAGATTAGCAGAATTTTCATATACTCTGCTTTAAAAGTTGGAAATGCAATGGTTGGTTGCAAAATTTATTTTTTAACCAATAGCACAGCCTGAAAGTGTGAAGATATAACCAGTCAAAGATCTCCTTTAAATCAAAGTTCACCTAATCCCAACTATCATTAATGTTTTGTCAAAAACAGTTTGGGAATTATTTAAATGTCTATTTAGATATATAATATTACGGTGTCCTACTATGTCAGATATTTAAAGCCAAATCTGCCGAGGCCAAATTTAAAAAAAAAAAAAAACCAAAAGGCCAACGTGAAGACCTCACCATAGTTGAAGCCAATATGGCTAACTTTTTTTTTTTTGGTTTTAGAGTTTTTCACATACTTCTTCCTAATCCATCTCTTTCTCCCCTTCCCTCTTACTCTCACCCTCTCTTCTGTTCGGTTCTGTATAATGCTTAAAGAAAAATATCTCAACCTTGAACTGAGTAATATCACCAGAATTATTGCAAAGTGAATTTATCAATAACATGCTTATGAAAACACTTGTGCTGTGAATCAAAACCAGCAGATATCCTAAAAATTCAAGCTAACATAGCCAACTCTAGGCCTAAAAATTAATGCAGCCCTGGATCAGGACAAAAGGAGCTCAATTCAAGTTTACCAGCCTACTGGTTTCTAGTTCTTTATAATTATAACACTGATTTGTTTCACAAATGCTAGGGATTGTGATATACATAGTATTAAGCCTGTATTATTTAATCAACAAATACTAAAATAAAAAACCGAAGAAAAAAATTTGATATCACTCATCACTTACTTGGAGAAACAGATCTGTATGTGTTTTTCCATCATATAGAATCAGCTCAGTTCTTGCACCCACCTTCTTGAGTGCATCAGCAAACCGCTTACTGTAAACAATCACTTATCAATATCTGAAAGCGATAATCAACAACAACTAGCATTTTGATGAAAATATTTACTAGTTTAGCAAGAGAAAAATATAGAATTTAAGCTTTCATAGGTAAGAGTAAAATATAACATTTGGTGTTTTCACCAAAAATATAACACAGATACAGTAGAAAGGAAAGGAAACCTACAATGCCATTAAGATTATTTAATGTGATGATATTAAGAGTTCATCAGGTTTTATTTGTAGCATGAATGATGTAGATTATAAGAATATCATCAAAATTCTTCACTATTTTCCTTGAATGAAGTAGATAATATAAGAGATGCTCCAACAACAGGGAATCTTTAAGACTACATACTAACCTGGAATCTGATGGTATGGAATAATCAGCAGTTCCATGAAACAGAATAACAGGGGGCAAGAGAAGAATGGCATCTTTAATGCTTGGGTCCTGAACTTTCACTTCCGGAGAAAATTTCTTCAAAGATTGTTTACCTTCCATTATGCTGCAATGAAACTCAGTCTTACATGGAGACAAAACCTGCTCTTTGTTTTGTGGGAACGGGGGACCAAGAGGGGAAGAAAACTAGGTATCTATAACTAACTAAACAAGTTATAGGGCACAAACCTTAAAAAAATGGAACGATACAAGCCACGTCGATGAAAGTGATCAACTAAATCCAATAAGTTATATCTGTAAACATATATTGATAGGATTAATAGATGTACACTTGATCATGTATAAATTAATTGATCAATGAACATAACTCACAAGGAGAGGGTATTTATCAATAGCCATACTTTCTCCACCCCAACAAACATGCAACCACATTTTTGTTTCTTTTCAATAATTATTGTCTTCCTAAGAAAATGGGAGAGATAATGAAAATATACAGAAGAGCAAACATTAGTGATACTCCACCCATTTGCCTATCAAGTAATTTCCCATCAATTTAAGCATGTTATAGATATTGGTAAAACCAATCCTAGATCTTCACTTCGTAACTTAAGCTTTTGAGTTAACATGGTTCTTGACATGGTATCAAAACCTCTATGAGTAAATGGTTAGGTATTCAATCCTTGCTACCCGCTGTTTCATATTTCCTTAGTTAATATTAGGTTCTAGCACACAGTATGATAAGCCTATGCTTTGTTTACACTTGAAGTCCAAAGGGCCTTTATGTGAGGGGGCGTGTTAAAACTATTAGTAAAACCAATCTTGAATCTTCACTTAACATCTTCAGCTTTTGAGTTAAAATAAATTCTGACAAAGCATATACGTGAAAATTTCATTTGATGTAACACCTCTGTAATAAAGTCAGTGTATTTTGTGAAGTACAGTAGTACACTAAACATCCCATGTGTCTCCATGTTCATGCTCAGCATTAGCAACAATAAAGATCAATATATTTCATGAAGCCCACTGCCTTGAATACAGTTACTACCCGCAAGGCAGACCCATACTCAAGATCTATTGCAATATGTTTTAACGTGTAATCTGTGGTTTACTCAAATCAGACTTATTATGGTGACATTATCACTCAGCAAAGACTAACAGCCTGAAAATTATATAAGATATTGCATTGTTGAACATGCTATTTATGCAATGTTGAGCAAAAGTACCCTAGCATGGCAACAACATCCTCTGCTAAACTATGGCCATTCAAAAACCTAATATGGTGCATTAAGGTAGACAGCAGGCATGCTGTAACCATTAATTATAATCAGTAGAGTAGCTCCGAAGGCAATTAGAGGATCACTTCAGCTGTCTTAAGATGTGCTCTTCATATTCAACCATCAAAGTTACTGGCTTCCCCTCAGAGGAAGGATTTTTCTAATCTATTTTCACAATCTAATGCCTACGTCCACAGAGGAAAAGGAGTGATAAAACATTTGAGGTTCAGTTAAACAATCAGCAATGGTAAGCTGCTGGCCACAACCAAAAGGCAGCAACCCTCTTAAACTCCAATCTTAAAATATTGTCACAAACAAGCACTATCAATAATAAACAATGTGAGTTTATCAAAGAGATAATAAACAGCATGAGAGCTACTAATGAGGAACTCCATCTATAATTACTAGACAATCCAGGTATATGACCATCATGTTCTCATAAAGCAACAGAGTTTTACCCTCCAGATAAGCCAAAATAAGCTTTTATCTGGGAGACGCTCCAAGAAACACTATCTCCTTTTCCAGATTCTCTGATTGCTTGGTCCACTAAAGCACAAGCAGAAATATGAGCACCAGCAGATTGCCCCATTAGATAAATCCTATTACAAATTTATCAATTAAAAAAAAAATCAATCTTACAGTTGAATGTGATGTGATGTAGCGGAATAAGATATAATAACATGTCACCTATTAGGGTCACCTCCATAATCAGTTATATTGTTAACAATGCAAGAAATTCCTTGTGAAACATCTTTTACCATATCACTGATGGTTCCCTGAGGAAAATTTCTGCATTCACAGATTAATATAAAGTCTATTAAACACTAAATATAGCATAGACTTTGCAACTTAAATCTCATAACTACGTATGCTATTACCCTTTAAGCCACAGTGGTATCTAAGAAAAGCTCAATTACCTTAGAAACAACTTTATTATATTATAAGCTATGCCTAAATTGTTTAAGATATCAATTATGGATGTATTTCTCCTAAAAAAGATACGTTATACTTTTCACATTCAAATCACAAATCAACAAATAATTATGGTACAAATTGAAGATCTACACTATTCAACAAGAACAAAAGGTCTAATATCTTGCAAAATTTAAGATAGTCTCTTACATATTATTTTCAGCAAGTAAAATTGAGTTCATTAAAAAATAAACTGAGAAAAGAAAAATCATAGCATGAGGCAAACATCCCTGTAGTTATGAATTGCCTGGAGCCCTGGACTTAAATGTCCTAAAAATAGACTACAAAATATACCAACATTTTCTTCGGAATAAAACACACCAAGTCTGACTATAGGTAAATGAAGAGTCAATCTTACACTGCTTGAAAGTTGAAATAAGACCACTTACCTGTAATCAGTGCTTGCCACTATAATGTCTCTTTCTGCCAACTGCAGTCCCAAAAAGGAACCCCATGCTTTATACCTAAATCAAAATGAAAATGAAGAAAATTAACTTTTAAAAGCTAAACATACGTAACCCCATATTAAAAACAAACAAAAATGCTGCCACCTTATCATGCTTTACACTAATTATTTTTCTCATAAGAATGTGATGAAGAATTCAAGATTACAGCTACTTCAACAAAGTCCTACTAGCCGGTGTCTACTTTTAAAATCCAATTTCAAAACTACCTAGTATGCTCCCTGATTAAAGCAGCAATAAAAAATGACAAATTAAATTAGGTTGTCCCTTGCATACACAAGTTCCCTTTATATTTCCACACATGCCCATGCTCTATGCAATTATTCAGATATATCCAGTTCAAGCACAGACAACACTGCTTGCCACTTCAAAAGGTACATAACATTTCCAAGAGACAGGACCTGGCCATGGACCAGGTTTCCAGCTTTATTCTACATAGAAATTTGTCGGGTTTCAAGCTCAGGCACTTTAGAAGTTGACAAAAAGTCAGGTCTATAATCCAGCCCATTTCCAACCAAATAGGAAGTCCTTCCACTATGACTCTGATGGGCAATTTATCATAGAAACAACACTTAAAATTTGTTGTCCAAATTTGAAACTGCAACATATCACCGACCGGAGCAGAACTCCTCTCTAAAGTGGGCAGGAGTATGCTATTTCAATGACAGAAATGCTTAACACAAAAGAGGAATTACAAGACCTTAAATTCTGCACAAAAGTTAACACAGTGTGAAGTAAACCAACAAATGAATTGAACCAATATCATGTAGACATCTCAAATCACTCACCCAATAATCCATGCTCCACCAGTTACAAATATCAAAACTGGTTTAGGTTCATCAATATCAGCAGGTAAATACAGATCCATCCTGCAAAACCACAATTTGAAACCAGAATACTAGGCATTCAATAAATGACATGATTAACATCACAGGATATAAAGAAAAGTTTGTTCAAAAATTACTATATTTTTTACTTACCTATTTCTTGGCATACTTCCATAAATAACACTTCGTTTTACCCGCTTTGAGAAAAAATAATGATATCCAACTGCGGAGATAGTTAAAAAATAAGCGTTACATTCTACTCATGTAGTAATGTGGCTACTTACAAGTTACAACCATATATGAGACAGTTTTTAATCATACTGAATTTCCACCCCTTTCCTTGTAGGAGAGATCACAGCATATAGTATAGGAGAACTACATATCTGGATGGCCAACCGGAGAATCAATACAAAATATAGTAAAATTATCATTGGGCTTATCACTGACTATTTTAAGTGAACAGGAGTGAGAATAAAAAAGCAATCCATAAATCCAATGAAACTGAAGATACCACACAATTCACAAATTTAAGTAAAAAGAGAAGGGAAGTTTGGTGGATACATACCAAACCACATTTAGGTTTATACAAGGTTACTTACCACTCACATGAAAAAATAAGAAGCAATAACTTCTAAACAGTCAAAAAAGTGTCGAAGAAGCAAGGTTTAGAAATAAAGAAACCATCATTATGGTTTAAAGCTCATGTATTATTTGCAATTTACCAAACAAATGTCATGGAGAAATTTTTTGAAAGTATCATGATTGAATTTCATGATTTACAAGATGCCTTTGAGATAACACCGCTTGTTGGACTAGCAAATATACTAATCTAATTAGGGACTCACTTGAGGGCGTCTGTACACTAGATGCCAAACAAATAGCATAGAGAAACTTTGCACAAATAATGTGTTTAAATTGCGTGGTAGATTATTCCTTTATGACAACGCTATATATTAGACCAGAAATTGAACTCATCTGATTAAGGACTCCCCAAAGGACCTATATGCTTATGATACCAGCTTAACATCAGTTCCAGCTATTTATATTGCAGGCTTCACACAGAGATATCTTGTTAATTACCGCACAACATTTTAACCCAATCCTTGAATCAGATTACCCAACTAAAACCTTCTTCTTGGCTCCTTTCTAACAAATAAGAACAATCAATATCATGGTTAGGCATAAAAATATATACCTTGTCTGGTTATGGTCATGACTTAGAACTCGCATCATGACACGCTAGAAAACAGGAATTAATGACAATTCAAAATGACGGAAAAAAATAACATTTAGAAATTAATTAAAATTAAGCAAAGAATGAGCCCACAAAGACAGTTACGAAATAAGAACGGAAACGCTGTTCCAATATTAGGCATTAGGCAACATTGACTCATTTCAGCAGAAAATGCAAGAGGTTGCGTCACATAATTCTTCTCCTCTTTATATCTTTTGCCAATATGTGACATGGAATGTTGAAAAAGATCCTATGAAGCACAAATACTTCAATAAAGGAGCCACCTTCAACTTGGGTCTGACACTCATATTGGGCACAACTTACACAATGCAACACTTCAAATAGCAGCTGGACACATTAGATTTTGTGACCTGACCATATCCATGTCCAGGCTTCTTAGAACTTAAAGAGATGTGCACCAAAAATTATGAATTTATTCTTCACTTCTCAAAATTAAAATTTCTAAAAGGATACATTAACTATGAACAGTGAATTCATTGTTATTAATAGCGCGTAGGACACTTGTAGTGCCAGAGGCTCTAAAATGCTATAGCATGTAGCACATTGTGTTACACAAGCTACATGAAAATATAGTGCAAAATTAGTTCGAGTCTAAGCTTTATCCTAAGATATCTAAACCATTTCATCTTCATCAGATGCAACATCATCGTAATGATCGTCAAGCAATCCCTCAATTTCCTCTTCATCTTTTGAGGTTTCCCTTTGTTCTTCAACCATATCAAGAGCATGAGAAGAGGAAGATGCCAGTGCCACCTTTTTGTGCTCTTGATATGGTTAATAAGTACTAAATCATTACATATTGATTGTCCAAGAATCAAGTGAATCTCTAGCAGTAGCCTTTGCAAAATCACTTGAATTAGGGCTGTTGCCCTATTTATATGTAGTGTCTGTAGTGCGAGCTATAGCTACACAAAATAGCTCCTGTAGTGTGGCTATGGTGGGAGCTATATGAAAGTTGCAAGGCTACACGCATGACATAGCACCAGCCCCCAAAAGCCATAGCATGGAGCTACAAGCTATAGCACGAGCTATAATGCGCTATTAATAACTGAGCGAATTTGAATCCACTACATAAAGGAAGGAAATCTTGACAAAACCAATCAATCCGGTACAAGAAGGAAGATTATACAGCTTATCTACTGTGAGCAATGAACACAGTTCCACTCTATTCTAACTTTTATTTCATTGTTACGTGTAAAGGTAACAAGAGAAAAAGAAGGGAAAAAAAAAACACAAAAACATCAACATTGACAATTTTAGAAGTACAAAACGAGAGCTGCACAAATAATACATACCTTGTAGAAAACCCGGCATAAGTAGCATGGCATAACATCCAAGGGCAAGTAATTGCGTAATCCAGCGGTAACCTATCCTATATAAAGTATCAATAGTATGACCACAAGTTACAAACATGAGTGAAATCAATGTCACAGAAATTTGGCTATAGAGGAGCTTATGACAAATAGAATGTCAAAATAAATTTCAACTCCAATAAAGTGCAAAATGCAGTCTGGGAAGTAATGTGAAACACAGAAAATCATTGTAGACTGACTAAAAAAACAAAAACATTGTTGGAAAATCAACGGTCTAAAACTTAAAAAATTACAGCCACCGGGATAATAATTCATAAACTCTTTTTTTTTTTTGGCAACGATTCATAAACTCATTAAACCTTAATTTTTCTAATCAACCTACTCGAATTACACCTTACTGAGTTGCAACTATCTTGCATTTTACTAACTCTGACTTGATCAAAATCTATCTTTGAAGGAGAATTTTGATCCAACTCCCAAAAGCAATTGTTGATATGAGCAAATCACGTGGGTCTGATCAGGTAACTCTTAAATTCACTTTTATGCACAAAAGGAAAAAAAAAAAAAAGCTCAGATTTCCTTCTGCTGGGTTCAACTCAAAGTACAAGCTGAAGGCCCCATATCATATTACATAATTATCTATGCTTCATGTACGAAAAATTCCCATGTTCCTAAACCTAATTTCTCATATCTAATAACCATCCGTTTACTGCTTTTGCCTCCACCATTTCCTTCATTATACAGCAAGCCGACCTGTCACCAACACCATTTCCCATCTCGACTGCCATTACCAACGTCACCCCTTCCACTACCAATACCAAAACACCCCCATTACGGACGGTTTCAACTGTCGCTGCTGCAATTTTTTTTTTGGACCAAGGCTGCCGCAATTTAAATTTGCCTAAATAACTATCTTTTTCTTCTTTTCTAATTACATGTTCAATCACTGGTTCATTTAATCTCCAGCTCAATCCAATACTAGCTATCATCAATCAAATACTACTACCAAATCCTGAACACAACCAAAACATAGATAATTCACAATTTCAAACACACAGATTCTACTTCCAGCGAATAATCAATAAAATCAAGTACCCCAAATATCGAAGAAGCGTGATAGCAAGCCGAGTAATCAAATACGTCTCGGCAGCTATGTGACCAATATTTTCTTTATACGACCGTTGCCGAACAGGCCGATGCCGAGGCCGCGGGCCATTCTTCCCGGCGACTTCCCCATGCTTCTCACAGAAACTGTCCCGGCCAATTTCTCGACTCAGCTCTCCCGAATTGACATCGACCATAGCTTTCCCACCACCAACCGTCGAAACCACTCGACGGCGGTCGGTAAAGGTTGCCGCCGATGGGGCCATCACCGGAGCCGGCAGCTAAATGGAAGAAATATGGATTGGGATCTGAAAGATGATAAGACAACCTCGGTTTGGGTGCCTCAATGGGATTTGGAAATCTGGGAGGGAATATATGGCATAGCTTATTGATTGCTTCGAGGTTTCAAAATTCAATAATATATTGACATCAGGAAGAAAGAGAGAGATAATCAGCTTCGAAAAGTTCAGAAAAACTGATAAGACGTTCTATTAGATGGTTGTTTGAGTCCAGGACGGCACCGGCGAGGACAACGAGAAGTTGCCATTTGCCATGGTAGTTACTGTTAGACTCGATTCCTCGTGAAGTGTAACGAACCTGCGTAATAACACGAATTTATTTTCGATTTTTTTTAATATTATTACGACTTTGTCTTTGTCAAATTTCTTTCCTCAACGGTTTCATAGGCGGGTTCTTCTGGATGTGTCTGATGGGATATGAAAGTATATAAAGTAATTTAAAAATTGTGTAAAATGTTAAAATGTTAAAATTTAAGATATGAAATTTCTTTTTTTGTGATGCCTTCATTTAAAACCAAAATATATTTTATTAATAAATTTATTTGGACTAAAATATCCTTAAATATATTAAATAATTTTTTACATTTAATCAAATTTAAAATTATTTAATAAAAAATTAATTAATCACTAAAAGACAATATTTAATTTCAATAATAATATATGTATTTTATATATATATATATAATATTTTAGTTTAGTTGTAAATATGAAGATTTAGATTCTCAATTATTTCAATTGAAGTGAAGAGAAAGATGTAAAGTCAGTATTGGTCTTATGAATTTTTTTGACACCTTAAATATATTAAATAATTTTTACATTTAATCAAATTTCTTATTTAATAAAAAATTAATTAATCACCAAAAGAATTTTATTTTAATAATATATGTAAATATATTTTAAGAAAATCTAATCTGGTAAGTGTGTTGTAATTTTCAAAAATAGCAGTGCAAATTTTTATAATAAAAAAGATAGCAGTGTAATTAAGTGCTTTCTTTGGAAAAGTGAGGATGCTTTATCTTAAAATTTAAAAAAGTAGTTAAAAAAAGACTTAAATGCTTCTTTTCCATAAAAGTAAAGTTTTCTTGTGAAAACAAAATTAGTCAGGTACATAGCAAGAGAATAAAGTGAATGGTTCTTTTTAATAAAAAGAGATAGGAGTAAAGATTACTTTATATAAAGTATATAAAGTAATTTACAAATTGTGTAAAATGTTAGAACTTAACATAAATTACTTTTATTTATTTATCTTTTTTGTTATGCCTTCCTTTTAAAATCAAAATATATCCTACTATTAAATTTATTTGAGCTAGGATATCCTTAAGTGAATAAGCTATTTTTTTATATTTAATAAAATTTAAAATCATTCAATAAAAATTTAATTAATTATTATAAATAAATAAAATATTTATGAAATATTGTTTAAAAAAGAATATTAATATATTTAGTTTCAACAGTAATATATGTATTATATATACATATATATATATATATATATATATATTAGTTGTATATATGTTGTAATTTTAAGAAAAGAAGTGTAAATTTTTATAATGGAAGTGATGACTTTGTAATTAAGTCCTTTCTTTGGAGAAACAAGGATAATTTATCTTAAAATTTTAAAAGTAGTTAAAAGGCTTAAATGCATTTTTACCAGAAAAGTGAAGTATTCTTGTAAAACAAGATTGTAAAAGTAGTCATATATAAATAGCAAGAGAATAAAGTGTATGGTTTTATTTTATTAAAAGAAAAAAAAAAGAAGTAAAGTAAAAATTCAAACCAAAACAAAATTAAATTTTGTTAAAAAGAAGTATGACAATTATATTAATATAATGTGAGTTATTAGTTCATAATTAAAGCATATGGTTAATAAAAAGGAAGAGATAGTTTTCATATATCTATAGGTAATTAAATTACTTTTAATTTTTAAAATTTTGAATAGGGATTTTCTTACTAACAAAACTTTATCATATTTATTTTTTAAAATACACCTACAATTTAAAGGATCATTTTCTCATGACTCATTGCCTCCCACGTGCTTTTCACATGAGATTGATTGTTGATTTTTTTATGAGAATCTTTGTTGTCTCTTATGATACATTATTTCACATTAATTAATAGAGTTACTTTTTCTCCCCTTTTTTCTATTCAATGAATCCGGCTCAAGATGACACCTTCACCGGTTTCACTTTTATTAAAAAAATGAAAAAAAATAAATAAAAGAAGCTATTAGGAGAAACAGTAAAAGCAATTAAAATATTCATCTAAATTAAAAATTAATAACAAGTCGAATTCATTTGAAAATGGGCTAATTTTTTATAAATATATAAGTTGTAAAATCAGATCCTACCAAACCCAACTTAGAAAAAAAATAATAAAGACAAACTCCAGCCCTGCCTACTCGGCCAATTTCAAATGATAAGATTCATATATTGTTTACTTTATGATCAGTGCAAGGATGACTCTGCATTATAGGTTTCCAACATTTTATATTTGGATTCTTCTAGTGGTGTGGGATTTGCTTCTTCAAAATAAATTTGATTACACATAAAAGGGTAGTTTAGTATATAAAATGGAATAAAAATGAAATAAAAAATAATTTTAAAAATAAAAAACATCTTTCATATCTCTACTTCAATATTCAATGCTTCCCAAATTTTGATCAAGAACCATAATCTAAAGTTCCTTGCTAACCCATTCTTCGTTGCAGGGAGTCACATGCTGGAGTTGTGGACCTACTCTGGCTTATGACGTAGTGAAAGGTACCAATTTTTGTCATAAATTACATGTGTAAGAATCACAACTAAGATGATTTTTTTTTTTTTAATCGTCCACAGGAATTGAGCTTCACAGTTCTGTCCTCAAGCCTTTTCTTTTTTTTTTTTGGGAACAAAACCATGCAACGCCAAGGCCTTTTGTCAAAAATTGAGAACAATAGAGAGTAAAGATACCTATGCATTCCCTGTTGCATGAAATATGTCAATCAAAGATCAATGATAGAGAGCCCTGAAAAACCTATATCAAACAATCGGAGACCGGATAATTAATATCAACATAAATTATGCTTAAATTAGTGATGTATAATTAATATATTTATAATCAATATATGTGTGTGTGTGTGTGTGTGTGTGTGTATAATTAGTAATATATAATTAATATATTAAAAAATACAACTATAAATCATGAAAAAATTTTATTTTTAATTAAAAAATGAATATAATTTAGGTCAAGCCAAGCTTGTTTATATATGGAACCTTTTTAAACAAATTCTTGTTTTATGGAGTTTTTTTTTTGTCACTCTAAACACATATCTCATTTGTTGGGAGTTGGTTAACTTTTTGACCTATGATCAAATATAATTTTAAGCTATTAATTCTTAATTGTCTAAATGTAATACTTTTTTATTATTTAATATAAAAATACACTTTTAATCACTTAACCTTATTTCATGTTTCACTTTCATCTTTTTAACTTCATTTTTCTCTTATTTGGTCCCTTAACTTATTATATCAAATTTTATTTTGTCTTTTAGTTTTATTTTATTCTAATATATTCTTTTAATTTTTCCTCAAGTTTTACTTTTATCTTTTAATTTTATTTTGTTTTAATTTGACTTCTTAACTTACAAAATCTACTCAAATGTTTCCTTACCTCTACTACCAACAAGATGTTTAACATATTAGTCCCATGTGGCTCTTTAATGACTTAACTCTAATAACTTCTAATCAACTTGGATCTTATTTGTTATAATATCATTCCGTGTGTTATTGTTGTAGTCTAATTAATCCCTTCATTTTCTTTCAATTTCTATGAGTATTGTCCCCAAGGAAATTAGGGTCACCACCCATGTCTATAGATAATATGCATGCATTATTTTAGATTTACAGTGCATAGTGTTTTTATGGTGATATGGAAGGGCATTATAAGAGATATATCCAAGTTGGTAAGAGGTTGCTAGAATATAACTACATGGGACTTTTTTATCTAGCATCATGAAAATGTTAGAAGGAAGGAAATTTTTGAGTAGTTTTTACAAGAGACTTGGAACAAAACAAAGTTAAGAGACAAAAGTGAAATTTGAGGTAAAATTAATGAATTAAATTGATACAAAGTAAAATTAAAGGATGAAAGTGAAAATTAAAATAAAATTAAGTATCAAATTAGAATAACATGAAGTTAAAGAACAAAAAATGACCATGAAAATAAGTTAAGAGATCAAATTAGCCAAATTGTTAATCTTTTGTGGAAATACCATACCCTTGATTGGAAGAGTTTAAGTGTTGCACCTACAAGAGCCAAGAACTTTAATGGTTGTAGCTCTTAAAATGTGTTGGCAGTGGATTGTCATGGCTACAAAACTCCCACAAATGATCCAACCAAAATATCCATTGAAACTAAGAGTACACATCAGTTGGACTAAGTCAAGTTTTGGCTTACCCTAATGCTTAACTTGACTAACACAAAGTTAATTTTTTTAGGCCTGGCCTAATTTAATTTAGTATCAAGTAGAGCAAAGTCAAGTTGGTTGAATCTGCCTATGCCAGTTCTTTTATTAAATTCTTTTTTCATATGTTAAAAAAGTTTTTGTATAAATCTATTTAAAATTATATTTTGTCTCTAAAAATATTAAATTTTCATATAAAGTAAATATAAAAGTTTTTTAAATATATAGGATAGAATCAATTTAAGCCAAACTAGTCAACATAATTAATTTGGTGCTCAATTTGGCTCCACTCAACCATTTTTTGAAGCTTATTCTAACCCAATCCAAAATGATCAGGCTAATCAAGCCTAGTGCACCTGGTAACTAAAACAAACATAATCAACAAATTTAGTGTAATATTTTGTAAACATGGAAATTTCAAAATCCCCCCCCCCCCTTTCTTTTTTTTGGAGAGGTTTGATGGATGTTTACGTGATCATCCCAGGTTTAGATTTTTAAAGATAAATTGAAAGAGATGAAGAAGGGTATGAATATTACAGGAACATGTGGCATTTCAAATAGGTAATTAGCTGTCAACCATCTCCGGTCTATTTTCTGCCATTTTCGGGAAGATAGACGTTACTATCTGGAAGGATCACACAGCAAAAGATAAGAGAACAGGCAGAGTGGAGTACAGAGAGGTACTGATCGAGAATGGAGAGGAAACTGTGAGGGCAATGAAGGGGAGGTATACAAAAATCAAATAATATAAGAGTATTTTTAATAATTTTACAGAATTAAAATTTTTAAATTTAAACAACTAAGAACTTATTGTAATGAGACTAATAATTAAAAGATCCATTGTGTGTGTGTGTGTGTTTAATTATAGAAATATTACAATTGTAGAAAAAAAATTATGATATATAAGTGTAGGTTTTTTTAAAATAATAAAATCAATTATGGTGAAAAAGTCATCCAGTAGTTATGGTGAACACAAAAATTCTTAGAAAAATTTACAATATTATTTAAATTTACATTTTTTTATTAATTTGTAAATTTTCATTTTTTTCCTAATCTATCCTACTTTTATTATTAAAAATAGTATTAATATATATTTTATGAGATAATATATTCCAATAAATTCAGACAGAAGTCAAGGACAGCGGGATTGCATGATTCACCATAGACAAGACATATATTAATAATCCAAATATAGGATGACCCACAAATTAATTACTTGGCTATCAATTTAAGTCCAAGAACAAGGAATTATATGCAGTCGGAATGTTAACGAGGTTGACTAATTTAAACGACAGATGCTCCAAGAGCCACGATGCTATCTTTGTTGTCATACGTTATTAATATAATATCCACTAACGATCTAGCTTAGCATGGATTCGTCTTAATCATTAATCATACAAAACATAGGTGCATCGAATTTGACTTTGTTTCTGAAAAGAAAAATTATTTTAATCCTTAAAAGAATAGTTGTTAAACTCCCAAGTTAATTCATCCATATTTATAGAGTCTATGTTTTTATTTAAAGAAAATATGTCAAATTGTTTAAAAATTTAGAATCAAAGTTAACTCATCTAGAATCTAATAATTAGATAAGTTGGAGTTGAGTTAGGCAAGTTTAAAAATGTTGTTTTTTTAGCTTATAAATTGTGTCAACTTACCTTAAACAAAAAACTTTCAAAAGGTCCATACAAAAAATCAAGTTCATAATAATTCTTCTTAACCTTTTAAAGTGTTAGGACAAAAAAGACAAAAAAAAAAAAAGGTGTTAAACATTACATTTAGAGTTGGGTTAACCTGCTTTTGATGATCCTATCTTTTGTACTTCTTATCTGTACCACTATCTCCTCCAATGAGATTTGATCATGTTAAATGATTACTTATAAATGAATTTTATTAAAATTTTTATATTAAGTATTATGTAATATGTATGAATTTCTTTTGAATTAGTATGATTTGATATTTGAATAAGTTTCTTTTTTTATATTGTATTTTTAATTATTATGTATAATTTCATTATAAATTTTAATATAGCTATTTATTAACAGAAATAAATTTTTATAGATGAAAAAACTTGCAATCCTATCCATTATTCTAAATCATACAATGCATTATTATTGGATTAGGCTTCCTTATTTATGTTTAGTTATAGCTTAAGCACTAATACTTTTTAAGTTTTTTTAAAATAAAAATAGGATTTTGAATTATTTATAAAAACCTAAAAGATTAAATTTATAACTTATTTGTTATCATTTGTTATCATTGATTTTTATTTATTTATTTAATGTAAACAAATTATTTTTATTTGTTATCAAACTTATAAAATTAACCTTTCAAGTTTTTATAGAAAAACGAATTCTTATTCTTATTCTCGAAAAACTTGAAAGGCATTGATATTTGGGTAAGGATTAAAGATAAACAATGAGACTTAACTCGGTAATAAGATGTTATACTATTTAAAATAATAGATGAAATTATATATTTTTTCTTTCACAATCAAAAAGAAAGAATATTTTATTGAATGAAGTTGATATATTATTCTAAATAACCACTCTTCCAATACTTTCCCCTCCTTACAGTTTTACCGAACGTGAGGTTGCAAATCTTGTACATAAGTATATGTTTAATTAAAAGATGTAAAAAGGATAAAATATAAAAAGTAAATAAATAAAATATCAAATGAGGTTCATATTTTTATTTTTTTTAAAAAAATAATTTGATAATTAAACTAATAATTTAATAAATAAAATAATTATTATAAAATATAATAAATATTATATAAATTATATTAAATAGTGTCAAAAAGTGCCTGCTCGGGGGTCTGGAACCCTCTTGAATTAAAGTACGTCATTATCATAAATCAGGATAGTCCCCGCGTGGGGAATCCTATGGTGTCCATTTTTAAAGTGAGAAACTAGAGCTTTCTTGACCAGTATTCTTTAGGTCAGTCCTGTTTGGTATGATGTATAGGATAAGGCCTGATAGTATAAGACCTGATAGGATAAGGCCTGATAGGATAAAGCCTGATAAAATTTTAAGACTATGCAGTGTTTGGTATGATACTATATAAGATAATATTATCATTTATTTGATGATGCACTATATAACACTAGATAGGATAAAAATTAACTCTTTTAACAAAAATAACCTTTGCTTAAAAAATATACTATATCTTTCTATGTTATATTACTTTTTTTAAAAAAAGTATGGGTGAATAGGGTTGCATATAATGTATGATAACCTAATGACTTAAGTGATCTGATCTCGTCTGTTTACATTAGGTTAAATAGTTAAAATATAATTTTATAAGGACTCATATGAAATTTTTATTTTTTTAGAGTCAATTTATAATTTTTTACCAAATATTAAAAAAAAAAGTGGCTTAACTAGTTTAAGAGACTAATCTAATCCAGTCTCATACTAAACCAATTAGACTAACCTAGTGACTTGAGTGACCTGATCTCGTCTAGTTACATCAAGCTAAATAGTTAAAATATAATTTTATAAAGACTTATATGAAATTTTTATTTTTTTAGGGACAAAATATAATTTTATAAGGACTTATATAAATTTTTTTTATTTTTTAAGAGTCAATTTATAATTTTTACCAAATATTAAAAAAAAAGTGACTTAACTAGTTTAAAAAATCAATTTAACCTAATCTCATACTAAACTAATTAGACTAAATTTAATTTTAAATTAGTTTTTGCAGAGCTTATCCCAATTCTATTAATTTTTTTAAAAAAATTATTTTATAGAGACTTATATAAAAAAATTTTAATAATAAAATACAATTTTATAGAGGCTTATATAAAAATTTTATTTTTTAGGGTCATTTTATAATTTTTATCAAAAATTATTTTATAAGAACTTATATAAAAATTTTATTTTTTTAAGGTTACTTTATAATTTTATAATTTTTATCAAAAATTTAAAAAATGACCCAACTAACCCGCTCTCAACTAGTATTAATTAAAACTGATCCAATCTAGCCAAGGAATATTCCATAGGTGAGGGATTAAAAATGAAAAGTATTGATAAGTATTTATATATTAAAATCTAATCAGGCCTAATCCCACCCCCCAAGGCATGATTAGATTATACGTCATTTTGATGTATAAGAAAGCTATGATGTATAAGTTTATACAATACATTACATGCACCAAACAAGTTATAAGTTCATAATGTATTGTATTAGCTTATACTATCATGTCTTATACGGTGTACCAAACATACCCTAAATATATGGCCAACGAATTTTTGCAGATATATGGATATTTAATAATTAAGATTTGTTCTCTCTCAATCTCTCTCATTTTTAAAGTGACAAACGGAAATAGAACCTCTCCCTTACACCTTTTCTACAATTTTTTTTTTAATGAAATTTAGATCATCTAATTTTTAATTTGAATAGCTTAGATTTATATTTGATTTTCTAAAATTAAACATTATTTTTATTTAAAGTCACAGTTAAAAAAATATTTTTATTTAACATTCTACTCTATTTCATTTGAACTGTCTAAATTTGGCCATGGGAGGAATAACGGAGAAAACAATGGAGGCGATTCATATCCATAAGAAACTAGAGCTTTCTTGACCAGTATTATTTAGGTAAGTAAATATATGGCCAACAAATTTTTACAGATATATGGATATTTAATAAATAAGATTTGTTCTCTCTCTATCTCTGTGTGTGTGCGTGTGTGTGTGTATATATATAGATATATATATTTCTTTATGTATGTACAAAATAAATTATAACAACTAGGTGCATCTGCAATGGGGGTATCTCAAAATTTATTTGGCTAGACCACGAAGCAATTTTTGTGATTTTGGCAAATTTTGAATAATCTGGATGACGGTTTTTTTAATTGTTTGAGATTTGAAGAATTACTTTAAAATTTAGAAATATTAATATTTTAAAATTACATAGGAATCTCAAAATATAATTGAATAAAGGTTTGTTTGGTTAGATAAATGTTAGGATTGTAAAGAAGAAAAAAATATACAAATAACAAATAACACTTGTATTTTTATTTTTTTAAAATAATAAAAATAAATAATTTTAAACAATAATTTAAAAATAAAATAAATATTACAAAGCAACTACATCACAAATGACATTATAATGAATGAATTAGATGACTTTTAAGAGTGTGAACTCTTCGTATACCTGCCCCTAAATTAATTGCGTCATTTCTCTTTTTGAAATAAAACTAGAATTTAAATTCTAATCAAACGAATTAAGAAGACTTATAGTTAAAAATCGATTTCTAATATGAAAAACTAGAGCTTTCTTGACCAACATTATCTAGGTAAGTGAATATATGGCCAGAGAACGACTCAATTTTTGTGATTTGGCAAATTCTGAATCATCTGCTGACGTTCTAATATATCTCTAAGCAAGCTCAAGGTTTTTACTGTTTCATCCTCTTCAGATCCGAATAATTATTTTTAAGATTTATAAAAAAAATAATTTTATAACTATACATAAATTTTAAAATATAGTTGAATATTCAAACTCCAAAGAGCTGAACTTTTCATATACTTGCCCATAAATCATCGCGTCATTTCTTCTTCTTTGGAATAAAACTAGAATTTAAATTCTAATTAAACGAATTAAGTAGACTTGATAGTTGATTTTTTTTAATATTGACCAGAGATTTAAACTTGAAATTCTTTTATAAAGAGTTTGAGTTTTTAATCGTTGAATCATTTTGTGATTTATATTAAAATATTTTATTATAAATCTCAAAATGTAGGAATGATGTATATATGGTGGGAGAGAGTGAATGCTGCAGAGGGCCAATGTGACTCACGTGCCTCTCACACGATGTATACTTGACACGAGTGTGACGAAAAAGACTTCGATCTTAGCATTACGTGTCAGTGTCGTTGGCTACAAACAAACAAGCAGCGATATAATGAATTATAAGCATGGATGTGAAAACCGGACCGGACCGGCCGGTTCGACCGGTTCGACCGGGAATCGGCCCCTGGTTCGGTCCGGTTGGCTTAGGAAAACCGGCCGGCTACAGAACCGGTCAAGAACCGGTCAAACCGGTCAAGAACCGGTTAAAACCGACCAAAACCGATCAAAACCGTACCGGTTAAAACCGGTTTGAACCGGTCTGAACATATTTTTTTTTTTTAATTTTTTCTTATATAACAAAATAATTTATCCCAAATAATTTTAACAAATTAAAAATAAAAGGCAATAAAAAAAGAAGAGAGAGTTAAAATATATATATATATATATATATTTAAAAAATAAAGAATATAAAAGAAATAAACTATAAATATTTTATTATTTTTTATACTTAGTCTCTATTATGTTTATATTCAATTTTTAATAACATTTTTTTTTAAAATATATTTAGCTAAAATTGCTATTTAGTTTTTGTTTTTAAATTTTTTTAATAATAAGTAGAATTTTAATATAATTTAAAAACTCTAAATAATTTTTGTAATATCTTAAGAAATATTAAATTAATAATTAAATAATTAAAATTTATTTTTATATTAAAATTTTAATATATAAAATTTTAAAAAATATAATTAATTATCACCGGTTCGACCACGGTTCGACCAATGAACCGTGAACCAGTGCTTTCACCGGTTCAATGACCGGTCCGGTTTTTAAAACATTGATTATAAGTAAGGATCGATACTTCAACCATTGAAAATTATAGAGACTTGTCTTCTTTTAAAAAAAATGTTGGGACTAATTTAAAAATTTAGGTAAACTATAAGGATTAACAAATTATTTTTTTTTCAAATTTTAAAAAAGAATTAAGGGCTGAAATTAGAGTTCTAGAAAATTTAAACATCGTTATATCATTCCTCTTAAACTTAGATCTGCTATTAACTTTTCATTTTTTTGGGTCATATTAATAGAAATCAATGTAAAGCATAAAATTTTAAAATTGCGGTGTTTTATCAATCAGCAGAGACTAGAAGTTTCAAAATGTGCTGCAATGCCACAATTTCTGAGAGAAATATCTGATGCATTATTGTTGCTATAAGTGGCATAGCATATATTTGTCAAGAGGAAAACCTGTTTCATCACCAAATCTTCAAAAAGAAAATGAAGACAAGTAGGGACCAAAGGGGATGGATTGTGCCACAGGGTCAATAATCAAATTTCATTTAGCCTCTGCTTTTTGTTGAAAAACAAAAAATTTTGAATTTTTATAAAAATAATTCTATAACAAATATTCGTTATTGTTTCCCTCTTTTAATATATATATATGTGTGTGTGTAGATTGCGTTCGGTTTCTCTGCTCCTGTAAAACAGGAGCAGAGGGTGCTCTTGTTTTACAGGAGCATCTGGACCGTCTAGATTTTATTTTTATTTTTTAAAATTTTTTTAATTTTTAAAAAATAAAAAATAAAATAAAAAAATTTATAACTATAAAATTAAAAAAAGTTAATATTTGATATTTAAAAAAATTTAAAAAAAAAATAAAATTTGGACCGTCCAGATTTTATTCTGAATGGTCTAGATGCTCTTATTTTACAGGAGCAGGGTGCTCCTGTTTTACAGGAGCAGAGAAATCGAACGCGTGTAGATTACATGAAAGGAGAAAAAATAGGTGACAAATGATAGAAAATAATGGTGAGAGAGTAGTGGGTGATGTGATGTGAATAATGGTGACGTGTTATATGCTAATGATAACCTCATATTGGTCATAGTAAATTTGATCACGAGACGTGAGTTAGCCGTTTAAAAGAAATTTCTATTTCAAATTTTAAAATGCGGACTTAGACTCGCCAGACCCAAATTCAAATTTTGTTTTTGGGGGCATAACCGTGAGACTCTGTCTATTTTCAATTTTCATATTTAAATATAATAGAGAAGTCAATGCAGAATCATAATCCATATTGGTTCGAAGATTCTTATTTGGGGCAAAATAAAAGTATTTGAGTCTAAATTAGGCTTGGGCTTAGCCCCATTTAATTTGGGATCAATGGCAGCCCACGAGTAACAATGGCGATAAAAAATTAAAGCATCCAGTTGTCAAAAAAAAAATAATAATAACTTTTTTATTTTTTTAAAAAATTCCTTCGAAAAAATGAAGAACATTTTGGATCCTTGAAACTTTTTTTCAGAGAAAAATTTACCTACAAATTAAATAGCGCATGAATAATTAAAACTAACTATAGTTTGATAATTAACACGAACTTGTAAAAACTCAATCTTCTTTTGTCATCCATAATAACACGAACTATACCTCTCGAGATTCTACCGTGAACATTGAAAAGGAAAGTACAAATTAACTAAATAATTTTTGTTTAATTATAATATTAACAATTAAAATTTTATATAATTTTATAGTAATTATATAAGTTAATTAGACTTTTAATTCTTCTAATTTTAATGAAAATTGTCCCATTTTACTAAAAGAAGCATAATATTAATTAATATCTTGAGCTGGGTCTCTCCTAATCCACCAAGTCAATACCTTCCTCAGCATTCCCAATCAAAAATACAGATAAATTATGTGATTCAAATTACGACTGGGACAAATCCAAGTAGGAACAACAGGAATCATAAAATATTTCAAATAACAATATTATGAAGCAAGGAAAAAAAAAACCCCCACATAGATGGTAACTACAAAACCATGCATATCAGACTCAATGCATAATATATGATATTAATCCAATCTCGGTTAACTCAAAATTACAAGGGGAAAAAATTTCTCACATCTTCCCCTTCGCTCAATTGCCTCCATAATAACTTCAACGCATCATCATAAGATCTCAGTTGACACATATGACACCTTCAAGTCTCTTGTGTCCTCCCACCCCAGATAAATGTCTTCCACAAATCACTTTCATTGTATTTACATTTCTTCCACCTCTGCATATATCACATCCGGAGAAACATATCTTCCCAGCGGAAAAACAACACTAGGATATTTAACGCAATTGGGGAAATAAAGCGACACAGTAATATAAAAAACATTAATATGATAAATGCAATTTGTTTAACTGTACCAATCAAGAAAGAGGACAGAAAAAGTAAGCACAAAGAGAAACAACAAAAGAAATGTCCTGCTGCTGCTATTCCGCTGAATGGCTTGGGATAGTTCTTTGTTGCCAAGTTCCACGTTCTTGGTAGCTTCAACAGCCTGTCAAGAAGCGGCGGAAGAACTATTAATACATCTCATACAACTTAGAAATAATTGTAGAGAAGAACCAATATGCCAGCAGTTACTGAACTACAACTGACTAAAATAAAACTAGTGAAATTTACCATGCGGCCTTGTCATTCATGTACCAAACCGTTTTCCAGCAGTCGTTAACATGAAGGACAGAGATTTAAACTGCCTACCATGCCACTGTAAAGACTCTGATGGTTCCAAAATTGTATGTTTAAACATTTGAGCTTGAAAATGAATTTAGGTTTTAGGACAGTATTAGTAGGTGCTAGTTTGAAGATTAGAAGGTAAAAGAATGCCTGAGTTAAAATTATGTACTACGGGAATTTCCAAGTCATTGCAAAATTTGGGACCTTTATGCATACCAGTCCGAGGACCAAGGTTTTATTGAATAAATGAGAATAGGAACAAGGGGCTTCATATACAACCAGATTTTGGAGTGCTATTTGATGGCTCTGAACATTAACACATGGAAAGTAGCTCAAAGCGCCTCACACTAGTAAATAATAGAAGAAATAAAGATAAAAAATAGACCTGCTAAAAGACCTTCATAGACACCTTCTCATACTCAACTACCTCCATTCTATGAATTTGCTTGAGTACGAAGAAGTAAAAGATTAATGTTTCCCTACTTGATAAGTAATATCTTTAAAAGTTTTGATTACTGTTTTCATTAAGACTAGGATTATTAATTAATCAAACTTCTAAATACATAAATCAGGCATCCAACAAACGACACCAGGTAGGACTCCCTACAGAAACTTGATAATGGACTTATCCTAAAATTTTCAGAGAATAAAGACCGGCAATTTTTACATTTCTGCCTTGCACATAAAACCCCTCAAGTTTCCAAAACTAAGAAAAGAAAACTGAGCCTCTTCCCCATCTTTCGCTATAGGTATATGACATGGCATACTTTTAACATTATAAATTTAAGATTAAACATGCAGCTTCTTTATTTTATTCACCTATGCACTTTTTGATAATTGAAGAGATGATAACTCCACTTATCATGCATAAAATCTGCCAAAAAACTAAACCTTGAGTACATGAATCTTAATGTTCCTTTTGAGGACTGTAAAATCTATTTGTAGCACAAACTTCTTTACAGGATGCCCTTACGGTGATTATCTTCTCTTTCTCTATTGTGGGGAGGGGGTTTTTCCACCGAATAGGACCTATGTCTTAACGCAACTTAGCATTCCTCTGATTCTAAACTCCCAAATGTAGTGAAGTCCATCAAGACTCAATCCAAGTACCAGCTGAAATATCAAAACCTCCCAAATATATACAACACACAAAGTTGAACAATTAACAGATTCAAGCCTCAGTCTTTCCACCATTCACAAGAGCAATAAGGTTCTTGGACTGTTTCAATTATCAAATATAAATGCCTCAGCTTACGAAAGCTACAAATTTTTACTTGACAGAGGAAAGAAAAGAATAGCTAGAAATTTCAAGCTAGAGATATATATGAAATAGGAACCGGAGGCAACAGTGGTTGACAATGGTCCATGAGTCTGGATAAACATAAACGGACAGACCTAAACAACAAAATAATAAAGGAAAAAAAAAGGGTGATCATCGTGACATCTAACCTGCTCATATAGGAGCTCAATTTGCTGAGCTTGCTGCAAAACATGCGTCGACAATAGGTGATTTAGGGCAGACATTTCCACCATCTTTGTTTCAGTTTCTTGAACTGCATCCAGAAGACTAGTCAATTCCAGCTGCAAGAAAAGAAACAAAGCAAAGGGCTACTTATGAGAATCTCAAAGCCTTCCATCAAACAAACACAAAACTAATAACAGATGAAGTCCACCACAAACTCATAAGAAAGACAATCTTGATAACCTGAAGGGCACGTGTTTCATCATCCAAGAGTTGTTGTTGTTGGACTCTTAGAGGCTCACTTCGTAACTCATCAGGTTCTTTGAGCTCCATTTTGCCCGAGTGTGAGGTTTCTGCAGAATCTTTTCTGGTCATACGGTTAAGTTTTCTTCGTGGTATAGCTCTATTAATAGCATCCTGGAAGCGTACAGCTCTAAGCTGATCAAACTGAGCAGTTACTGAATGGAGTCTCTCACTCAAAATTAGAACCTATAGTTTAAGAAAGTAGCAAAGTAACAATGAGTACAGCAAAAAAATTGAATAAATATTTCAGTTCATCCAACATTTTAGCATTCAAAAATTCAACAGAATACTCAAACTTTGATTGGTGCAGAAAATGAGGTGCTAGAAATACAGAACAAGATATCAGATTGTACAGTTTTGAATCCACACAAACTGTCTGTTCCCAATAAAAATCCAGAAACCGTTTAACCAACTTGCACAAATGGCTAGGTCCTAGGAGCTCTTTTCCTTCTTTAGGGTGCTAAAAAATTGACTGTATGCCCAATGTAGTCAACTAATAATTGAATAAATTAGGCAAACATATAGAAAAGTCCATACCACCCCATGTTTGTGGGCAATAGTGTCAGCATTAGACTTAGCAGCTGCAATCCCAAGCCAACCTTTTGAGTTTGCCTCTTCATCATTAATACTATTTTTGAGAACATCAATTTGCTCTTGGCAAGTTTTAATAAAAGCACTGACCTGCACAAAATAATCATAATAATGATAATCAAAATCATAATAAAAAATCTATACAATATCTTGTCAAGGATGCTTAGCTAAATTTATATACCAATAACTAGCACTATTATTTTCTAATTGTTATTTATGGTGGTCCAATGCATTCAATGACATCAGAAACCGATACCCCTTGCAGAAATATGAGTTGATAAAACTCTCAATTCTGAGATATTACTGACTAATAGAGAACCTGTCTGAATGGAAGCAAATTGACAGAACAAACTTGATCTAATAATGATAGCAGTCGAAGCAGGAAAGGTAATACCATTTTGTATTTTCTAATTGTTAATTTAGATACTGTGATGCATCCAATAAAATCAGAAACTAGTTTCTCAGGTTGATTCACATGGCTTACTTCATGTTCAATGCTATCTCTCTCCTGTTCAGTTGTGCGGTGCAGATCTGTGTAGTCCTTTCTATGCTTCAACAAGAACTTCTCCAATTCTCCAATACTCTCAAGCTAATAGACAAAAAGAAAAAGGCATAAAAAAGATTAGGAAGGTGAAATATCAAAAATAATTGATTTAGTTGGTACATGTAGCATTGCTTTATTTCCCTAGTGAATAGTGAAACAATAGCAATATAGCACACCATCTTTATAATCAAATTGTAGCAGTGCTGATCATGCAATAACTACATTTTTCATAAAGACAATAAGAAGAAAAAAAAATTATGGCAATGTTAAGTCTACCGTCTTCAGCGCAGCTTTAGTAAATGGTGACCTTTGCCGAGGTTTGTGGATAATAAAAGAAGCCATAACAGATGCCAATTTGGCCTGCCAAAAGAATAAAAAAAATAAGATATGGCAGTACTGTAACAAGGATTCCCTTTGACAACCCTCTCTTATCTCCAAACCAAAAAAAAAAAATCCTCAGTAAGGTAAGCAGAAGATCCAATCCAGATACTTATGATGTGCTGACACTAGTGCATCCTGAACTTAAAAAAGTTACATGATGTATTTAAAAAAAAAAAAGGACTATGGCACCAGAAAAAATAGACTGACATTGCATATATAGACCAAATAAACTGCACCAGATAACATTGATCCAGCAACAAATAGCCAATCACAATGCACCATTTTCAAGATTCATGACACAGACAATTTGTTTGAAATTAAAATTTTACTTTGAACTTGGAAAACTTAGTTAATAGTTGCAATCAAAACTTAAATTATTATTTATTAGCAACAGACTTTATGGAAATTCTGAATAAAATAAATCAAAGTAGTAAGCACACCTCATCATACCCCAAAGTGCGAGCACTCTGTCGTACAGCATCTTTAAAATCCTCTGTTCTATCCCTTACTCTTGCCATCTAAACCACCAAGCCACAAATATCTGCTATAGCAAAGCCGCCAAACACTCAATGAGCTAATGCAACCAAATCTCACATAAGGTGCAAACCAAACAAGATGGAGATAGCTACCTTTCTTAAAGGAGGAGCTGTTAGTTTATGATTATCGAGGGCTTCAATTGTTTAAACCCATTAATAGATTATATGGAGTATCTTAACTAACAATATCTGTTCAATTGCAGCAACAATGCCAACTGAGCTTCATGGCTTCCCATAGCATTATATTCTGAAATAGAAGAGGGGAAGGGGTAACAAACCCAGTAAAATTATTCATGTTTTGGAGCAAAATAAAAGAAACAAGAACAAACCCAATCCAAATTCTTCTGAAAATAAAAACTGACCACATTTATTTTTTAGGTCAACAAATCTTCAGGTAAATTCTTTTCTTCAGAAACCCATAGACAAAAAGAAGAATTTCACCAAATTGGATCGTAACAAACTATTTGGGAAAGAAGGGGGGGATATAACCGACCATTTATGAATTCAACGTCTCGATCCCATCAGATCAATAGAATAGCAAGTTAAAAGAGCACAAGAACTTGTGAAAATTAAAAACGAATTGCAGCTCACGAATAACTAACACATTAAATTACCACAAGAACTAGTGGTCCTTACATCAGCAGAACAGTGCAGAATTGTAGACCATGGAGTGAAGGGAGAGAAGGATCAGCGCGTCAAATTGGGGGAGAAATGAGAGGGAACCAAAAGGGAAAGGAGAAGAGGGAGTGCGGAACGATTTGATGTTGGGGCTATGCAATTGAGGAAGGATTTCCTCCTATGCAAAAGCCTTGCTGAACGTTTGAATGCCCTCAATCTCACTGATTTTCGACTGATTTGGTTAAAAAGCGATCGATTTGGGGCTCTGCAACTCAGGAAGCATTGCCAGCGTCGAAGGTATTGGGTTCATGAGATCTGGGTTCGCTGCAACCGAAGCGCATGTTCTAGTATGTGCTTTGGTCATTGCCAGCTCAGCCGTAGACTGTCCCCACCATATCCACGTAGGCTTACCGTATGACTTTTTTTTTTTAATGTACAAAAAGGATATTTTTAATCGGTTCCCGCGTCAGTTGGGATTAAATCTTTTTTCTTTTTCTAAAAGATAAAAATGCACCCCTCCGTTAGACTAATATATTTAGAAGAATAAATTTTTCTAGAGTCTGCCATCAAGGTTTGAAGCCAAAATTAAATAGTTAAAAAATAGTGCTAATCACTAAACTAGTATTTGGCACTCATGTCCATGCACTCTAACGAACCTAAGTTCTGACTAGATCTAATTACAACCCGTTGGGTGAAAAAGAAAAAAAATAATAAGAAGAAGAAGTTTGGTAAAATTTTAATTTTATCTCTGTAATTATTATTCAATTAATATTTAATAGTCTCTAACAATAATTATTTAATTATTAAAAATAAAAATATTATAAGTATTTTCTATCTATAAAATTATAATTTTTTTTCTTTCTCATTTTTATACTTAACTTTCTGTTTATTAAATAAGTCCTTGTAAATAGAAATTCTTTTTTAAGTGAAACTATCACATTTGATAATTTGTCGAAAGTTGAATGAACACAGATGATGCAAAGAAAAAAAGAAAATTAATTAATTTTCAAAAATAATTTCAAAAGATAATTTATTGAAGTTGTTACTAATAATTTAATTGAAAGTAAAATTTTAAGAAAAAAAAATCTTTTCAAAATGAAAAGGTGATTTACAAACCATATATGGGTTAGGGAATGAAGAAGGCATCAAGTTCCTTACAGTTCTTGTCCTTAAGAACATTTATTTTAAGTTAGTTATATAAAATAAAAATGAATTTTATTTTATTTTAATTATTCTAATAAAAAAATGCAAAAAGAGAAAAAAAATGAAATTAAAAAAAAAAAAGAAAATAGATTATTTACACTAGTAGGCTTCACTTGAGAAGTGCAGGCATACATTACATACTTTGAGTAAAAATCAAAGTTCCTGTAGTTCAAATGAAGAGAAAACTTGTGTCATTTGATAGGTAACTTTTATTTATTTTTTGTGAAGAGTAAAAAAAAAAAAAAAGAGAAATTTACCTAGTTTCTCATACACTAACTTAAAAGTGGTTGGGTGGGTTTTATTTTATGAAATCAGGTTAATCTCCCTTTTTTAAAACTTTCTTCATTTTCTCTCTTTTATTTTTTAATTATTTTTTGTTTTTTCTATTTTTTTGAAAATAAGTTTTTCTTTTTGGGTGAAGTGAAAATAAGGTTTTTATTTGTATGTTTTTTAGAATGACCTAACACGCAGAAAAACTCTGAAAAGAAAAGGTAAATCTAAGCATAAAATCAAGCAAGCATCGTGTGTACATGCTTAACCCATTAAGATATTGTGTGCACATGCTCAATCCAGTAAGATTCATTTTAAGCACATAAAGATGAGATAGAAAATGGAACCCGCCTTGATCTCTCTCTTTGAATTTCTCTGAGCTTCTTACTTCCAACCCCATCAAGTTACAGCACACTAAGAAGAAAGTGGTTATCAGTAGATTAAGGTAACTTCAGCAAAAGAATGACAGCCACTATGGTTATTTATTTTCACCCCAAAGAGCAACCTTACAACTTCAAATACTTGAAAAAACTATGGAATATTAATGATATCATTCAAAAATAGTCATCACTGTGGACAACTTTAGGCACACATAGCAAAACCCAGATCCTTTCCAACACAGAAAGGTGATTTGCAACATAAGTCGACAAGGTGGAGCCATTTTACCCAAATAAGAAGGGTAATTTTAACAAAAGAATAAAAGTCACAATTTTCAATTTTTACTTCCTTTAGATGTCCCAAAGAACAACCTTACAACTTCAAATGCTTGCAAAAGACAATCGTGAAGTGACAGCACCATGTGGCATAATTCAAACTCATTATTGTCGACAGTTTTAGGCAAACACATAGCAAAACCCAGATCCTTTCCAAGCAGAAACGTGACTTGCAACATAACTCAAAAAGTTATCTAGCACCCACCATGATCTTAATAAAATAAAGGCACAAGAAGTAAGGCATGAAAATGTTCTCATCTACGCACCTATTACTCAAAATCCACACACAGCAAGAATCACGGCACATCGACGAAAGATAATTGTTAACAAACCTTATTCATTATCCCCAGGATTCAGCAAATCAGCGTATGAATAGATTTTCAACCTCCATTTTCCAGCCAGAAATCAGGTCACATCAGTATTTATTGCAACAATATAAATTTAGTGCCACAAGAAAAATTCTACCATTGTAAAGCTCAGATCATGCCTTCATTCAAGAACCAGTCATCAATACCAGAGAAGCGTCGCAATAATTAACAACTAAAACTAGGAAAAAAAACATGACCCAATATTTAGT
The DNA here is from genome assembly GCA_032878935.1 of Erythrophleum fordii. Lineage (NCBI taxonomy): Eukaryota > Viridiplantae > Streptophyta > Magnoliopsida > Fabales > Fabaceae > Erythrophleum > Erythrophleum fordii. Next base: position 10,194,640 of record JAVQMF010000056.1, on the reverse strand, counting down.
TTGGAGCATGGAGAAGACAAAATCAGGATGCAGATCAACACTCACCGACTCTCGTAATTCAAATAGGAATGAGTATCCGATTAAAGCAAATAGCCTCATTCAAACCACACAGAACCCAACTGCCCAGCAGGAGACACTCCTCTAACCGATCCAGAGGACTTGGAAATACAGAATCAAGATAAAAAGAAAGTTACCTCTGGGTATCAATTCGAATCTATTTCTCGGTCTCGTTCTCTCTGCTCAGACGCCTCTCTCTTCCTCTCAATCGTCCACTTCTCAGAACGTGAACGAAGCTGAAGGGAGAAGGAGCTGCAACGCAGGGAAATCCTGCGTTTTGGGAGCCTGATGGCCCTGAATGATCTCCTTAAAACGCAGGGAATCCTGCGTTTTGTTCCTTTTACCTTTTTTTTCCTTTTTTGGGCCAGCTTTCATTTAATGAGTTTTAAAGCTGTTTCTTTATATAATTTTGGGCTTAAGAAATTGATGAGGTTTTGGATTATTCTATTTTGGGATCCTTTATTTAAATTTGAATTTCTTTTATTATTTTGTTGACTTAATTTAAAATTGACCTAAAAGTTAGATATGACTTGAATAATAAAATTGATTTGAAATTAAATTAAAAGTGACTCAAAATTAATTATGACCTCAAATGGTGAAATTGACTAAAAGAAGGAATAAAAATTGACTCAAAATTAAATAAAAGCCCAATATAAAATTATATTATTTTCAAAAAATATTCAAACAAAATATAATGTTCATAAAAAAGATGAAACTCCATGAGCAAATATTCTCTTAAAATTCTTCTCTGAATACCAAATGAGTAACTAAACTCTAAATAGACAAAGCAACAAAATATCTAAAATTAAATGATAAAAGTACCCTTCCTTCAAAACATCATATACCATATCATTTTTCTTTAGCATTCTTCTAACAAACATGCTGGAATGGACTCAGGTTAATAGATTAAAGGGCAGCCACTCCCCTTGAAATTTTTAATATATTCTCTGTAATTTTTTAAATGTATCCAACGCATATTTTTAAAGACAATTGTCTTTAATATTGACCATAAAAATAAATTCTATATTTAAAAAAATCTCTATAAAAGCCTTATCCAATAGTCAAATCGAAAGATATCATACTCTAATTAACCCATAGCCTCCCAAACATGCTTTTTCCATCGTATAAAAGCTTCTTTAACCAATGTAAAAAAGATAAAAGCTTTAACAGTAATTAGAATTAGGCTCAATCAAGTGAAATGTATATTATTATCCATATAGAAGATCTCTCGATTGAAAAGATCTATTGGCCTAAGATGAAGAGAAAGAAAGGTTTATTTATTTTATTTAGTAATTTAATTAGATCAATGATTTGTTATTGAAGTAGATAGCAACAATCATTTCATCTTATATACATATTTTTTTATTTTTCAATAGATAGATTACTTCTTTCATTAATGGATTTCTTTTGACATCGTGAATAATGGCTCAGGTCATTTGCTTTTCAAAAATACTTGTTTAATTAATTCATACCAAATTTTTTTATTTAAACTCCTAAATATTTTTCTCCTATCAAAATAATTTCCCCAAAAGTATTTGTAAGTGTCTGATGCACAAATATCTAACTCTATGATATCGTCCCGTTTTGAGAGTTGACACATTTAGACTATTTCATGTATTAGTTCATATTAAACCACATCATGCATCCTTATTAATACCATGTCCGATCCCTTTTATAAAAAAGTCTGAAGAGATTTTTTTTATGTTAAAATATAAAAAATATGGTATATTTTTTTACTTCATTTAATAATATTTTTTTTACCCTTCATTTATTATTATACCTAATATATTTAACAACACATAACATTTTTTCATACAAAATAAAAATGGATAAAATAAGAAAAATTATTAAATTTAAACTTAATTAATGAGTTAAACTGATATTAACTATTTTTTAATACTAATAAAATAATTTTTTGTTTTTAATAAAAGGGACCGGAGGAAATAATATCTTAACAAGCTTAGCATCAAAGTAATACAAAAGACAAAATACTCTTTAAAAAGCTGCAAAAAGATATCCAAATTTCAACAGACAAAATTAAATCAAATCTTTCAAAAACCAAAATATAAATTCACACAATAATTTATTTATACTTAGATAATTCGGTACACTACATCATCCCATTTAACCTAATATACATGTTACATAAGAAAAATTCCACACAAAAAAAAACAATATCATGAAGAAAAATGATAACACCCAGAAATTGTGGGCAAGTGACTCAATCAAATTTAAGGAAAGAAATTGGAAGTTGTATTGGAGATATAAATACAAAAATCTTTAACACAACTCTAATAATTGGTCATATGAAGTAGACCGAACTCCCACTACAACAAATAGATAATCTAAGATACTCTGAACTCTTATATTTAATTCCTACATATTTTACTTACCGCCCCCAAAAACAAAACAGAAAGACCACTTAACATGTTTTTGGGAAAACACACTTTTTTTCCAAAAAACAGAGAAATACTTATTCTTTTTATTTAAAAAAAAAAAAAAGAAACTTCTTTCTTGCGGCAAAAATTTTGTAATACATTATACTTCAGCACACAAGGCATGTCAATAACAATATCATGAAGCCTCACTCAACAAAACCACTTGACATCTCATAACAACTTATTTAATTCCTACACATTTTACTTACCAGGGAGAAAAAGAAAAAAAACAGTTAACATGTTTCTGGGAAGACTCTTTTTAACAACAAAAATAATTATTCTTCTTATATATAAAAAAAGTTTTTCTTTCTTGTGATAAAAAATTTTGCAATATATTATAGTGAGTACACAAGGCATATCAATAATAATATCTCAGATCAGTAGACGATTATCAGTAATTTGAAAACACACAACTCCGAAGTGAAATCATCATCCACGATCAATTCATTATTTTTAACCAGAAGAGAAAAAGAAATATCTTCAGTTGTACGTATGATCAAAATAGCTACTTGGTCATTGATATGAAACCCTTTCTATTTGTAAATAGAGGAGAGAATCAAGTAATTCCTCGCTGGAATTATTAGTCACTAGTCACTGTATCTTCCCTCGCTTCTACCTGAACCACCATCTTCGTAGGGACGATAGTGGAGTATTCAAGAATGGAGCATGACGATTGATAAACGGATTAACAATCCTCCCAATTTTAGCCCAAACATTTTGATGGTAAGCAGCAGTAACAGGAGCATGATACATAAGCTTCAGAAGCTGTAAAAAATAAAAACCAAAAAGATAACATGCATTAGATATGTGACAAGAGCCTATTTATTTAAAATTGTTGTATTTGGCAGTCAGTCTACACCATATTTGTCACCGGCGTGCACGCATGGTTACCATGAGGCCACCTAGAGCTATGGCGAGCGGCGATGTGCATTGCAACATCAAAGTACCGTGCACAATAAATATATTTAATTTAAGGATAAAACTTCGGTGGAATTTTTCAGTATTTGTTATCAAATTTTCTAATATAAGACAAGTGGATTTAAAAAAAAAAAAAAGAAGAAAAACAACACAACTCTTCGTGATAGGGATCTTCCAAAAAGTTTCTCCACCAGTGATGTTTTTATTGAAGAATCTTATGGCAAACACCTAAGAAACTTTAACTACGATTTGTCTTTAATACAATCCAAATTAATAAAAATGTGCTAAGTAAAACAAGTAATACATATGAAAAACACTAATACTCAACATAATTCATGCTAACTCCAACAATCATCCAAGATCTAAATGTATCAGGTATAAAATTATCATCAAACGATGAAATCATAAACCTATCAGAGTTTTAGGAGTTGAGGAGTTCATATAAATGAGAAAAGGCCTCCCTCCCATTGTCCCATGTAACAACAGCCAAGAGCCAACCAAAACGGGTTTGCTGGAGATGAGAAGAAGGCCAGCTCTTCATGAAACATAGAAGAAACAGGAGAAAGCAAGAGTGCCAGCATCTATTAAGTTGTCTTTTTGTTTCTTTTTTGTTTTTTGATTTTGGGGGGGTTGGGGGAGCTGAGAAAGAAGCTTAAGAAAACAGAGAGGAAGGAAAAAGACAGAGAAACCACAGAAGAATAACAAATCTGCATCAACATTTTGGCTATATTCATGTGGTGAGCACCATGCAGCATGAGCCACAAAAATGGTGCAGGGTGGCATGCGAATTTAGCAACAACAAAAGTGCTGCATATGGCGCAACACTCTATGGCGCTGTGCCATGCCATTAACAACAATGGTTTACTAAGTCAACAAGTACAATATATATGTCAAGATTGCATGGTGAGATATCCATCCTAGTTTCAGGAAGGATAAGCATAAAGCAATTTCATATCTCTAACAACATTAATTAAACTGGAATCTAGGCACATATATACACATGCATAAACACACATATTTAGATAGAAAAGAAACAAACCTGCCAGTACATAAATGTTTGTATTATGTTGCGCTGCCACCTGCATTTATAGTTCAAAAGTATAAGAATTAATTGAAGTATTCAATTATTCAATAACTTTAATACTAAGGCCTCGTTTGGTATAAGGGAATGGGAATGGAAAGGCATCTTATACCCATAGTTATGTTTGGTATGATGAAAAAAGAAATAGAAATATTTTTACTTTTTTATATTTAGTTAGATAAAAATGACATAAAAATAAAATGAGAAGAGAATTAAAAAATTAAAATACTTTTAATAATTATAAAATATAATAAAATATTTTATTTTTAATTCCCAATAATAATAAAATAACATTTTTAATTTAAAAATTTATTTTTAATTTACCTTCAATAGAAAAAAAAAATTATCTGAAGAAGAATAAAATAGTCTCAATTTTTATTCTCTTACTCAGGAAAACTCTCTCTTACTCAGTAAAGCTCTCTCCTATCACAAAGCAATGGAATAGACTCTCCCATATTAGTGGGAGACAACTCTCTCAGGGAAAGAAGTCTCCTTCCTACCAAACATGCCTTTTTCTCAATCCCACTCTCTTTTCCTCTCCATCACTTAACTTTCCCACCAACCAAATGAGGCCTAAGGGGATCTGCAGCAAAGGAACATTAGAGGCAAGATGAAATGTAAAAAATTGAGAAACAGACGAGAATAGTGCTATTATCAGAAGGAAGCCAAGTGCAATCTCCGCGTGTGATGTCAGTATACTGAGGGTAGGATTATTTGACTCCACCCAAACACAAAGATCTTCCAAATATTTCCTATTCAAGTCAAAAAAGAAATAAATATATTACTCAAATGAAACTTACAAGCAACTAGATTCTAAGCTGCTAACTCCATATAAATAAAAAATAACCCCAAAAAAAACATATTGGCAATCAGATACGAACTCAACGAGTAGAACAAGGTCTCGAGTAAATAAAGAGACTTAAAACAGGGAGCAGTTATCAACTGGAAACAAGAAATAGCTTTGTAACAATGGTAGTACGAACTACAAAGGGATCATTGCTGCCCCTCTGCCCTAAGGAAAAATATCTTCTACAAATTTATAATGCAAACAATTTCTTTTTTAAAATGTTACATCATTTAAATAATACAGCAAGGATATAAATCCGTTAATCACTTCATTCTTTCCCCACAATGATGTTTCAAAATTCTGTTTGTATAACACTGATATCACAAAAAGCTTTGAAGAAAAAAAATGATTAACTGAAAATCAACAGTCAAGTAAAATAGAAGAAGAGAGAATCTTTGGGATTCTACTTGGTACAAACCATATTGAGATGTATGAATTTCCACTAAATCAGTTGTGATTATAACTTTTCGATATACATACTTTAAAAGAAAAAAAAAAGAATGACACAAGCATCTGAATAATCATAGAACACTATTAAAGTTTCACCTGTACAGAGTGGAGCGACTGAAATTACGTCGGAGGAACTTGGCAACATGCTCTAATGACCGACATAAGATGGGAATCAAAGCAACTAAAACAGAAATTTCAACAAGTCATACAAAAGCAAGACATGAAAGTAACATGGAGAAATGGAAACATTACTTACATTTACAAATATGAGAAACAAGCAAAAGTATCATGGGATTAACTGGCCAAGTAATACTCACGTTTAAGGCATAGATGTGAAGTAACAAATGTAAGGCAGTAGATGAAGTATATAAAATCCTTGGTTGCAATTATTGACTGAAAGTAAGCTTGCAAGGCCTGCAAATTCCATGCTCTTGGTCTCTGCAATAGCAGAAGACAACGTACTAAAAATGGCTTGACTAGAAAACATTAAGGGGATAATATTGACTGTAAAATCAGAATAGAAAACTTACCCCATATAGCAAGTACAACGAGTACAGAGAAGAGCATGTTGTACCCATAAAAGAAAGTCGATAGGCCCTTTGTGAAAGATTCCTAGGTACCAGTGGAATGACAGCAAGGACAGCAACAACAAACACCTAAAGAAAAGAAATATATAAAAGAATCAGTAACGGTGATCATTTCAGATGAGTAAGCAGATTGGCCAATGTAAAAACTGATTTTTATTAAATTTTTTCATATAACTGTGACATAGAGACCATTTACTGGAAGAAGACATGGATTTTAGGATGGCAATTTTGGCCTGGCCCATTTCCTCCTTACCTGCCCCAGCCTGTTTGCCTATATGGGTCACAGATAATTCAACCATTAACCTGGTATTGGGGCAGATTTAAAGATTTTAAGAGAATTATCTTTGTATTTTTAGTATATTTATACTTTTAGTATTTATCATTTGGTCAATTATTCAATTTTATTTAAATTTTAATATAATATATATGAAAGTTATCTTTGTAATTATTTTAAAAATATGAAAGATTAAAAAAAAAAAATTAATTTAATAAGTGTTTACAAGTACATTTATTAATGATTTCATATGGGAGTTATTTGATTAATAAAAAAAATTTTAAAATACAAATACACAGTACAATGCAACTCATATAATTCAATTAACTTGAAGTAGGATACTATTAACGGTTTAACAAGGAATTCTTTCCTACTTCATAATATAAATGGTACTAATACAAATACATCATATAATATAACTCATTTCACTCAATTCACTAAGATGCTATGAATAATTTAACATGAAAATTCTTTAATTACTAAAATATTTAAATAGTATAATTCCCTATACTTGAACCCTGCATGGTTTGCGTGGGGGAATTAACAAAAACCCCGATGGGGGAATGAGTGGGAATGAGGCAAAATATATAAGGGAATACATAGTGAAAAACCCGCTTTGATCTGTTCCAATGCCATCCCTAATGGATTTGGATATATTTATATGGTATAAATATGCTTATTGGTGCAACATATTATTTCTAGCAGACTACTTGCTTTTGTGGGAGACGAATGAAGAGGGCAATCATCAATCAATATATATATATATATATATATATTCTCAAACCAGCATCATCAAAAAGCAGGTTAAATTTCCTGAAGAGTACAAACATGTTTAAAATCAGTTACCTGCATAAGTTTGCATTACTGACACAAGTGATGTTAGTTCCATGAGACAGATTGTGGTGAAAAAAAAAAAAGTGCAGGGGAGAGAGAAGAAAGAAATAAAGAAAAAGAGAGGAGAGAAAAGGAACGAAAAGAAATTCTCTAATGACTTAGCACATCATAGAATGAGACCTTAAACACTCAGAAGAGTAAATCAAGTCATCAATATCACATAATGACATATGGAAAATCTTAAAAAGAAGATTCCATTAAGACATATGATATCCAGTGTTAAGAAACAAAGCAACTGAATATAGCATTCATGATGAAGAATCGGGAAAGAATTTTTGGAGTGATATTGATAATTATTTGTAAATTAAAAATTATGTCATCAGTTCAGGCTTACAATTAGGGTTTTCTTATTATTGTTATTTTCCTTTCTTTTTTTCAGCATGCTTGATATTAGGGATTATCTTTGTTATTGTTTCCTTTCTCGCTTTCAGCATATGTTTTATTGTATCCTTTATAAGCCAGAGGGTTGTAGACTTTTCACTGAGCTTAGTTATGGAATAAAAATATCAGTATTTTTTTCTCCCCTCTTTCTCCCTCCATCTCTCTGTCATCTCCCTCTTTTTCCCTTCCCCCCTTGTTCTTCCTATTTCTCCTTCTCCCTCCTTTTTAACTATATTGGTCCCCCATCAATTCATTTTCACATTGCCATCAGATTCAGATTGTTCATACGTAGGTTAAGACATATCATAACCAAAGACCATAAATGAATTTTCAAATACAGGTTAAGACATATCATAACTAAAGATCATGAATGAATCCATATATGAGCAATAATCAGAAAACTTTACCCAAGCATTAACAGAAAACTGAATTGTCTGCCGATCCCAACGCAAAGGAGATGGATTAGGACCCGTAGTTGCAGATGTTCCTGAAGTTCTATTGGTAGATCCTGCTCCTGCTGCATTAGGTTTGATAATTAATTCAATAGATATAGAAAAGCTCAGGCTAGCTTCTGAGAAAGAACCGAAGAAAATGATTAAGGTATGCTAGGCTTCATATAAGTTTTTCTTTTTCTCTTTTTTCTTTTAATTTTTTAATCTTTTTAATTTCTTTTACAAATATAAGAAATTTTCAAAAGGAAAAATTTACCTGAGTTTCGTGAGGGAGTTTGTTCATTTCTTCCTGATGATGTCGTTGCCGAAGGTCGTGATGGCTGGGAGGGACCGCCAGTAGACATTGGTTCAACCATGAGCTCAGGATCCTATTAAATATTTAAGATTTAAGGGAAATTTAGTTAAAAAAATAAGAAAGCAATTTACTTAGGAACATACACTATGCAGCATCTAAATGGAAAGTAAAGGTAAATCAAAACATACGAGATCTTAAATGTTTGTGGCTACCCCCAAACAGTGCCCAGTCAAATTGTATTATGGATCATCTGTGTAACAAATTATTCTCTCTCTCTTTTTTTTTTTTTGTGTTTGTTTTTTTTTTTTGGGGGGGGGGGGGGCAGTTAATCAAAGACACTGTCCGTAAGTAATTAGAAATATGAACTAAATTAACTCTACACTATCAATCTTTAGAGACAAAGATCAATTTCTAATCTCTCATTAAAACATCAATAAGCCCATAATCAATCTACAGATGAGATATGACAAGAAAATACACCTTCAAAGAAATCAGTTCTTACTTTGTCAACCGTTGGAAAAACTGGTATTGTAATTTTTCAGCCACAGGCAAATGACTTACTAAAGCTACCACTTGAGGTTAACTATATTAATTCTAGATGATGATAATTCAAAGTGCTAAAAAATCAAATTGATGTCAGGAGATTCAGTTATTTTTCCCAAGAAAAACATGATGGGATATGATAAGAAATAATCTTATAAGCATATGGCTTAACACTGACAACTATTCGTGGTTTTGCAGTTTGGTCATACAAACAAAGGAATAGACTAACACTATGAAGTTCCTATTTGTTGGAAGTTCAAATTTCTAAGCCCAAAGGTCAATCTTGTTCTGATCACTTTTATCTTCATAGAAGTGTATAACTATATATTTATACGGCAACGACTACAAGAACTCATACTTATATACCTAATGGGCAAGAAAATGCTTAAAGGTAAAGAATTATAAAACCTAAAGTACCTAATCTAATCGATACCCAGAGCCGAAGAAAAATTCAAATAAGTAGAGCCCAGATGATATTTTAGGGTTTTCGACGACAATGACAAAGTAAACATCAGCAACTATGAAAAAGAGAAAGGAATTGACTTTGTGTAACATTTACTACTTCAACCCAGTTCTGAAAACACGAAATCACAAGCACAAAAACAATCAAACACAAATATCCACTAATCGAAGTGGAAGTAAATTAAACCAAAAAATAATAATAATAAAGAGTTCATACTATGAAGCGCTGGTAAAACTTGCGTTTGTAGTGTTCGACGACATCGGAACGTGAGGCTAAATGGGGAGGGATGAGGACATTTGACCAGTAGTCGGCCCATCTGGGGTCGTTCTCGTAGTCATACGCAGCAGCCGCTATCCTCTTCAGCTTCTGTGGATCCTCTCCGTCTTCTCCCATTTTCTCTCTTGCTTTCAGCAGTTAGTGTTTCTTCGCCAAGGCCAGAACCCTGCAGTCCCTCGGATGCCTCTGACGAGGATTGATTGATAAAAAGCCCTTCGTGCCTCGGCTGGCTCTTTGGCGTTTGAGATTGATGCGATAGCGTCGTTTCGTTGCAGTTTCCGGCCTGTACCTACGAAGTGTCGTTTATTATTTTCTTGGTGGGACCAACATTTGGAAGCACAATGGAACGGTGGAATTTTCTTGCTCAGCTTGGCAAGTTTTTGTAGGAGAAGTTGGTTATTTTTTTAAAAATTATTTATTTTAATTATATATATTTATAAATTTTTGAAGAAAATATTTTTAGAAATATTGTTTATAACTCATTTTTACACTGTTCACAGGTAATTAGCTTGTTTCAACTACGTGCACAGGTCCTTTTTTTTTTTTTTTCTTTCTCTTTCTTCCATCTATCTTTATACAATTTTCTTGCCTTAGTTTTAGACAATCGTACAAGGCAGGGCCTACTCTGGTTAAATGAGATGTTTTTACCCACCTTTTAAAACAAAATAAGCAACTTCTGAGATAGTAAAAGTAATTTTTTTTGGTGAAGCAAAAAGTTAAAATTTTTCTTTGGAAACACGAAGAGAAGTAAAAAATGATTTTTTTTAATATAATTGTACTCTATTAAAAATTATTAATTACCATAATTAATTTTATTTTTTAACCTAACTTCTTAAATACATGTCCGCTTTAATAATTTAACAATAAAAATAATTTTTTTTAAAATTTGCCAAACAAAATAACAATAGAAAATCGCTTCTTAATGAATTTCGACAAATATAATCTACTTCTCTTTTATAGCACTTCTTCTAAAATTCTATTTAAGAAAAAGTTATTTCAAAATAAACAAAAATCTACAACAATGTCAAACGGGTCATGAATGGAAAAGTTATTAAGGGGAAATTATATTTTAAATCTTAGGCCTAAATTAACTAAAAAAGACATTTTAAACTTAAATTAAAGTTTAATTACAAATTATTCACGCAAAAAATTTAATTACAAAATATTATATAAATTTTAAAATATAATAAAATATTTTTAACTTTATATTAAAATAAAATTTTTATTTTTAATTAAAATTAAATACAAGTTCGCACAATTGGCTTCTTATATCGCATTTTCACTTTAATTTGAAGCCAAAAAAGAATATTTTGTAGTTAATGTTTTTATTCTAATCTAAAGTCCAGAAAAATATTTATTGCATTTTCAATCTATTTTTTCCATTTCTTTTGTTTTGCATTTTCTAATACTTCAGACTGTGTTTCTTTATTTTTCATGAAAGAATTTTATTGTTTCATTAACTTTTTTTCTTTTTTTTAAATCAAATTTCATTTTGTTAAAAATGTAGAATTTGTAATTATATATTAGAATAAATTACATTCCCTTCTTCTAAGAAATGTATAAATTAGATGACCCTTTTCTCTATATATTTTTCCTACTCAATGTTGGGTCCTTTCACAGGTTAATAAGACCTGATTAATTCCACACTAATTTACTTATATCCACTCTATTAAGCGTATTTGATTGCTCATATTTTTAATAGTATCAAGGCAAATTTACACTTATCTACCGTAATTTATGTCTCCAATTGCAATGTCCCCTTGATAAAAAAAAATATTAGGCCTTCCCTGTTACAGTTATAATAGTCTGGATTCACACAAAATGTTTAGTCATTATCAATGTTTTTTAAAAAATTAGTTATTAAACTAATGAATACACTGATTCACGATTCACTAGTTTGATTATAGTTAAATTATGATTAAATCAATAATAAATAAATATATATATATATATATATATATATTAATATAAAAAGTTAAGTATAATAAATGACAATAAATAAATAGTAATAAAATTAAAAAAATATACTAATTATATATAAAAAATTAAATATAACATAATATTTAAATTCAGTTGAGTTTTTAATATTAAAATATAAACATAAAATAGCTTATCTATTAATAAATATAATTATCAAACATTAATATGTTGAAATAAGTATTGAAAATGAGATATTATAAAAATTAATTATTCAACATATTAATTTTTTATAATTACTTTTTTAAAAAAATGTATAATAAAATTTAATTAGTTCTTGAATGTTTAAACTGAATATTATAAATTTTAAAGAAAATATCATAATTATATTTATATAATGTTATGCACAATTCTAATAAAAAAACAAAGTAGCACAATGGTTAATATATTGAAATGTCTTTCTTAGATCATTGGTTTGACACTTCATAATACTATTTTGATTTTTAAAAAATGCAACCCACCAAAAATTTATATATAGTAAAATTTGCTTATATTACTTGAAGGTTCTCTGAAGGTTAAGTGGCACACTTGTCTTTTGGAAGCCATAAGGGTTTGAGTTTGAATCCAAGCAATGACATACATGTTTTGGAAGGAACCAACTAATAATAAGAATTTTGATTGCTTTACAATAAACAAAACTTTAAATGATTCATTTGAACTGACACCAATCTTTATTCCTCAAATGCATTAAGTTATATTTAAAAAAAAATATGGCAAAAATTTAAAAAAATTATATAAAATGGGTCATGGTTCCTAGGCAACGGTGACCCATTTTGAAATATATATATATATATATATATAAAGGGTCACGTTATGCATTTTATTTTTATGTTCTTTTATATTTATTTTTTAGGGTATTGTAACCTAACTATTTCTCTCAATTGATTACAAAATTTTACTTCCTTTAATATTAAGTTCAACAATATTGTACAATCGTTCTTAATTTCTCATTACCTTTTTTTACACTCCTAATTATTTATCTAGTTTAAATGAAGTTGCTTTAAAAAATTAATCTTTATTTTACTAAATTAATGTTATTCCTTTCATGGTAAATAAATTTTAACTTGTTATAATTATTTTCATTCCGCAACTTATTACTAAAATTTTATTTTTAAAAAACTAATTTAAAAATTAATTTATATTAATTCATATTTAAAAATTAATTTTAATTTTTAAAATGAGAATTAATATAAATATGAATGATAATTATTTTAAAAAATGAAAGAGGTTTTAAAAAAATAATCATTTAAAAAAATTTCATTTATCTTCAATCATTTTATCAAGTTTAAGAATATTATTTACTTTTTCCTAAACAATGGTTTTCTATTTCCTTGTGTCTATTTTTTTTGTTTTACCAAATTTAAATTATTTGACATTTAATTTTTTTTATACCACTTAGCCATAATTTTTTTAAAACCTCTTTCATTTTTTAAAAATCATTATCATTCATATTTATATTAATTCTCATTTTCAAAATTAAAATTAATTTTTAAATATGAATTAATATAAATTAATTTTTAAATTAGTTTAAAAAAATAAAATTGTAGTAATAAGTTTGCGGAATGAAAATAATTATAATAAGTCAAAATATATTTACCATGAAAGGAATAACAATAATTTAGGAAAATAAAGATTAATTTTTTAAAGTAACTTCGTTTAAACTAGATAAATAAATAGGAGTATAAAAAAATGTAATGAGAAATTAAGAACGATTGTACAATATTGTTAAACTCAATATTAAAGGAAGTAAAATTTTGTAATCAATAGAGAGAAATAGTTATGTTATAATGCTCTAAAAAATAAATACAGAAGAACATAAAAATAAAATGATAACGTGACTCATTATATATATATATATATATATATTAAAATGGGTCATGGCTACCTAGCAAACGTAAGCCATTATATATATATATATATATATATATATATATATATATTGAATGGGTTACGGTTTTCCACCAAACCATGACCCATATTTTTTAAAAATATATATATAACTTAATGTATTTGAGAAATAAAGATTGGCGATAGTCCATGTGAATTATTTAAAATTTTGTTTATTGTACTGCAGTCAAAATCCTACTTATAATATATTTATATAAAAATTTATATGTATAAGTTGAAGATTCATTATAAACCTAATAGCGAAGAACATTTTGGAAGCAATATGCACGTAGGTTCAAGTCCAAGCAGCAGCACGAATTGGGTCATTTTTTAAGAGGATTGATTCAAACTGGTTTGTTTGCACCAGTTTTAGCCCAAAACCAACCGATCAAACTTAATTATTGACCAAGTTTGACTAATTATAAAAAGTTATAATTTGAAGTATTTTTTGGATCATACCAGGGTCTAATTCCCGGTCTAATTGGTTGAACTAATTAATCTAATATGATTATAATTATAATGATATATACACACATTAATACATTTATATTCCAGAGCTTATTTAGATAACAATGCCTTGCAATTTGACATTATAATCATTAGCAAAGTTACGTTGAAGAGAAGGCGTAGATGCCCCCTTCAATTTCACAATATATATATGTATATATATCTAGCTATTTATATATATAGTATTGAATTTTGTATTATACTTCCATATCTCTTTTGAACTAATTAGATTTATTGAATTTATTGAACCCATTCATGTATTTTTTTCTTTAATTATTTAACATTTCAAATTAAACCCACTAGATCAAAACATGTATTTTCTCTTTCTTTTCTTTCATTCACCTTTTTTTTTTCCCTTTTCTTATTTTCCCACTATTTTTTTCCTTTTTTCCCATGTCCCCCTCACTTTTTTATCCTTTTTTTAATTTTCAAATTGTTATTAGCTTTAGTTAGATTTTACACGGTGCTTATTCTAGGGGTGTTCATAGGTTCGGTTTGGTTCGGTTTTAGGCTAAAATCAAACCGAACCAACCTTGTCGGTTCTATAATTTTTTAGACTTTTTCGGTTTTGAATTGTAATCGGTTTGGTTCGGTTTTTGGTCGGTTTGGATCGGTTTGGTTTGGTTTGGTTCATGTTTTTTTGGCCAAAAATATATATTTTTTAAAATTTTATTCTTTGCAATATATAGAATTTAATTTCTAATATTATGCATCTTATTAAATTTTAACCAATAATAACAACAACTTTAGTTCACATTAAAATACTCAACTAAGCAAAACATGAATTTTTACATATAAAATATTCATATCATTCACTACTCTACTACATCATCCTCCAAAAGTTGTAATATACAAAATATTCAGTCAACAACCATATCATTTACTACCATATCATTCACTAGTACACCATCTTCCAAAAAGGGTGATGTTCAAAAGTATTCAATCACCAAATATACAACTATTACTTTAGCTTCCCAAAAAATGTGAATCCCTAAAAAAAAAAATAAAACAAATTATGTTAAAAATGATAAATTCTATGATAGTATATGAAATAAAATAAAATTTATATTGGTTACATATACATACCATGAGAAATGACAAAGAACATAACTTAAGATCCTTAATATTCATCCTCATCAGTTGGTGAGGCTATACCAAGATCTAATAATTCATAAGAGGTGTAACAAAAAAAAAGATAAATTAGTAATATAATTCATAATCAATAATATCAAATTCTTTTATATCATAATAGTAAAAGACATTACCAAACTCAATTTTTTCAATATCTTCAACTAGCTCTTCAGTATCACTTGACAATGGGCTATAAACCAATTTTGTGCACAAACAAGGACTTCAACAGTCTTTGGACTCAAAGAACTTCTGTATTGATTGAGTACACGACCTCCTGTGCTAAAAGCAGATTCAGAAGCTACAGTAGATACAGGCATAGCCAATACATCCCTAGCAATTTGCCCGATAATTGGATATTTAGAGCAATTCACTTTCCACCAATTGAGGATGTCAAACTTAAGTATCATTTTCTCTCTACCTTCCATCAAGTAAAGCTCTACTTCTGATTGATTATCCATACTATCACCCTCATTCATAATTTTATCAAACTCCATTGCAAATGAATCCTTTTCATTCTTTTCACAGGGAACAACTTCCATGTCCTGGCTTTGAGTAGGGTCTTGATTCTTACCATGACTAAGAAAAAGTCTATAGTTTTCATACATCTTGTTAAATGTTTCCTTCACCTTTTGAGTTCAATTCGGCCACTTCTTCACTATAAAGTTTTTTCAAGCTCCATTCTACAAACTTTAACTTATATCTAGGATCAAGAACCACAGCTATAAAAATCATCATGTTAATATTTTTAACATCTCCCCAATATTTGTCATGCTTCATTTTCATTTTTCCAGCCATCTGACTAAGTAATGGATCATCACTTTTGCATAGATTGTTCAAGGTATTCAACACTAAGCAAAATTCATGAAAATATTGAGATGATGTAACAAATAATGAACCAGATACATTTTTAGTGACATCATAAAATATTTTCAAGAATTTCACAAAAGCACGTGCATTATCCCAATCTTCACTTGTTGGAGGACTTACTCTATCCAAGACAAACTGGACATCCTTTTCTTCCAACCTCTTAAATGCCTTTTGAAATTTCAAAGCACTCTCAAGCATAATATATGTAGAGTTCCATCTAGTAGAAACATCTAATTGTACAATGCCTTTCTCTTGAATTCTTACTTGTTCTACACAACTTTTAAATTTTTGTAAACGAGCAGGTGAAGCACGAACATACCTAATTGCATTTCTTATCCTAACTATAGACTCATGCATATCTTTCAAACCATCATTGACCACTAGATTTATAATGTGAGCACAACATCTTACATGCAGGTATTCTCCCTTCATTATATGTCCATTCCAATCAACTATTCTACTTTTCACATAAGCTACAGCAATATCATTAGAGCTGGCATTATCAACTGTAATGGTAAAAACTCTATCAATTCCCCAACTTAACAAACAATGCTCTATCTTAGAGCCTATTGTTTCTCCTCTATGATCAGAGATTTGACAAAAATTCAAAATTCTCTTATGCAATTTCCACTCAGTATCAATGAAATGTGCAGTAAGACATAAATAATTCAAATTTTGCACAGAAGACCAACAATCAGTTGTTAGACAAACACTTTGACGTGTCTTACATAATGAACTTCTCAACTTAGCTTTTTCAGATAAGAAAATGTCCCAACAATCTCTAGCAACAGTAATACGTGATGGAATAGGAAATAAAGGTTGCACAACACTCATAAAATAACGAAACCCTTCTCCCTCTACATGTTTAAATGGCAACTCATCCACAATTATCATTCTTGCAAGAGCTTCCCTACATGCAGCAACATCAAAAGCAACTCCTTTTATCTTAGTTCCAACCCCTTCCCCATCTTCCTTTTTGTTTGGTTGGAATGAAAGCACAGATTGTTTTGGATCCCGATTTCCACCAAAAATTTTTTTACATTTATACTCTAAGTGATGTGCCATATTAGAAGTTCCATTTCTTTTTTTATGGCATGCATAGTCTACACCACACCAATTACATGAAGCCCTAGGATATTCTGGATCACAATCTTCAATAAGTGTAAAATGAGTCCATACCCAAGATTCAGGTCTTGTAGGCTTTCTTTTACCTGTTTCTTTGTTAGACTAGTACTTGGCTTGTCTTCACTTTTATCTTTTTAGAAGGCTTTCCCACATCAGAAGGTGTAGCATCATTAGAGGCAGCAACATCATTGGTTATGGAATGTTCTTGAATTGATGTTGACTTGTTAGTATTTGATTGCTCATCATCAATAACATCCATTAGCTCCATATATCTTTCTTCCTGCAATTTATTTACAAATGAAAGATGTCACTAAATTAAAAAATATATATCACAACTAAACTAAACAAAAAATATAATTTTAAAAAAGATTACCTCAAGTTTGTTCATATTGGCCAGACTGCAGAAAGTATCACCAACTTTTCTTTATGTAAAAGTTGTCTCTTCTGTGTGCATAAAATATATAAATTATTAGAAAATTTTGATTATAAAAGTAAAAATAAAAATATCTTCTTTATTACCACACCAATCCATTTTTTCTATTAATTTTTTGTAATAAATTCCCTGTCCATCCCATTATAAAAATAAATGTGGTCCCTCTTGGCTCTTGTAAACGTGCTTCCTCTTCAAAATATGAAAACATGCAATCACAAATGTGGTCCCTCTTCATCTCAGATCTCATCTCACTATCATGGTTCGAGTCCGAGGTTACACATTTCAATTATTTTTTGTCCCCACATTACACCACAGATCAGACATAAAGCTCATGACTTTTGCATTTGAATATTCATGTTCCATCTTATACGATAAAAGGCAGCCAACTGATTCTCTGATATATAACACTCATTCTCTGAATATTCATGTTCCATCTTATACAATAAAAGGCAGCCAACTGACTCACGCCAACACATGTTTTTGTTACAAAAACAATGGCCTTACCGTATTGTAGTGCAAACAGAGATGCTGCAACAGATCAAAGTCCCACTTCGTAGCTATCAAGCTTCTCACCTCTACACCTTCGCACCTCCATCATCTCGCCTCTCGCCTCAACAGTTTCTCGCCTCCACACCTCCACCTAGTAGCTAGCATCAGACAAAGCCACACAGCCTTTGACGGTCAACAGCTTCGCACTGTCGCTACCACCATCGTTACTGAGGAATGAGAAAGCTACTTCAATAGAGAAGGGAGATAGAGTAGAGAAGGGAGTTCTTACTTCGAGTTCTGAGTTCGAGTTCACTCACCGGACTGTAACTAGAAAAGTTCATCGAGTTCGAGTTTTGAGTTCAAGTTCATAGACATTCTATCGTCTTGATATCTCTAAGGCGTCATCCCTCTCGGTCGTTCCGTCCCTCTCCCGTTCCTACCTCAGTGAATGACGAGTTCGATGAAAAGAGGCGAGCTCGATGACAGTGAATGCGCAGTAGATTGCTCGGAAAAGAAGCTTTAGCCCGAGATTCAAAATCCCAAATAGTAGAGTAGCAGAAGAGAAGTGTAGTCTAGCACCGTAGAGCAAGCCGGTAGCAGCAACACGTCTCTGTCAGCACTCAACATCAGCAGTGATTCGTGACTGAAGCGAAGGCTCCTTTGGGCTCTGGAGACTGGGGGCGACTGGCTCTGCAACGGAGAGTAAGAGTGAGACTCAGAGGAAGCACAAGCCTTGCAAAAACTTTGGACCATTAAACAATGGACTCTGGGCTTTACACTCACATCTGGGCCGAATATAGTAGGAGGCAGGAAAGCATGTGCGCCGCGGGAGACTTACGTTTTGGGCTGTAGGAAAGTCACATTCGGTTCTGGGCTTCTGTGGGTTGTAGTTTTGTTTGGAATGAAAGCATTTGTTGGTTTGGTTCGGTTAAACCGAACCAAACATGCCATGAACCGCCAACCGAACCGAATTAGTCGGTTTTACATTTCAAAAAACCAAACCAAACCATTTGTTAATCGGTTCTAATCGGTTTTTATTGGTTTGGTTCGGTTTGGTTTGGTCCCAACGGTTTGGTTCGGTTTTGTTCACCCCTAGCTTATTCCCTCCCTCCTTATTACTCCCTGCCAATATTGTTTCTACTTTTCAATTTATATTTAAATTTTGCACGCTATTGTTACATTTTTATAAATAATAACTCTATAATAAGTGGGTAGAATATAATTAAGTTCAAATGTTAATATATTATTTTCATTTAGGCCTAAAATAATTGTCTTTAAAAATATAATAAAATTTTTTAAAATATTATTAGATAACATAGTATTTATTGTGCTTTATAAATATAAATTTTGTAAATTAATAGTCATAAATTTTTATATCTCACATAAACTTTTTTTCCTTTAAAATACTTTTCCAAATTATTTATTGAATTATTATGATATTGTTAAGTGATGATACATATTTTTTTTTAGATTTTTTGAGCATATACTAATTATGCATTATAAGGTAGGTATACATAGAACTTTGTTGGCATAGGTAGGTAGTGCTATTGTTGATATTAATAGAAAGAGCAATTTTTAATACACTACTCATTTAAATTTAAATTTGTTTCTAAATTTAGAAGAAAAAAAGTCAAGATATTGTTAGTAGATTAATTTCATTTAGGTTAATTTAAAATTTTAAAGAAAATTATTTTATTTAAATAATATATTATAAAAGTACAAAATTTTTAAATACAATATAAAACTTTTGAAAAAAAAATAATTTTTGCCCCTTTTAATTCATTAGTTACTTTGCCACTTATTATGGCGTAAAGATTCTCATGCTAGGTGTCATAAGAGCAAGTAAGGTTCTCAAAATTAGACTAAACCGACCAGTTCAAATAGAAACTAATCTCTAATTTAGTTCGGTTACATAGAAAATTGATTAGCCAAGGAATTAGTTAAAAATTGATTAAACAAGTCAAAACTGAATCGATCAAAAATTATTTTGAATTGGTTATTGAAATTTTTTTTTCAAATTTTTTTTTCTTATATAATAGAGTAGTTTAGTTTGAATAAATTTAAAAATTAAAAATTAAAAATTAAAGTTACTAGAAGAAGAAGAAGGTTGAAATATAGAGAAATTAATATATATATATATATATATATAAACAAAGGGCGCATACTTGGCTATTTACAATTCTTGCTTTCCATTATACTTCATCTCCTAATAATATTTTTTTTCGAATATTAAGGTGTTTAGCTAAAATTGCTTATTGCTTATTGGTTTTTTTTTTTAATTTGTTAATAATAAGTAGAATTTTAACATAATTTAAAATTTTCAACAGTTTAATAATAAATATTCTTAATTTTTAATCATTTTGTAGTTTTTTTTAATTAAAAAAAATTTCTCAAATATCTTAAAAAATATTGAACTAATAATCAAATATTTAAAATTTACTAATATTGATTTATTATATTAAAAGTGCAATATATGAAATTTAAAAAATATATATTTAATTATCATCAATTTGATTACAATTCAATTAATGAACCGTAAATTAATATTTCCACCAATTCAATAATCGCTTCAATTTTAAGGACATTATATTTTTGAGAGCAATGTGCAAGTTAATTAAATCACAAATTAGGGATTGCCAAGAACAATGTCCATGAGAGAGTGTAAGAGATTGAAAAGTCAAATAATGAGTAGAAATATCCAAAATATGATATTATCATATAATAGAATTATTTTTGAAAAAATAGCACTCCCTTATTACTATTGTAAGAATTTTGGTCTCTTCATTTGCCATTGCTCACTAACACATCAAAAGATCAAAGGTTCCATATATAAGGAAGATAAATTAATCATTTACGTGAGCTTTCCCTATAAAATGAATCAATTTCTCCTCCAAAACGTATTGTGATTTCATAATTGTATACTTTTCTCCATTCAAAGCATACAGCATGTTAAAGTAACTAACTTATATTCATAGAATATAAATTACTCTGCTATTTTTTTCCTAATTCTCAATAAAGTTTTATACAAGCAAAATAAAAAGGAAAAGAGAGAAAAAAAACCCTTAAAAGGCTGGGGTACAATGCAAGTTTGAGCATATGCAACTGTGTAGGTTCGATAGGCTTATAGATAATAAGAACTTGAGAATATTAGAATGCTAATACTACTTAGGGCCCGTTTGGTATGATGTATAGGATAAGGCCTGATAGTATAAGACCTGATAGGATAAGACCTGATAGGATAAAGCCTGATAAAATTTTAAGACTATGCAGTGTTTGGTATGATACTGTATAAGATAATGTATTGTATAAGATAATATTATCATTTATTTGATGATGCACTATATAACACTAGATAGGATAAAAATTAACTCTTTTAACAAAAATAACCTTTGCTTAAAAAATATACTATATCTTTCTGTGTTATATTACTTTTTTTAAAAAAAGTATGGGTGAATAGGGTTGCATATAATGCATGATAACCTAATGACTTAAGTGACCTGATCTCGTCTGGTCACATTAGACTAAATAGTTAAAATATAATTTTATAAGGACTCATATGAAATTTTTATTTTTTTAGAGTCAATTTATAATTTTTTATCAAATATTAAAAAAAAAAAGTGGCTTAACTAGTTTAAGAGACTAATCTAATCCAGTCTCATACTAAACCAATTAGACTAACCTAGTGACTTGAGTTTTCAAGCTAAATAGCTAAAATATAATTTTATAAAGACTTATATAAAATTTTTATTTTTTTTAGGGACAAAATATAATTTTATAAGGACTTATATAAAATTTTTTTATTTTTTAAGAGTCAATTTATAATTTTTACCAAATATTAAAAAAAAAGTGACTTAACTAGTTTAAGAAATCAATTTAACCTAATCTCATACTAAACTAATTAGACTAAGTTTAATTCTAAATTAGTTTTTGCAGAACTTATCCCAATCCTATTAATTTAAAAAAAAATTATTTTATAGAGACTTATATAAAAATTTTTTAATGATAAAATACAATTTTATAGAGGCTTATATAAAAATTTTATTTTTTAGGGTCATTTTATAATTTTTATCAAAAATTATTTTATAAGAACTTATATGAAAATTTTATTTTTTTAAGGTTACTTTATAATTTTATAATTTTTATCAAAAATTTAAAAATGACCCAACTAATCCGCTCTCAACTAGTATTAATTAAAACTGATCCAATCTAGCCAAGGAATATTCCATAGGTGAGGGATTAAAAATGAAAAGTATTGATAAGTATTTATACATTAAAATCTAATCAGGCCTAATCCCACCCCCTAAGGCATGATTAGATTATACGTCATTTTGATGTATAAGAAAGCTATGATGTATAAGCTTATACAATACATTACATACACCAAACAAGTTATAAGTTCATAATGTATTGTATTAGCTTATACTATCATGTCTTATACGGTGTACCAAACATACCCTTAACAATAATATCAACTCTTGAATCAAGATCCTAAGTCCAAAAGACCCTGAAGTTATGAAGTTAAGAAAGAGAGGAAGAGAGTATTTTGTTTTGTTTTTTTAAAATTAAACCCCACTCCTTTTCTCAAAGACTTCAGAGAGTGGTGAATTTCAGAATTTCCTAGGAGTGGTAACAACGGTGTAAACACTAAAAGTATATAAGAAATAATTAATAATTAGATTGATAAGAAGATAGATCAGGTTACAACCTCATAAGAAATTAAGCATCTTCCACTTCCATATAAAGTATCTGGCAAAGACGGACTTTAGAGTTCTTGCGCAAGGAAGCAAATTATTAAAACATAGGCCAGTAAGCCAATTGAAAAAAATTTATATATCTTTTTAGGAAGAATGCAAAAAGCTAAAGTGATTAATAATATGCTTATTTGCCCAATAAGATAACATATGTTAAGAAAAGCATACTTGCACAAAAAAAAAAAAACACACCATAATCACAAAATATATGGTAGCTATTAATATAATATCAAGAGAAGATAAATTGATTATGTTTATCCACATGCCAAGGAAATTCATTTGAATAAAGATAGCTATGATGAAATTCCAAGACAATTTATCATAAACTGTCAAGACGTCCATTCAAAGAGTGCATCATCTTTTGCCTCTGTATTTTGTTTCATGAATTTGCTATATTAATTTTGCAACTAACAAGATGTTGTCAAAAATGACTCTTCCCTTAATAAAAGCACACTAATAATGATGGGGTGTAATATAAAAATGCAATGTTTTAGTTATTAAAGAATTACAGGTATAGTCTCTAAAAAATTAAAGGGCTGCTTGAAATTATTTTTGTTTTAATGTTTTTAAAATAGATATTTTTTAGAACAAATTTTGAGAACAAAAAAATTAAAAAATTTATTTGAATCATTATTTTAAAAAGTAGCTATTTTCTATTTTTTCTCTGATTTTGTAAAACAAAAATTACAAAATACTTAAAAAGTGTTATGATTTTTCTATTTTTGAAAACAAAATTCTATTTTTTTTGTTTTACAAAATACTTCGTTAAAAATATATTATCAAATAATTTTTTTTATTTTTTTATTCTTGAATAGAAAATTGTTCTGGAAAAATCTTTTGGATTTTTAATTTTTGGGTTATCTTTCTTATCATTTTTCTATTTCCCCTAATCTTTATATTTTTGGTTGAAAATAATAATAATTATTTGTTAAACTAATTGTATGAATATTTAATATTTCCTAATTTTAAATATCTTAAAAAAATTGTACAATTAAAAGAGCAAAATATATATACTTTTCCTTTATTTTTAAAATATGCACATATTTTTTAAAACAAAATGTTACTTTACACTTTAATCTAATTTTAAAATTTTTAATTAAAATATCTTTTATTTAAAAAATTTTTAGTTAAAATATATGTATTTAAATTTAATTGTGGATATTTTGGTTAAAAAATTTAAAATTAGATTAAAGCGTAAAGTAATATTTTGTTTCAATAGAGATATATATATATATATATATTTAAAATAAACATAAAATTTATATAACTTTAATAAAATTCAAAAGCGCACCAAAGGATTCAAGCCGCCTGAACATAGAGCGGCTGTAGTAGATGAATCTATGACAAACAATACAATAATGTCAAAATAATTTTTTTAAATAATTAGGTTTAAGAGTTAATGAGATGTTTAAAAATTATAATTAAAAAGAGAAAAATTTTTAATTGAACACTCCTTAAAAAACTCATAAATCTCTGAGTGATTTATTCTAATTAGAAGGTTGGATGCAAAAGGATTTTATTTTTCTACATGTGCATATCTTATTTAGATTATTTAAATTTGATTTGGATAATTTATATTTTTTTAATTTTAATTTCTTAATTTAAATATTATATTTAAAAAAGTATAATTCAACAATTACTTTTATTCTTTTTTTTTTTACATCTTTTAAAATAAAAAGAAAATTAAATTTTTAAAAAATTAAGAAATGTAAAACCATTCAAATTAATCAAAGTGGCTCACAGAAAATGAACATGCCCAGCATATCTTTAAACATGTACGGGGCAATTGCCCGGGACCTGAGAGAAAGTCGACGATCCAATACAGAATCGCCACGTAAGAGAATTGATTTTGGTGTAATAATTCACGTAAGAACCATACAAGCGTGTGATGATTGACCATTGACCGTACGCAGACCTATTCTCCCTCAGAGTAGGCCCACCAAAGCTTTACCCAAGAGATATGCAATCAAATGTGGACATGGACTTAAAATAAAAAATTTGATAATGGAAGTAAAATCCTTCATAGTTTGAGAATGATCACATTTAGGGATCAAAGGTTCTTTCCAACACCCATCAATCCTGAAGCTTTAGTATGAGGTGCCGTTGGGAGTTTGGCTTCTAACAGCAACTTCAGGATAGGGGGCAGAATTTTTATTTTAGACTTTATTTTAATTTTAATTTTAATTTATTAATTTAATATTGCTTATTAAAAAAATAACTAAATTTTAAATTACTCTAAATTAGTATTTTCATCATTGAATCCCAATTTTTAGTACCCAGAATGAAGAATCTAGATTTTTAGGGAAAACAACAAAAACAAATATTAGTTTGCTCTATGGTATGCCCTCTTTATAAGCAATTGAAACTACAACTTGATCCGAAAGAATAAAGGTAGTAAAAACCAAATCTTTGAATAGCAAAAATCACTTTCCCTTCTCATTAATGGGTCACTTTCTCTTCTTATGGCTGCGAAGTTAGCCATGTAAAAAATTTGCAGTGAAGTAGCATTTAGATTTCAAAATTATCGCTTAGATGTAGAGAAAAATTAGTATTTCTTTTTTCCTAATTTTAATTATTTATTTTACTTCTTACTTTAAACTGTCTCATATGATCTCAAAAATTCAAATTCTACATCAATTTTATTTTTAACTTTAAAATTTGTATAAATTTGTTTTTATGAATGAATTTAATAAGATAGTACATAGTATTTGCTAATATAATACGTAGACTCACTTTGATATTATGACATTGGTTCAATACTTCTCATTCTCATATTATATACAACTAAACAAATTTCAATACAAACAAATCATATAATTAAAACTATAAAAAATCTCACTTCAAAACAATTAATTAGTGGCAGAAGGCCAATTTTCCATTAAGAACAATTGGGGAATTGTTTATCCATGCAAAATAGATAAAAGAAAATGAATAAAATACTCGCTAGCACGTGTAGACAACACTAAACAACTTTGAAGTATCTCCTGACATAGGGACCATGAGAGCAAGCAAGAAAAGAGGGAGCAAGAAAAAGACCCCAATTCCACGTGAAAGAGCATGTGATGTTGTTTTATTGATACGTGTAATTGACTTGGGTCTAAATTTTTTTAGTGGAGCTTGGAATGGTAGGTTTAATTTGGAAGCATAAGGAGGATTTTTACATTTAGGATTAATGGATAGTGATAATCACAATTATTTGGTATAAAACATTACATGTTATCATTTTTTGTTAATTAAACTAAGTGGTAGGAGTTAGGAAAATTTTAATTGGTTTTTATAAGTTAAAGAATTAAAATGAAACTAAACAAATTAATAAATAAAAGTGAAATTTATTTAAAATAAAGTTAAAGTGACGAACAATATATTTTTACTTTTAAAAAACTTATAATTAGGGGAGGCTAGATAGCTTAATATTTGATACTATTTAAATTTTAATTATTTTAAATGATTAAATATAATTTAGAGGAAAGTAGGTATCCTTTTACTTTTAAATTCTCATAAAAAAATATCACTTAAATTTATATTTTATTAAAAAAAATTGTTAGCTTTTAAATTTTTAATATTAACCATTTTAAAAGTTTTTAAAAGACGACGTCCTCTAATTTTTTTAAGTAAAATAGTTATTCTGAAAATTTGAATTATTTTATTTTTTAGATTTTAAATTTTAAATATATGTAATATTAATTATTTAAAATTTTTAGATATATAGTATTGAGGGAATAGTGAGCATTCTTTGATCTCTTTTGCCTTTTTAACTTCTTACTCTAAAATATTGATATTCCAAACTAAAAATTCATTATTTGTTTTTTTTAAAAAAAAGTCAAATTTCACATCTTTTCTCAATTTTTTAATTTTATTATTTTACAAATTGAAATTAGATTCAATGAAAAGTGAATATCTTTAAATTTTTTTAGAGAAAATTGTAATCTTGAATATTGAGATTATATACGTAGAAAAGCATATAGTTTTTTGAATTTTTTTAAAATTGTATTAAACCTAGATAAAAGTGATAGATTATAGTTTTTTTTAATAATTTAAATTTTACATAAAAAACTTTTCTTTTTAAATAAATAAATAACTATATATGTATCAATTCATATATATAATTACTAGTAAATTTATCATGACTAAAATTTGATTAAATACATCTAATATTCCAGTTGTTTTAAAAGTTATACTCAACTTCCTTGACATTTTAATGTATATTATAAAAATCTCCTTTTAAATTTATTTTTATCAAACAAATTAATTTTTGTACAACATGAAAATTTAATTTTATTCTTAATACAAAAATAAAGATAATTAAGCAATTTTATTTTTTAAAATACATATTATGTAAAAAGTTAATTTCATTTATAGAAAATTAAAATAAAGAAAATTTGAGTGTAATTTTTAAAATAAAATAGAAATTAAGTATAATTTAACTAAACTTAAAATATTAATTTAATTTACTCTATAATTATTGTTGATACAAAAGCACAACAATTGAAATAATGTACAAAAGCACACACCTCTTTGTAGACGTTGAATTTGACACCCTAGAGATCTAAGTCCAAGTCCAATGATTTGCATGTATGAACGTGAGTTTTAACATTTAAAAAGTCTATGTTAACAGCATTTACTCCTTAAGGAAACAAACTCATTCTTATCAAAGTGAAACAATGCCAATTAAAACTTGGACTATATTAGGTAGGTAATTAGCAAAACTTCATCTATATATCAGTATAAGCATATATTTTAAAATATCTCTCTCTCCTCTGCCCCCCCAAAAATAATTGTATATATTTACATTTAAAAACTGAAACCACTTGGACTTAAAACCTTATA
The DNA here is from genome assembly GCA_032878935.1 of Erythrophleum fordii. Classification (NCBI taxonomy): domain Eukaryota; kingdom Viridiplantae; phylum Streptophyta; class Magnoliopsida; order Fabales; family Fabaceae; genus Erythrophleum; species Erythrophleum fordii. The sequence goes on along the minus strand of JAVQMF010000056.1, from coordinate 10,166,690 downwards.
TAAGCATTAATAAGTCAGTATCTTTATTAGACATTTTCATCTCTTCAAACTACCACATAATAATCATTTGGCACTCTAAGGAGGAAGTTTTAAGCAAATTGAATACATTACCTTACGCAAGATTATCGAGCATGTGCGTAACATTGGACAAAAACTTATTAGAACTACAGAGTACTAGTTGTTCATTCTTAACAACTTAAAGTGTCTCCAAGCATCATAAGAAGAGTCTTCCATATAAAGAGATTTAAGGTAGCAAGGTCTAATAATATGGAATCTCTTCATAATACAAGATTTCTTTTCCTTGAAAGAAACTTATTTGTAAACAATGGACTATAAGGGAAAAAGTAAGTACAGTACAACAATATTACATAACTTATTTGTAAACAATGGTCTAACGGGAAAAAACAAGCATAGTACATTAGCATTACATAACATAGCCCCACAATATTATCATATAACAAGTAAGTTTGAGGACTTGATAATTTAGACTTTTGTGTTGACTGCCCAATGTTTTTAAGGACTTGTGATCAAATTTATGTTGTAAAAACACATTTTGTGAGAAATAGCTTTGGATATTTTCGTTTCATGTCATCCTCTAGTTCCCAAGTTGCCTCTTTAGATGTTGGGCCCTTCCAAATCACTTTCACTAGAGGGATGCTCTTGTTTCTCAGTTGTTTCAATTTGGCATCTACAATCCTCTCTGGCCTTACTACATAGGAAAAATTTTCTTGCAATTGAATATGCTTATTTTTTATGACATGTGAGGGGTCTGATAAATACTTCTTCAATTTGGGTGTTACAGAAACTTCGTCTTCACATATTTCCCTTATTGTCTTGCAAGCAAAATATATGAATATCACCATCCAATAGATGATGAAAACTCGTGGCTCAAGAGAAGGTGGAACTAACATTGTTATTAGTGCAGTACAAGCCAAAATTCTTGAGATAATAGCTATCTCAAAAGAGAGTTTCAAGTAAGTAGTATCAGCTGGTGTGAAAATCTGACACTTGATGTAGTATCTATATGCAAAGACATAAAGGAATGAGCATAGTATAAAAATCCACATATCTGCAAGGTGTAGGTCAAAAGGTGATGAACTTGGGTAATGCATTTGAACAACCATCCCTAGTGTTGAAATAAGAAATTCAATGCTATCATGCCAGGGGATCGAGCTGCACAACCATCAAATTAATTATAAGTGTCATTATTGTATCATCAAATTAAAAAATTGTTCTAATAAAGATTTGAGCACATACTTACAATACATACCAATAGCACAAACATTAAGGAAAAAAAAAGACTAAACATTAATGCTCTGTTTGGTTAAATGATATAGTGGTGAAGAGAATGTAAAATATAGGTAGGTGGAAGTAGGTGAGATAAAAAATGATTATTTTGCCCTTATTATTAAAGGACTAATTTGATGGATAGAATAATAAGTATAAGAGTATATTAGACATTGCACAATTTATGTAAAAAGAATACTTTCACGACACACCCAACCAAACGGAGCCTAAGTGTAATCTAAGCTTTGGTAGTGTATATTTGTTATTGACAATGAATATTGGTGAGTGAATGTATAATGTGAGAATATGCAATTTCTATCAATGTTGATACATATTTTGCTCCTTTTCTTTACATTTCATGGTTAACAATATTGTAGCACCATGACATAATTAAGATTGTATCAGTATTATTAGGACTGATCTAATTTAATAGAGTATGTCAATGTGAGGAATGAGAAGGGCTAAGTCATGACAATATTTGATAGTATCATTGATCATTAAGAGATAAAAATCTGGAAAGGATGAAAAATACCATCCCATTACTCTGGGATAGAGTTAAGAATTTTCTTAAAAGAGGCCATAGGTTAAAACACACTAAAATCAAATAGTTAAGAGATAAAAATCTAAGAAGAATGAAAAACACGATCCCATTACCTAGGGACAAAGCTAGAAATTTTCTTAGAAGAGACTGTACGTTACAATGCATTAAAATCAAACAGATAAATAGTGTGTCATGGCATGTGTATTTAGCATATTTTCTTTAAAAAAAATCCTATTTTATATGATTTATTTTGTTTGCCAATTTTTTTATGAATTATATGATTAATTTCAAGCAAAATATAAATAATATCTATTAATAATTTGATTAGAATGATATTGTAAGGCAACTTGTCAAACCCCTCAGTGATAAGAAATTAAAGAACTCTAAGGACAAAGTAAATGCAAAGGACAAATTAAGAAAATTAAACAACAAAAGAGGAGAATATATTTTCAAAAAAATTAGGAAGAGCATATATCAAATGGTGGTGGACAAATGATAGAAAAAATAAAATAAACAAAAAAATTGAGAAATAACGGTGATCCTCACTCTAATTTTAATTTATTAACATAATATTGTAAAAAAGAACTTGCTTTTCAATTTCCTAAACTTATGTTTGAGTTTTATTAAAAAGAAAAAAAATTGTTTCTTAATTTTTTTTCTTAAAGATTTAGAATTGTTAAAGTAAATTATTTTTGATAAAGGATAACTAATAATTAATGATATTTTATCATTTAAAATATAACATATGTAGAAAAAATATATATAATTTGTCATACATTTATTTCATCAACTATTAATTATATTATGTACAAGCAAATTTTACTTTTTGAGGGGACTAAGTTCTATTTTTTTAAGGAGGCCCTGGAGCCAATTTCTTATACATATTGATTGCAGTGGTTATCTGAATTCAGAAAAAAAAAAAAAAAAGGCAAACAATATGCTACTGTATTTCAGAGAAAAACTCTGAAACATCCAGCCAAAGAAACTACGCCACAGCCCAAAGTGAAATTCACATGCCTTCTACTCCACCATCCCACTCTATTCCTATACTTTGACTCTCACAACTCACAATTCTGTGATACCCAATTGACCAATTTTGCTAGTTCATATTGCTCTATCTCAGCGTGCTCTGCTTTTTCTGCTCCAAGAACACCTCTTCTTTGAATCTCAAAAACAGAGTGGACAGCTAATTATTATTATTATTTGGATGAAAAATTAAATGATAATTTTCTCTAATAAAAAATAATAGCATTTTAGGTTGGATGAGAACAGAAATCTTTAGCATTGCCAATGGATCTCAAATAGCCTCTTGAGTTGAATGAAAACTAATAGCTTTGTCTGGCACAAACTAATGAACAGCAGATTGTGAGATTAATGAACCACACATATATAGTCATAGAAAGTGCAGGAAAGCATACTAACCTTAGTGAATCGGCCATGCGTAGATGGAGGTGATAAATTGGTTGCGTTGTTCGAGTCGCTGTTTCTGCACAAAATGGTTTCTTCTTACGATCCCAGAACGAAGAGAGAGTGACTTTTTGGGATCTCCTCAAAACTTTTTGTGATGATCACTGCTAACACAAACTCAACTCTCCTATATTATCAACGAGTCAAGACAGAGTGCATATATACATATATATATATATATATATATTAGCAAAAAGCAGAAAAAGGAATTTAAGAATGTGAGGGGTGTACATATACAAAGCCAATGGTATTCAAACAGATCAAATATATACCTTAAAGGAATGAGAGGACTTGCAATATTATGCAACCGAAGGGGGGAGAATAGAAGGAGAGAGTTTGCAGAGAAGAAGAGGAGTAAACGTTGTGTGGGAGAGAAGAGGAAGTGGAAGGAATATTTATAGCAGAGCGGGAGAATAATTTAGTGAATTACCTTTTTTAATGTTAGTGAAGACTTTTTTTTTAACAGTTTGTTACAAACAAGCTAGTGCACAGCTTGTTTGTAGTGACTGTAGTGCACAGCTTGTTTGTAGTGACTGTTAAATTACTAAAGTCTTGCTCCATTGTTATGCTTTGACAGTGACACTTTTTTAAAGTAATCAATTATTAAATTATTAAACTATCTTTGACCTTGTCACGTTAAAACAAGGTTAATTCATACTAAGTATAAAGGTTATTATTAAAAAAATTATTATTAAATTACTAAATTTTCCTTGATGGTGTCCCACCAAGCTGGTGCAAAATTTTGGGAGAAATTACTAAATTATCCTTCATAAAACCCCACCAAGGTATCATCAAGGATAACTCAGACGTGGCATTCTGTAGCTTGTGCGCGTGATTCAATCGGAGGATATTGCAAGGTAACGGATTGTGCCCACCGATGGTATTCACACAGGTCGGGTTAAGCCCACCAATGGTACTTGAGATAGCAACCGATGGTATTCAAACGGGTCGGGCTTAGCCCACCAATGGTGTTTGAGATCGCAATGCAACGGATTGTGGTCAGTATTCAAACAAGTCGGATTGTGACCCATAGGGCCCAATGGCTTTGTATAAGTGAGCCATGGTGAACTTTTAGCATGGCCACTTCAATCCATCGAACTTTTTAGATATCTGCTTACTCTGTCATGCTCATGACTGTTAATTGTGAGTTGTGAGAGATAAAGTATATAAATAGATTAGGATAGATATGAAATTTGCTACAGGGCCTCCTTAAAATGTAAAATTTATTTGTATACGAAATATGATAAAATAATTAATGGTTGATAAAATAAATAAATGACAAATTACATATATATATATATATATATATATTATATGCCAAAGGATCTCAAATAGCCTTTTGAGTTGAATGAAAACTAATAGCTTTGTCTGGCACAAACTAATGAACAGCAGATTGTGAGATTAATGAACCACATATATATAGTCATAGAAAGTGCAGGAAAGCATAGTAACCTTAGTGAATCAGCCATGCGTAGATGATAGCAACCGATGGTATAAATTGGTTGCGTTGTTTGAGTCGCTGTTTCTGCAAAATGGTTTCTTCTTACGATCCCAGAACGAAGAGAGCCATGGTGACTTTTTGGCCATCTCCTCAAAACTTTTTGTGATGATCACTGCTAACATAAACTCAACTCTCCTATATTATCAACGATAAAGTATAAGACAGGATAGATATGAAATTTGCATATATACATATATATATATATATATATATTAGCAAAAAGCAGAAAAAGGAATTTAAGAATGTGAGAGGTGTACATATACAAAGCCAATGGTATTCAAACAGATCAAATATATACCTTTAAGGAATGAGAGGACTTGCAATATCAAATTAGAAACCGAAAAACTCAAACATAAATTTAGGAGAGAGTTTGCAGAGAAGAAGAGGAGTAAACGTTGTGTGGGAGGGAAGAGGAAGCGGAAGGAATATTTATAGCAGAGCGGGAGATAATTTAGTAATTTCACATTTCGCTTTTTTTTTGTTCTGTTTGTAGTGACTGACTTGCAATGCACTTTTTTTTTTTGTAATGACTGTTAAATTACTAAATTATTTTTGTAGTCACTGTCATCTGTTAAATTATTAAATTATTCTTGATTTTGCTCTATGTCACACTTGTACAGTGACACTTTTTCAAAGTGGTTAATTATTAAATTACTAAACTATCTTTGACCTTGTCACGTCAAAACAAGGTTAATTCATAAATTGTCTTATGATATCATTCTAATCAAATTATTGATAAATCTTATTTAATTTTTTTCCTTGAAATTAATCATCTAATTCATAAAAATTTGGCTAATAAAATGAATCATAGAAAATAAGATTTTTTTGAAAAAAGAAAATATCCTTCATTTTATACATTTTGTACATTGTAATGTTAAACGAACATGCACACTATGGCATACTATTAATCTCTTTGATTTTAATGTATTGTAACCTATGATCATAGTCTTTTTTTTTTTTTAATTTCTAGCTCTACCCCAGAGTAACTGGTTGATGTTTTTTTTATCCTTATCAAATTTTTATCTCTTAAAGATTAATGACAATTACAAATATTGTTATGACTTAGCTCTCCTCATTCTTCACATTGACATACTCTATTAGAATAGCCTTAATAATATTGGTAGAATCTTAGTTATGTTATGGTGCTACAATATTGTTAACTAGGAATGGTGAAATGTGATGAAAGGGAGCCCTAACTATATGCTGCAATCAATATAGGTATATAGATTTTATGAACAGAAATCGCTCTCTCTTCTGCCAGAGAGTGAAAGAGAAGCTAATAATGTTTATATCTATGACTTGTTTTGATAAGCAAAAATCGCTTCCACCATTTGTCAAATTCAAATATACCTTCTGTCATCCATTAACCATTTGTCAAATTCAAATCACCAATGAAGCTCTAAAAGAGAATAACTTGAAGTTTGGACTCAATTGCTTTTTTAAAAAAAAAAAAAAAAAATTTATAGCAATTTCTACATAATCATCTAAATTAATTGTCAAGCTGAGCTATGATCAAATCATAATTAAAGGCTGAGGGCATGAGGAAGCAGGGGTTTTCCGTCAAAATTTTTGTGTCCACTCCCAGTTGAGGTTCGTGATCATGAATTGGCCCATTTTTCTTGGTCTCCTTTAAAAATTAGTAACTTACAATAGGTCCCTTCAACAAGTCAAATTTGTTTGTAAAAGAACATGATAATATAATTAATGTTTGATGAAATAAATGAATGACAAATTACATATATAATTTTGTACATATGTCGAATTTTAAATGATAAAATATCATTAATTATTAGTTACTCTTTATAAAAAATAATTTACTTTAACAATCCTAAATCTTTAAGAAAAATAAAATTAAGAAACACATTTTTTTTTAGGACAAAACTCAAGTTTAGGGGTTTTTCTGTGATGAAGTACTTTCTGGGAAATGAGAACAGAGGAAACTTCTCCAATCAAAAAAAAAAAAAAAAGAATGAAGAAAACTTTCCGGTCATGTCCAAAACAAAAGCACTTTTCTACGGATACAAAGACCCTGGTATGTACATGGCCTTTGGAAGACGAGCCATGCGCCCTATGAAGGTGACCTTGTCTACTTTAATGTGTGGAAGACTCCCCTCATGATGAAGATTCACCTTACTGTCTAATGCTTATGTGGTAAGGGAGAAAGGCTGACTTAGGTATAAACTGAGAGTATCTAAGTGTCGCATAGTTAGTTGAAAAATCCAAGTCAATGACATTATGCACATGCATATTAATCTTACATTAGGGTAGCGTGTTCAATTCACTTGAAACTTCCTCGTCAGAGTGCCAATTGATTATTATGTGGTAAAAGTTTGGAGAAATGAAATTACTTAAGGAAGATAGAAACTTATTAATGCTTATATATGGTTTAAGTTTAAATGTCATATTATATATATATATATATATATTAAAAATATATGCTTGATATTGATATATAGGTGTAATTTTCCTGCTTACTTACTAATATAGTCCAAGTTTTAATTAACATTGTTTCATTTTGGCAAAAATTAATTTGCATAAGGAGTTACACAAAACTTTTTAAATAGTAGAACTCATATACCTACATGAAAATCATTGGACTTGGACTCAGATCTCTAGGGTGTCAAATTGACCTCTACAAAAAGGTGTATGCCTTTGTTAATTATTCCAATTATTGTACTTTTGTATTAGTGATAACTATAGAGTAAATTATATTAAATTTTTTAAAGTTTGGTTAAATCGTGTTTAATATATTTTTTATTTTATAATGCATTATTTTTTTATTTTAAAAATTACATTTAACTTCTTTCTAATTTATTTTTTTGTCAATGCAATTAACTTTTTATATACTATATATTTTTTTACAAAATAAAATTATTTAGTTATTTTTACAATCATATTTAAAAAAAAATTATAGTTTCATGTTGTGTAAAAAAATTAGCTTCTTTGATAAAAAAAAAATTAGAGAAAAGGTTTTTGCAATATGCATTTAAATGTCAAGGGAGGTGAGTGTAATTTTTGAATCAAGTGAAGTATTAAATGTAATTTAGTCAAATTTTAAGAAGGTTATGATAAATTTACTCTCAATTCTATATATGAACTAATACATATATAGCTATTTATGTATTTAAAGAGAAATTTTTTTTGTATAAAATTTAAATAATTTTTTTAAAAAATATACAATATACTCACTTTTGGCTCAATTTAATACAAATCTTTAAAGAGAAAATTAAAAACAACTATCCGCTTTTCTATGATATAATCTTAATATTCAAAATTACAATTTTTTCTACAAAGAATTCCAAGATATTCACTTTTCCTTGAATCTAATTTTAATTTTAAAAATTTTTTAGAAAGGATGTGAAATTTGACTTTTTTAAAATTAAATAATGAATTTTTAGGATGGAATGACAATATTTTAGAGTAAGAAGTGAAAAAAAAAAGCAAAAGAGAAAAAAGGATGTTCACTATTCGTTCAATATTATATATCTAAAATTTTTAAATCATTAGTGTTATAAATATTTAAAATTTAAAATCTAAGAAAAATTAAATAATAAAATTTTACTGGGTAACCGTTTTACAAAAAAAAGAAAATTAAAGGATGCCCTGTTTAGCAAATTTTGAAATGGTTAATATTAAAAATTTTCAAGCCAACAATTTTTTTAATAAAATATAAGTCTAAGGGATCTTTTTTCACAAAAATTTAAAAGTAAAACAATACGTACTTTTTTCTAAATTTTATTCAACTATCTAAAGTAATTAAAATTTAATTAGTTTAAAAATTTTAAAATTACCCACATTTGTACATGTTTAATGCAAATTTTTAAGTTAATCAAAATTCAAACAATATCAAATATTAAGTTATCGAATTTTCTATAATCATAAATTTCTAAAATGCAAAATGTACTTTTGACTCTTTGACTTTATTTTAAATTTCATTTTTGTTCTTTAATTTATTTGATTTCACTTTACTCTTTGATGTTACAAAAACCAATTAAAATTTTCTTAACTCCTACCACCATTGGTTTAATTAACGAAGAATGTTGACATGTAAAATTGTATTCCAAATCACAGTCATCATCACCTATCCATTAATTCTACATGTAAAAATCCTCATCAACTCTCCAAATTATACGCAGCATTCCAAGTTCTACTAAAAAAGTCTAGAACTAAGTCAATTATGCACATCAATACAACAACATTACATGCTCTTTTTGTGAAATTGGGAATCTTTCGTTACTTCCTCTCTCATGGTCCCTATGTCATATGATTACTTAGAAGGTGGCTCAATTCCAATAGCATAGTAGTACACGCCATTTTGCCAAATTAGTTTCATTTATTTTGTATGAATAAACAATTCCTAAATTGTTCTTAATGAAAAATTGGACCTTTTGCCACTATTTGATTGTTTGAAAGTGGGATGTTTTTATAGTATTAATTATATGATTATGGGAACTTCTATGATTCAATGTTGAAAGTATCAAGTAATCAGAATCCTAATTTATACTCCCAAAGTATCAAAATGTTGTCAAAAATGACTCTTCCTTTAATAAAAGCACACTGATAGTGATTGGGTGTGATATAAACATCCAAAATCATCGTAAGTCTATTATAAAGAACTTTAGAGATGATTTTACAAGCCATATTACACAAGCTAATAAGCTTAAAATCTTTTATAGTTTGAGAATGATCAATTTATGGATCAAAGGTTCTTTCCAACGCCATTAATCCCAGAGCTTTGAGTATGAGGTGTCCCTAGGAGTTTGGCTTCTAGTAGCAACTTTAGCATAAGGGGGCAAAATTTTTATTTGACTTAATTTTAATTTTAATTTGTTAATTTAATTTTGTTTGTTAAAAAAATGCACAAATTTTAAATTATTCTAAATTGGTCTTTTTATCATTGAATCCTAATTTTTAATGCTCAGAGTGAGGAATTTGGAATTTTAGGGGGAAAAGAAAAATCTTAGTTTGCCTTATGTTATGCCTTATTGTTAAGAATTGAAATTACAACATGATCCAAAAGAATAAAGATAGTAAAAACCAAATTTTTGAAGAGCAGAAATCACTTTCTCTGTTAATCAATGGGTCACTTGCTAAAGAGACGAAGTGAGATATAAATCCTTGGTTGGAGAAGATGCCAAACATTATGCCATTATGGCAACAAAGTTAGACATGTAAAAAAGTGGAGTAGCGTTGCCAGCATTTAGATTTTCAAAATTATGGCTTAGATGCAAAGAAAAATTAGTATTCCTCTTTTTATTCTTTATTTTATTTATTTATTTTACTTCTTACCCTAAAACTTTCCCATATGATCTCAAAAATTCAAATTCCACATCAAATCTTTTTCACTTTAAAATTTTTATAAATTTGTTTTGTGAATGAATTTAATAAGATAGTCACTAGGATAGTACATAGACTCACTTTGATATCAGGATATTGGTTCAATGCTTCTCATTCTCATATTATGCATGACTAAATAAACTTCAATATAAGCAAATCACATAATTATACTATAAAAAATCTCATTTTCAAACAATTAATTAGTGGCAAAAGGTCCAATTTTCCATTAAGAACAATTAGGGAATTGTTTATTCATGCAAAATAAATAAAAGAAAATGGACAAAATACTCACTAGAACTTTGATATCAGGATATTGGTTCAATGCTTCTCATTCTCATATTATGCATGACTAAATAAACTTTAATATAAGCAAATCACATAATTATACTATAAAAAATCTCATTTTCAAACAATTAATTAGTGGCAAAAGGTCCAATTTTCCATTAAGAACAATTAGGGAATTGTTTATTCATGCAAAATAAATAAAAGAAAATGGACAAAATACTCACTAGAACTTATGACAGTAATTTGGTATAATATTTTACATATCACCATTTTTTGTTAATTAAATTAAGTGCTAAGAATTAGGAAAATTTTGATTGGTTTTTATAAGTTAAAAGAGTAAAATGAAACTAAATAAATTAAGGAATAAAAGTGAAACCTAAAATAAAATTAAAGGAACTAATTGTACACTTTTACCTTTTAAAATTGATGATCAAAAGAGACTTAGATTGCTTAATATTTGATATCATTTGAATTTTGATTACCTTAAAAATTGCGTTAAACATATAAAAAAGTGGGTAATTTTAAAAATATTAAACTATTTAAATTTTAATTATTTTAAATGATTGAAGTAAATTTAGAGAAAAATAAGTATCCTTTTACTTTTAAATTCCCATCCAAAAAAAATCCCTTAGATTTATATTTTTATTTGGAAAAATTGTTACTTTTTCAATTTTTAATATTAACCATTTTAAAAGTTCCTAAAAGATGACAAATTTTATATGATTCATTTTATTAGCCAAATTTTTATGAATTATTTTTATGAATTATATGATTAATGTCAATAGAGAAAAAAAGATCTATTGATAATTTGATTAGAATGATAATGTAAGAAAATTTGTCAAACTTATAGATGAGAAGAAACTAAAGAACTCTAGAGACAAAGTAAATGCAAAGGATAATTTTTTTTTTAAAAAAATACATTTTAAAAATTAAGAATATATATCAAGTGGTGGTAGAAGAATGATGTAATGAAAAAAGAATAAATAAAAAAGATTAAGAGATAATGGTAATCTTCACTCTAATTTTAATTTATTAACATAGGACTGTTAAAAAAAAACCTTTACAAAAAAACCTTTCAATTCTCTAAACTTATGTACCAGTTTTGTTCCAAAAAAAATTGTGTTCCTTAATTTTATTTTTCTTAAAGATTTAAAATTTTTAAGTAAATTATTATTCATAAAGAGTAACTAAGATATTCCTAACACACGCAGATTTTACTTTTTAAAAGGACCTATTTAAATGCCATTTTTCACTTTGAAGGAGGCCTTATAACAAATTTCATATATATGTTGATTGTGACTTTTATAAAATTTATTTGACTAATTTCTCCTAACTGTGACACATAGTCACAACTAAGATTGTGAGCACAATTCTAATTGTGGCTTGGACATCAATTCTTAGAAGGGTGATGCAATTATGAGAACGCGACTTAACGTTTGGACATTAGCTAATTAATGTCACATCAATTCTTAAAGTTGTGATTGACTTGGAGTCAGACACGTGGAGGTATCGCGTCACAAAACTTTTAAGATTGTCCCCCGTCTCCTATAAATCCCTCCCTCCACTTCCTCTTCTCTCCCGCACAACGTCATTTCCTCTTATTCTCTGCAAACTCTCTCCTTCTGTTCTCCCCTTCAATTGCATAATATTGCAAGTCCTCTCATTCCTTACAGGTATATATTTGATTTGTTTGAATACCATTGGCTTTGTATCTGTACACCTCTCACATTCTTAAATTTTCCTTTCTGCTTTTTGCTAATATATATATATATATATATATACACACTCTGCAGCAGCAGCGGTTCGAACGAGGCGACCAATTTATCATCTCCTTCTAGGCATGGCTGATTCACCAAGGTTGGTATGCTTTCAAGTTTTTCATTTCTTTGCTAGAGAGCAGCTACATCTATGGCCTTTGATACCAACAACTTGGTCAAGTTGCATCTTGAAGCTCCTACAGTTACTTCAAACTGTTCATTTGATTCATTTCATCTTCATTCTCTCTAAACAACCAAATGTTTTCTGTTTTCATTGGCAATGCTAAAGATTTCTGTTTTCATTCAACTTAAAAAGATATTAATTTTTATTAGAGAAAATTATTATTTAATTATTCATCCAAATAATAATAATTAGCCGTTCACTCTGTTTTTGAGATTCAAGGCAGAGTTGTCCCTGTGGAGCAGAAAAAGCAGAGCGCGCTGAGATATAGCATGAACTAGCAAAATTGGTCAATTGGGTATCACAGAATTGTGAGTTGTGAGAGTCAAAGGATATAAATAGATTAGGATAATGGAGTAAAAGGCACGTGAATTGCACTGTGGGCTCTGGCTTAGTTTCTTTGGTTGGATGTTTCGGAGCTTCTCTCTGAAATACAATAGCATATCGGTTTTCTTGCTTAATCTCTGAATTCAGATAGCTATTGCAATTAATATGTGTAAGAAATTGACTATGGGGCCTCCTTAAAAAATAGAACTTACATAGTTCCCTTCAGAAAGTAAAATTTGCTTGTGTAAGAAATATGATAATATAATCAATAGTTGATGAAATACATGAATGACAAATTACATGTTTTTTTATATATGTCATATTTTAAATGATAAAATATCATTAATTATTAGTTACCCTTTATAAAAAGTAATTTACTTTAACAATTTCAAATCTTTAAGAAAAATAAAATTGAGAAGCACGGAATTTTTTTTGACAAAGCTCAAACATGAGTTTAAGAAATTGAAAAGTAATTTTTTTTTTACAGTCTTATGTTAATAAATTAAAATTAGGGTGAAGATCACCATTATCTTTCAATCTTTTTTGTTTATTTTATTTTCATTCCATCATTCTTCCACCACCACCTTTTGATATATACTCTTCTTAATTTTTTTAAAGTATATTTTCCTCTTTTTGTTATATACTCACCTATAGGTTTAACAAATTGCCTTTTAATATCATTCTAATCAAATTATTAAGAGATCTTTTATTTTTAACTTGAAATTAATCATATAATTTATAAAAATTTGGCAAATAAAATGAATCATATATTATGATTTTGTTTAAAAGAAAATATGCTCCTTTTCATACATTTTGCACATTGTAATGTTACATGAACACATATGCCACGACACTATTAATTTCTTTGATTTTAATGTATTGTAACCTACAATCATAGCCTCCTTTGAAAAAATTTGTAGCTTTACCTGAGTAATTGGGTGGTGTTTTTTAATCCTTCCCAACTTTTTATCTCTTAAAAAATCAAAGACACTGTCAAATATTGTTATGACTTAACCCTTCTCATTCCTCACATTGACATACTCTTTTAGAACAATCCTAGTAACAATGATACAATCTTAGTTATGTCATGGTGCTACAATATTTTTAACTAAGAATGGTAAAATGTGATGAAACGGAGCAAAATATGTCTCAACATTGATAGAAATTGCATATTGTGACATTATACATTCACTTACCATCATTCATCGTCAATAACAAATACACACTATCAAGGCTTGGTTTACAATTAGTGTTTAGTCTTTTTTTTTTTTAATTTTTATATTATTTGTATGTATTGTATGTACATACTCAAATCCTTATTAGAACAATTCTTTAATTTGATAATACAATAATGACACTTCCAATTACTTTGATGCTTGAGTAGCTCAATCCCCTGCCATTCTATCTTTGCATTTCTCATTCCAGCGCTAGGGATAGTTGTTCAGATGCACTACCCAAGTTCATCACCTTTAGACCAACACCCTTCAAATATGTGGACTTTTATATATGCTTATTCTTTTTATGGCTTTGCATTTGGATACTACAACAAGTGTTAGATTTCCACTCCAATTGATACTACTTACTTGAAACTCTTTGTTAAGATAGCTATTATCTCATGAAGTTTGGCTTGTGCTACATTAATATCAATGCTAATTACACATTTTCTTAAGCTACTTGTTTTCATTATTTGTTTGATGGTGCTATTCATATATTTTGCCTACAATACAATGAGGCAAATATGTGAACAAGTAGTTTCATATGTATACAACAAGTGGAAGGGAACTGAAAGCAACATGACCCAGCAATCAATATAGAAGACTAAGTTCTCCTTGACTCTTGGAACTTATAATGTTATAATTGTTATGATGTTGTACGACTATGTAATATTGTTTGTACTAAACTTGCTTTATCCTTTAGACCATTATTTACAAATAAGTTTCCTTCATGAAAAGAAAATTGGCTTGTATTATAAAGAGACTCCATGTTGTTAAACCTTGTTGCCTTAAATCTCTTTATATGGAAGACTCTCCTTATGATGTTTGGAGACACTATATAGTGTTAATTAAGAACAACTAATGTTATGTAATTCTAGTAAAATTTTGTCCAATGTTACGCATGTGTATGTTAATCTTGCATAAGGTAGTGTGTTCAATTTGCTTGAAACTTTCTCCTTGGTGCCAATGTGGTAAAAGTTTGGATAGATGAAATTGTTTAAGGAAGATATAGACTTATTAGTGTTTATATATGGTTTAGACATAAGTGGTTTCACTTTTTAAATGTCATATTAGATATATATATATATATATATATATATATATATATATATATTTTTATATATATATATATATATATATATATATATATATATATATATATATATAATTTTTTAAGTATATGCTTGATACTAATGTATAGGTGTAATTTTGCTATTTACCTACTAATATAGTCCAAGTTTTAAATAACATTGTTTCCCTTTGACAAGGATTAATTTGAAGTAGGAATAAATGTCCATTTACACAAGCTTTTTAAATGCTAAAACTCAAATACTTATGTGCAAATCATTGAACTTAGATCTCTATGGTGTCAAATTCAACGTCTACAAAAAGGTGTGTGCTTTTGTGCATTATTCCAATGATTGTAATAGCGCTAATTATAGAGTAAATTATGTTAATTTTTTTTAGGTTTAGTTAAACTATACATGATATTACTTTTGCTTTAAAAATGACACTTGGCTTCCCTCCAATTTATTTTTCTATCAATGAAGTTAATTTTTCACACAATATGTATTTTTTCCAAAAAAAATTACTTAATTATTTTTACTATTATATTAAGAGTAAAATCATAATTTCATGTTGCGTAGAAAATTAACTTCTTTGATATAAATAAATTAGAGGAGAGGTTTTTGCAATATATATTAAAATGTCAAGAGAGCTAAATGTAATTTTTGAAACAAGTGGAATATCAAACATAATTTGGTCAAATTTTAATAAGGTTATGATAAATTTACTCATAATTTTATATATGAACTAATAATGTATATTTATTTATTTATTTAAAAAGAAAAAAATTTATATAAAATTTAACTGATTTTTTTTAAATTTGCAATATACTCACTGTTACCTTAGTTTAATACAAATCTTTTAAAAAATGAAAAAGAAAAATTCAACAAAATATCTGCTTTTTTTATTTATATAATCTCAATATTCAAAATTAAAATTTTTTGCCCCAAAAAGTTCCAAGATATTAACTTTTTCTTGAATCTAATTTTAATTTTGAAAATTTTTTTAGAAGGGACGTGAAATTTGACTTTTTAAAAAAATTAAATAATGAAAGTTTAGGATGTAATGGCAATATTTTAAAGTAAGAAGTGAAAAAAAAAAATAGAAAAACAAAAGAGAAAAAAGGATTTTCACTATTCCTTCAATATAATATATCTAAATAACTAATGTTATAAATATTTAAATTTCAAACTCTAAAAAAATTTAAATAATAAATTTTTTTAGAATAACTATTTTACAAAAAAAAATAATCTAAGGGATGCCCTCTTTTAGGAACTTTTTAACATATTAAAATTTTAAAAGTTGACAATTTTTTTGGAGTAAAATATAAATCTAAGATGTATTTTATTTACAAAAATTTAAAAGTGAAAGGATAACTACTTTCCTCTAAATTTAATTCAATTTTTAAAAATAATTAAAATTTAAACAGTTTAAAAATTTTAAAATTACCCATTTTTGTATATGTTTAATGGAAAATTGTTAAGGTAATCAAAATTCAAACAGAATCAAATATTAATTTATCTAGTCTTGTGTGATTATAAATTTTTAAAACAAAAAGTGCACTTTTGGGCTTTTAACTTTATTTTATATTTCACTTTTGTTTTTTAATTTCTTTGGTTTCACTTTAGTCTTTTAAGTCATAAAAACCAATCAAAATTTATCTAACTCCTAACACCATTAGTTTAGTTACGAAAACTGTTGACATGTAGAATTTTACAAAACCATTGTCACCATCACCTATCTATTAATCCTATGTGTAAAAATCCACCTCAAGTCCCCAAATTAAACACAACATTCTAAACTCTAATAAAACAAATCTAAACTTAAGTCAATTATGCACATCAATACAACAACATTACATGCTCTTTTTGTGGAATTTGGGATCTTTCCTTGCTTCCTCTCTCATGGTCCCTTTGTCATATGATACTTCGAAGGGGTTCAATTCCAATAGCATAGTAGGGCAAGTCATTTTGCCAATTTGTTTTGTTTAATGCCGTCTATACATGCTAATGAGTATGTTGTCCATTTGGTTTCATTTATTTTGTATGAATAAACAATTCCTTAATTGTTCTTAATGGAAAATTGGAAGTAATTGATTCTTCGAAAGTGGGATTTTTGATAGTATTATTTATATGATTTGTTTAGTCACCTACAATATGGAAGTGAGAAGCAAGTATTGAACCAATGTCCTAGTATCAAAGTGAGTCTGTATACTATCTTATTCAAAACCATGATCTTGTTAAATTCATTCATAAAAAAGAATTTATAAATTTTAAAGTGAAAAAAATTTGATGTGGAATTTGAATTTTTGAGATCAAATGGAAAAGGTTTATAATAAGAAGTAAAATAAAATAAAATAAAATAAAATAAAGAAGACAAAATTATTCTAATTTTTCTCCACATCTAAGCCATAAATTTGAAAATTTAAATGCTAGCAACACTACTCCATTGCAAATTTTTGACATATCTAACTTCACAAGGAACTTCGTGCATAATAGCTTAATGTCTAATGTTTTCTCCAACCACGGACTCACATCTCACTTTCTCTCTTTAGCAAGTGACCCATTGATTAGAAGAGAAAGCAATTTTTACTCTTCAAAAATTTGATTTTAGTACCTTTAATTTTTTGGATCAAGCTGTAATTTAAGGTGCGTAGCAAGAGGGAATACCATAAGGCAAACCAATATTCATTATCATTCCCCGCTTAAAATGCAAATTCTTTATTCTAAGCACTAAAAATTTGGAATTTATAAAGGATTGAACATAGGAAAACAGAGAGAGAGAGAGAGAGAGAGAGAGAGCATAGAAGATTGAGAAAAAAGAACCCAAAAAAAAAAGAAACCTAAAATTTCATGCTTTACCCAAGGATTTTGTCTCAAATGGTACTTCCTTTGGTACCTGACTTTGATATTGTGAACACCGTATTTTGTCTAGATATTTAATCAAAAAAGAGAAAAGAAAAAAAAGTATAAAAAAAGTAAAAAATCAAAAGGAAAAAAAACCAAAAATAAGTTAAAAAAATAACCAAAAAAAAAACAACAACATAAAATTTTTTAAATCTAAAAAAAAAAAGAGATAACAGAATAATGGATACAGACCCAAATTCTAAAGCCCAAAATCCCTTTGGGCTATCGGGCTAGTACCCAGCATGCTGAACCTACCCATCTCGTTCATTTGCCTTTCTCTTCACCCACGTTCGGCAGAGGCAGAAAAGGACCATACGAACAGATGGAAAGAAGAAAAAAAAAAAGAAAAGTTTTAGGAAAAGGGAAACACATAGAGCTGAACGCAAAAAGGAAACACAGAAGTAGCACCCATAGACGTAAGAAGCACTGAGAACGAACAGAAAAGCAAGGGGAGTAACTCGAAGATATAGAACTAACGATAAAAAGCAAAGGGGTAGGAACATCTCAGCATGCTAGGGGAATAGGGGGTAGGGAAGTGGACCTCCTGCTAGATCCCTTTCACGATAAGAGAGAGAGAAGGGATTTTTGAATCAAAGGGGACGGAGAACAAAGGGGATTCGAGAACTAAAGAAGAAACAGAAAATGGGAAAAACGAAAGGGGATTCCTTCTGATTCGGGAAGAGGTGCAAAGAGTTGGAGAGAATCGAAGAGAGGATTGGAGCGACCAAAAAATGGAGGTAGAGGGGACGGAGACTGAAAAAGAGAGGTAGAGAGGATTAAAGAAGGGGGCTTCGTTTTAGACAAAGGATAAGGACCGAAGGAGTAAAGAAACAAATTCAGCAAGGAGGAAGCCATCTGGTGGATTTGATTTTATTAGCATAAAAGGTACGCTCCCCTTATCTTCTATTTTATGAACCAATAGCTGGATTGTGTACTTGGGAATCCCAATTTCTCGTGGGTATGCATGTTTAGAACGTTAGAAATGGAGTTTTGTTATTTAGAATGAATTTTTGGAAGGCTTCTATTATGGCATGCCGAGATTTGCTTAAGATTGGGAATTGGTCTAGTGAATTAGTAAGACCCCTATTGCTTTGGGAATGATCCTCTATTTAGAAGTTAGTCTCCGATGAGAAAACTCCAGTAGGATTCTACGCATTGCTTTTTGCTCAGACATGAATATGAGGCTTCATTCTAGTGGGATGTTGTTTGCAACAAATAGATAGAGTCTGTCTTTTACATTGTGTGTACTACACAAGTAAATATGATTGGCCTGATTGGTAGCTCCTATTGCTATTTTGTCACACACACTCATTAATTACTTTGTGTCCGCAAAATATGTTATTATTTTATTTTATTTTAACTTTTAGAGTTACCACGCGTGATCTAGTATCTCTTCAGTCGTTTAAGAGTGACCAAGTGCTGTGTGTGACAATAAGTCCCCTCATTCACCTAGTTGAGTCGTCAAATGTTTTTATATTAATTTTAAGTTTCAATAATTTATTAAAAAAAGAATTTTAGAACAAAATAAAATGAATTGTTTTTAAAGCAAGTTGTACCTTTTTTTAAAAAAGAGAGTTCAAGAATTAATGAAAATATATAATCTTTGAAAATCAAATAATTTTTACAAATCAAATAAAAAAAAGGAAAAGAAAAAGTAGAATAAAAAGAAAGTAAATTTCAAAAGTCAAAGAAAAGAACAAGAAAAAGAAAAATCAGATGTTTAAAAACTCCCTTTTTCTAAAAAAGGCTTATAAAAAATCAATTTGAATTTCAAAGATTTATCCTTTTTGAAGGTCCCTCGCTAAAAATCAAAAGTAATAAAACAAAACAAAAAAACACAAAAAAATTTATTAAAATAAAAATGAAAAAAAACAAAAAAAAAATGATGAAAAAAGGGGGAAAAACTAAAAAATGCAAA
Source organism: Erythrophleum fordii (assembly GCA_032878935.1). NCBI lineage: Eukaryota > Viridiplantae > Streptophyta > Magnoliopsida > Fabales > Fabaceae > Erythrophleum > Erythrophleum fordii. The sequence continues at coordinate 10,146,904 of JAVQMF010000056.1, read as the reverse complement.
GAAAGTAAAACTAAATGGACATTTAGCAAATCAAAACACATTAACCAATCTCAAAATTCATTTTATTTGTTTAAGGAAAAAGTGGTTTTATTGTCTTTGTCTTTTCACTAAAAAAAGGAGTGAAAATAACATAAAAAATTAAAAAAAAAAAGGGGAAAAGAAAAGAAAAACAAGGAACAAAAACAAAACAAAAAAAATAATTAATAAAAAAATCATTCGAATGAGTGAAAAATCAAGAGAAAAATGAAAATAAAAAAATAATAATAATTAAGAAAAAGGAGAAGAAATTAGAAAAAATAGGGAAAGGATAAAGAAATGAGATTAATTCTATCTTTAACAGATTAAAACATTTCAACCAATATTAACCTCGTTTTATTTGCCAAAGACAAAAATTATTTTTATTATCTTTCTTTTGTCATCACGAAAAAAAAATTGACAAAACAAAACAAAGCAAAAAACAAAAAAGACAGCTATGATGAAATTCCAAGACAATTTATCCACATGCCAAGGAAATTCATTTGAATAAAGACAGCTATGATGAAATTCCAAGACAATTTATCATAAACTTTCGAGATGTCTATTTAGAGAGTGCATCATCTTTTGCCTCTATATTTTGTTCCCTGAATTTGCTAGCTATATTAATTTTGCAACTAACAAGATGTTGTAAAAAATGAATCTTGCCTTAATAAAGGCACACTAATAATGATTGGGTGCAATATAATCATCCAAAATCATCTTGAGTTTATTGCAAAGGACATTGGAGATAATTTTGTAGGCCACATTACATAAGTTAATGGATCTAAAATCTTTCATAGTTTGAGAATGATCACATTCAGGGATCAAAGGTTCTTTACAACACCCATTAATCTTGGAGCTTTAAGTATGAGGTGCCGTTGGGAGTTTGGCTTCTAACAACAACTTATTTTAGACTTTATTTTAATTTTAATTTATTAATTTAATATTATTCGTTAAAAATTACCCAAATTTTAAATTACTCTAAATTGGTATTTTAATCATTGAATCCCAATTTTTAGTACCCAGAATGAAGAATCTGAATTTTTAAGGAAAATAACAAAAACAAATATTAGTTTGCTCTATGGGATTCTCTGGTTAAGCAATTGGAACTACAACTTGATCTGAAAGAATGAAGGCAATAAAAACCAAAATTTTTAATAGCAAAAATTACTTTGCCTTCTCTTCAATGGGTCACTTTCTCTTCTTACGACTGCGAAGTTAGCCATGTAAAAAATTTGCAGTGAAGTAGCATTTAGATTTCAAAATTATTGCTTAGATGTAGAGAAAAATTAGTATTTCTTTTTAATTTTAATTTTAATTTTTATTTATTTTACTTCTTACTTTAAAACTTTCTCATATGATCTCAAAAATTCAAATTCTATGTCAATTTTTTTTAACTATAAAATTTGTATAAATTTGTTTTTATGAATGAATTGAATAAGATAGTACATGGTATTTACTAAGATAATGCATAGACTCACTTTGATATTATGACATTGGTTTAATCTTCTCATTCTTATATTATACATGACTAAACAAATTTCAATACAAACAAATAATATAATTTAAACTACACTTCAAAACAATTAATTAGTGCCAAAAGATCCGATTTTCCATTAAGAAAAATTGGGGAATTGTTTATTCATGCAAAATAAATAAAAGAGAGTGAACAAAATACTCACTAGCATGTGTAGACGACATTAAACAGCTTTGAAGTATTTCCTGACGTAGGGACCATGAGAGAGCAAGCAAGCAAAGCGGAGGCAAGAAAAGATCCCCAATTCCCTAAGAAAGAGCATGTGATGTTGTTTTATTGATGTGTGTAATTGACTTAGGTCTAATTTTTTTTTTTTTTTTAGTGGAGCTTGGAATGTTAGGTTTAATTTGGAAGCATAAGGAGGATTTTTACATGTAGGATTAATGGATAATGATAATGACAGTTATTTGTTATAAAATTTTACATGTCATCATTTTTCATTCATTGAACTAAGTGGTAGGAGTTAAGAAAATTTTAATTTGTTTTTATAAGTTAAAGAATTAAAATGAAACTAAACAAATTAATAAAAGTTAAATCTAAAATAAAACTAAAGGAACCAAAAGTACACTTTTACCTTTTTAAAAACTTACAATTAGGGGAGACTAGATAGCTTAATATTTGATGGTATTTAAATTTTGATTAGCTTAGAAAATTGCATTAAACATATACAAAAGTGGGTAATTTTAAAAAATTTAAACTATTTAAATTTTAATTATTTTAAACAATTAAATTAAATTTAAAAGAAAGTATGTATCCTTTTACTTTTAAATTCTCATAAAAAATCCCTTAAATTTATATTTTATTCCAAAAAATTGTTAGCTTTTAAATTTTTAATATTAACCATTTTAAAAGTTCTTAAAATACAGCATCCTCTAATTTTATTTTGTAAAATAGTTATTCTGAAAAAATTGAATTATTTTATTTTTTTAGATTTTAAAATTTAAATATATTCATTATTAATTATTTAAAATTTGTAGATATAAAGTATTGAGGGAATAATGAGCATTCTTTGATCTCTTCTGCCTTTTTAACTTCTTACTCTAAAATAGTGATATTCCAAACTAAAAATTCATTATTTTTTTTTTTAAAAAGTCAAATTTCACATCCTTTCTCAATTTTTTTAATTTTATTATTTTAAAAATTGAAATTGGATTCAATGAAAAGTGAATATCTTTGAATTTTTTTAAGACAAAATTATAATCTTGGATATTGAGATTATATACGTAGAAAAGCATATATTTTTTTTGATTTTTTCTTTTTTTTAATAAGAGAAAAATCAAAGTATAATTTAACTAAACTAAAAATATTATTTTAATTTACTCTATAATTATTGCTGATACAAAAGCACAGCAATTGAAATAATGTACAAAAACACACACCTTTTTGTAGACGTTGAATTTGACATCCTAGAGATCTAAGTTCAAGTCTAATGATTTGCATGTATGAATGTAGGTTTTAGCATTTAAAAAGTTTATGTTATTAGCCTTTACTCCTTATGCAAACAAATTTTTGTCGAAGTGAAACAATGCTAGTTAAAACTTGGACTATATTAGGTAGGTAATTAGCAAAACTACATCTGCATATCAGTATAAGCATATATTTTAAAACATCTCTCCCCCCCCCCCCCCCCCCCCCCCCCCCCCAAAATATATATATATATACATATAAATATATATAATGACATTTAAAAAGTGAAACCATTTATTTAGGCTTAAACCATATATAAGCATTAATAAGTCACTATCTTCCTTAGACAATTTCATCTCTTCAAACTACCACATAATAATCATTTGGCATTCTAGGGAAGAAGTTTTAAGTAAATTGAACTTACTACCTTATGCGAGATTAACAAGTATGTGCATAATATTGGACAAAAACTTATCAGAACTACAAAACATTAGTTGTTCATTCTTAACACTTTAAAGCGTCTCCAAGCATCATAAGGAGAGTCTTCCATATAAAGATATTTAAGGTAGCAAGGTCTAATAATATGGAATCTCTTCATAATACAAATAAGTTTTCTTTTCCTAAAAGAAACTTATTTTTGTAAACAATGGTCTAACTAGAAAAAGCAAGTATAGTATGACAACAATACATAGTCCCACAATATTATCATATCACAAGTAAGTTTTAGGACTTGATAATTGAGACTTCTATGTTGACTGCCCAATGTTTTTGGTTCCCTTCCACTTGTTGATCAAATAGAAGCTACATTTTCACATATTTGCCTTATTGTCTTGTGGGTAAAATATATGAACAGCACCATGAAATAGATAATGAAAACTAGTGGCTTAAGAGAAGGTCAAACTAACACTGAAATTAGAGCAGTACAAGCCAAACTCCCTGAGATAATAGCTATCTTAACAGAGAGTTTCAAGCAAGTAGTATCAGCTAGGGTGAAAATCTCACACTTGATGTAATATCCAGATGCAAAACCATAAAGGAATAAGCATAGTATAAAAATCCACATATTTGCAAGGTATAGGTCCAAAGGTGATGAACTTGGGTAATGCATTTGAACAACCATCCCTAGTGTTGGAATGAGAAATGCAAAGGTAGCATGCCAAGGGACTGAGCTGCATAACCATTAAACTAATTAGAAGTGTCATTATTGTATCATCAAATTAAAGAATTGTTCTAATAATGATTTGAGCACATACTTACAATACATACCAATAATACAAACATTAAAAAAAAAGGACTAAACATTAATTGTAATCCAAGCCTTGATAGTGTATATTTGTTATTGATGACCAATGATGGTAAGTGAATGTATAATGTTACAATATGCAATTTCTATCAATGTTGAGACATATTTTTCTCTTTCTTTACATATCACCACTCCTAGTTAACAATATTGTAGCACCATGGCATAATTAAGATTGTATCAATATTACTAAGACTGTTCTAATGGAGTATGTCAATGTGAGAAATAAAAAGGGCTAAGTCATGATAATATTTGACAGTATCATTGATTTTTAAGAGATAAAAATTTGCAAATAATGAAAAACATCATCCAATTACTAAGAGGTAGATTTAGAAAATTTTTTAGAAGAGGTTGTAGGTTACAATACATTAAAATCAAAGAGATTAATAGTGTGCCATGGCATGTATGTTTAGCATATTTTCTTTAAAAAAAAAAATCCTCTTTTATATGATTCATTTTATTTGCCAAATTTTTATGAATTATATGATTAATTTCAAGAAAAAAATAAATAAGATTTATTAATAATTTGATTAAAATGATATTGTATGACAATTTGTCAAAGCCATTGGTGAGAAGAAATTAAAGAAGACATAGCCAATGCATAGGATAAATTAAAAAAATTAAACGACAAAAGAGGAAAATATACTTTCAAAAAAATTAGCAAGAGTATGTATCAAATGGTGGTAGAAGAATGATGGAACGAACATAAAATAAATAAAAAAAATTGATAGATAATAGTGATCCTCATCTAATTTTAATTTATTAACATAAGACTGTAGAAAAAAAATTGCTTTTCAATTTTCTAAACTTATGTTTGAGTTTTGTCAAAAAAAAAAATTGTGTTTCTTATCTTTTTTTAAATATTTAGAATTGTTAAAGTAAATTAAATTTTTTTTATAAAGGATAACTAATAATTAATGATATTTTATCATTCAAAATATAACATACATAAAAAAAAAAAAATAATTTGTCATTGATTTATTTCATCAACTGTTAATTATCTTACCATATTTCCTATACAAGCAAATTTCACTTTTTGAAGGGACCTAAGTTCTATTTTTTTAAGGAGGGCCGGTAGCCAATTTCTTATACATATTGATTGCAGTAGCTATCTGAATTCAGAAAATAAGCAAGAAAAACATAATGCTGTTATATTTCAGAAAGAAAACTCAGAAACATCCAACCGAAGAAACTACGCCACAGCCCTACTCTATTTATATACTTTGACTCTCACAACTCACAATTCTGTGATACCCAATTGACCAATTTTGCTAGTTCATATTGCTCTATCTCAGCGTACTCTGCTTTTCCTGCTCCAAGAACACCTCTGCTTTGAATCTCAAAAACAGAGTGGACAGCTAATTATAATTATTTGGATGAAAAATTAAATAATAATTTTCTCTAACAAAAATAATTGCTTTTTAAGTTGAATGAAAACAGAAATGTCTAGCATTGCCAATGAATCTCAAATAGCCTTTTAAGTTGAATGAAAACTAATAGCTTTGTCTGGCACAAATTAATTAACAACAGACTGTGAGATTAACGAACAACAAATATAGAGTCATAGCAAGTGCAAGAAGGCATACTAACCTTAGTGAGTCAGCCATGCGTAGACGGAGATGATAAATTGGTCGGTCGTTCGAATCGCTGTTTCTGCACAAAATGGTTTCTTCTTACGATCACAGAACGAAGAGAGAGTGATTTTTTGGGATGTCCTCAGGACTTTCTGTGATGATCACTGCAAACATAAACCCAGCTCTCCTATATTATCAACAAAGTCAAGACAGAGTGTGTGTGTGTGTGTGTGTATATATATATTAGACAAAAGCAGAAAAAGGAATTTAAGAATGTGAGAGGTGTACATATACAAAGCCAATGGTATTCAAACAAATCAAATATTTACCTGTAAGGAATGAGAGGACTTGCAATATTATGCAATCGATGGGGGAGAATAGAAGGAGAGAGTTTGCAGAGAAGAAGAGAAGTAAACGTTGTGTGGCAGAGAAGACGAAGTGGAGGGAGGAATTTATAGCAGAGCGGGTATCATCCCTTCCGTCTGAATTAACTTGCTTTAATGGGACAAGTCTAAGGATAATTTAGTAACTTAACCAGCTATTATATGCTGATAGTAATTTAACCAGTTATTATATGCTGACAATGATCTAGTAATTTAACCAGTTATTATATGCTGACAATGATCTAGTAATTTAACCAGTTATTATATGCTGACAATGATCTAATATCCTTAGACCATGGATTATTGTCACACTTTGACAGTGACACTTTCTCAAAGTGGTCAATTATTAAATTATTAAACTATCCTTGACCTGGCCACGTTAAAACAAGGTTAATTCATACTAGGTTATATATAGTTATTAATGCTTATTAATAGTTTAACCCTAAACGGTTACACCTTTTAAACGTCATATTATATATATAATTTTTAACTTTCGTGACATTTTAATATATATTGCAAAAATCTCCACTCCAATTTTTTTTTTTTTTATGAAAAAAGTTAATTTTCTATTCAACATCAAAATGTGATTTTATTTTTAATATTATAATAAAGATAATTAAGTAATTTTATTTTATTTTTAAAGATAAATATTATGTACAAAGTTAATTTCATTGACAAAAAAGTAAATTAGAGAAAAATTGAGTACAATTTTTGAAATAAGAAGGAAATAAAGTATAATTTGATTAAATTCTAAAAAATTAATATAATATGCTCTATAATTATTGCTGATACAAAAGCACAGTAATTGAAATAATGCACCAAAGCACGCACCTTTTTGTAGCGTTGAATTTGACACCTTAGAGATCTGAATCCAAGTCCAACGATCTCACGTAAGAATGTGAGTTTTAGCATTTAAGAAGTCTGTGTTATTGTCATTTACTCGTTATGCAAATAAATTCTTGTCAAAGTGAAACAATGCTAATTAAAACATGGACTATATTAGGTAGGTAATCAGTAAAACTCTATCTAGTATCAAGCATATATTTTAAAACTTCTCTCTCTCTCTCTCTCTCTCTCTCTCTCTATATATATATATATGTATATATCCTTAATAACATTTAAAAAGTGAAACCATGTAGACTTAAAACCATATACAAGCATTAATAAGTCAGACAATTTTATCTCTTTCAAACTACCACATAATAATCATTTGGCACTTTAAAGAGGAAGTTTCAAGCAAATTGAACACATATCTTATGCAAGATTAACATGCATGTGCATAACATTGGACAAAAATTTATCAAAACTACAGAACATTAGTTGTCCATTCTTAACACTTTAAAGTGCCTCCAAACATCATGAGGAGAGTCATCCATATAAAGAGATTTAAGGTAGCAAGGTCTAATTACATGGAATCTCTTCATAATACAAGTAAGTTTTCTTTTCATGAAAGAAACTGATTTGTAAACAATGGTCTAATGGATAATGCAAGTATAATACAACAATATTACGTAGTCCTACACCATCATCATATAACAAAAATAATGTTATAAGTTCTAGGATTAGATGAGAATCTAGACTTCTATTTGATTGTCTAGTATTTTTCGTTCCTTTTTACTTGTTGATTAGATAGAAATTACATTTCCACATATTTGCCTTATTGTGTTGTGGGCAAAATATATGAATAGCACCATTAAATAGATAATAAAAACAAGTGGCTCAAGAGAATGTGAGACCAACATTAATGTTAGTGAAGCACGAGCCAAACTTCTTAAGATCATAGCTACTTTAATAGAGAGTTTCAAATAAGTAGTATTAGCTGAGATGGAAATCTTACATGCGATGTAGTATGCAAATGCAAAGTCATAAAGGAATAAGTATAGTATAAAAATTCACATATTTTTAGGGCATTCGTCTAAAGGCGATGAACTTGGATAGTGCATTTGAACAACCATCCCTAATGTTGGAATGAGAAATGCAAAGATAGCATGTCAAGGTTTGAGTTGCACAACCATTAGACTAATTATAAGTGTCATTATTGTATCATCAAATTAAAAAATTATTTTAATAAGGATTTAAGTATATTTACTATACATACAAATGATACAGACATTAAAAAAAAAAAGCATTAACTGTAAACCAAGCCTTATGGTGTATTTTTGTTGTTGACAATGAATGATGACAAGTGAATGTATAGTGTTACAATGTGCAATTTCTATCAATATTGTTGAGACATATTTCACTTCCTTTCCTCACATTTCCTCATTCTTAGCTAACGATATTGTGTCACCATGACATAACTGAGATCGTATATATTATTAAGACTATTCTAATAAAGTTTGTAAGTGTGAGGAATAAGGAGAGCTAAGTCAGGACAATATTTGTTAGAGTCTTGATCTTTAGTAGATAAAAATATGAGAAGGATAAAAAACACCACCCAATCACTCTGGGTTAATTTTGTTGTCAAATGACAAAGTTGCCCTAGGATAACAAAAGAACGCACAATGGTTGTGACACCGTGTCGTAATTAAGCAAAATATTTAGATGCGAATCTACACAATTTTAAAGTACAAATTCACACAATTCACAACATTCACTTCCTCTTCCTCTCAGCAAACTCTTTCCTCCCATTCTCCCCCTTCGATTGCATAATATTGCAAGTCCTCTCATTCCTTACTGGTATTTATTTTGAGTAACAGCAGCGATTCGAACGAGGCAAGCAATTTATCATCTCCATCTACTCATGGCTGATTCACCAAGGTTAGAATGCTTTCACATTTTTCATTTTTCATTTTGCATGTTGAAGCTCCTATAGTTACTTCAAACTGATCATTTGATTCAGTTCATCTTCATTCTCTCTAAACGACCAAATGTTTTCTGTTTTCATTGGCAATGCTAAAGATTTCTGTTTTCATTCAACTTAAAAAGCTATTAGTTTTTATTAGAGAAAATTATTATTTAATTATTCATCCAATTAATAATAATTAGCTGTTGACTCTGTTTTGAGATTCAAAGCAGAGGTGTCCTTGTGGAGCAGAAAAAGCCGAGGCCGCTGAGATATAGCATGAACTAGCAAAATTGGTTAATTGAGTATCACAGAATTGTGAGTTGTGAGAGTCAAAGTATATAAATAGATTAGGATAGTGGAGTAAAAGGCATGTGAATTGCACAGTGGGCTGTGGCTTAGTTTCCTTGGTTGGATGTTTCTGAGTTTCTCTTTGAAATACAATAGCATATCATTTTTCTTGCTTATTTTCCGAATTTAGATAGCTACTGCAATTAATATGTGTAAGAAATTGGCTACGGGGCCTCCTTAAAAAATAGAACTTACATAGTTCCCTTCAAAAAGTAAAATTTGCTTGTATAAGAAATATAATAATATAATTAAAAATGGATGAAATAAATCAATGACAAATTACGTTTTTTTATATATATCATATTTTAAATGATAAAATATTATTAATTATCAGTTAACCTTTATAAAAAAATAATTTACTTTAACAATTCTAAATCTTTAAGAAAAATAAAATTGAGAAGCACGAATTTTTTTTTTTGACAAAACTCAAACATAAGTTTAAGAAATTGAAAAGTATTTTTTTTAACAGTCTTATGTTAATAAATTAAAATTGGAGTGAAGATCACCATTATCTTTTAGTGTTTTTTGTTTATTTTAGTTTCATTCCATCATTCTTCCACCACTTTTTGATATATACTCTTCTTAATTTTTTTAGAGTATATTTTTCTTTTTTTTCTGTTTAATTTTCTTAATTTACCTTTTGCTTTTACTTTGTCTCTGGAGCTCTCTAGTTTCTTTTCACTTATAGGTTTGACAAATTGCACTACAATATCATTCTAATCAAATTATTAATAGATCTTATTTTTTTAAATTAATCATATAATTGATAAAAATTTGGAAAATAAAATGAATCATATAAAATATGATTTTTTTAAAAAAGAAAATATGCTCCTTTTCATACATTTTGCACACTGGAATGTTACATAAACACATATGCCATGGAACACCATTAATCTCTTTGATTTTAATGTATTGTAACCAACAATCAGAACCTCCTTTGAAAAAATTTGTAGCTTTGCCTTGAGTAATTGGGTGGTGTTTTTTTTATCCCTTCTAGATTTTTATCTCTTAAAGATCAAAGACACTGTCAAACATTGTCATGACTTAACCCTTCTCATTTCTCACATTGACATACTCTTTTAGAATAGTCCTAGTAATACTAATACAATCTTAGTTATGTCATGGTGCTACAATATTGTTAACTAAGAATGGTGAAATATGATGAAAGGGAGTGAAATATGTCTCAACATTGATAAAAATTGCATATTGTAACACTATACATTCACTTACTATCATTCATTGTCAATAACAAATACACACTATCAAGGCTTGGTTTATAATTAATGTTTAATTTTTTTAATATCTATATTATTTGTATGTATTGTCTGTACATACTCAAATCCTTATTAGAACAATTCTTTAATTTGATAATATAATAATGACACTTCTATTTAATTTGATGATTGAGTAACTGGCATGCTATCTTTGCCTTTCTCATTCTAGCACTAGGGTTCGTTGTTCAGATGCATTACTCGAGTTCATCACTTTTAGACCAACACCCTACAAATATGTAAACTTTTATACTATGCTTATTCCTCTATGTCTTTGCATTTGGATATTACATCAAGTGTCAAATTTTCACCCTAACTAATACTACTTACCTAAAACTCTCTGTTAAGGTAGTTATTATCTCAGAATGTTTAGCTTTTGCTGCACTTATATTAGTGTTGGTTACACATTTTCTTGAGTCACTTATTTTCATTATCTGTTTGATGGTGCTATTCACATATTTTGCCTACAACACAATGAGGCAAATATGTGAACATATAGTTTCATATATCTACAAGTGGAAGGAAATTGAAAGCAATGACCCAACAATAAATTAAGCTAATAGGGCTGTTGACTTTTTTTAACAATTTTTTTAAGCTAATAGGGCCCAGCTTGTGCATGATATACGAGGCGTTGAAAATTTTAAGAAACAAAAAAAACGAAAACATACCAAAGGGGAAAAAAAAATTGGGTTTCACGCTTGAACAAGTTAGAAACAATATAGAAAAAAAAAATTGAGTTTTATTACACAAGATAGATTATTTCCCACCTCTTAGGAAACGATATTGCTCTTGTTTCGACGTGTTATCAGGATGGAGAATTTCAGTTACAACACCCTATGAGGCCTCACTAACCCAGGTACGGGAAATTTAGAAGCCGATTTTGAAGATTAATGACTAGGTAATAGGTATACAAGAACTACACGTTTGATTACATTAAATTAAGTTGTATATTGCAGGTTAATTAGTTTGCAAATAGGTTAAATCAAATTAAATTTTTTTATTTTGTAATTGCAACTACTGATGTCCATGCAAGTATCAGAAAGTAAGAAAACGTAAGGGAGCATGTAGTGAAAGTTTTTGAGAAAAACTTCCTCATGGTGTATGGGCTTTAAATCATGATGTTCAGACTCTAGTAATTCTTGTAGTATTATTCAGACTCTAAATTATTATTAATAGCTTTTTTTTTCTTTTCCTTTCATTTTGTATAAGTTTTACATCTTAGTGTAAGAGATTAAAGAGTAAAATAATAAGTAGAAATATCCAAAAATATGATGTTACCTTATAATAGAATTATTTGTTTTTTTAAATAGCATTACCATGCTATTGTTGTAACAATTTTGTTCTCTTCATTTGCCGTTGCTCACTAAGACATCAAAAGATCAAACGGTTCCACATATGATGAAAACAGATTAATCGCTTACGTGTGATTTACCTATAAAATGAATCAATTTTTTCTCAAAAACGTATTGTGACTCCATAATTTTACACTTCATTCAAAGCATACATGTCAAAGTAACTAACTTATATTCATAGAATGTAAGTTACTTTAAGATATTTTCCTAATTCTCAATAAAATTTATATAAGTAAAATATTAAAAAAAAGGTGAAAAAATAGAAAACAAATCATTTGTTGCGACAACACCGTATTGCCACAGTGAATTATATTTTTAAAAAAGTTAAAAAAAGAGATAAGTCCCTTATTTGGAGGCACAGCAGACAATGTTATGCCTCAAAACATATTAAACTTGTCCATTGCATTTCTTAAGAGCATTTTTGTGCTTTTCCTGCATATTGAGGGAGCAAGAGAGAAAAAACGACGAAGTTCCGAGTTATAACAAAAGAAGGATCCAAACACCTTATTTTAGAGTCATAGGCATCACTTTACCAATAGGTACTATACCCTTTCTTTCTTTTTTTTTTTTGGAGAATTAGATTTGCTCTCTATATAACCACTTTATAACTGAATAATCACACTTGAAAATACTATCAATTCCCCATGAAAATTGATTGTTATATCAAAAGCTACTTTATCCAGTAATAGTCACACTAGTTGAATGGTGATTCTCTGCTGCTTTATGGTGGAAGAATCATCTCATTTACTTTAGACAATCTCAGATGTTCTATTTTGGCTTTGGCAGGGCATCACAACTTGACCAATATCTTTTTCAATCTGGTTAAGCATTTTTACCTTTTCAAATATAAAGGTTTTGGAATCCTAGAAAATTGATGTTTTGCGTTACTTCAAAACTATTATTAGGCAAGCAAAACTATTGAGTTTTGTCCAAAAAAAAAGTTTATGTTTCTTAATTTCATTTTTCTTAAAGGTTTAGAATTGTTAAAGTAAATTATTATTTATAAAAAGTAATTAATAATTAATGGTATTTTATCATTTAAAATACGACATATATAAAAAAAATATGTAATTTGTCATTCATTTATTTATTTCATCAACTATTAATTATATTATCATATTTCTTATACACGCAATTTTTACTTTTTGAAGGAGGCCCTGTAGCAAATTTCTTTTACATATTGATTGCAGTAGCTATATGAATTCAGAAAATAAGCAAGAAAAACAAAATACTATCGTATTTCAATGGTCAGCCCAAGAATTTATTTTTTCTTTCCTCTTCAAAATTACTACTTTGGGAGCCACCCTGTCCCCCTCTCTACTATAAATCATCGCTCCACTTCCTCTTCCTCTGCGCAAGCTCTCTCCTTCCATTCTTCCCCTTCGTTTTCATAATATTGCTGGTCCTCTCATTTCTTAAAGGTATATATTGACTTGTTTGAATACCATTGGCTTTGTATATTTACACCTCTCACATTCTTAAATTTCTTTGTCTGCTTTTTGCTAATATATTTGACTCATTGATAATATAGAGAGTTGGGTTTGTGTTTGCAGTGATCATCACAAAAAGTCCTGAGGAGATACCAAGAAGTCACTTTCTCTTGGTTCTGTGATCGTAGGAAGAAACCATTTTGTGCAGCAGCGATTCAAACGAGGCGATCAATTTATCATCTCCATCAACGTATGGCTGATTCTCTGAGGTTAGTATGCTTTCTTGCACCTTTTATGACTATATATAAGTGAATGTGGCATATGCAATAAATTTAAATTTCTGCTTACTCTCTCGTCTTCTATAGTTACCTTAGAGGTCCTCACACTTATTGACTCTGTTAATTTTCCAGAGTCTCTCAGTCTTCATTGTTATTGGTCTCCCCATGAATTCCACTAATCTCACTATCTGTAAAGCTATTACTTTTCATTCAACTTAAAAAGGCTATTTGAGATTCATTGGCAGTGCTAGAGATTTCTGTTTTCATTCAACTTAAAAAGTTCCTAGTTTTTATTAGAGAAAATTATTATTTAATTATTCATCCAAATAATAATAATTAGCTGTTCACTCTGTTTTTGAGATTCAAAGCAGAGGTGTCCCTGGGGAGAACAAAAAGCAGAGCACGCTGAGATAGAGCAATATGAATTAGCAAAATTGATCAATTGGGTATCACAGAATTGTGAGTTGTGAGAGTCAAAATATATAAATAGATTGGGGTAGTAGCGTAATAAGGCAAGCGAATTGCACTGTGGCATAGTTTCTTTGGTTGCACGTTTCTGGGTTTCTCCCTGGAATACAATAGCATATTGTTTTTCTTGTTTATTTTATGAATTCAGATAACTACTGTAATCGACATGTAAAAGAAATTTGCTACAGGGGCTCCTTTAAAAAAAATAGCACTTACGAAATTCCCTTCAGAAAGTAAAATTTGCTTGCATAAGGAATATGATAATATAATTAATAGTTGATGAAATAAATAAATGATAAATTACATATTTTTTATGTTATATTTTAAATGATAAAATATCATTAATTATTAGTTACTCTTTATTAAAAATAATTTACTTTAACAAATTCAAAACTTTAAGAAAAATAAACAGGCCATGATATACTATTAATTTCTTTGATTTTAATGTATGGTAACTTACAATCACAACCTCCTTAAAAAAATTTTCTAGCTCTACTTGAGTAATTAGGTGGTGTTTTTTATTCTTTCCAAATTTTTATCCCTTAGAGATCAATGAAATTGTCAAATATTGTCATGACGTAGCCCTCCTCATTCCTCTCATTGACATACTCTGTTAGAATAGTCCTAGTAATACTGAAACAATTTCAGTTATGTCATGGTGGTACAATATTGTTAATTGAGAATGGTGAAATTTGATGGAAGGGTGTGAAATATGTCTCAACATTGATAAAAACTACATATTGTAACACTATACATTTGCTTACCATCATTCATTGTCAATAACATATATACACTATCAAGGCTCAGTTTACAATTAATGTTTATTTTTATTTTAACGTTTGTATTATTTGTATGTATTGTATGTATTTGCTCAAATCCTTATTAGGACAATTATTTAATTTGATGATACAATAATAACATTTCTAATTAGTTTGATGGTTGTGTAGCTCAATCCCTTGGCATGCTGTCTTTGCATTTCTCATTCCAACACTAGGGATGGTTGTTCAAATGCACTACCCAAGTTCATCACCTTTAGATGAACACCCTTTAAATATGTGGATTTTTGTACTATGCTTATTCCTCTATGGCTTTGCATTTGGATACTACATCAAGTGTCAAATTTCCAACCCAGCTGATACCAGTTATCTGGAACTCTCTATTAAGGTAGCTATTTTCTCAGGAAGTTTGGCTTGTGCTACACTAATATCAGTGTTGGTTCCAAGTTTTGTTGAACCAATTGTTTTCATTATTTGTTTGATGTTGCTATTCATGCACTTTGCCTGCAACCCAACAAGGCAAATATGTGAAAATGTAGTGTCATGTGTCTACAACAAGTGGAATGGAAGTGAAAACAACGTGACCCAGCAATAAATATAGAAGTCTAAATTCTCCTAAAGTCTTGAAACTTATAATGTTATATTTGTTATGATGCTATGGGACTATATAATGTTGTTGTACTAAACTTCTTTATCTAGACCATTATTTACAAATAAGTTTCCTTCATGAAAAGAAAATTGGCTTGTATTTTAAAGAGATTCCATGTTGTTAGACCTTGTTGTCTTAAATCTCTTTATATGGAAGACTCTTATGATATTTGGAGTGTGACGACCCAAATTTCTTGTCTCGATAATTAAGGTTAAACACGTGATTAATCACTATAGGTCATGAAAATGTGGAAAAATTTAAACTTTAATGTGATTAGAGTCATCAATCATACGATTTCATACACTTATATTCATAAGGGAATTAAACATCCATTTATAAGCCTTGGATCTATTACTCATCAGTTATAACCCATCCTAATGACTCTAGATCATCCTTTGTGATTATCATATGGAAAACCAAGATTTTCTAGTTAATATAAGTGTTTCAGCATGTTAGCTGCGACCAAATTACCCTTAGCCGCGCCAATCCCTTTCTGTTTTACCCCTTTCTTCATCACTAGTTTCATCGCGGCGAACCTACATGGCACCACAGTGAAGAAGCCTCCTGGAACTTTCTCGCTCGTCTCTCGATATTGGCCGCGGCCAATTCCTCTCTGGAATGCCGGGGATATTTTCCTAAAAGTTCACCGCGGCCAATTCCTTAATTCGGCGCAGCTAATTTCTCTCTGGATGACTTCCAGTTTGACCTCTCACATTTAGCCGCGGCGAATTCCTCTCTGGCACTCTCCCTGGGCAACTTCGCCTCTATTGGCCGCGGCCAACTCTATTTTAGCCATGGCGAAGTGCCTTTTGGTTCTACCCTCCGAAAATCTGGACTTATACTCTCCTTTCTCCCTCCAATCTCACCCTAGGGCTCCTCTACCTTAATTGTGGGGCTCAAATAGCCTTCATTAGCCTAATTTATCCGGCTAATCTCTTCTCTCTAAGTCAAGACTCAATGGTCAATTTCTTTTCTCTAATTATCCTATATCAGCAAGTCCAGGGAATAATAACAACACCAATCATGCACCATTGACCTTTAACATTAGATACACTTTCCATTAGAGGTTCCATACATCAGGGATTCATATCAATGTCTCAAGGTTACATTCCCAAATAGTAAGTCATATCACAAGTTCAATAAGATTTACAACAGGTATCATAAATCCATATATCAATGTTCCAATTTAAAATAAGGCCTACTCCTCAATAGATACACATTATATTATCAAAATACAGACTCCTACGCTTGGCAATACAGATACATGATGATGCTATACAAGACTTAACAAAAATTAGCATTTATCCTATTCTACTCAGACCAAGTGTAGCTCCCTCACATCGGGCCTCAGCTCATGGATATTCATCCACTTGCTTACCCTTATCCTTACCCGAGGAACTTTCACCTGAAATTGTAATCCCATAAAACGGGGTGAGATATAAATCTCAGTATCAAAGACAATTCCATCATATAATCTAATTTAATTAACATATATGCATGAATCAAAATCAACATCAGAATCATATCAGTCATCTCAGCAAATGAAACGATTAGGCTATCATGATTACTATCCCATACTAGCAATCATCTTTTAACATGTTAAAGGCCATTAACACCGGAAGAGGCCTGTCCACGGCACCTACTCCCCATTGAGCACAACCAGGGCTCAGTGCATCTGGGTTTGATCATAACCTGGTGCTCGATCGTAGCACATGCACGGGTGGCAGCCGCACCACAGCTCCACCATGGACTCATAAGGTCCAATCATCATACAATAGATAGCCAATCAATTCATTCAACATTTCAAATCATTCATATACAGCAAGTATGAAATTTAAACCGACATATGCATAGAATTAATGTAAACCCCGGTTACCTCACTTGTAGACAAATTTGCAACAGTCACCAATGGAGCAGAGCCTTCCTATAATCATAGCACAGATAATTACTATTCTAATTCATCATCAACAGTTACAACAAGTACCCAAGGGATTTAAATGCTATTAACTACCTTAAGAATACTTACCCAGCCACCACAAATCCTAAATTCGGATTAAAGTGTCCTCTACCAGAAATCTCAATATTTCACCCAAAATCCTAAGCAAATCCGTACAAAATTAATACCCATAATATAAATCAGCTATGGGGGTCTCAAACCAACAAAGAAAGCATCAAAATGGGGGGTTTAAACTCACTTAATACCAGCCCCAACCTCAACCTACGAATTTCACCAAAAAAATCCCCAAACACCCACATTTCAGATTTTGGGTATGATGAAAATATTCTAAATGAAAAACTAATCGAACCAAATTAAAGAGAAAGATGAGGGGATTGGTTGTATCTTGCTCTAAGTGTGTGAAAATGAAGAATTCTTGCCCCCAACCCTAGCCTCCTTCTCAACCTCCGAATTTTGCTTCTTGTGTTTCAGCAAATGAGAAAGTAGCTGAAGCATTAGGGTTTTTAATGAGAAATGGGCTGACCCATCAGCCCAAGGTCCAATTGGGCCCATCTCTAGTGATTGGGTCATGATTTAATGAATGGGCTGCAGATAATTTAAAGCTAAAAGTGGAATGTGCTGACCCAATGACCCAATTTCTTGTGGGTTCAGATTTTTATACTTGTTGGGCCTTATCTCATGAGTTGGGCTAGGCCAAATTTCAAGAGCCAACCTAATTTGGGTCTGCATAATGTGTGTTGGGCCAGCTCACATAAATTGGGTCTTGGGCCCCTATTCTACTAAATCAACTTGGGCTATTGTTAGGTGATCTCTCTTGACCCAAGTCTCATGATAAGGAGTTGGGCTTGCATCTAGAATCATTGGGCCTTTATAAGCCTTTCCTCATGATCTACTACATTAATTTGGGCATAGATGTAGTTTCTATCCCAATTAATTCTCAACTCATATTATTGATTTATTTCTCAAAATTACCATTTACTAAACTTGCCCAATCATCCCATATTAATTATTCTTAATTAATCTAAATCCACGATTAACACCCTAATTAATTTTTGGGGTGTTACATGGAGACACTTTAAAGTGTTAATTAAGAACAACTAATGTTCTATAGTTCTAACTAAATTTTGTCCTCCTTGAATGTCAATCGATTATTATGTGGTAAAAGTTTGGATAGATGAAATTGTTTAAGGAGGAATGAGACTTATTAATGCTTATATGTAGTACAAGCCTAAGAGGTTTCACTTTTTAAATGTCATATTATATATATATATAAATTTTAAAATATATGCTTGATACTGATATGGGTGTAATTTTGTTATCTACCTACTAACATAGTCCAAGTTCTAACTAACATTGTTTCTCTTTGGCAAGAAATAATTTGCATAAGGAGTAGATGCCATTCATACAAGGTTTTTAAATGCTAAAACTTAAATGCCTACATGCAAATCATTGGACTTGGACTTAGATCTCTAGGGTGTCAAATTCGACATCTATGATGTGTGCATTATTCCAATTATTGTCCCTTTGTATCAATGATAATTATAGAATAAATTATATTAATTTTTTAAAGTTAAGTTAAATTATACTTGATATCCTTTTTATTTTAAAAATTGCACTTGGCTTCCTTCCAATTTATTTTTCTACCAATAAAGTTAATTTGCTACATAATATATATTTTTTCAAAAAATAAAGTTACTTAATTGTTTTTATTATCATATTAAGAATAAAATCATATTTTCATGTGGTGTAGAAAATTGAATCCTCTAATAGAATTACATTTGGCTTCTCTCTAATTTATTTTTCTACCAATGAAGTTAATTTTTTACATAGTAAGTATTTTTTCCCAAAAAAATAAAATTACTTAATTGTCTTTACTACCATATTAAGAATACAATCATAATTTCATGTTGTGTAAAAAATTAACTTCTTTGATAAAAGGTGAATTAGAAGAAAAATTTTTGTAATATACATTAAAATATCAACTTTTGATATAGTAATAGTACATTAATCCCTTTGCGAAGAGACAGAAAATTTTCATATTAATAGGAAACTAAATCCAAAGACAGAATATTTTCATGTCCTTAAAAATCATATGCTTATATATAACTAGTTCCAATCCTACTTAGTTTACTCATTCCAGTTATTAAAGTTGAAAAGGAGAAGGCTTTCGTGATAGTCAGCATAGATGCACGAACCACAAAAACAAGTACCCTTTTTATCTTCAGTTTCATGGAAACCAATATATATATATATATATATATATATATTATTGGTTAATATGATATTTGGTTAGCTAGTTCACAAGTTGGAGCCAAAACTAACACAACTGGTCCATCTCCAAGGTCTAAAATAGGTGTTATTGAAATATTAGACTTGATGATTGGTGAAAACAAGCAAAGGAATGTTCACAGCAAATAAGAAATTGGATCATCTCAATTGCTTCAAACACTCGCTTCCTTGATCCAGTTTATGCAATTCCTGAGAGATCATGCCTCTTCAAAGCCATTGGCCAACCTTTGAGATTGAGTAGAAACTTTTCACAGGGTAATGATACAAGTGAACTAACTTTCTAAAAAAGTACCCATCATCAACACATTTTGAGAAATTGGGAATTAAAATTACAAAAATGCTTTGTCTAGAATGACCAAATAAGCACCCGCTTAAAGACCTTCCACATGCGTATTGTTTGGTTAGCACTTGTAATAAGTGTTTTATCCTTCATTTGAAAAAGAAAAAAAACTTTCCACATCTAACGACAACTAAAAGAAGCAAAATTTGAAAGGAATTCTAAAACTATGAGATGAGATTTATTTGGAGAAACATAGAAAAATCAAATTTCTCACAATTCAAAATTCAAAATTTCACCATAGGGCCAAAAACTAATTTATGAATAAATTTCTTACAATGCAAACGATGCATTCCATCTGCACTTTCACTCTGCAATTGTCGTTGGGTCGTTACGTTTTCCACCAAATTTCTCCAAATTTTCCAAATTCGGGAATGCTGTATGTGAGCGTTCCCCATCTCCATTGAAAAGCTGTTATGGATTGATGATATTCGAGGGTCATTTTTTGTATCACTATTTGAGATATGGCAGAAGAGTGAACTTCTTTTATTGATGGGACTATGCTACTGGAATTGTATTGTCTATTTTCTAGTAAAATTATTCTCGGATTCTTTCTCCTGGAGTATCCTCGTTCTTGTGAAATTATCATGTTCGAGTAGGATTTGTTTTTTTGTCTTTGTTTTCCTATATTAATATGATCTAAACTTGATTATATAGTATTCTACTGGATTTGTATAGTTGATAAAATTAAAATTGACTCAACAGGTTAAAAGTAAAATTAGTCAAGGACTGGTTTTTAATCTTTTGCCAAAATTAAAATATTAACATTTTGTTATAGAAATTTATGATCATCCCTACCAATTCATGTTTCATAGATTTGTTGTCGTACTTCTAAATGTTTATATCTATTTTAAATATTAGTTTACACTATACATATTAATTTAATTATAAAGCATTATATTTGTGTGTATATACTTTAGTTTAATAATAGCCAGCATACTAAATTATGAATTGGTCCTTATCCTAATTAATGATTAATTCAATTTTTAAACATTGTTATCAATCACCCTCAATAAAATGTTTGTTCTGGTTGCATATTGTGTTGAATGGCAATATTTTGGCGTCCGATAGAGTCACCTGCTGGGTTTGACCCTAATCCAACAGTAAAAGTAGCTCAAGAATATATCTCCTTTTTATTCACCATGTTTCCCATACGGAATTTTGATTTGTTTAACCTTGCTTAGACTAAGACAAACTAAATTTCTTTCTTCCCTTCTTTCTCATTTTTTTAAGCTCATAATTTCTCTTTTTTGTTTTGGGTCGACAATTCATTGTTTGCAAACCCTCTACATTAAATGGGATGAAAAGCAGCTCGCGTTTGGGTTGCTTTTTGTTTGGGCTCCAATATTATTTTCCAAAAAGGCATGGCATTTGTTCTAAAAGGCAAATTTTTAAGGGAATCAAAGAAGCGCCAAGTTTAGCAGAATAAGAATTTAAAAGAGCCAGCAAGCAATCCAAACTCAGCCTTTTTGTTACGAGTGTGCCATCTTTTTGGAAGGATGGATTCTGACACTCGATCTGCTTCTGATTCCGTCACAAGAATGGATTCCAAAATTCGATCTGCCTTTAATTTGTTCACCAAATGTACTATGTTTTTGAGATTCAAAGCAGAGGTGTCGTTGTGGGGCAGAAAAAGCAGAGCACGCAGATATGGAGCAGTATGAACTAGCAAAATTGATCAATTAGGTATAACAGAATAGTGAGTTGTGAGAGTCAAAGTATATAAATAGATTAGGGTAGTGGAGTAAAAGGCATCTGAATTGCATTGTAGCGTAGTTTCTTTGGATGATATTTCTGTACATTTGCATATTGTTTTTCTTGCTTATTATCTGAATTCAGATAGCTACTGCTATGAAATTTGCTACATGGCCTCCTTTAAAAAAAATAGAACTTAAATAGGTCCCTTCAAAAAGTAAAATTTGCATGTGTAAGGAATATGATAATATAATTAATAGTTGAAGAAATAGGTGAA
Organism: Erythrophleum fordii; assembly: GCA_032878935.1. Lineage (NCBI taxonomy): Eukaryota > Viridiplantae > Streptophyta > Magnoliopsida > Fabales > Fabaceae > Erythrophleum > Erythrophleum fordii. Next base: position 10,124,773 of record JAVQMF010000056.1, on the reverse strand, counting down.
TAACAAATTTCATATTAATTTTATATGTGTCGCATTTTAAATTATAAAATATTATTAATTATTAGTTATTTTTTATGAATAATAAGTTATTTTAACAATTTTAAATTTTTAAGACAAATAAAATTAAGAAAGATAATTTTTTTTTGGGACACAATTCATATAAGTTTGGGAAATTGAAAATTTTTTTCAGCTCTACATTAATAAATTAAAATTAAAGTGAGAATCACAAGTATCTCTCAACCTTTTTGTTTATTTTATTTTCATTTTATTAGTCTTTCACCACTATTTGATATATACCCTTTCTAATTTCTTAAAAGTATTTTTTTCCCTCTTTTGTTGTTTAATTTTTTTCAATTTATCTTTTGCATTTACTTTATCTCAAAAGTTTTCTAATTTCTTCTCACCTATACGTCTAACAAATTGCCTTACATTATTATTCTAATCGAATTATTAATATATCTTATGTATTTTTTTTTTGAAATTCATCATATAATTCATAAAAATTTGGCTAATAAAACAAATAATGTAAAATAAGATTTTATTTAGAAAATGTGCTTTTTTATGCATTTTGCACATTATAATGTTATACAAACATGCACCCATGATGCACTATTAGTCTCATTGATTTTAATGTATTGTAATCTACAACCTTGGCCCACTTAAAGAAAGATTTCTAACTCTCTGCCCCTAAGTAATAGGGTGGTGTTTTTTATCCTTCTTGAATTTTTATCTCCTAAAGATCAATGACACTATCAAATATTGTCATGATTTAGCTCTTCACGCTCCTTACACTTATGGATTCTATTATAAGTCATAGTAATATTGATACCGACACATATATGTCATGATGATCTAGTATTGTTAGCCAAGAATGGTGAAATATGTGAAAGGGAGCAAAATATGTCTTAACATTGGTAGAAAATTGCTTATTGTAACATTATACATTCACTTACCATCACTCGTCAACAACAAATATATGCCATCAAGGCTTGGTTTCTATTTTTTTTTTAATGTCTTTATTATTTGTATGTAGTATACATATGTATTCAAATTCTTATCGGAACAATTCTTTAATTTGATGATACAAAAATGACACTTCTAATTAGTTTGACGAATGTGCAACTCAATTCCCTGGCATGCTATGTTTGGAATTCTCATTCCCATACTAGCGATGGTTGTTCATATGCACTACCCAAATTCATCACCTTTGGAGAAACACCCTACAAACATGTGCATTTTTATACTATGCTTATTCCTTTGTAGCTTTGCACTTGCATACTACATCACGTGTCAAATTTTCAACCCAACTAATACTACTTGTCTAAAACACTCTGTTAATGTAGCTATTATCTTGGGAAGTCTAACTTGTGTTGCACTAATATCAGTGTTAGTTCCACATTCTTTTGAGCCACTTGTTTTTATTATTTGTTTAATGTTGTTATTCATATATTTTGCCCGCAACTCAATAACACAAATATGTAAAATCATAGTTTCATATGTGTACAACAAATGGAAGGGAATTGAAAGCACCAATGATCCAGCAACCAACATAGAGATCTAAATTCTCAAGTCCGAATGTTGTATTCGTTATATGATGATATTGTAGGACCATGTAATGTTATATTAAGTTTTTTTTTTTCATGAAAAGAAAACTAGCTTGTATTATAAAGAGGTTCCATGTTTGTTAGACCTTGTTGCCTTAAATTTCTTTAAACGGAAAACTCTCCTTATGATGTTTGGAGACATTTTGAAGTGTTATAAACAACTGACGCTCTAGAGTTATGATAAATTATTGTGCTTTTGTATCCACCATAATTATATAGTAAATTATATTAATTTTTTTTAGGTTTAACTAAATTATACTTAGTATTTCTCTTGTTTTAAAAATTATACTAGACTTTTCATCAATTTTTTTAGTTAATAAAGTTAACTTTTTGAATAATATGTATTTTTTTCTGAAAAATGTAAAATTACTTGATAATCTTTATTGTTACATTAAGAATAAAATTACAATTTTATATTTTGTAGAAAATTAACTTTTTTGATAGAAAATAAATCAGAAAAGAGGTTTTTGCAATATACATTAAAATGTCAAGGGAATTGAGTATAATTTTTAAAATTAGTAGAGTATTAGATAATTTAGTCAAATTTCATGGAGGTTATGATAAATTTACTCATGATGTTATATATGAACTAATACATATATACTTATTTATTTTTTAAAAAAGAAAAAAGTTTATGAAAAATTTGAAATATTTAAAAAGAATCTACAATATACTCACTTTTATATTAGTCTGTTACAATTTTTTTAAAAAAATGAAAAATTCAAAAAACTATCTGCTTTTCTATGTATATAATCTCAATATTCAAAATTACAAATTTTTTCTACAAAAAATTCAAAGTTATTCATTTTTCATTGAATATAATTTCAATTTTTAAAACAATAAAGTTTAAAAAATTTGAGAAACGATGTGAAATTTGGCTTTTTGAAAGAGTACATAATGTATTTTTAGGATGGTATAATAGAACAAGAAGTATAAAGAAAATAAAAAAAAGAAACCGAAAAAAAAAGGATGTTTACTATTCCCTCAATGTTATATATCTAAAATTTTAAATAATTAATGATATAAATTTTAAAATCTAAAATAAATAAATAAATAATATAAATTTTTAGAATATCTGTTAAAAAAAAAATTAAAGGATGTCCTCTTTTAGGAACTTTTAAAATGGTTAATGTTAAAAATTTAGAAGCCAACAATTTTTTTCTGATTAAGACATAAATCTAAGAGATTTTTTTTTTTACAAAAATTTAAATGTAAGAGGATACCTTCTTTTCTATAAATTTAATTCAATTGTTTAAAATAATTAAAATTTAAATAGTTTAAAAATTTTTAAATTACCTACTTTTGTAAATGTTTTATGCAAATGTTTAAGGTAATCAAAATTCAATTGGTATCAAATATTAAGCTATCTAGTCTCCTTGATCATAAATTTCGAAAAGGCAAAATATACATTTATTTGGTTTTACTTTAGTCCTTTAATTTACGAAAGCCAATCAAAATTTTCTTTACTCCTAACACCATTAGTTTAATCAAAGAAAAAAATACTGATGTGTATAATTTTATACCAAATCACTATCATCATTACATATCCATTAATACTATGTGTATACATTTTCCTTGAGCTTCCAAATTAAATCCAACATTCCAAGCTCACTAAAAAAATCCAGACCTAAGTCAATTATGCATATCAATTTTGCATGTCTTTCTCGCGAAATAGCGGATCTCTTCTTGCTTCCTCTCCTGTTGTCACTACGTCATACTATCCTTCAAAGCTGGTCCAATTCCAATAGTACAGTAGCCCAAGTCAATTTGACAATTTAGTTTTGTTTAATGTTACCTATATGTGCTGGTGAGTATTTTGTCCATTTGTTTTTGTTTATTTTGCATGAATAAACAATTCCCTAATAGACAAGGAATTATTAAATTCATTCATAAAAACAAATTTATACAAATTTTAAAATGAAAAAAAAAAGTTGATGTGGAATTTGAATTTTTGAAATCAAATGGAAAGGTTCTATAATACGTAAAATAAATAAAATAAAAAAGAAGAAAAATGATACTACTTTTTCTTTCTCCATCTAAGCCATAATTTTGAAAATTTAAATACTGCCAATGTTTCTGCAAATTGAAGAATTAACTTTATCTGACGATATTAAATAAAATAAAAAAATTCTTTAAAAAAAATGAAAGGGGACAAAAGTAAAATTTTAAATAAGAATGGGGACCAAATGTCAAAAAGTTGATAAAATTCAAATTGACTCAACTAGTCAAAAAAGTAATATCAGTCAAAGATTAATTTTTGATCTTTTGTCTAAATTAAAATATTGACATTTTACTATAGAAATTTATGATGATTGTTGCCAATTCATGTTTCATAGATTTATTGTCATACTTCTAAATATTTATGTCTATTTTAAATATTATTTTACAGTATATGTATAAATTTAATTGTAAAGTATTATATTTGTATGTGTATGTGTGTATACTTTAGTTCAATAATAGTCGGCTTCCTGATCGATTCAAGTTTTAAACATTGTTATCAATCACCATGGTTAAAATGTTTGTTTTGACTGTATATTGTGTTAAATGGCAATACTTTTGTATTCGCTAGAGTCACGTGCTTGGAGCCTAACCCAATGATAAAAGTACCTCAAAAATATATTCATCACTAATTTTTATGGCTAGCCTTGTGCAGGCCCACGATCCTCTTCCATAACAACTATTGGATCGTTCTTGGTCCTAAAAAAAACAAAGCTTGTAAATCTAGCATTTGACACAAGGTAGAGATTAGTATTTAAAACTCGCATACTTTTCAGCATCCAATTGTTCTACCTTTCACTACAAGAATTTTTTGTAACGGCCTTTTTGTTTCATACACAAGATCGTTACACTTTAGAGACTTAAAAATAAAATAAAATAGGGACAAAAAAAAAAAGCTAACTTGACTTCAATTCAAATCGGAATTTAGATCCTTCTTCCTTATATATACATTTTAAAGGTTGAGTGCTTAATCAGATGGGCCTAAAGAACTGTTAAAAATAAAGTTTGAGTAGAGAGGATTGCTGAACTCGTATCTCTCTCTTGATTATTGTTGTTTCTCAATTTTCACCACATGAAAACAAAAATAAAAGGCACTACATAATTTACATTGATAAACATATCTAGGTTATGTGAAAAAAATAACCTAAATTATACAGAATATAAAGCTCTACAATAGGGAAAATCATGTAGGAAAAGGAAAACAAAAAATGGGAATAAAGATATTATGATATTTAAAGTAAAAACGCCACATAAGTGAGTTGGCCTTGCACAAATTGAAGTGAGAGCTCCATCACAATCAAGAAGAAATGCTGTAGCTTCTCCAGAAAGAGTTTCTTCAACCATGGCAAGCCTTAGGTGGCATTTGGTACGTTGGTATCTTAATTTCCCTAACATTAAAAAAGCCTATTTACAAATGATTTGATCATATTCTTTTAAAAAATTATATTTCTTTATTTTCGGAGATCATGGTGTTTTGAGTCCTCCTGCTCTCTGCTCCTCCAGCTACTCTGAGAATAATTAAAGAAACAGGAACTGTAATCTCGGCTGCCGATGCCAGCAACCATCCTTTGAAACATTCTAATTTGTGCAGATGACGGTGAAGGATTGAAGATTGTACTCTGACCAGGTTTCATTCCAATACAGAAATCTGAAATATCATCCAACGAATCCAAGGCTCTCACAACCTAGGAAATGATGTACAAAAGGAAGCATGCATATTTAATATCTCTGGAAAAGAGGTACATGCACGGTATGTTCTAAGAGAATAAGATTACACGGCTCATGGCCAATAGATTCTTAAAAAAGTTACCTGACTCATTTGTGGTCTTTTTTCTGAAAAGTGACGTACACAGGCAGTAGCAGCCTCTATCATCCGAAACATTTCATTTCTGCTATAGATCTTCTCGAGTCTTGGATCTACCAATATCATAGTCTTCATTATCAAGCGCCTGAATCAATAGAGGTCGACCCTGAAGAAAAAAGGTTTCCTTATCACTGAAAAATGCAAGTAGTGTTATTAGGTATACATCTATAAGTAATTTCATGACCTGCTCACAAATTTTCCTTTCAACAGCAATAGAATATTATCACAAATCAGGAACAATAAGTCCTATATATTGCTATAAGATCAGGAGCAATAATATTTGAGATAAGATAAAATAGGGTCCAACAAATGCAATATCAGCCATAAGCATAACATATTCGAAAATGAACTCCATCAACGAGAATTTTTCACAAAGTCATTAAAGATACACATATTGATATGTTTGTATTAGATATTCTAACAAAAACTATTCTGGCCCTTTTCTAAATAGCTTAAGCTTTCAAATTCAAAGTTTGCTCCTTATCATCCCTAACTTTTTTTTGTTAAAAGTTAAACTTCAGCACAAGATATAGTGGGCCTGAGCTATATATCCATACCTTAAGTCTAATGTGCTTTCATTTGAAGAGAAATGTTAATGATTATAATAAAAAGTAAAAAGTATTTACGAGCCTTCTCTTAATAGCTTATCTTTTGAACCGAATTGGTCCTTGAGAGTTTACATTAGTAAGATAAATAACAATAAGAATAAAATGCAATGCAATGTTTATGCTTTTATAGTTTTATGTAACTCACCCATTCAACCAGGCTCTCATCACCAAAGAGCTGAAAGGCATCTACAGTTTTCCGACTTGTAATTAGCTTCAAAAGCACAACCCCAAAGGAATAAACATCAAACTTTTTAGTAATTTGCCACTTAGTTGCATATTCTGATGCCATGTACCTGGTATTAAGGCAATTTGTAAACCATATAAACTCAGAAAAGGAAGAGGTTATACATGTGTTGGTTAAACCAAATAAAAAATTTCATAAGTTGCATCAAGAAGAAAACAATATGTAAATTTGGAAATGCCAGCACTGTTTAAGCTGGCAATGCGTAGTGAATATATTGGATAGATTTGGTTATTCCCTAATATTATATTGCTTTAACACAATTAGCTGTTAAGGCAAACAATTAAATGAATGTAAATCACAGTGATTAGTGTAAGACTATATAGATTGTGAAAGTGGCGTACTTGAGCTTCAAAGTTGTTATCAAGAAGGATGTTTGATGACCTTATGTCTTGGCGAATAATACGTGGACGGCCTCATAGGTCAATCAAACAAAAATAGGAATGAGAAGTCGACTACCAAAACAAAAATTAGGAAGATATGGAAATTAACATGCTATATAATGATAAGAAGGAAACCTTGTGTAACATTGTCATCTTCATCTCAGTTGCAAAAATTTCAAACATTTTTATGTACGTAATTGAATATGACATAGGTTTGTCAATTTCTCTATATATTGGTTAAATGAACACACATCTTCATTTTACAATTGAAAGGAAAAACATATTTAAAAAGTTTCTCCAAGCATTGAAAAACATGTAGTACCATGAAAATATTCTAATTCATGTGCATATTCTCACACTTGAGAAGTTATCTTCAAAGCATGGAATGTGCACTGAATAAAACTAGGTAGGAGAAATTTACAGTCTTCATGTAGGGAAGCTACTCCACGAGCTGCACCAATTGAAACCTTCACTCTTGTAGCCCAATCATTAGCTTCTACCTGCAAAATTTTAAACAAACAAGTCAAATTTCAGATTAAGATTCAGATGAGGAACTAATAGTGCTTTGAGCCTGAAGCATGAATCTATGACAGCATATCTACTGAACCTTTTCAAACAACCTACTTTGGGTTTGAAAAATAAAACTATGAATAAATCTATGGGGATACAATCATTTTGCTTGCTATTAATACTAAATTGAGTAATAATAAGACAAAGGATACATTTCTTCCTTAAACATATATTTTAGATAACTATAAAGATATCACATTGATTAAAGGAAGAAGCAAGATAAAATAGCAGTTTTTACATGCATTTCAGAGTTCATTGATGATTGAACTCTTTGTGCAACCTTCAAAGGAAACAATCCTCCATCACCATCAACAAGCACCATAGAAGAGAATCCAATCCCAGAATCTCATAACAAAAATGATAAAACCCAAATCAGCTAAAAAGTAATTTCAGATAAAACCTAGCACAAACTCAAAATCACCAATTGAAAATGACAATAATGATATAATAGCTTCAATATACTTTGAACGAAACACAAAGGGCTTCCTTGAGAATGTCAGAGTTTCGTATCGCGAGTCTGGGTGATGAAATGCAAATTCGGGATTGAGGAGGAAATAGGGGTACAGCAACGGACAGTAGAGATTGCGTGCCAATGGACGGTCAAGATGGGCGTTTTGATCTGTTGGATGCACAACGCTCTGTGACCCGTTGGATGACGCAAACGGCTGAGATATCTGAGGCAAGATGAGGTGTTTTACATTGGATGTTTGATAGATAAGGGTAGGCCAGACATTTAGTAAGTTGAATGTTAAGCTTGCTTACGATATTAGGTTTATTTTTATATTTGTGGTCTGGCTTAATCCAAGTAAGTCCGATTTTATGTTAAGTTAGATTGAGTTAGGATCGTTTAGAGTAATTTTTTTTTATGAATTGATATTTGTAATATAAAAATATCTTTTTGTAGACTTACAACAACAATAACAATAATAACAATACATTTTCTCACTAAATGGGGTCAGCTACATGGATCAATCGATACCATAAACACCTATCGTAAATTATATTTTTAGATAAATCATTTAAATCTACATCTCTCTTAATAATTTCTCTTATAATTTTTCTTGGTCTTTTTTTATCTCTAATTATTGGACTATTCTCCATTTCATCTATTCTCCTAATTAGGGCGTCTACAGGTCTCTTCCCAATATGACCAAACCATCTAAATCTTGATTCTACAATCTTTTTCACAATAGGTGCGACTTCTACCTTCTCTCTAATGCATTCATTTCTAATCCGATCTCATTTAATGTATCCACTCATCTCATCTCTACAACATTGACTTTATTTTCTTGTTGACTTTTTATTGCACAACACTCAGTTTCATACAACATTGCAGGTCTTATAATTATGCACGGTAGAATTTATCCTTAAATTTGAGTGGTACTCTTCTATCACAAATAATACTCGAAACATTCCTCCACTTCATCTACCCCTGCTTGAATCCTATGTTTTACGTATTCTTCTATTTCTCCGTTATATTGTATGATGGATTTAAGATATTTAAATCGTGTGACTTGTGGTATAATATGTTCTCTAATTTTTACTTCTGCGCTAGAAGTGGTGTGTCTCTTACTAAATTTACACTCTATATTTTTGCAGACTTATAGGTATATATTTTAAAATAATATGTTTTAGAACACTTATGTTTTTATCAATAAATAATTTTAATAGGAATATAGTATGGTATTATCAAGCAAAATATAAACTATACTACTATAATTAGCTTTAGATAAATATGTGTATTTTCATTATTTAACAAAGTCAATAAGCATGCACGTCAATGAAACAATTAAGAAGTAGAGAAAGTTTGGGTGGATAATAAAAGTTGCATCATGTAAAAAGAGTCAGGCAAAATAAAAATTAAAAAAATATATAAAATGGCAAGATATTGATAACTAAAAAACAAAAATAATTACTAAGTTAGATTTGGCAGAATATGTATTTGCCCGTGCCCAACCCAATCTAGTATAATTTTGTTTAAAGTTCTACTCATTTATATTTTTGGCCTAACCTAACTTGACTTGATTAGGCTAGGTTAGAAGGGGCTCCTCAAGCCTAACGGGCTAATGAACACTTTTAGTTTTATAGATGAGCACAACCTATGCTATCTAAACATGTCCTCTATAGATATAGATATTTACAAATTAATAGTAATAAATTTTTATGTTTTGTTCGATAATTTTTTTCTTTTCTTCAAAATATTTTTTTAAATTATTTATTGAATTATTATAATATTATTGAGTGGTGATGTATTTTTTAGTGTATTTTTATTATATATCATATGAGTAGTAAATATATATAAAATTATATCCTCATATGTAGATAGTAAAATTGTTGAAATTAATATGAAAATAATTATTAGTACATTGCTCATTTTAAGTTAAATTTGTTTCTAGATTTAGAAGGGAGAAAATCAAAATATTATTAATAAATTAATTTCATTTAGTTTAATTTAAAAATTTAAAAGAAAATATTTTATTTAAATAATATATTATAAAAGGATAATTTTTTCTTTTATAATATACAATATAGGAAAACTTCTAAAAACAAATATTTTTTCCCCTTAACTCAGGATTATGACTCCACCATGATTGCAGCACATAGATCCTCTTGCTAGGTACAATAAGAGCAACATATTTTTGAGAGCATGGTGAATTAATTAGATCATGGGATAAGGATTGCCAAGAACAATGTCCATGTGATAGTGATAATGGGGAAGTGATGGATCCACCACCATGAACTACAGGTCGTTTGAAGGTTTCAGCTGTTTATATGCCTTTGATGCAGACTTATTGATTTTGCAAGGACCAGCCTCTATAACTCTTTTCTTTAACTCCTAATTAGCTACTAACTTTTTTTAACTCAATTTTTTAAAGCTAAAAGGGCCTAGCGTGTGCACAATATACGAGGTGTTCAAAAATGTAACGTAAGAAATACCAAAAGCAAAAAATAAAAAAGGTTTCAAGCTGAACAAGCTAGGAACAATATCAAAAAATTGAGTTTTATTATATAAGATAGATTATTTCCCAACTCTCATAGGAAACGATATTGCTCTTGCTCCGAAGTGTTATCAGGATGGAGAATTTCAGTTAAAACAGCCTATGAGGCCTCATTAACTTAGGGACAGGGGAAAGCATTTGGAAGCCAATTTTGAAGATTAATGACTAGGTATTCAAGAACTACACGTTTGATTACATTAAATTAGGTTGTATACTGTAGGTTAATTAGTTTGCAAATAGGTTACATTAAATTAATTTTTTTTATTATGTAATTACAAATGCTGATGTCCATGCAAGTATCAGAAAGTAAGAAAACGTCAGCGAGCACGTAGTGAAAGTTTATGAGAAAAATTTCCTCATGGTGTATAGGCTTTTAAATCATGATGTTCAGACTCCAGTAATTCATGTAGTATTTATTCAAAGTCTAAATTATTAGTAATAGCTTTGTGTTTTGTTTTGTTTTTTTTTCTTTTCCTTTCATTTTGTATAAGTTTTATATTTTAGTGTAAGAGATTGAAAAGTAGAATAATGAGTACAAATATCCAAAATATATGAGGTTACCTTATAATAGAATTTTTTTTTTTCAAATAGCATTACCATGCCGTTGTTGTAACAATTTTGTTCTCTTCATTTGCCATTGCTCACTAAGACATCAAAAGATCAAACAGTTCCACATATAATGAAGACAAATTAATCACTTACGCATGATTTAGCTGTAAAATGAATCAATCTCTCCTAAAAAACGTATTGTGATTCCATAAGTAGATTCCATAATTTTATACTTTTCTTCATTCAAAGCATACATGTCAAAGTAACTAACTTATATTCTTGTGACTTTGCAATTTTTTCCTAATTCTCAATAAAACATATATAAGTAAAATAAAAAAGGAAAAAAGGAAAAAAAAAATGAAAAAATAAATCTTTTGTTGCAACAGCACCATACTGTCATAGTGAATGACATTTAAAAAAAAAAATTAAAAAAAAGGACTGGTCTCCTATTTGGAGGCACAACAAAGGATGCTATGCCTTCAAACATATTAGAAGATTGGGCTGAAAAAACAAAACCCCTTACCAAGCTTGAGTACAACGCAAGTTTAAGCTTATGCAACTACGTCCTATGATGAGGATCGATAGGCTTTCAAATAATAGGAACCTCTGAGTATTAGAATGTTAAGGCTACTTAACAACAATAATAACAATAATATCAACTCTTGAATCTAACGCTTCAATTGACAAATAGGTTAATTTCGGAGAACTCCTCACCATAGGAACCCATAGGCTTTTTGATACTCTGAACTTGCCCACTACATTTTTAAAGAGCTTTTTTTGTGCTTTTCCTACATATTGAGACAGCAAGAGAGAAAAAATCAAGAAGTTCCAAATTATAACAAAAGAAGGATCCAAATACCTTATTTTAAAGTCATAGGCATCACATTTCCAATAGGTACTGTACCTTTTTTTTTTTTTTTAGTTTAGATTTGTACGTTAAATAACCACTTTGTAACTAAGTGAAAATACTATCAAATCCTTACGAAGAGTGATCGTTCTATCAAAAACTACTTTATCCCATAATAGTCACACTAGCTGAATGGCGCTCTTCCAGTGACTTTATGGGGAAAGGTACAAAAAGTATTGTCTCATTCACTTTAGATAAAGTAAGGCAACCGGGTGCAATCTCAAATATCCTATTTTGGTTTGGGCACAACATCACAACTTCACTAACATCTTTTTCAAAATGGGTAAACATTTTCCCTTTGAGATGTCAAGGTTTTGGAAGATCCTAAATATATGATGTTTTGCGTGACTTCAAAATTATTAGTAGGCACCTAAATAGTGGCTAATGTCTTAGGGCCCTGTCACGACCCAATTTATAAGCCACGACCAGTGCGTAAGCTAAACTAATCTAATGATTAGATTAGCCTAGCAAGTCTAAAAATTTTATAGTCACCTATTATATCATATATTTAAACTAACCTATGCAACTCACAAGTTTAGAAAAAAAAAATTAAGTATTCATTTCATTACATCATTAGGTGGTTATTGAAAATCCGGCAATATCTCTCTTAAAAATTAGATATCCTAACTTGTAAAATAAATCAAACTAGCACCAGCACTAATAACAGCAAGTTACATACAATCAAAATACTTAGCTAAGGAAGCATGAACAATGTTTACACATTCTAAGACACCATATAACATATACCAATTCTGAAATACCTTTTTTTATACTTAAGTGCCACCACATCATGAGGTCTGACATAATCTAACAAACTTAATAACATACTCTAAGGGTCTGGTAGCACACGAGCTCCTAGATCACTTTATTCCTTTACTTGTTGGTCTGTAAAATAATGAAGAAGAGGGATAAGCCTACAGCTGGTTTAGTGAGTGTATAAATAATAAAGTGCGCAAAAGAAAAACAAGTGCACGCTAGAGTTTTTAGAAATCAATGATTATCAAATAATTTAGACAATAAAATTTATAGTTGAAATGAAAAAAATTATTTAAATTAAAAAAATCTTAGATAAAATCCATATTTCCTAAATATAAAAAAAAATATTATAAAAATAGAAATTATGGAGAGAAACCAAATTGTCAAACCACAGCATTATATATCTTGGCATTTCTTTGGGTCCATCCCATCTTGTCACATTCACAGTATACATCTAATATATCATATCGCAGCACAGGATACATCACATCACAATGTTATCACAATTCATAATTTATTCTAAATGCACCTAGGTCGTTATCTCTGCTAACAGTTTTGGGATCCTAACTAGATTTCCATCTATAAAAATAAACAAATAAATAATCCGCTAAAAGAATATTTAGCTAGCTAAAATAAATAAGGGATCAAGAGAGTAAATAAATAATTAAATAAAGAGAGTTCACTTTCAATAACATCAATGTAGCATATGAAACCACAAAATAACATAAACATTTCTCTCACAAATAAATACATATACACCATTACTTCTTTTCCATCCAATTCTTTCTTTTGCATTCCACAAAGATGTATCATGCTATATTTCAATTATCTATTTGCTTTAATAGATTCATTAAATCATCATATAAATATATATATCTATTTTAAAATTTTGAAAACACTAATTTGTTTCCCTAAGGAGTAAACCATATAAATCACACAATGAAAATTTTCATCATAGAAAATATAAAATAGAATGACATAGATATGTCACTCCATTATTTATACACTCACCAGTTGTGATTAATAGTATAAGTCATTGATTCCTATTGTTTAGTGAGTTTTTCTGGTATCACCTAAAATTATAACTAATATAAATTATTTTGACCATTCTAATAATATCTATAATTATTTATATAACCTAATATACTACCTAAAATATAAATTCTTACATTTTTACATATTTTTCTATTATAAATACTAACTCTAAATTTGAGATTTTTTCTAATCTAAGTTTCCTTAACTTAAATTAAATTTAAAACTTACTTCTTGAAACTTCAAAAATGAAATAAGAAGTGTTAATTTACACTTAAATATTGGAATTTAAGAAATCCCCAGGTTGGAAGCTCACCCACGGCCAAATTGAGCAACAAAAACTGAATACCCTTTTAGCTTCAATAAATCATGGAGAAAGATGAAGATTGATGGAAGATAATGAAAGAAGGAATGGAATAACTAATCTTCACAAAATACACAAAATTTCCATGGCTGGATAATAGAAAAAAAGATGGAAAAGGAGATGAAATTATCACCAGAACAAGGGTTTTCCTGCAACCCAATACGGCTGAGGTGGGTGGGAAATGGCATCTAGCAAGAGGAGAAAGATGGACTCTTGCAACTGGCTCAAAATCACACTCTAATGGAGTTATTACGATGAGAAAAATGGAACAAGTTTTACACACAGAAGCTAAACAAAAAGCACAAACAAAATAAGAAAAGGTGAAGTTTGAGAGAGAGGAAAATGAAGGGAAAAGGACGCTGTATCAAATGGGAAAATGGAGAGAGAGAGAGAGAGTGTGCTTAAGAAGTATTACTATATCTTTGGCTCATATTGCACTTTTGCTCCCCTAAAATATTTAATATGCTTTAATTGATATTTAAAATGATTAGAAAAGTCCTTAAAATTTTTTATAAACTCTAAAATAGATTTAAAAATTATTTAGTCTTATTTTAATAACCTAAAATATATTATTTATTTATCTATTTATTTTTATTATATATACATTTTTAGGTATTACAGGCCTAATCAGTTTGCTTAGAAGGGAAGAGGGAAAAGGAAAAGAAAAAGGAAAGTTGGAAAAAATTACAATTTTATTCTAATAATTGTTATGTAATCATTATTTAATATTCTTTAATAATAATTATTCAATCATTAAAACTAAGGATATTATGAGTATTTCTTATCTATAAAATCACTTTTTTGCTTTTCATTTCCATTTCTATCTAACTTTTTATGTATCAAATAGGCCCTTAAATTTTATTATATTTCTCTTGTACCAAACTATCGTTATTAATTTATATAAGTATGTTTATTCATATAGAGAAGTACCTTATTTAGAATACAGTCCTCCTAGGAGACTTACCAATAATAAAACAACCCAAATATCAATCCTTTTAATCAAATTACCTTGTGCTTCTTTCTTGGATTCTTACTCAGCTTCTTCCGATATTGAGTCAATTCCCTGTTTTTCTCCATCTACACCATTTTGATGACAGAGGTGTAAAAACTAAAAGTACATGATGAGTAATTAATAATTAGATTAATAAGAAGATAGATCATGTTACAACCTCATAAGAAATTAGGTGTCTTCCACTTCCATCTAAAGTATCTGGCAAAAGGGGACTTTAGAGTTCTTGTGCAAGGAAGTAAATTATTAAAACATAGGCCGATGAGCCAATTAGAAAAAATTGATATATCTTTTTAGGGAGTATGTAGAAAACTAAAGCACTTAATAGTATACTTATTAGCCCAATAAGATAACATATGTTAAGAAAAGCATACTTGCACAAAAAAAAATGCGCACCATAATCACAAAATATATGGTAGCTATTAATATAATATCAAGAAAAGATAAATTGATCATGTTTATCCACATGTCAAGGAAATTCATTTGAATAAGGATAGCTATGATGAAATTCCAAAATAATTTATCATAAGCTTTCAAGATGTCCATTTAGAGAGTGCATCATCTTTTGCCTCTATATTTTGTTTTATGAATTTGCTACATTAATTTTACAACTAACAAGATGTTGTAAAAAATGACTCTTCCCTCAATAAAAGTACACTAATAGTAATTGGATGCAGTATAATAATCCAAAATAATCTTCAGTTTATTACAAAGGATATTAGAGATGATTTTGTAGGCCACATTGCATAAGTTAATTCATCTAAAATCTTTTATAATTTGAGAATGATCACATTTAAGGATCAAAGGTTCTTTCTAGTACCCGTTAATCCTTAAGCTTTGAGTATAAGGTGCCCCTGAAAGTTTGGCCTCTAGAAGCAACTTCAGCATAAGGGGGCAAAATTTTTATTTTAGACTTAATTTTAATTTTAATTTTGGTTTATTAATTTAATTTTGTTTGTTAAAATATGCACAAATTTTAAATTATTCTGAATTGGTCTTTTTATCCTTGAATCCCAATTTTTAGTGCCTAGAATGAAGAATCTGGATTTTCAAGGAAAAAGACAAAAACAAATCTCAGTTTGCTTTACGGTATGCCCTCTTGCTAGGCAATTGAAACTACAACTTGATCCGAAAGAATAAAGGTAGTAAAAACCAAATTTTTAAATAATAGAAATCACTTCCCTTGTCATCAATGGGTCACTTTCTCTTCTTATAGTTACGAAGTTAGCCATATAAAAAATTTGCATTGAAGTGGCATTGCCAGGATTTTCAAAATTGTGGCTTAGATGTGGAGAAAAATTAGTATTCCTTTTTTATTTATATCTTTATTTATTTATTTATTTTACTTCTTACTTTAAAATTGTCTCATATGATCTCAAAAATTCAAATTCTATGTCCAATTTTGCTTACTTTAAAATTTTGTATAAAATTGTTTTATGAATGAATTTAATAAGATAGTACGTGATATTTGCTAAGATAATACATAGACTCACTTTGATATTATGACATTGGTTCAATACTTCTCATTCTTATATTCTACATGACTAAACAAATTTCAATACAAACAAATCATATAATTAAAACTATTAAAAATCTCACTTCAAAACAATTAATTAGTGGCAAAAGGTCCAATTTTCCATTAAGAACAATTAGGGAATTGTTTATTCATGCAAAATAAATAAAAGAAAATAGATAAAATACTTACTAGCACGCGTAGACGACATTAAACAGTTTTGAAGTATTCCTTGACGTAGGGACCATAAGAGAGCAAGCAAGCAATGAGGAGGCAAGAAAGGATCCCCAAGTCCATAAGAAAGAGTATGTGATGTTGTTTTATTTGTGACGACCCTAACTTCTAATTATCATAATTAGAGTTAAGTATGTGATTAATAATTAATGATCAAGGTTCGGGGTTGCTACAACAAATTACTTTGCGGAAATACAGAGAAATTTGAACCTTGATGTTGTTAGGGTCATCAACTAATCAACTATAAACAGGGACATGTATACAAGCATTTGTAATTCATCCCTTTATCATTTTCAACACCCAAAAACCTCCCACGAGTGTTCCTATATCATTCCTTAGCATTAGCATTCAAGAAATCTGGGTGTCTAGGTCAAAAACTGAGTTTTTAGCCCTCCGCCGCGGCCTGGAACTCTTGCGCCGCGGCCCAGTTACTCTCTGGAATTTTCCTGACTTTCGCCGCGGCGAGTTGGACCTGCGCCGCGGCCAACCTATGTGGCGCCGCGGTGAGTTTTGCTACTGTAACCTCCCAAATTAATTTTCTCGACTCGCGCCGCGGCGAGACTTATTGCGGCGCGGCGAGGTTACGTTCTGTCGCCCCCTGGGCGATTTTTTCACTCCGCGCCGCGGCGAGATTTATCAAGCCGCGGCGTCCCTCGCCACTGTCACTCCCTAGGCCGCGGCGAAGCCCTCTTGGCCGCGGCGTGACTCCCTTCTGTAGCTGTTTTCCCTATGTTTCGCCCCCTACACTCTATTTCTCTCCTTAGGGACACCCTAAGATCACTTCCCCTCATTTTACATGGCTCTAATGGCATTTATCTACCTTATTTACTTAGCTATTCTTTCATTACCAATTCAAAACTTACATGCCCATTTCCGTTCTCTAATCACCCTCTATTAGCGAGTTTATGAAATAATAACAACACCAATCATTCACCGTTGATATTTAACATTCGATACACTTCCCATTATTAGCCAATTACAATTATAAGGTTCAATTCCATGATAATCGAATTACATATACAATCCCTACACTTGGCAACTCATGATGCAATGCAGCAATGATACAAAACTAACAATTTAATTACAATACATTTTTGTCAAAGCTCCTAAACCTATGCATTACCAAACCATTTAATGGTCTTCCATTAATTTCTTCCTCGGCACTAAGAGGTCCGGTCCCTGAAAATGTTAGCCCACAACGGGGTGAGATATACAATCTCAGTAACAACAGGTAATTTCCATATATATGTACAAGTCAATCAATCCAAGACAATCTCATGTCATCAATATCAGAATTATCAATTCAATTGGCAAATGAACTAGTTGAACCACTATTGACTACTGTCCCATACCAGCAATCATACACAACATGTTAAAGGCCATTAACACTGGGAGAGGCCCGTCCACGGCACCTACTCCCCATTGAGCACACCAGGGCTCAGTGCATCTGGGGTTGATCATACCCGGTGCCCGATCGTGGCACATGCACGGGTGGCAGCCGCACCACAGCTCCACCATGGACTCACAAGGTCCAAACACAATATCAATCAAGTAGTCAACCAGTCATTTAACATTTCAAAATCAAGCATGTGTGACAAATAGCAGATTAACATGAGCATATACATGGAATTAGGAAAATAACCCAGTTACCTCATTGAAGCCAATTACTCTTGCCCTAGCTACCATAATGATCCAAGTGCACACCAAGCCTATAAGAAGCATAATTATCACCATTTCTAGTCATAATCAAATATCCATGGAGTTAAACTACTAATGACAAGTAGAGGTTACTTACCTAATCACTAAGGGATTTAATTTCGGACTCCAACTTTCCCACACCAGAAATTGCCATAGTTTATTCTAATTTCTGGGTAATTTCACATGAAACCAAATCCCATGTCATAGGTTAACTTTAGGGGTCTCAAACTAACAGAAAATGCATCAAAATGGGGGTTTAAACTCACCTAATACTAACCCCAACCTCAACCTACGAATTTCCTCAACAAAACCTCCAAACACTCACTTTTCAGATTTTGGGTATAATGAAATCTCTCCAAATGAAAAACTAATCGGACCAAATTAAAGAGAAAGATGAGGGGATTAAGTTGTATAACTATTACCTTGGCTGAATCTTGCTCTAAGTGTGTGAAAATGCAGAAACCTTGCCCCAAACCCTAGCCTCCTTCTCAACCTCTGAATTTCACTTTGTGTTTCAGCAAAATGAAAGTGTGGCTGAAGTATTAGGGTTTAGATGGGTTTAAGTTGGGTCAAAAGGCTGGGTCATGGGTTGCTCCAAGTCCAAATCCAATTGGGTTTCAGATTTTGCTTATTGGGCCAGTTTTTAAGTGTTGGGCTACATAATTCTGTTGGGCCAGTTTTCACTTATTGGGTTGCTGAAGTTTAATAGGTTTTGGGCCTAATTTGAAGGGCTCAAGGGCTTGGGTCTGCACAAGAGTAATTGGGCCACTTAATTGAGCCTATACAAGATAAATCTTGGGCCTCTATCTCATTAAATTAGTTTGGGTTTACCTCTAATTCATTGGGCCTCCATTAGCCTCTTATCATGATTTAATTAATTTGGGCTTAGATGTAAATCTCCATCCTAAATAAATCCTCAACCCATATTAACAATTTATCTCTCTAGAATACCTATTCACTAACTTGCCCAATTATGCTCTATTAATTATCCTTAATTAATCTTAATCCATAATTAACACCTTAATTAATTTCGGGGTGTTACATTATTGATGTGTGTAATTGACTTAGGTCTAAATTTTTTTATGGAGCTTGGAATGCTAGGTTTAATTTGAAAGCGTATGGAGGATTTTTACATGTAGGATTAATAGATAGTGATAACGATAGTTATTTGGTATAAAAGTTTACATGTCATCATTTTTCATTAATTAAACCAAGTGGTAGGAGTTAGGAAAATTTTAATTGGTTTTTATAAGTTAAAGAATTAAAATGAAACTAAACAAATTGAGAAAAATAAAATCTAAAATAAAATTAAAGAAACCAACAATACACTTTTACCTTTTTTAAACTTACAATTAGGAGAGACTAGATAGCTTAATATTTGATGCTATTTAAATTTTGATTAGCTAAAAAAATGCATTAAACATATACAAAAGTGGGTAATTTTAAAAATTTTAAACTATCTAAATTTTAATTATTTTAAAAAATTAAACTAAATTTAGAGGAAAGTAGTATCCTTTTACTTTTAAACTCTCATAAAAAAATTCCTTAAAAATTGTTAGCTTTTAAATTTTTAAAATTAACCATTTTAAAAGTTTTTAAAAGATAGCATTCTTTATTTATTTATTTTTGTAAAACAGTTATTCTGAAAAATTGCATTATTTTAATTTGTTTAGATTTTAAAATTAAAAAATATATAATATTAATTATTTAAAATTTTTAGATATATAGTATTGAGAGAATAGTGAGCATCCTTTTTTCTCTTTTGCTTTTTTTACTTCTTACTCTAAAATATTGATATTTCATACTAAAAATCCATTATTTATTTTTTTAAAAACATTCAAAATTCACATCCTTTCTCAATTTTTCTAATTTTATTATTTTAAAAATTGAAATTAAATTCAATGAAAAGTGAATATCTTCGAATTTTTTGTAGACAAAACTGTAATTTTGAAGATTGAAATTATACACATAGAAAAGCATATTGTTTTATGAATTTTTCTTTTTTTTAAAATTGCATTAAACCAAGATAAAAGCGATATATTGTAGTTTTTTAAAAAAATAATTTAAATTTTACATAAAAAAATTCCTTTTAAATAAATATATAACTATATATGTATTAGTTCATATATAAAATTATTACTAAATTTATCATGACTAAAATTTGACTAAATTATATCTAATATTCCACTTGTTTTAAAAGTGATACTTAACTTCTTTAACATTTTAATGTATATTGTAAAAATCCCCCTTCCAATTTATTTTTTTGTTAAATAAATTAATTTTCTATACAACATAAAATTATAATTTTATTCTTAACAAGCATGTGCATAACATTAGATAAAAACTTATCAAAACTACAAAACATTAGTTGTTCATTCTTAACACTTTAAAGTGTCTCCAAGCATCATAAGGAGAGTCTTCCATATAAAGAGATTTAAGGTAGCAAGGTCTAATAGTATGGAATCTCTTCATAATACAAATGAGTTTTCTTTTCTAAAAAGAAACTCATTTGTAAACAATGATCTAACTGGAAAAAGCAAGTATAATATAATAACATACATAGTCCCACGAAATCATCATATAACAAGCAAGTTTTAGGACTTGATGAGAATTTATACTTCTATGTTGACTGCCCAATGTTTTTAGTTCCCTTCCACTTGTTGATCAAATAGAAACTACATCTTCACATATTTGCCTTATTGTCTTGGAAGCAAAATATGAATAGTACCATCAAATATTACATAGTCTTACAACATCATAACAAATATAACATTACAAGTTACAAAACTCAAGGAGAATTTAGATGTGTATGTTGCTTGTTGGGTCATGTTGCTTTTCAGTTCCCTTCCATTTGCTGTAGATATATGAAATGATTTTTTCACATATTTGCCTTATTTTGTTGTAGGCAAAATATGTGAGTAGTACCATCCAGATAATGAAAACAAGTGGCTCAAGAAAATGTGGAACTAGCACTGATATTAGTGCAGCACAAGCTAAACTTCTTGAGAAAATAGCTAACTCAATATAGAGTTTTAGGTAAGCAAAGCTATAAAAAAATAAGCATAGTATACAAATCCACATATTTGCAGGGTGTTGGTCTAAAGGTGATGAACTTGGGTAGTGCATTTGAACAATCATCGCTAGTAGTGGAATGAGAAATGCAAAGATAGCATAACAGGGGTTTGAGCTGCACAACCATCAAACAAATTAGAAGTGTCATTATTGTATTATTAAATTAAAGAGTTGTTCTAATAAAGAATTAAGCACGTAATTACAACTCATACCAATAATACAAAAATTAGGAAAAAAAAAAGACTAAACACTAATTGTAATCCAAGCCTTGATAGTGTATATTTGTTATTGACCACAAATAATGGTAAGTGATTGTATAATGTTACAATATGCAATTTCTATCAATGTTGAGATATGTTTTGCTCCTTTTCTTTACATATCACCACTCTTAGTTAACAATATTGTAGCACCATGACATAACTAGGATTGTAAGACTATTCTAATAGAGTATGTTAATGTGAGGAATGAGGAGGGCTAAGTCATGTTTGACAATGCCATTAATCTTTAAGAGAAAAAAATCTATGAATGATGAAAAACACCACCCAATTACTCAAAGGCGAAGTTAGAAAATTTGTTAGAAGAGGTCATAGGTTACAATACATTAAAATCAAAAGAGATTAATAGTGTGTCGTGGCATGTGTGTTTAGCATATTTTCATTAAAAAAAATTCTTTTATATGATTCATTTTATTTGCTGAATTTTTATGACTTATATGATCAATTTCAAGGAAAAAAATAAATAAGATCTATTAATAATTTGATTAGAATGACATTGTATGGCAATTTGTCAAAGCCATCGGTGAGAAGAAATTAAAAAACTCTAAGAACATAATAAATGCAATGGGTAAATTAAGAAATTTAAACAACAAAAGAGGAAAATATAATTAAAATAAATTAGGAAGAGTATATATCAAATGGTGGTGGAAGAATGATGGAAAAAATAAAATAAACAAAAAAATTTGAGAGATAATGGTGATTCTTACTCCAATTTTAATTTATTAATATAAGACTGTAAAAAGAATTTGCTTTTCAATTTCCTAAACTTATGTTTGAGATTTGTCAAAAAAAAAATTGTGTTTCTTAATTTTGTTTTCTTAAAGATTTAGAATTGTTAAAATAAATTAATTTTTTTTTATAAAGGATAACTAATAATTAATGATATTTTATCGTTTAAAATATAACATACATACATACATATACATATATATATATATATATATATATATATATATAATTTGTCATTCATTTATTTCATCAACTATTAATTATATTATCATATTTCTTATACAAGCAAATTTTTCTTTTTGAAGGAGCTAAGTTCTATTTTTTTAAGGAGGCCCGGTAGCCAATTTCTTATACATATTGATTGCAGTAACTATCTGAATTCAGAACATAAGCAAGAAAAACAATATGCTATTGTATTTCAGAAAAAAAAAAAAAAAACTCAAAAACATCCAACCGAAGAAACTACGCCACAGCCCAACGTGAAATTCATATGCCTTTTACTCCATTATCCTACTCTATTTATGTACTTTGACGCTCATAACTCACAACTCTGTGATGCCCAATTGACCAGTTTTGCTAGTTCATATTGCTCTATCTCAGCGTGCTCTGCTTTTTCTGCTCCAAGAACACCTCTGCTTTGAATCTCAAAAACAGAGTGGACAGCTAATTATTATTATTTGGATGAAAAATTATATGATAATTTTCTCTAATAAAAAATAATAGCATTTTAGGTTGGATGAGAACAGAAATCTTTAGCATTGCCAATGGATCTCAAATAGCCTTTTGAGTTGAGTGAAAACTAATAGCTTTGTCTGGCACAAACTAATGAACAGCAGATTGTGAGATTAATGAACCACATATATATAGTCATAGAAAGTGCAGGAAAGCATACTAACCTTAGTGAATCAGCCATGGGTAGATGGAGGTGATAAATTGGTTGCGTTGTTCGAGTCGCTGTTTCTGCACAAAATGGTTTCTTCTTACGATCCCAGAACGAAGAGAGAGTGACCTTTTGGGATCTCCTCAAAACTTTTTGTGATGATCACTGCTAACACAAACTCAACTCTCCTATATTATCAACAAGTCAAGACAGAGTGCATATATACATATATATATATATATATATTAGCAAAAAGCAGAAAAAGGAATTTAAGAATGTGAGAGGTGTACATATACAAAGCCAATGGTATTCAAACAGATCAAATATATACCTGTAAGGAATGAGAGGACTTGCAATATTATGCAACCGAAGGGGGAGAATAGAAGGAGAGAGTTTGCGGAGAAGAAGAGGAGTAAACGTTGTATGGGAGAGAAGAGGATGTTGAAGGAATATTTAGAGCAGAGCGAGTCTCATCCCTTCCGTTTGAAGTAACCATGTTAAGGCTAATTTAGTAATTTCATATTCGGCAGTCACATATGTGGCACGTGCCTTGCAATATCCTCCGGTTGACAAAGCGATTGCCAATTTGCCATATTTGACAAAGCGATAGCCAAATGACTGTCAAATATGAAATTACTAAATTAGCCTTAATCATATGGGTGTGGCACGTGCCTTGCAATATCCTCCGGTTGAAATCACACGTGCCACATATTAAATTATCTTTGACATTGCGTTTGGCATTTGACTGTCACTCATATGAAATTACTAAATTATTTTTGACCTGACTCGTGCCACACTCAAATGCCATACGCAAAGTCAAAGATAATTTAATATGTGGCACGTGTGATTTCAACCGGAGGATATTGCAAGGCAACGGATTGTGCCCACCGATGGTATTTGAGATAGCAACTGATGGTATTCAAACGGGTCGGGCTTGGCCCACTAATGGTGTTCAAGATCGCAATGCAACGGATTGTGGTCAGCATTCAAACAAGTCGGATTGTGACCCATAGGGCCCAATGGCTTTGTATAAGTGAGCCATGGTGAACTTTTAGCATGGCCACTTCAATCCATCAAACTTTTTAGATATCTGCTTACTCTGTCACACTCATGACTGTCAATTGTGAGTTGTGAGAGATAAAGTATATAAATAGATTAGGATAGATATGAAATTTGCTACAGGGCCTCCTTAAAATGTAAAATTTATTTGTATACGAAATATGATAAAATAATTAATGGTTGATAAAATAAATAAATGACAAATTACATATATATATATATATATATATATATATTATATGTCATATTTTAAATGATAAAATATAATTAATATTATTTACTCTTTTATAAAAAATGATTTACTTTGACAATTCTAAATATTTAAGAAAAATAAAATTAGAAACACAATGTTTTTTGGGGACAAAACTCAAACATAAGTTTAGGAAATTGAAAAGTACATTTTTTTAACAATTTAAGCTAATAAGTTAAAATTAGAGTGAGGATCACCATTATCTCTCAATCTTTTATTTTATTTTCATTCTATCATTCTTCCACCACCATTGATATATACTCTTCCTAATTTTTTTAAAGTATATTTTCTCTTTTGTTGTTTATTTTTTTTTTAATTTATCCTTTGCATTTACTTTATTGCTAGAGTTCTCTAATTTCTTCTCACCTACAAGTTTGACAAATTATCTTATGATATCATTCTAATCAAATTATTAATAAATCTTATTTAATTTTTTTCCTTGAAATTAATCATCTAATTCATAAAAATTTGGCTAATAAAATGAATCATATAAAATAAGATTTTTTAAAAAAAAGAAAATATGCTTCTTTTTATGCATTTTGTACATTGTAATGTTAAACGAACATGCACACTATGGCATACTATTAATCTCTTTGATTTTAATGTATTGTAACCTATGAACATAGTCTTTTTTTTTTTTAAATTTCTAGCTCTACCCCAGAGTAACTGGTTGATTTTTTTTATTTTCTTATCAAATTTTTATCTCTTAAAGATTAATGACAATTACAAATATTGTTATGACTTAGCTCTCCTTATTCTTCACATTGACATACTCTATTAGAATAGTCTTAGTAATATTAGTAGAATCCTAGTTATGTTATGGTGCTACAATATTATTAACTAAGAATGGTGAAATGTGATGAAAGAGAGCCAAATATGTCTCAACATTAATAAAAATTGCATATTGTAACACTATACATTTACTTATCATCATTCGTCGTCAATAACAGATATACATTATGCTTGGTTTACAATTAATGTTTAGTTTTTCTTTTTTAGGTAAATGTCTGTATTTTTTTTAAGGAGGCCCTATAGCAGATTTCATAAACATATTGATAGCAGTAGCTATCTGAATTCAGAAAATAAGCAAGAAAAAAAAATGTTATTGTATTCTAGAGAGAAACCCAGAAACATCCAACCAAAGAAACCATGCCACAGTGCAATTCACATGCCTTTTACTCCACTATCCTAATCAATTTATATCCTATGCTTATATACGGTTTCTTTCTTCTTTGACTAGGAGGAGAGAAGAAAGAAATGAAGGAAACCGTTATGTGTGTCTATATATATATATATATATATATATATTTTAGTGTACTGGGATTCATTTCCCAGAAAGTCCCCTAACTATATGCTGCAATCAAGATAGGTATATAGATTTTATGAATAGAAATCGCTCTCTCTTCTGCCAGAGAGTGAAAGAAAAGCTAATAATGTTTGTATCTATGACTTGTTTTGATAAGCAGAAATTGCTTCCACCATTTGTCAAATTCAAATATACCTTCTATCATCCATTAACCATTTGTCAAATTCAAATCACCAATGAAGCTCTAAAAGAGAATAACCTGAAGTTTGGACTCAATTGCTTTTTTTTTAAAAAAAAATTATAGCAATTTCTACATAATCATCTAAATTAATTATCAAGCTGAGCTAGGATCAAATCGTAATCAAAGGCTGAGGGCATGAGGAAGCAGGGGTTTTCCATCAAAATTTTTGTGTCCACTCCCAGTTGAGGTTCGTGATCATGAATTGGCCCATTTTTCTTGGTCTCCTTTAAAAATTTGTAACTTACAATAGGTCCCTTCAACAAGTCAAATTTGTTTGTAAAAGAACATGATAATATAATTAATATTTGATTAAATAAATGAATGACAAATTACATATATAATTTTGTACATATGTCGAATTTTAAATGATAAAATATCATTAATTGTTAGTTACTCTTTATAAAAAATAATTTACTTTAACAATCCCAAATCTTTAAGAAAAATAAAATTAAGAAACACATTTTTTTTTGGGACAAAACTCAAGTTTAGGGGTTTTTCTGTGATGAAGTACTTTCTGGGAAATGAGAACGGAGGAAACTTCTCTAATCAAAAAAAAAAAAAAGAACGAAGGAAACTTTCTGGCCATGTTCAAAACAAAAGCACTTTTCTATGGATACAAAGACCCTGGTATGTACATGGCCTTTGGAAGACGAGCCATGCGCCCTATGAAGGTGACCTTGTCTGCTTTAATATGTGGAAGACGACCCTCATGATGGAGATTCTCCTTATTGTCCAATGCTTATGCACATGCATATTAATCTTACATTAGGGTAGTGTGTTCAATTTGCTTGAAACTTCCGCGTCAGAGTGCCAATTGATTATTATGTGGTAAAAGTTTGGAGAGATGAAATTACTTAAGGAAGATAGAAACTTATTAATGCTAATATATGGTTTAAGTTTAAATGTCATATTATATATATATATATATATATATATATTAAAAATATATGCTTGATATTGATATTTAGGAGTAATTTTCCTGCTTACTTACTAATATAGTCCAAGTTTTAATTAACATTGTTTCATTTTGGCAAAAATTAATTTGCATAAGGAGTTACACAAAACTTTTTAAATAGTAGAACTCATATACCTACATGAAAATCATTGGACTTGGACTTAGATCTCTAGGGTGTCAAATTGATGTCTACAAAAAGGTGTATGCCTTTGTTAATTATTCCAATTATTGTACTTTTGTATTAGTGATAACTATAGAGTAAATTATATTAAATTTTTTTAAGTTTGGTTAAATCATGTTTAATATATTTTTTATTTTACGATGCATTATTTTTTTTGTTTTAAAAAATTACATTTAACTTCTTTCTAATTTATTTTTTTGTCAATGAAATTAACTTTTTATATACTATATATTTTTTTACAAAATAAAATTATTTAGTTATTTTTACAATCATATTTACAAAAAATTATAGTTTCATGTTGTGTGAAAAAATTAGCTTCTTTGATAAAATAAATAAATTAGAGAAAAGGTTTTTGCAATATGCATTTAAATGTCAAGGGAGGTGAGTGTAATTTTTGAATCAAGTGAAGTATTAGATGTAATTTAGTCAAATTTTAAGAAGGTTATGATAAATTTACTCTTAATTCTATATATGAACTAATACATATATAGTTATTTATTTATTTAAAGAGAAAATTTTTTGGTATAAAATTTAAATAATTTTTTTAAAAAATATACAATATACTCACTTTTGGCTCAGTTTAATACAAATCTTTAAAGAGAAAATTAAAAACAACTATCCGCTTTTCTATGATATAATCTTAATATTCAAAATTACAATTTTTTCTACAAAGAATTCCAAGATATTCACTTTTCCTTGAATCTAATTTTAATTTTAAAAATTTTTGAGAAAGGATGTGAAATTTGACTTTTTTAAAATTAAATAATGAATTTTTAGGATGGAATGACAATATTTTAGAGTAAGAAGTGAAAAAAAAAAAAGCAAAAGAGAAAAAAGGATGTTCACTATTCGTTCAATATTATATATCTAAAATTTTTAAATCATTAGTGTTATAAATATTTAAATTTTAAAATCTAAGAAAAATTAAATAATAAAATTTTACTGGGTAACCGTTTTACAAAAAAAAAAAAAGAAAATTAAAGGATGCCCTGTTTAGCAACTTTTGAAATGGTTAATATTAAAAATTTTAAAGCCAACAATTTTTTTTAATAAAATATAAGTCTAAGGGATCTTTTTTCACAAAAATTTAAAAGTAAAACAATACGTACTTTTTTCTAAATTTTATTCAACTATCTAAAGTAATTAAAGTTTAATTAGTTTAAAAATTTTAAAATTACCCACTTTTGTATATGTCTAATGAAAATTTTTAAGTTAATCAAAATTCAAACAATATCAAATATTAAGTTATCTAATTTTCTATAATCATAAATTTCTAAAATGCAAAATGTACTTTTGACTCTTTGACTTTATTTTAAATTTCATTTTTTTTCTTTAATTTATCTGATTTCACTTTACTCTTTGAAGTTACAAAAACCAATTAAAATTTTCCTAACTCCTACCACCATTGGTTTAATTAACGAAGAATGTTGACATGTAAAAATGTATTCCAAATCACAGTCATCATCACCTATCCATGAATCCTACATGTAAAAATCCTCATCAAGTCTCCAAATTATACACAGCATTCCAAATTCTACTAAAAAAGTCTAGAACTAAGTCAATTATGCACATCAATACAACAACATTACATGCTCTTTTTGTGAAATTGGGAATCTTTCGTTACTTCCTCTCTCATGGTCCCTATGTCATATGATTACTTAGAAGGTGGCTCAATTCCAATAGCATAGTAGCACACGCCATTTTGCCAAATTAGTTTTGTTTAATGTTGTTTATACGTGCTAATAAGTATTTTGTCCTCTTGGTTTCATTTATTTTGTATGAATAAACAATTCCTTAATTGTTCTCAATGAAAAATTGGACCTTTTGCCACTATTTGATTGTTTGAAAGTGGGATGTTTTTATAGTATTAATTATATGATTTGTTTAGTCAAATGGAAAAGCATATATAAAATAAAGAAAAAGACATGAATATCATTTTTCTCCCCATCTAAACTATAAATTTAAAAATTTAAATGCTGGCAGTGCTACTCCATTGTAATTTTTTGACATGTCTAACTCTGCAGGGAATCTCATCCCTAATGGCTTAATGTCAGATGTCTTCTCTGGGCAAAGACCTATATCACACTTTCTCTCTTTAGCAAGGGACCATTAATCAGAAGAGAAAGTGATTTCTGCTCTTCAACATTTAGTTTTGCTACCTTTAATTTTTTAGATCAAGTTGTAATTTAAGCTATTTAGCAAGAAGGGATATCATAAGGCAATCCAAGTTTCATTATCATTTTTCCCCCAAAAATCCAAATTCTTCATTCTAGTCATTAAAAATTTGGTAATAAAATTATGGGAACTTCTATGATTCATTGTTGAAAGTATCAAGTAATCAGAATCCTAATTTATACTCCTAAAGTATCAAGATGTCACTCTTCCTTTAATAAAAGCACACTGATAGTGATTGGGTGTGATATAACCATCCAAAATCATCGTTAAGTCTATTATAAAGAACTTTAGAGATGATTTTACAAGCCATATTACACAAGCTAACAAGCCTAAAATCTTTTATAGTTTGAAAATGATCAATTTAGGGATCAAAGGTTCTTTCCAACGCCATTAATCCCAGAGCTTTGAGTATGAAGTGCCCCTAGGAGTTTGGCTTCTAGTAGCAACTTTAGCATAAGGGGGCAAAATTTTTATTTGACTTAATTTTAATTTTAATTTATTAATATAATTTTGTTTGTTAAAAAAATACACAAATTTTAAATTATTCTAAATTGGTCTTTTTATCATTGAATTCTAATTTTTAATGCTCAGAGTGAGGAATTTGGAATTCTAGGGGGAAAAGAAAAATCTTAGTTTGCCTTATGTTATGCCCTATTGTTAAGAATTGAAATTACAACATGATCCAAAAGAATAAAGGTAGTAAAAACCAAATTTTTGAAGAGCAGAAATCACTTTCTCTTCTAATCAATGGGTCACTTGCTAAAGAGATGAAGTGAGATATAAATCCTTGGTTGGAAAAGATGCCAAACATTATGGCAACAAAGTTAGACATGTAAAAAAGTGGAGTAGCATTGCCAGCATTTAGATTTTCAAAATTATGGCTTAGATGCAAAGAAAAATTAGTATTTCTCTTTTTATTCTTTATTTTATTTATTTATTTTACTTCTTACCCTAAAACTTTCCCATATGATCTCAAAAATTCAAATTCCACATCAAATCTTGTTCACTTTAAAATTTTTATAAATTTGTTTTGTGAATGAATTTAATAAGATAGTCACTAGGATGGTACATAGACTCACTTTGATATCAAGATATTGGTTCAATGCTTCTCATTCTCATATTATGCATGACTAAATAAACTTCAATATAAACAAATCACATAATTATACTATAAAAATCTCATTTTCAAACAATTAATTAGTGGCAAAAGGTCCAATTTTCCATTAAGAACAATTAGGGAATTGTTTATTCATGCAAAATAAATAAAAGAAAATGGACAAAATACTCACTAGAACTTATAGACAATATTAAACAAAACGAAATTGGCAAAATGACTCGCATTACTCTGCTATTGGAATTAGACCATCTTTGAAGTACCACCCCACGTAAGGACCATGAGAGAACAAGCAAGCAAAAAGGAAGCAAGAAAAGATCCCCAATTCCAGAAGAAAGAGCATCTAATGTTGTTGTATTGATGTGTGTAATTGACTTAGGTTCAAAATTTTATAGTGGAGCTTGGAATGTTGCGTTTAATTTGGAAGCATAAGGAGGATTGTTACATGTAGGATAAATGGATAGTGGTGATGACAGTAATTTGGTATAATATTTTACATATCACCATTTTTTGTTAATTAAATTAAGTGCTAAGAATTAGGAAAATTTTGATTGGTTTTTATAAGTTAAAAGAGTAAAATGAAACTAAATAAATTAAGGAATAAAAGTGAAACCTAAAATAAAATTAAAGGAACTAATTGTACACTTTTACTTTTTAAAAATTTATGATCAAAAGAGAAAGGTTGCTTAATATTTGATATCGTTTGAATTTTTATTACCTTAAAAAATTGCGTTAAACATATACAAAAGTGGGTAATTTTAAAAATATTAAACTATTTAAATTTTAATTATTTTAAATGATTGAAGTAAATTAAGAGAAAAGTAAGTATCTTTTACTTTTAAGTTCCCGTCCAAAAAAAAATCCCTTAGATTTATATTTTTATTTGGAAAAATTGTTAATTTTTTAATTTTTAATATTAACCATTTTAAAAGTTCCTAAAAGATGACAAATTTTATATGATTCATTTTATTAGCCAAATTTTTATGAATTATATGATTAATGTCATTAGAAAAAAAAAAGATCTATTGATAATTTGATTACAATGATAATGTAAGAAAATTTGTCAAACTTATAGATGAGAAGAAACTAAGAACTCTAGAGACAAAGTAAATGCAAAGGATAAATTAAAAAAAAAATTAAATAACAACAGAGGAAAAAATATATTTTAAAAATTAATAGTATATATCAAGTGGTGGTAGAAGAATGATGTAATGAAAATAAAATAAATAAAAAAGATTGAGAGATAATGATAATCCTCACTCTAATTTTAATTTGATTAACATAGGACTGTTAAAAAAAAAAAATACTACCTTTCAATTTTCTAAACTTATATACGAGCTTTGTTCCAAAAAAAAATTGTTTCTTAATTTTATTTTTCTTAAAGATTTAAAATTGTTAAAGTAAATTATTATTCATAAAGAGTAACTAATAATTAATAATATTTTGTCATGATATTCCTAACACATGCAGATTTTACATTTTGAAGGGACCTATTTAAGTGCCATTTTTCACTTTGAAGGAGGCCTTATACCAAATTTCATATATATGTTGATTGTGACTTTTATAAAATTTATTTGAATACTTTTTCCTAATTATGCCTACACAGTGTGCAATTGTAGCTTGGACATTTGAAAGTTGTGATTGACTTGGAGTCAGACCAGCGTGCAGGTATCGCGTTGCAAAACTTTTTAAGATTGTCCCCCCTCTCTCCTATAAATCCCTCCCTCCACTTCCTCTTCTTCTCTGCAAACTCTCTCCTTCTGTTCTGCGCTTCGATTGCATAATATTGCAAGTCCTCTCATTCCTTACAGGTATGTATTTGATTTGTTTGAATACCATTGGCTTTGTATCTGTACACCTCTCACATTCTTAAATTTTCCTTTCTGCTTTTTGCTAATATATATATATATATATATACACTCTGTCCCGTGCAGCAGCAGCGGTTCGAACGAGGCGACCAATTTATCATCTCCATCTAGGCATGGCTGATTCACCAAGGTTGGTATGCTTTCAAGTTTTTCATTTCTTTGCTAGAGAGCAGCTACATCTATGGCCTTTGATACAAACAACTTGGTCAAGTTGCATCTTGAAGCTCCTACAGTTACTTCAAACTGTTCATTTGATTCATTTCATCTTCATTCTCTCTAAATAACCAAATGTTTTCTGTTTTCATTGGCAATGCTAAAGATTTCTGTTTTCATTCAACTTAAAAAGCTATTAATTTTTATTAGAGAAAATTATCATTTAATTATTCATCCAAATAATAATAATTAGCCGTTCACTCTGTTTTTGAGATTCAAGGCAGAGGTGTCCCTGTGGAGCAGAAAAAGCAGAGCGCGCTGAGATATAGCATGAACTAGCAAAATTGGTCAATTGGGTATCACAGAATTGTGAGTTGTGAGAGTCAAAGTATATAAATAGATTCGGATAATGGAGTAAAAGGCATGTGAATTGCACCGTGGGCTCTGGCTTAGTTTCTTTGGTCGGATGTTTCTGAGCTTCTCTCTGAAATACAATAGCATATCGGTTTTCTTGCTTATTCTCTGAATTCAGATAGCTATTGCAATTCATATGTGTAAGAAATTGACTATGGGGCCTCCTTAAAAAATAGAACTTACATAGTTCCCTTCAAAAAATAAAATTTGCTTGTGTAAGAAATATGATAATATAATCAATAGTTAATGAAATACATGAATGACAAATTACATGTTTTTTTATATATGTCATATTTTAAATGATAAAATATCATTAATTATTAGTTACCCTTTATAAAAAGTAATTTACTTTAACAATTTTAAATCTTTAAGAAAAATAAAATTGAGAAGCACGAAATTTTTTTTTGACAAAGCTCAAACATGAGTTTAAGAAATTGAAAAGTAATTTTTTTTTACAGTCTTGTGTTAATAAATTAAAATTAGGGTGAAGATCACCATTATCTTTCAATCTTTTTTGTTTATTTTATTTTCATTCCATCATTCTTCCACCACCACCTTTTGATATATACTCTTCTTAATTTTTTTAAAGTATATTTTCCTCTTTTTGTTATTTAATTTTCTTAATTTACCCTTTGCATTTACTTTGTCCCTTGAGTTCTTTAGCTTCTTTTCACCTATAGGTTTAACAAATTGCCTTTTAATATCATTCTAATCAAATTATTAAGAGATCTTTTATTTTTAACTTGAAATTAATCATATAATTTATAAAAATTTGGCAAATAAAATGAATCATATATTATGATTTTGTTTGAAAGAAAATATGCTCCTTTTCATACATTTTGCACATTGTAATGTTACATAAACACATATGCCACGACACTATTAATTTCTTTGATTTTAATGTATTGTAACCTACAATCATAGCCTCCTTTGAAAAAATTTGTAGCTTTACCTGAGTAATTGGGTGGTGTTTTTTAATCCTTCCCAACTTTTTATCTCTTAAAAAATCAAAGACACTGTCAAATATTGTTATGACTTAACCCTTCTCATTCCTCACATTGACATACTCTTTTAGAACAATCCTAGTAACAATGATACAATCTTAGTTATGTCATGGTGCTACAATATTTTTAACTAAGAATGGTAAAATGTGATGAAACGGAGCAAAATATGTCTCAACATTGATAGAAATTGCATATTATGACATTATACATTCACTTACCATCATTCATCGTCAATAACAAATACACACTATCAAGGCTTGGTTTACAATTAGTGTTTAGTCTTTTTTTTTTTTAATTTTTATATTATTTGTATGTATTGTATGTACATACTCAAATCCTTATTAGAACAATTCTTTAATTTGATAATACAATAATGACACTTCCAATTACTTTGATGCTTGAGTAGCTCAATCCCCTGCCATTCTATCTTTGCATTTCTCATTCTAGCGCTAGGGATAGTTGTTCAGATGCACTACCCAAGTTCATCACCTTTAGACCAACACCCTTCAAATATGTGGACTTTTATATATGCTTATTCTTTTTATGGCTTTGCATTTGGATACTACAACAAGTGTTAGATTTCCACTCCAATTGATACTACTTACTTGAAACTCTTTGTTAAGATAGCTATTATCTCATGAAGTTTGGCTTGTGCTACATTAATATCAATGCTAATTACACATTTTCTTAAGCTACTTGTTTTCATTATTTGTTTGATGGTGCTATTCATATATTTTGCCTACAATACAATGAGGCAAATATGTGAACAAGTAGTTTCATATGTATACAACAAGTGGAAGGGAACTGAAAGCAACATGACCCAGCAATCAATATAGAAGACTAAGTTCTCCTTGACTCTTGGAACTTATAATGTTATAATTGTTATGATGTTGTACGACTATGTAATATTGTTTGTACTAAACTTGCTTTATCCTTTAGACCATTATTTACAAATAAGTTTCCTTCATGAAAAGAAAATTGGCTTGTATTATAAAGAGACTCCATGTTGTTAAACCTTGTTGCCTTAAATCTCTTTATATGGAAGACTCTCCTTATGATATTTGGAGACACTATATAGTGTTAATTAAGAACAACTAATGTTATGTAATTCTAGTAAAATTTTGTCCAATGTTACGCATGTGTATGTTAATCTTGCATAAGGTAGTGTGTTCAATTTGCTTGAAACTTTCTCCTTGGTGCCAATATGGTAAAAGTTTGGATAGATGAAATTGTTTAAGGAAGATATAGACTTATTAGTGTTTATATATGGTTTAGACGTAAGTGGTTTCACTTTTTAAATGTCATATTAGATATATATATATATATATATATATATATATATATATATATATATATATATATATATATATATATATATATATATATATATATATATATATATATATATAATTTTTTAAGTATATGCTTGATACTAATGTATAGGTGTAATTTTGCTATTTACCTACTAATATAGTCCAAGTTTTAAATAACATTGTTTCCCTTTGACAAGGATTAATTTGAAGAAGGAATAAATGTCCATTTACACAAGCTTTTTAAATGCTAAAACTCAAATACTTATGTGCAAATCATTGAACTTAGATCTCTATGGTGTCAAATTCAACGTCTACAAAAAGGTGTGTGCTTTTGTGCATTATTCCAATGATTGTAATAGCGATAATTATAGAGTAAATTATGTTAATTTTTTTTAGGTTTAGTTAAACTATACATGATATTACTTTTGCTTTAAAAATGACACTTGGCTTCCCTCCAATT
This sequence comes from Erythrophleum fordii, assembly GCA_032878935.1. Classification (NCBI taxonomy): domain Eukaryota; kingdom Viridiplantae; phylum Streptophyta; class Magnoliopsida; order Fabales; family Fabaceae; genus Erythrophleum; species Erythrophleum fordii. The sequence goes on along the minus strand of JAVQMF010000056.1, from coordinate 10,088,995 downwards.
TATTTTTCTATCAATGAAGTTAATTTTTCACACAATATGTATTTTTTCCAAAAAAAATTACTTAATTATTTTTACTATTATATTAAGAGTAAAATCATAATTTCATGTTGCGTAGAAAATTAACTTCTTTGATAAAAATAAATTAGAGGAGAGGTTTTTGCAATATATATTAAAATGTCAAGAGAGCTAAATGTAATTTTTGAAACAAGTGGAATATCAAACATAATTTGGTCAAATTTTAAGAAGGTTATAATAAATTTACTCATAATTTTATATATGAACTAATAATGTATATTTATTTATTTATTTAAAAAGAAAAAATTTATATAAAATTTAACTGATTTTTTTTAAATTTGCAATATACTCACTGTTACCTTAGTTTAATACAAATCTTTTAAAAAAAGAAAAAGAAAAATTCAACAAAATATCTGCTTTTTTTTATTTATATAATCTCAATATTCAAAATTAAAATTTTTTGCCCCAAAAAGTTCCAAGATATTAACTTTTTCTTGAATCTAATTTTAATTTTGAAAAAGTTTTTAGAAGGGACGTGAAATTTGACTTTTTAAAAAAATTAAATAATGAAAGTTTAGGATGCAATGGCAATATTTTAAAGTAAGAAGTGAAAAAAAAAACAGAAAAACAAAAGAGAAAAAAGGATTTTCACTATTCCTTCAATATAATATATCTAAATAACTAATGTTATAAATATTTAAATTTCAAACTCTAAAACAATTTAAATAATAAATTTTTTTAGAATAACTATTTTACAAAAAAAATAATCTAAGGGATGCCCTCTTTTAGGAACTTTTTAACATATTAAAATTTTAAAAGTTGACAATTTTTTTGGAGTAAAATATAAATCTAAGATATATTTTATTTACAAAAATTTAAAAGTGAAAGGATAACTACTTTCCTCTAAATTTAATTCAATTTTTTAAAATAATTAAAATTTAAACAGTTTAAAAATTTTAAAATTACCCATTTTTGTATATGTTTAATGGAAAATTGTTAAGGTAATCAAAATTCAAACAGAATCAAATATTAATTTATCTAGTCTTGTGTGATTATAAATTTCTAAAACAAAAAGTGCACTTTTGGGCTTTTAACTTTATTTTATATTTCACTTTTGTTTTTTAATTTCTTTGGTTTCACTTTAGTCTTTTAAGTCATAAAAACCAATCAAAATTTATCTAACTCCTAACACCATTAGTTTAGTTACGAAAACTGTTGACATGTAGAATTTTACAAAACCATTGTCACCATCACCTATCCATTAATCCTATGTGTAAAAATCCTCCTCAAGTCCCCAAATTAAACACAACATTCTAAACTCTAATAAAACAAATCTAAACTTAAGTCAATTATGCACATCAATACAACAACATTACATGCTCTTTTCGTGGAATTTGGGATCTTTCCTTGCTTCCTCTCTCATGGTCCCTTTGTCATACGATACTTCGAAGGGGTTCAATTCCAATAGCATAGTAGGGCAAGTCATTTTGCCAATTTGTTTTGTTTAATGCCGTCTATACATGCTAATGAGTATGTTGTCCATTTGGTTTCATTTATTTTGTATGAATAAACAATTCCTTAATTGTTCTTAATGGAAAATTGGAAGTAATTGATTCTTCGAAAGTGGGATTTTTGATAGTATTATTTATATGATTTGTTTAGTCACCTACAATATGGAAGTGAGAAGCAAGTATTGAACCAATGTCCTAGTATCAAAGTGAGTCTGTATACTATCTTATTCAAAACCATGATCTTGTTAAATTCATTCATAAAAAAGAATTTATAAATTTTAAAGTGAAAAAAATTTGATGTGGAATTTGAATTTTTGAGATCAAATGGAAAAGGTTTATAATAAGAAGTAAAATAAAATAAAATAAAATAAAATAAAGAAGACAAAATTATTCTAATTTTTCTCCACATCTAAGCCATAAATTTGAAAATTTAAATGCTAGCAACACTACTCCATTGCAAATTTTTGACATATCTAACTTCACAAGGAACTTCGTGCATAATAGCTTAATGTCTAATGTTTTCTCCAACCACGGACTCACATCTCACTTTCTCTCTTTAGCAAGTGACCCATTGATTAGAAGAGAAAGCAATTTTTGCTCTTCAAAAATTTGATTTTAGTACCTTTAACTTTTTGGATCAAGCTGTAATTTAAGGTGCGTAGCAAGAGGGAATACCATAAAATTTTTTTAAAAAAAGAGAGAACAAAAAATATCATAATAGAAAAAGAAGGAAATCTAAAAAAAAAAGAGATAACAGAATAATGGATACAGACCCAAATTCTAAAGCCCAAAATCCCTTTGGGCTATCGGGCTAGTACCCAGCATGCTGAACCTACCCATCTCGTTCATTTGCCTTTCTCTTGACCAACGTTCGGCAGAGGCAGAAAAGGACCATATGAACAGATGGAAGGAAGAAAAAAAAAAGAAAAGTTTTAGGAAAAGGGAAACATATAGAGCTGAACGCAAAAAGGAAACACAGAAGTAGCACCCATAGACGTAAGAAGCACTGAGAACGAACAGAAAAGCAAGGGGAGTAGCTCGAAGATACAGAACTAACGACAAAAAGCAAAGGGGTAGGAACATCTCAGCATGCTAGGGGAATAGGGGGTAGGGAAGTGGACCTCCTGCTAGATCCCTTTCACGATAAGAGAGAGAGGGGATTTTTGAATCAAAGGGGACAGAGAACAAAAGGGATTCGAGAACTAAAGAAGAAACAGAAAAGGGGAAAAACGAAAGGGGATTCCTTCTGATTCGGGAAGAGGTGCAGAGAGTTGGAGAGAATCGAAGAGAAGATTGGAGCGACCAAAAAAATGGAGGTAGAGGGGACGGAGACTGAAAAAGAGAGGTAGAGAGGATTCGAAGAAGGGGGCTTCGTTTTAGACAAAGGATAAGGACCGAGGGAGTAAAGAAACAAATTCAGCAAGGAGGAAGCCATTTGGTGGATTTGATCTTATTAGCATAAAAGGTACGCTCCCCTTATCTTCTATTTTATGAACCAATAGCTGGATTGTGTACTTGGGAATCCCAATTTCTCGTGGGTATGCATGTTTAGAACGTTAGAAATGGAGTTTTGTTATTTAGAATGAATTTTTGGAAGGCTTCTATTATGGCATGCCGAGATTTGCTTAAGATTGGGAATTGGTCTAGTGAATTAGTAAGACCCCTACTGCTTTGGGAATGATCCTCTATTTAGAAGTTAGTCTCCAATGAGAAAACTCCAGTAGGATTCTACGCATTGCTTTTTGCTCAAACATGAATATGAGGCTTCATTCTAGTGGGATCGTTGTTTGCAACAAATAGATAGAGTCTGTCTTTTACATTGTGTGTACTACACAAGTAAATATGATTGGCCTGATTGGTAGCTCCTATTGCTATTTTGTCACACACACTCATTAATTACTTTGTGTCTGCAAAATATGTTATTATTTTATTTTATTTTAACTTTTAGAGTTACTACGCGTGATCTAGTATCTCCTCAGTTGTTTAGGAGTGACCAAGTGCTGTGTGTGACAATAAGTCCCCTCATTCACCTAGTTGAGTCGTCAAATGTTTTTATATTAATTTTAAGTTTCAATAAGTTATTAAAAAAAGAATTTTAGAACAAAATAAAATGAATTGTTTTTAAAGCAAGTTGTACCTTTTTTTTAAAAAGAGAGTTCAAGAATTAATGAAAATATATAATCTTTGAAAATCAAATAATTTTTACAAATCAAATAAAAAAAAAGGAAAAGAAAAAGTAGAATAAAAAGAAAGTAAATTTCAAAAGTCAAAGAAAAGAACAAGAAAAAGAAAAATCAGATGTTTAAAAACTCCCTTTTTCTAAAAAAGGCTTATAAAAAATCAATTTGAATTTCAAAGATTTATCCTTTTTGAAGGTCCCTCGCTAAAAATCAAAAGTAATAAAACAAAACAAAAAAACACAAAAAAATTTATTAAAATAAAAATGAAAAAAAACAAAAAAAATGATGAAAAAAGGGGAAAAAACTAAAAAATGCAAAGAAAGTAAAACTAAATTGACCTTTAGCAAATCAAAACACATTAACCAATCTCAAAACTCGTTTTATTTGTTTAAGGAAAAAGTGGTTTTATTGTCTTTGTCTTTTCACTAAAAAAAGGAGTGAAAATAACATAAAAAATTAAAAAAAAAGGGGAAAAGAAAAGAAAAACAAGGAACAAAAACAAAACAAAAAAAATAATTAATAAAAAAATCATTCGAATGAGTGAAAAATCAAGAGAAAAATGAAAAAAAAATAATAATTAAGAAAAAGGAGAAGAAATTAGAAAAAATAGGGAAAGGATAAAGAAATGAGATTAATTCTATCTTTAGCAGATTAAAACATTTCAACCAATATTAACCTCGTTTTATTTGCCAAAGACAAAAATTATTTTTATTATCTTTCTTTTGTCATCACGAAAAAAAAAATGACAAAACAAAACAAAGCAAAAAACAAAAAAGACAGCTATGATGAAATTCCAAGACAATTTATCCACATGCCAAGGAAATTCATTTGAATAAAGACAGCTATGATGAAATTCCAAGACAATTTATCATAAACTTTCGAGATGTCTATTTAGAGAGTGCATCATCTTTTGCCTCTATATTTTGTTCCCTGAATTTGCTAGCTATATTAATTTTGCAACTAACAAGATGTTGTAAAAAATGAATCTTGCCTTAATAAAGGCACACTAATAATGATTGGGTGCAATATAATCATCCAAAATCATCTTGAGTTTATTGCAAAGGACATTGGAGATAATTTTGTAGGCCACATTACATAAGTTAATGGATCTAAAATCTTTCATAGTTTGAGAATGATCACATTCAGGGATCAAAGGTTCTTTACAACACCCATTAATCTTGGAGCTTTAAGTATGAGGTGCCGTTGGGAGTTTGGCTTCTAACAACAACTTATTTTAGACTTTATTTTAATTTTAATTTATTAATTTAATATTATTCGTTAAAAATTACCCAAATTTTAAATTACTCTAAATTGGTATTTTAATAATTGAATCCCAATTTTTAGTACCCAGAATGAAGAATCTGAATTTTTAAGGAAAATAACAAAAACAAATATTAGTTTGCTCTATGGGATTCTCTGGTTAAGCAATTGGAACTACAACTTGATCTGAAAGAGTGAAGGCAATAAAAACCAAAATTTTTAATAGCAAAAATTACTTTGCCTTCTCTTCAATGGGTCACTTTCTCTTCTTACGGCTGCGAAGTTAGCCATGTAAAAAATTTGCAGTGAAGTAGCATTTAGATTTCAAAATTATTGCTTAGATGTAGGGAAAAATTAGTATTTCTTTTTAATTTTAATTTTAATTTTAATTATTTATTTTACTTCTTACTTTAAAACTTTCTCATATGATCTCAAAAATTCAAATTCTATGTCAATTTTTTTTAACTATAAAATTTGTATAAATTTGTTTTTATGAATGAATTGAATAAGATAGTACATGGTATTTACTAAGATAATGCATAGACTCACTTTGATATTATGACATTGGTTTAATCTTCTCATTCTTATATTATACATGACTAAACAAATTTCAATACAAACAAATCATATAATTTAAACTACACTTCAAAACAATTAATTAGTGCCAAAAGATCCGATTTTCCATTAAGAAAAATTGGGGAATTGTTTATTCATGCAAAATAAATAAAAGAGAGTGAACAAAATACTCACTAGCATGTGTAGACGACATTAAACAGCTTTGAAGTATTTCCTGACGTAGGGACCATGAGAGAGCAAGCAAGCAAAGCGGAGGCAAGAAAAGATCCCCAATTCCCTAAGAAAGAGCATGTGATGTTGTTTTATTGATGTGTGTAATTGACTTAGGTCTAATTTTTTTTTTTTTTTTAGTGGAGCTTGGAATGTTAGGTTTAATTTGGAAGCATAAGGAGGATTTTTACATGTAGGATTAATGGATAATGATAATGACAGTTATTTGTTATAAAATTTTACATGTCATCATTTTTCATTCATTGAACTAAGTGGTAGGAGTTAAGAAAATTTTAATTTGTTTTTATAAGTTAAAGAATTAAAATGAAACTAAACAAATTAATAAAAGTTAAATCTAAAATAAAACTAAAGGAACCAAAAGTACACTTTTACCTTTTTAAAAACTTACAATTAGGGGAGACTAGATAGCTTAATATTTGATGCTATTTAAATTTTGATTAGCTTAGAAAATTGCATTAAACATATACAAAAGTGGGTAATTTTAAAAAATTTAAACAAAATTTTAATTATTTTAAACAATTAAATTAAATTTAAAAGAAAGTATGTATCCTTTTACTTTTAAATTCTCATAAAAAATCCCTTAAATTTATATTTTATTCCAAAAAATTGTTAGCTTTTAAATTTTTAATATTAACCATTTTAAAAGTTCTTAAAATACAGCATCCTCTAATTTTATTTTGTAAAATAGTTATTCTGAAAAAATTGAATTATTTTATTTTTTTAGATTTTAAAATTTAAATATATTCATTATTAATTATTTAAAATTTGTAGATATAAAGTATTGAGGGAATAATGAGCATTCTTTGATCTCTTCTGCCTTTTTAACTTCTTACTCTAAAATAGTGATATTCCAAACTAAAAATTCATTATTTTTTTTTTTAAAAAGTCAAATTTCACATCCTTTCTCAATTTTTTTAATTTTATTATTTTAAAAATTGAAATTGGATTCAATGAAAAGTGAATATCTTTGAATTTTTTTAAGACAAAATTATAATCTTGGATATTGAGATTATATACGTAGAAAAGCATATATTTTTTTTGATTTTTTCTTTTTTTTAATAAGAGAAAAATCAAAGTATAATTTAACTAAACTAAAAATATTATTTTAATTTACTCTATAATTATTGCTGATACAAAAGCACAGCAATTGAAATAATGTACAAAAACACACACCTTTTTGTAGACGTTGAATTTGACATCCTAGAGATCTAAGTTCAAGTCTAATGATTTGCATGTATGAATGTAGGTTTTAGCATTTAAAAAGTTTATGTTATTAGCCTTTACTCCTTATGCAAACAAATTTTTGTCGAAGTGAAACAATGCTAGTTAAAACTTGGACTATATTAGGTAGGTAATTAGCAAAACTACATCTGCATATCAGTATAAGCATATATTTTAAAACATCTCTCCCCCCCCCCCCCCCCCCCCCGCCAAAATATATATATATACATATAAATATATATAATGACATTTAAAAAGTGAAACCATTTATTTAGGCTTAAACCATATATAAGCATTAATAAGTCACTATCTTCCTTAGACAATTTCATCTCTTCAAACTACCACATAATAATCATTTGGCATTCTAGGGAAGAAGTTTTAAGTAAATTGAACTTACTACCTTATGCGAGATTAACAAGTATGTGCATAATATTGGACAAAAACTTATCAGAACTACAAAACATTAGTTGTTCATTCTTAACACTTTAAAGCGTCTCCAAGCATCATAAGGAGAGTCTTCCATATAAAGATATTTAAGGTAGCAAGGTCTAATAATATGGAATCTCTTCATAATACAAATAAGTTTTCTTTTCCTAAAAGAAACTTATTTTTGTAAACAATGGTCTAACTAGAAAAAGCAAGTATAGTATGACAACAATACATAGTCCCACAATATTATCATATCACAAGTAAGTTTTAGGACTTGATAATTGAGACTTCTATGTTGACTGCCCAATGTTTTTGGTTCCCTTCCACTTGTTGATCAAATAGAAGCTACATTTTCACATATTTGCCTTATTGTCTTGTGGGTAAAATATATGAACAGCACCATGAAATAGATAATGAAAACTAGTGGCTTAAGAGAAGGTCAAACTAACACTGAAATTAGAGCAGTACAAGCCAAACTCCCTGAGATAATAGCTATCTTAACAGAGAGTTTCAAGCAAGTAGTATCAGCTAGGGTGAAAATCTCACACTTGATGTAATATCCAGATGCAAAACCATAAAGGAATAAGCATAGTATAAAAATCCACATATTTGCAAGGTATAGGTCCAAAGGTGATGAACTTGGGTAATGCATTTGAACAACCATCCCTAGTGTTGGAATGAGAAATGCAAAGGTAGCATGCCAAGGGACTGAGCTGCATAACCATTAAACTAATTAGAAGTGTCATTATTGTATCATCAAATTAAAGAATTGTTCTAATAATGATTTGAGCACATACTTACAATACATACCAATAATACAAACATTAAAAAAAAAGGACTAAACATTAATTGTAATCCAAGCCTTGATAGTGTATATTTGTTATTGATGACCAATGATGGTAAGTGAATGTATAATGTTACAATATGCAATTTCTATCAATGTTGAGACATATTTTTCTCTTTCTTTACATATCACCACTCCTAGTTAACAATATTGTAGCACCATGGCATAATTAAGATTGTATCAATATTACTAAGACTGTTCTAATGGAGTATGTCAATGTGAGAAATAAAAAGGGCTAAGTCATGATAATATTTGACAGTATCATTGATTTTTAAGAGATAAAAATTTGCAAATAATGAAAAACATCATCCAATTACTAAGAGGTAGATTTAGAAAATTTTTTAGAAGAGGTTGTAGGTTACAATACATTAAAATCAAAGAGATTAATAGTGTGCCATGGCATGTATGTTTAGCATATTTTCTTTAAAAAAAAAATCCTCTTTTATATGATTCATTTTATTTGCCAAATTTTTATGAATTATATGATTAATTTCAAGAAAAAAAATAAATAAGATTTATTAATAATTTGATTAAAATGATATTGTATGACAATTTGTCAAAGCCATTGGTGAGAAGAAATTAAAGAAGACATAGCCAATGCATAGGATAAATTAAAAAAATTAAACGACAAAAGAGGAAAATATACTTTCAAAAAAATTAGCAAGAGTATGTATCAAATGGTGGTAGAAGAATGATGGAACGAACATAAAATAAATAAAAAAAATTGATAGATAATAGTGATCCTCATCTAATTTTAATTTATTAACATAAGACTGTAGAAAAAAAATTGCTTTTCAATTTTCTAAACTTATGTTTGAGTTTTGTCAAAAAAAAAAATTGTGTTTCTTATCTTTTTTTAAATATTTAGAATTGTTAAAGTAAATTAAATTTTTTTTATAAAGGATAACTAATAATTAATGATATTTTATCATTCAAAATATAACATACATAAAAAAAAAAAAATAATTTGTCATTGATTTATTTCATCAACTGTTAATTATCTTACCATATTTCCTATACAAGCAAATTTCACTTTTTGAAGGGACCTAAGTTCTATTTTTTTAAGGAGGGCCGGTAGCCAATTTCTTATACATATTGATTGCAGTAGCTATCTGAATTCAGAAAATAAGCAAGAAAAACATAATGCTGTTATATTTCAGAAAGAAAACTCAGAAACATCCAACCGAAGAAACTACGCCACAGCCCTACTCTATTTATATACTTTGACTCTCACAACTCACAATTCTGTGATACCCAATTGACCAATTTTGCTAGTTCATATTGCTCTATCTCAGCGTACTCTGCTTTTCCTGCTCCAAGAACACCTCTGCTTTGAATCTCAAAAACAGAGTGGACAGCTAATTATAATTATTTGGATGAAAAATTAAATAATAATTTTCTCTAACAAAAATAATTGCTTTTTAAGTTGAATGAAAACAGAAATGTCTAGCATTGCCAATGAATCTCAAATAGCCTTTTAAGTTGAATGAAAACTAATAGCTTTGTCTGGCACAAATTAATTAACAACAGACTGTGAGATTAACGAACAACAAATATAGAGTCATAGCAAGTGCAAGAAGGCATACTAACCTTAGTGAGTCAGCCATGCGTAGACGGAGATGATAAATTGGTCGGTCGTTCGAATCGCTGTTTCTGCACAAAATGGTTTCTTCTTACGATCACAGAACGAAGAGAGAGTGATTTTTTGGGATGTCCTCAGGACTTTCTGTGATGATCACTGCAAACATAAACCCAGCTCTCCTATATTATCAACAAAGTCAAGACAGAGTGTGTGTGTGTGTGTGTGTATATATATATTAGACAAAAGCAGAAAAAGGAATTTAAGAATGTGAGAGGTGTACATATACAAAGCCAATGGTATTCAAACAAATCAAATATTTACCTGTAAGGAATGAGAGGACTTGCAATATTATGCAATCGATGGGGGAGAATAGAAGGAGAGAGTTTGCAGAGAAGAAGAGAAGTAAACGTTGTGTGGCAGAGAAGACGAAGTGGAGGGAGGAATTTATAGCAGAGCGGGTATCATCCCTTCCGTCTGAATTAACTTGCTTTAATGGGACAAGTCTAAGGATAATTTAGTAACTTAACCAGCTATTATATGCTGATAGTAATTTAACCAGTTATTATATGCTGACAATGATCTAGTAATTTAACCAGTTATTATATGCTGACAATGATCTAGTAATTTAACCAGTTATTATATGCTGACAATGATCTAATATCCTTAGACCATGGATTATTGTCACACTTTGACAGTGACACTTTCTCAAAGTGGTCAATTATTAAATTATTAAACTATCCTTGACCTGGCCACGTTAAAACAAGGTTAATTCATACTAGGTTATATATAGTTATTAATGCTTATTAATAGTTTAACCCTAAACGGTTACACCTTTTAAACGTCATATTATATATATAATTTTTAACTTTCGTGACATTTTAATATATATTGCAAAAATCTCCACTCCAATTTTTTTTTTTTTTATGAAAAAAGTTAATTTTCTATTCAACATCAAAATGTGATTTTATTTTTAATATTATAATAAAGATAATTAAGTAATTTTATTTTATTTTTAAAGATAAATATTATGTACAAAGTTAATTTCATTGACAAAAAAGTAAATTAGAGAAAAATTGAGTACAATTTTTGAAATAAGAAGGAAATAAAGTATAATTTGATTAAATTCTAAAAAATTAATATAATATGCTCTATAATTATTGCTGATACAAAAGCACAGTAATTGAAATAATGCACCAAAGCACGCACCTTTTTGTAGCGTTGAATTTGACACCTTAGAGATCTGAATCCAAGTCCAACGATCTCACGTAAGAATGTGAGTTTTAGCATTTAAGAAGTCTGTGTTATTGTCATTTACTCGTTATGCAAATAAATTCTTGTCAAAGTGAAACAATGCTAATTAAAACATGGACTATATTAGGTAGGTAATCAGTAAAACTCTATCTAGTATCAAGCATATATTTTAAAACTTTTCTCTCTCTCTCTCTCTCTCTCTCTCTCTCTCTATATATATATATGTATATATCCTTAATAACATTTAAAAAGTGAAACCATGTAGGCTTAAAACCATATACAAGCATTAATAAGTCAGACAATTTTATCTCTTTCAAACTACCACATAATAATCATTTGGCACTTTAAAGAGGAAGTTTCAAGCAAATTGAACACATATCTTATGCAAGATTAACATGCATGTGCATAACATTGGACAAAAATTTATCAAAACTACAGAACATTAGTTGTCCATTCTTAACACTTTAAAGTGCCTCCAAACATCATGAGGAGAGTCATCCATATAAAGAGATTTAAGGTAGCAAGGTCTAATTACATGGAATCTCTTCATAATACAAGTAAGTTTTCTTTTCATGAAAGAAACTGATTTGTAAACAATGGTCTAATGGATAATGCAAGTATAATACAACAATATTACGTAGTCCTACACCATCATCATATAACAAAAATAATGTTATAAGTTCTAGGATTAGATGAGAATCTAGACTTCTATTTGATTGTCTAGTATTTTTCGTTCCTTTTTACTTGTTGATTAGATAGAAATTACATTTCCACATATTTGCCTTATTGTGTTGTGGGCAAAATATATGAATAGCACCATTAAATAGATAATAAAAACAAGTGGCTCAAGAGAATGTGAGACCAACATTAATGTTAGTGAAGCACGAGCCAAACTTCTTAAGATCATAGCTACTTTAATAGAGAGTTTCAAATAAGTAGTATTAGCTGAGATGGAAATCTTACATGCGATGTAGTATGCAAATGCAAAGTCATAAAGGAATAAGTATAGTATAAAAATTCACATATTTTTAGGGCATTCGTCTAAAGGCGATGAACTTGGATAGTGCATTTGAACAACCATCCCTAATGTTGGAATGAGAAATGCAAAGATAGCATGTCAAGGTTTGAGTTGCACAACCATTAGACTAATTATAAGTGTCATTATTGTATCATCAAATTAAAAAATTATTTTAATAAGGATTTAAGTATATTTACTATACATACAAATGATACAGACATTAAAAAAAAAAAGCATTAACTGTAAACCAAGCCTTATGGTGTATTTTTGTTGTTGACAATGAATGATGACAAGTGAATGTATAGTGTTACAATGTGCAATTTCTATCAATATTGTTGAGACATATTTCACTTCCTTTCCTCACATTTCCTCATTCTTAGCTAACGATATTGTGTCACCATGACATAACTGAGATCGTATATATTATTAAGACTATTCTAATAAAGTTTGTAAGTGTGAGGAATAAGGAGAGCTAAGTCAGGACAATATTTGTTAGAGTCTTGATCTTTAGTAGATAAAAATATGAGAAGGATAAAAAACACCACCCAATCACTCTGGGTTAATTTTGTTGTCAAATGACAAAGTTGCCCTAGGATAACAAAAGAACGCACAATGGTTGTGACACCGTGTCGTAATTAAGCAAAATATTTAGATGCGAATCTACACAATTTTAAAGTACAAATTCACACAATTCACAACATTCACTTCCTCTTCCTCTCAGCAAACTCTTTCCTCCCATTCTCCCCCTTCGATTGCATAATATTGCAAGTCCTCTCATTCCTTACTGGTATTTATTTTGAGTAACAGCAGCGATTCGAACGAGGCAAGCAATTTATCATCTCCATCTACTCATGGCTGATTCACCAAGGTTAGAATGCTTTCACATTTTTCATTTTTCATTTTGCATGTTGAAGCTCCTATAGTTACTTCAAACTGATCATTTGATTCAGTTCATCTTCATTCTCTCTAAACGACCAAATGTTTTCTGTTTTCATTGGCAATGCTAAAGATTTCTGTTTTCATTCAACTTAAAAAGCTATTAGTTTTTATTAGAGAAAATTATTATTTAATTATTCATCCAATTAATAATAATTAGCTGTTGACTCTGTTTTGAGATTCAAAGCAGACGTGTCCTTGTGGAGCGGAAAAAGCCGAGGCCGCTGAGATATAGCATGAACTAGCAAAATTGGTTAATTGAGTATCACAGAATTGTGAGTTGTGAGAGTCAAAGTATATAAATAGATTAGGATAGTGGAGTAAAAGGCATGTGAATTGCACAGTGGGCTGTGGCTTAGTTTCCTTGGTTGGATGTTTCTGAGTTTCTCTTTGAAATACAATAGCATATCATTTTTCTTGCTTATTTTCCGAATTTAGATAGCTACTGCAATTAATATGTGTAAGAAATTGGCTACGGGGCCTCCTTAAAAAATAGAACTTACATAGTTCCCTTCAAAAAGTAAAATTTGCTTGTATAAGAAATATAATAATATAATTAAAAATGGATGAAATAAATCAATGACAAATTACGTTTTTTTATATATATCATATTTTAAATGATAAAATATTATTAATTATCAGTTAACCTTTATAAAAAAATAATTTACTTTAACAATTCTAAATCTTTAAGAAAAATAAAATTGAGAAGCACGAATTTTTTTTTTTGACAAAACTCAAACATAAGTTTAAGAAATTGAAAAGTATTTTTTTTAACAGTCTTATGTTAATAAATTAAAATTGGAGTGAAGATCACCATTATCTTTTAGTGTTTTTTGTTTATTTTAGTTTCATTCCATCATTCTTCCACCACTTTTTGATATATACTCTTCTTAATTTTTTTAGAGTATATTTTTCTTTTTTTTCTGTTTAATTTTCTTAATTTACCTTTTGCTTTTACTTTGTCTCTGGAGCTCTCTAGTTTCTTTTCACTTATAGGTTTGACAAATTGCACTACAATATCATTCTAATCAAATTATTAATAGATCTTATTTTTTTAAATTAATCATATAATTGATAAAAATTTGGAAAATAAAATGAATCATATAAAATATGATTTTTTTAAAAAAGAAAATATGCTCCTTTTCATACATTTTGCACACTGGAATGTTACATAAACACATATGCCATGGAACACCATTAATCTCTTTGATTTTAATGTATTGTAACCAACAATCAGAACCTCCTTTGAAAAAATTTGTAGCTTTGCCTTGAGTAATTGGGTGGTGTTTTTTTTATCCCTTCTAGATTTTTATCTCTTAAAGATCAAAGACACTTTCAAACATTGTCATGACTTAGCCCTTCTCATTTCTCACATGGACATACTCTTTTAGAATAGTCCTAGTAATACTAATACAATCTTAGTTATGTCATGGTGCTACAATATTGTTAACTAAGAATGGTGAAATATGATGAAAGGAAGCGAAATATGTCTCAACATTGATAAAAATTGCATATTGTAACACTATACATTCACTTACCATCATTCATTGTCAATAACAAATGCACACTATCAAGGCTTGGTTTACAATTAATGTTTAATTTTTTTTAATGTCTATATTATTTGCATGTATTGTTTGTAGGTACTTAAATCCTTATTAGAACAATTCTTTAATTTGATAATATAATAATGACACTTCTAATTAATTTAATGATTGAGTAACTGGCATGCTATCTTTGCCTTTCTCATTCTAGCACTAGGGTTGGTTGTTCAGATGTATTACTCGAGTTCATCACCTTTAGACCAACACCCTACAAATATGTAGACTTTTATACTATGCTTATTCCTCTATGTCTTTGCATTTGGATATTACATCAAGTGTCAAATTTCCACTCCAACTAATACTACTTACCTAAAACTCTCTTTTAAGGTAGCTATTATCTCAAGAAGTTTAGCTTGTGCTACACTAATATCAGTGTTGGTTACACATTTTTTTGAGTCACTTATTTTCATTATCTGTTTGATGGTGCTATTCACATATTTTGCCTACAACACAATGAGGCAAATATGTGAACATATAGTTTCATATATCTACAAGTGAAAGGGAATTGAAAGCAATGACCCAATAATAAATTAAGCTAATAGGGCTGTTGACTTTTTTTAACACAAATTTTTTAAGCTAATAGGGCCCAGCTTGTGCACGATATACGAGGCACTGAAAATTTTAAGAAACAGAAAAAACAAAAAAACGAAAAAACAAAAACATACCAAAGGGAAAAAAAAATTGGGTTTCACGCTTGAACAAGTTAGAAACAACATAGAAAAAAAAAATTGAGTTTTATTACATAAGATAGATTATTTCCCACCTCTTAGGAAACGATATTGCTCTTGTTTCGACGTGTTATCAGGATGGAGAATTTCAGTTACAACGCCCTATGAGGCCTCACTAACCTAGGGACTGGGGAAATTTAGAAGCCGATTTTGAAGATTAATGACTAGGCATACAAGAACTACGCGTTTGATTACATTAAGTTGTATATTGCAGGTTAATTAGTTTGCAAATAGGTTACATCAAATTAAATTTTTTTATTTTGTAATTGCAACTACCGATGTCCATGCAAGTATCAAAAAGTAAGAAAACGTAAGGGAGCATGTAGTGGAAGTTTGTGAGAAAAACTTCCTCATGGTGTATGGGCTTTAAATCATGAAGTTCAGACTCTAGTAATTCATGTAGTATTATTCAGACTCTAAATTATTATTAATAGCTTTTTTTTTTCTTTTCCTTTCATTTTGTATAAGTTTTACATCTTAGTGTAAGAGATTAAAGAGTAAAACAATAAGTAGAAATATCCAAAAATATGATGTTACCTTATAATAGAATTTTTTTTTTTTTTTAAAATAGCATTGCCATGCTATTGTTGTAACAATTTTGTTCTCTTCATTTGCCGTTGCTCACTAAGACATCAAAAGATCAAACGGTTCCACATATGATGAAAACAGATTAATCGCTTAAGTATGATTTACCTATAAAATTAATCAATTTTTTTCTCAAAAACGTATTGTGACTCCATAATTTTACGCTTCATTCAAAGCATACATGTCAAAGTAACTAACTTATATTCATAGAATGTAAGTTACTTTAAGATATTTTCCTAATTCTCAATAAAATTTATATATGTAAAATATTAAAAAAAAGGTGAAAAAATAGAAAACAAATCATTTGTTGCGACAACACCGTATTGCCACAGTGAATTATATTTTTAAAAAAGTTAAAAAAAGAGATAAGTCCCTTATTTGGAGGCACAGCAGACAATGTTATGCCTCAAAACATATTAAACTTGTCCATTGCATTTCTTAAGAGCATTTTTGTGCTTTTCCTGCATATTGAGGGAGCAAGAGAGAAAAAAACGACGAAGTTCCGAGTTATAACAAAAGAAGGATCCAAACACCTTATTTTAGAGTCATAGGCATCACTTTACCAATAGGTACTATACCCTTTCTTTTTTTTTTTTTTTGGAGAATTAGATTTGCTCTCTATATAACCACTTTATAACTGAATAATCACACTTGAAAATACTATCAATTCCCCATGAAAATTGATTGTTCTATCAAAAGCTACTTTATCCAGTAATAGTCACACTAGTTGAATGGTGATTCTCTGCTGCTTTATGGTGGAAGAATCATCTCATTTACTTTAGACAATCTCAGATGTTCTATTTTTACCTTTTCAAATATAAAGGTTTTGGAATCCTAGAAAATTGATGTTTTGCGTTACTTCAAAACTATTATTAGGCAAGCAAAACTATTGAGTTCTGTCCAAAAAAAAAGTTTGTGTTTCTTAATTTCATTTTTCTTAAAGGTTTAGAATTGTTAAAGTAAATTATTATCTATAAAAAGTAATTAATAATTAATGGTATTTTATCATTTAAAATACGACATATATAAAAAAAAATATGTAATTTTTCATTCATTTATTTATTTCATCAACTATTAATTATATTATCATATTTCTTATACAAGCAATTTTTTGTTTTTGAAGGAGGCCCTGTAGCAAATTTCTTTTACATATTGATTGCAGTAGCTATCTGAATTCAGAAAATAAGCAAGAAAAACAAAATACTATCGTATTTCAATGGTCAGCCCAAGAATTTATTTTTTCTTTCCTCTTCAAAATTACTACTTTGGGAGCCACCCTGTCCCCCTCTCTACTATAAATCATCGCTCCACTTCCTCTTCCTCTGCAAAAACTCTCTCCTTCCATTCTTCCCCTTCGTTTGCATAATATTGCTGGTCCTCTCATTTCTTAAAGGTATATATTGACTTGTTTGAATACCATGGCTTTGTATATGTACACCTCTCACATTCTTAAATTTCTTTGTCTGCTTTTTGCTAATATATTTGACTCATTGATAATATAGAGAGTTGGGTTTGTGTTTGCAGTGATCATCACAAAAAGTCCTGAGGAGATACCAAGAAGTCACTTTCTCTTGGTTCTGTGATCGTAGGAAGAAACCATTTTGTGCAGCAGCGATTCAAACGAGGCGATCAATTTATCATCTCCATCAACGTATGGCTGATTCTCTGAGGTTAGTATGCTTTCTTGCACCTTTTATGACTATATATAAGAGAATGTGACATATGCAATAAATTTAAATTTCTGCTTACTCTCTCGTCTTCTATAGTTACCTTAGAGGTGCTCACACTTATTGACTCTGTTAGTTTTCCAGAGTCTCTCAGTCTTCATTGTTATTGGTCTCCCCATGAATCCCACTAATCTCACTATCTGTGAAGCTATTACTTTTCATTCAACTTAAAAAGGCTATTTGAGATTCATTGGCAGTGCTAGAGATTTCTGTTTTCATTCAACTTAAAAAGTTCCTAGTTTTATATTAGAGAAAATTATTATTTAATTATTCATCCAAATAATAATAATTAGCTGTTCACTCTGTTTTTGAGATTCAAAGCAGAGGTGTCCCTAGGGAGAAGAAAAAGCAGAGCACGCTGAGATAGAGCAATATGAATTAGCAAAATTGATCAATTGGGTATCACAGAATTGTGAGTTGTGAGACTCAAAATATATGAATAGTAGCGTAATAAGGCAAGTGAATTGCACTGTGGCATAGTTTCTTTGGTTGCACGTTTCTGGGTTTCTCCCTGGAATACAATAGCATATTGTTTTTCTTGTTTATTTTATGAATTCAGATAACTACTGTAATCGACATGTAAAAGAAATTTGCTACAGGGGCTCCTTTAAAAAAAATAGCACTTACGAAATTCCCTTCAGAAAGTAAAATTTGCTTGCATAAGGAATATGATAATATAATTAATAGTTGATGAAATAAATAAATGATAAATTACATATTTTTTATGTTATATTTTAAATGATAAAATATCATTAATTATTAGTTACTCTTTATTAAAAATAATTTACTTTAACAAATTCAAAACTTTAAGAAAAATAAAATTAAGAAACACAAATTTTTTTTGACAAAACCCAAACACAAGTTTAGGAAATTGGAAAGCAAATTTTTTTTTTTTTTACAGTCTTTTGTTAATAAATTAAAATTAGAGTAGGGATCATCATTATCTCTTAATCTTTTTTGTTTATTTTATTTTCATTCCATCATTCTTTCACCACCATTCAATGTATACTCTTCCTTCTTTTTTTTTTTTTAATTTTTCCTCTTTTGTGGTTTAATTTTCTTAATTTACCCTTTGCATTTACTTTCTGCCTAGCGTTATCTAATATCTTCTCACCTAAAAGTTTCACAAATTGCCTTATGATATCATTCTAATAAGATTATTAATAGAACTTATTTATTTATTTTTCTTGAAATTAATCATATAATTCATAAAAAAAACTTGACTAATAAAACGAATCATATAAAATAGAAATTTTTCTAAAAGAAAATATGCTTGTTTTCATGTATTTTGCACATTGTGATGTTACACAAATACACAGGCCATGATATACTATTAATTTCTTTGATTTTAATGTATTGTAACTTACAATCACAACCTCCTTAAAAAAATTTTCTAGCTATACTTGAGTAATTGGTGGTGTTTTTTATTCTTTCCAAAATTTTATCCCTTAGAGATCAATGAAATTGTCAAATATCGTCATGACCTAGCCCTCCTCATTCCTCTCATTGACATACTCTATTAGAATAGTCCTAGTAATACTGAAACAATTTTAGTTATGTCATGGTGGTACAATATTGTTAATTGAGAATGGTGAAATTTGATGCAAGGGAGTGAAATATGTCTCAACATTGATAAAAACTACATATTGTAACACTATACATTTACTTACCATCATTCATTGTCAATAACATATATACACTATCAAGGCTTGGTTTACAATTAATGTTTAGTTTTATTTTAATGTTTGTATTATTTGTATGTATTTGCTCAAATCCTTATTAGGACAATTATTTAATTTGATGATACAATAATGACATTTCTAATTAGTTTGATGGTTGTATAGCTCAATCCCCTGGCATGCTGTCTTTGCATTTAATGCACTACCCAAGTTCATCACCTTTAGATGAACACCCTGTAAATATGTGGATTTTTGTACTATACTTATTCCTTTATGGCTTTGCATTTGGATATTATATTAAGGTAGCTATTTTCTCAAAAAGTTTGGCTTGTGCTACACTAATATTAGTGTTGGTTCCAAGTTTTCGTGAACCAATTGTTTTCATTATTTGTTTGATGTTGCTATTCATACACTTTGCCTGCAACCCAACAAGGCAAATATGTAAAAATGTAGTGTCATATGTCTACAACAAGTGGAACAGAAGTGAAAGCAACATGACCCAGCAATAAATATAGAAGTCTAAATTCTCCTAAAGTCTTGAAACTTATAATGTTATATTTGTTATGATGCTATGGGACTATATAATGTTGTTGTACTAAACTTGCTTTATCTAGACCATTATTTACAAATAAGTTTTCTTCATGAAAAGAAAATTGGCTTGTATTTTAAAGAGATTCCATGTTGTTAGACCTTGTTGCCTTAAATCTCTTTATATGGAAGACTCTTATGATATTTGGAGACACTTTAAAGTGTTAATTAAGAACAACTAATGTTCTATAGTTCTAACTAAATTTTGTCCTCCTTGAATGCCAATCGATTATTATGTGGTAAAAGTTTGGATAGATGAAATTGTTTAAGGAAGAATGAGACTTATTAATGCTTATATGTAGTACAAGCCTAAGAGGTTCACTTTTTAAATATCATATTATATATATATATATATAAATTTTAAAATATATGCTTGATACTGATATATAGGTGTAATTTTGCTATCTACCTACTAACATAGTCCAAGTTCTAACTAACATTGTTTCTCTTTGGCAAGAAATAATTTGCATAAGGAGTAGATGCCATTCATACAAGGTTTTTAAATGCTAAAACTTAAATGCCTACATGCAAATCATTGGACTTGGACTTAGATCTCTAGGGTGTCAAATTCCACATCTACAAAAAGATGTGTGCATTATTCCAATTATTGTGCCTTTGTATCAATGATAATTATAGAATAAATTATATTAATTTTTTAAAGTTAAGTTAAATTATACTTGATATCCTTTTTATTTTAAAAATTGCACTTGGCTTCCTTTCAATTTATTTTTCCACCAATAAAGTTAATTTCCTACATAATATATATTTTTTCAAAAAATAAAGTTACTTAATTGTTTTTATTATCATATTAAGAATAAAATCATATTTTCATGTGGTGTAGAAAATTGACTCCTCTAATATAATTACATTTGGCTTCTCTCTAATTTATTTTTCTACCAATGAAGTTAATTTTTTACATAGTATGTATTTTTTCCCAAAAAAAAAAAATTACTTAATTGTCTTTACTACCATATTAAGAATACAATCATAATTTCATGTTGTGTAAAAATTTAACTTCTTTGATAAAAAATGAATTAGAAGAAAAATTTTTGTAATATACATTAAAATATCAACTTTTGATATAGTAATAGTACATTAATCCCTTTGCGAAGAGACAGAAAATTTTCATACTAATAGGAAACTAAATCCAAAGACAGAATATTTTCATGTCTTTAAAAATCATATGCTTATATATAACTAGTTCCAATCCTACTTAGTTTACTCATTCCAGTTATTAAAGTTGAAAAGGAGAAGGCTTTCGTGATAGTCAGCATAGATGCACGAACCACAAAAACAAGTACCCTTTTTATCTTCAGTTTCATGGAAACCAAAAAAATAAATAAATAATATTGGTTAATATGATATTTGGTTAGCTAGTTCACAAGTTGGAGCCAAAACTAACACAACTGGTCCATCTCCAAGGTTTAAAATAGGTGTTATTGAAATATTGACTTGATGATTGGTGAAAACAAGCAAAGGAATGTTCACAGCAAATAAGAAATTGGATCATCTCAATTGTTTCAAACACTTACCTAAAAAATAAGCAAGTGTCTTCCTTGATCCAGTTTATGCAATTCCTGAGAGATCATGCCTCTTCAAAGCCATTGGCCAACCTTTGAGATTGAGTAGAAACTTTTCACAGGGTAATGATACAAGTGAACTAACTTTCTAACAAAGTACCCATCATCAACACATTTTGAGAAATTGGGAATTAAAATTACAAAAATGCTTTGTCTAGAATTACCAAATAAGCACCCGCTTAAAGACCTTCCACATGCGTATTGTTTGGTTAGCACTTGTAATAAGTGTTTTATCCTTCATTTGAAAAAGAAAAAAAACTTTCCACATCTAACGACAACTAAAAGAAGCAAAATTTGAAAGGAATTCTAAAACTATGAGATGAGATTTATTTGGAGAAACATAGAAAAATCAAATTTCTCACAATTCAAAATTCAAAATTTCACCATAGGGCCAAAAACTAATTTATGAATAAATTTCTTACAATGCAAACGATGCATTCCATCTGCACTTTCACTCTGCAATTGTCGTTGGGTCGTTACGTTTTCCACCAAATTTCTCCAAATTTTCCAAATTCGGGAATGCTGTATGTGAGCGTTCCCCATCTCTATTGAAAAGCTGTTATGGATTGATGATATTCGAGGGTCATTTTTTGTATCACTATTTGAGATATGGCAGAAGAGTGAACTTCTTTTATTGATGGGACTATGCTACTGGAATTGTATTGTCTATTTTCTAGTAAAATTATTCTACGATTCTTTCTCCTGGAGTATCCTAGTTCTTGTGAAATTATCATGTTCGAGTAGGATTTGTTTTTTTGTCTTTGTTTTCCTATATTAATATGATCTAAACTTGATTATATAGTATTCTACTGGATTTGTATAGTTGATAAAATTAAAATTGACTCAACAGGTTAAAAGTAAAATTAGTCAAGGACTGGTTTTTAATCTTTTGCCTAAATTAAAATATTAACATTTTGTTATAGAAATTTATGATCATCTCTACCAATTCATGTTTCATAGATTTGTTGTCGTACTTCTAAATGTTTATATCTATTTTAAATATTAGTTTACAATATATATATATATATTAATTTAATTAATTATAAAGCATTATATTTGTGTGTGTACACTTTAGTTTAATAATAGTCAGCGTACTAACTTATGAATTGGTCCTTATCCCAATTAATGATTAATTCAATTTTTAAACATTGTTATCAATCACCTTCAATAAAATGTTTGTTCTGATTGCATATTGTGCTGAATGGCAATATTTTTGCATCCGATAGAGTCACCTGCTGGGTTTGAACCAAATCCAATAGTAAGAGTTGCTCAAAAGTATATTTCCTTTTTATTCACCATGTTTCCCATACGGAATTTTGATTTGTTTAACCTTGCTTACATTAAGACAAACTAAATTCCTTTCTTCCCTTCTTTCTCATTTTTTTAAGCTCATAATTTCTCTTTTTTGTTTTGGGTCGACAATTCATTGTTTGCAAACCCTCTACATTAAATTTGTCTTCTCGAGTTCACTTACAATTATCAATGGAATGGATCAATGCAAATATTTTAATGATTTGAATTTTGATACTGTAACTGAAGGTACAATGGGGATAGGGACTACTAAAACCATAAGATGAATCCAAAAAATCAATACCATAAAATAAAGATAGAAGATTAACCGATTCAACACATCCACTTGAATAATTGCCTTTTTGTTTTGTTGGAATGAAAAGCAAATCGAGTGTTGGAATTCATTCTTGTGATGGAATGAAAAGCATTTTGTTTGCATGAAATGAAAAGCAGATCGAGTTTCGGAATCCATTCCTCAGATGGAATGAAAAGCAGATCGAGTTTCTGAATTGATTCTTGTGATGGAATGAAAAGCATTTTGTGTTAACATAAAAATTGAGTACTTGTGACAAAGTCAAAAGAAATGATGGGCGTGCTTCATATAGCCATAAATTCAAATGTGAAAAATCCATCTTTTTTCTTATTTTGAGAGATAAATACAAATTCAATAAGGGGGCTTTATTTTATTATTTTACAATTTACATATATTATGCTCATTCTTGTGATGGATTTTACATATATAATATATGTATTAAAAGTAAAAAGGCCTTTAGATATATCTTAAGATATAGATTATTTACATCATAATTTACGTGGTTCCAGTAAATTTCAATCCCCGGCTTGCTTTTCATTCCGTCACAAGAATGGATTCCCAAACTCGAGCTGCTTTTCATTGCAAACAACACAAAATGGGATGAAAAGCAGCTCGAGTTTGGGTTGCTTTTTGTTTGGGCTCTAATATTATTTTCCAAAAAGGCATGGCATTTGTTCTAAATGGCAAATTTTTAAGGGAATCAAAGAAGTGCCAAGTTTAGCAGAATAAGAATTTCAAAGAGCCAGTAAGCAACCCAAACTCACCCTTTTTGTTACTAGTCTGCCGTGTCATGGCATTTTTTTACGAGTGTGCCATCTTTTTGGAAGGATGGATTCTGAAACTCGATCTGCTTTTGATTCCGTCACAAGAATGGATTCCAAAATTCGATCTGCTTTTCATTCCAAACAAAATAAAAAGGCAATTATTCAAAGTTGAACCCATTATTCACTAAGGAGCCCATTTCCGCGAAACCTCAGGAGGTCTTCTATCCCCTATATATACCTCGGTACGCGTTTTTTCGTCGATACGAATGTGCCTCTCCTGTTTCCGATTGTTGTAAGTTGAAATTTCTAATTCACTGGAGCTTGGTAGATTTATCTGGCACAAATATAATATCCCATTATTCATATATCGGAGATTGATAGTTCTATATTCCTACTTGTAATTTTGGTTTTTCTTTTTTCTATTTTAAGTCACAGCACTTTTGATCACAATAAAAGAATCATACTGAGCCAATTATTTTGTGCAGAGTATATACTGAGCAAAACACTACCAACACCTGCGGTATGCGTAAGTTTATCTACACCAAAAGTCGTGAGGAGCTCTTGTGTAATTCCTTTTAAAAATATATATATATAATAATAATAATAAAATAAATTATTCTAAGATATTAAAATAAAGATTTCATATTTTTAAATTAATTCTAGAGTTTAAATAATTCTTATGGATTTTTTTTTATATCTTGAGGATTTTATTGAAGTGCATAAAAAACATTTGAGGCAAAAGAGTAATTTTAACTTGGGATAATAGTGTAATTTGAGTTAAAAAATAAAATAATCCTCCACTTATTCTCTCTCTTCAATCTTCTTCAGCTTTTCTCCCCACGAAGCCCCTTTTTCTTCTTTCTTCTTCTTCTTTCTTCTCCATTTCTCACGAAGCTTGTGCGTCTTCCTTCCATCTCATTTCGCATCATCTTCTCAACGCGATTTCACCACCTTCTTCCCATTTTAGTGATCTGCGTCTCCTTCTTTTTCAGTAGGATTCCATGGCTAAAGGTTAGTGAGTCATTAATATTTGCATAATTTCATTTTATCCATTTCTTTTTCTATTTGGTGTTGATTTTTGGATATTTTATAATACCTATTTCTCACTTAGCTTCTTTGATCTCTCTTTTGTAATTTCTTATCTTCTTCTATTATTATTGAAGCTAATAGGATATTCAATTTTTTTTGGTTGCTCAAGTTGCCGTAGGTGAGCTTCCAATTTGGGGGCTTCTTGAATTTCTGCATTTAGGTGTAAATAAACACTTCATATTTTATCTTTGAAACTTCAAGAAGTGAATTTTAAATTTAATTTGAATTATAGAAGCTTAGGTTGAAAAACCTCAAATTTAGGGTTAGTATTTAGAATAGAAATATATATAAAAATTTAGAGATTTATGTTTTAGGGAGTATATCAGGTTATATAAATAATTATAGATATTATTGGAGTAGTTAATATAATTAATTTACAGTGGTTATAAATTTTAGGTGATACCAGAGAAACTCATTCAACTGAGACTCAGCATTGAATAGTAGAGAATGGGGACTTATACTATTAGTCCAAACTGGTGAGTGTGTAGATAATAGAGTGGTTTATCTATTCTATTCCAATTTATATTTTTCATGGTGAAATTTTCAATTGTATAATTTATGTGCTCGGTGTTTTTAAAACTTCAAAATGGATATATATATATATATATATATATGATAATTTAATAAATTTATCAAAAGAAATTGATAGTTGAAATGTGGTGTGATATATTCTTGTGAAACACAAAAGAATGAATTGGATGGAAAGAAAGTGGTGGTGTGTTTATGTTTATGTTTATTTATAAGAAAGTATTTTATGTTATTTTGTAATCTCATATATTATAGAGATTATAATAAAGGTTAACTTGCCTTAGTTAATTATTTATTTACCTTTTAATTCCTTATTTAATTTTGATAGCTAAATGTTATTTGAATTATTTTTATTTTATATAATGAATGGGAATCTAGTTAGGATCCCGTAGCCGTTAACGGAGATAACGGCCTAGGTGCACCTAGAATAAATTATAAATTGTTATGGCACTGCGATGTGATGTATCTAATGCTACGACCTGGGGTATTAGATGTATATTGCGAAAGTGATAAGATTGGATGAATCCAAAGAAATGCCATGATATATGATGATGTGGTTTGATGATTCAATTCCTCTCTATGATACCCATTCTTAGAATATTTCTCTTATATTTAGGAAATATAGATTTCATCTAAAGATTTTTTTTATTTAAATAATTATTTTTCACTTCATCCATAAATTTTATTGCCTAAATTATTTGATAATCATTGATTTTTAGGAACTTTTGGTATGCACTTGTTTTTCTTTTATGCACTTTATTATTTATACACTCACTAAGCCAGTGGTAGGCTTACCTTTTTTCTTTCCTTATTTTTCAGACCAGGAAGTAAAGGAGTAAAGTGATCTGGGAGCTCGTAAACTACCAGACTCTTAGAGTAGGTGTTTAAATTTTGTGTAATTGTGTCAGACTCCATGATGTGGTGGCATTTTGGTGTAGAGAAAGAGTTTTGGAACTGTCCATATTATATGGTCACTTATAATATGTAATATTGTTATTACTTTCCTAACTAGGCATTTTGATTATGTAACTTGTTAGTGCTGGTGCTGGTTTAGTTTATTTTTTAGGATGGGATGTCCAATTTTTAGGGGAGATGCTGCTGAATTTTCGGTAGCCCCTAATGGCATAATGAACTATATATTAAATTTTTTAAAACTTGTGGGTATATGGGTTAGTTAAAATATGTGATATAATAGTTGACTTTAAATTTAATAAGACTTACTAAACTAACCTAATCTCTAGATTAGTTTAGCCTATGCGCCGGTCATGTCTCAGAATTTGGGTCGTGACATCTTGGCTCTGCGATTGTAGGAAGATACCATTTTTGCACCAGCAGCAGCGATTCGAACGACGCGACCAATTTATCATCCATCTTCGCATGGCTGATTCACTAAGGTTAGTATTAGATTCAAATACATAATAACAACATCTTGCACTTTCTATTAGTTTTCATTGAACTTAAAGAGCTATTTGAGATCCATTGGCAATGGTAAAGATTTCTGTTTTCATTCAACTTGAAAAGCTATTGGTTTTTATTGGAGAAAACTATTATTTCATTCATCCAAATAATAATAAGTATTATTATTGTTAGTTTTTCACCAAATGTACTCTGTTTTTGAGATCCAAAGCAGAGCACTCTGAGATAGAGCAATATGAACTAGCAGAATTGATCAATTAGGCATAACAGAATAGTGAGTTGTGAGTGTCAAACTATATAAATAGATTAGGGTAGTGGAGTAAAAGGCATCTGAATTGCATGGTAGCGTAGTTTCTTTGGTTGATGCTTCTGTACGTTCGCATATTGTTTTTCTTGCTTATTATCTGAATTCAGATAGCTACTGCTATGAAATTTGCTACATGGCTCCTTTAAAAAAAATAGAACTTGAATAGGTCCCTTCAAAAACTAAAATTTGCATGTGTAAGGAATATGATAATATAATTAATAGTTGAAGAAATAGATGAATAACAAATTTCATATTAATTTTATATGTGTCATATTTTAAATGAAAAAACATTATTAATTATTAATTATTCTTTACAAATAATAAGTTATTTTAATAATTTTAAATTTTTAAGACAAATAAAATTGAGAAAGATAATTTTTTTGGACAAAACTCATATAAGTTAGGGAAATTGAAATTTCTTTTTTCATCTCTACATTAAAAAATTAAAATTAAAGTAAGAATAACAAGTTTCTCTCAATCCTTTTGTTTATTTTAGTTTCATTTCATAAGTCTTTTCACTACTCTTTCTAATTTCTTAAAAGTATTTTTCCTCTTTGGTTGTTTAATTTTTTCAATTTACCTTTTGCATTACTTTATCTCTAAAGTTTTTTAATTTCTTCTCATTTGTACGTCTAACAAATTGCCTTACATTATTATTCTAATCGAATTATCAATATATCTTATGTATTGTTTTTTTTTTAATTCATCATATAATTCATAAAAATTTGGCTAATAAAATAAATCATATAAAATAGAATTTTTATTTAAAAAATGTGCTCTTTTTTATGCATTTTGCACATTATAATGTTACACAAACATGCACCCATGACGCACTATTAATCTCATTGATTTTAATGTATTCTAATCTACAACCTTGGCCCACTTAAAGAAAGATTTCTAACTCTGCCCCTAAGTAATAGGCCGGTGCCTTTTATCTTTCTCAAATTTTTGTCTCCTAAAGATCAATGACATTGCCAAATATTGTCATGATTTAGCTTTCTGCGTTCCTCACACTTATGGACTCTATTAACAGTCATAGTAATATTGATATCAACTCAGTTATGTCATGATGAACTAGTATTGTTAGCTAAGAATGGTGAAATATGATGAAAGGGAGCAAAATATGTCTTAACATTGATAGAAAATTGCTTATTGTAACACTATACGTTTACTTACCATCATTCATCATCAAGAACAAACACATGCCATCAAGGCTTGGTTTTTAATTAATGTTTTTTTTTAACGTCTTTATTATTTTTATGTATTATACATATGTATTCAAATCCTTATTGGAACAATTCTTTAATTTGATGATGCAAAAATGACACTTCTAATTAGTTTGATGGATGTGCAGCTTAATTCCTTGGCATGCTATGTTTGCAATTCTCATTCCAATATTAGGGATGGTTGTTCAAATGCACTACCCGAATTCATCACCTTTGGAGAAACACCCTGCAAAAATGTGTATTTTTATACTATGTTTACTCCTCTATAGCTTTGCACTTGCATACTACATCATGTGTCAAATTTTCAACCCAACTATTACTACTTATCTGAAACACTCTGTTAATGCAGCTATTATCTTAGAAAGTCTGGCTTGTGCTGCACAAATATTAGTGCTAGTTACACATTCTTTTGAGCCACTTGTTTTTATTATTTGTTTGATGTTGTTATTCATATATTTTTCCTGCAACTCAATAACACAAATATGTAAAATCGTAGTTTCATATGTGTACAACAAGTGGAAAGGAACTGAAAGCACCAATGATCCAGCAACCAACATAGAGATCTAAATTCTCAAGTCCGAATATTATATTCGTTATACGATGATATTGTAGGACCATGTAATGTTATATTAAGTTTTTTTTTTTTCATGAAAAGAAAACTAGCTTGTATTATAAAGAGGTTCCATGTTTGTTAGACCTTGTTGCCTTAAATTTCTTTAAACGAAAAACTCTCCTTATGATGTTTGGAGACACTTTGAAGTGTTATAAACAATTGATGCTCTGGAGTTATGATAAATTATTGTGCTTCTATATCCACCATAATTATATAGTAAATTATATTAATTTTTTTTAGGTTTAGCTAAATTATACTTAGTATTTCTCTTGTTTTAAAAATTATACTAGACTTTCCATCAATTTCTTTTAGTTAATAAAGTTAACCTTTTGAATAATATGTATTTTTTTTTTTTGAAAAATGTAAATTACTTGATAATCTTTATTGTTATATTAAGAATAAAATTACAATTTTATATTTTGTAGAAAATTAACTTTTTTGATAGAAAATAAATCAGAAAAGAGGTTTTTGCAATATACATTAAAATGTCAAGGGAATTGAGTATAATTTTTAAAATTAGTAGAGTACTAGATAATTTAGTCAAATTTCATGGAGGTTATGATAAATTTACTCATGATGTTATATATGAACTAATACATATATACTTATTTATTTTTTTAAAAAGAAAAAAGTTTATGAAAAATTTGAAATATTTAAAAAGAATCTACAATATACTCACTTTTATATTAGTCAGTTACAATTTTTTTTAAAAAATGAAAATTCAAAAAAACTATCTGCTTTTCTATGTATATAATCTCAATATTCAAAATTACAAATTTTTTCTACAAAAAATTCAAAGTTATTCATTTTTCATTGAATCTAATTTCAATTTTTAAAACAATAAAGTTTGAAAATTTTGAGAAACGATGTGAAATTTGGCTTTTTGAAAGAATAAATAATGTATTTTTAGGATGGAATAGTAGAACAAGAAGTATAAAGAAAATAAAAAAAAAAAGAAACCGAAAAAAAGGATGTTTACTATTCCCTCAATGTTATATATCTAAAATTTTAAATAATTAATGATATAAATATTTAAATTTTAAAATCTAAAATAAATAAATAATACAAATTTTTAGAATATCTGTTTTAAGAAAAAAATTTAAAGGATGCCCTCTTTTAGGAACTTTTAAAATGGTTAATGTTAAAAATTTAGAAGCCAAAATTTTTTTTTGATTAAGACATAAATCTAAGAGATTTTTTTTTTTACAAAAATTTAAAAGTAAGAGGATACCTTCTTTTCTATAAATTTAATTCAATTGTTTAAAATAATTAAAATTTAAATAGTTTAAAATTTTTTAAATTACCTACTTTTCTAAATGTTTTATGCAAATGTTTAAGGTAATCAAAATTCAATTGGTATCAAATATTAAGCTATCTAGTCTCCCTGATCATAAATTTCGAAAAGGCAAAATATACATTTATTTGGTTTTACTTTAGTCCTTTAATTTACGAAAGCCAATCAAAATTTTCTTTACTCCTAACACCATTAGTTTAATCAAAGAAAAAAATACTGATGTGTATAATTTTATACCATATGTGGTAGTGAGTATTTTGTCCATTTGTTTTTGTTTATTTTGTATGAATAAATAATTCCCAATAGACAAGGAATTATTAAATTCATTCATAAAAACAAATTTATACAAAATTTTAAAGTGAAAAAAAAAAAGTTGATGTGGAATTTGAATTTTTGAAATCAAATGGAAAGGTTCTATAATACGTAAAATGAATAAAATAAAGAAGAAGAAAAATGATACTACTTTTTCTTTCTCCATCTAAGCCATAATTTTGAAAATTTAAATACTGCCAATGTTACTGCAAATTGAAGAATTAACTTTATCTGACGATATTAAATAAAATAAAAAAAATCTTTAAAAAAAATGAAAGGGGACAAAAGTAAAATTTTAAATAAGAATGGGGACCAAAATGACAATTTAGCCATTTTTCAACGAAATGTCGCTAAGGGATAAAACAGAGCAACCCATTGTTGTGTCATCTAATTTCTTCCGTCCGTGACTCCATCAACTGGGTCAGCAAAACGCCGCACCCCATCAACCTCCGCCCGAAGAGATAGCAAAGCCGTCACTTCAAACGCTTCGGTAGCACTGCACTTCATGTCTAATCGTTTCGGCGTATCGAGGCTCGCAAACGATGAGGTTCAGAGCACTTTACTTATCAAGTAGCATTATACTTATTGTTTCTGTATTTTCTTAATGAGAGTCATATTTTCGTAAATGCGTACTACAAATCGTTGTGTCCAATCAAAAATACAAATTTTAATGCATGAAAAAACAGAGTCCTGTTTGGAATGAAAAGCAGATCGGGTTTTGGAATTCATTCTTGTGATGGAATGAAAAGCATTTTGTGTTGGATGGAATGAAAAGCAGATCGAGTTTCAGAATCCATTCGTGTGATGGAGTGAAAAGCATTTTTTGTTGTATGGAAAGAAAAGCAGATCGAGTTTCGGAATCCATTATTGTGATGGAATGAAAAGCAGACCGAGTTTCGACATTCATTCTTGTGATGGAATGAAAAGCATTTTGTGTTGGTTAACGGAAAGTCCGGTCACTTGTGACAAAGTCAAATGAAACGATGGGCGTGGTTCAGATAGCCATAAATTCATATGTGAAGAGTCCATCTTTTTCTTATTTTAAGCGATAAATGCAAATTCAATAGAGGGGCTTTATTTTTTCATTTTACAATTTACATATATTATGCTCATTCTTATGATGGATTTTACACGTATGATATATGTAGAAAAAAAAAAAAAAAAAGCCCTCAGGTATATCTTAAGATACAGATGATTTACATTATAATTTACGTGGGTCCAATAAATTTCAATCCTTGGGTTGCTTTTCATTCCATCACAAGAATGGCTTCCCATGCTTGAGCTACTTTTCATTCCAAACAACACAAAATGCTTTTCATTTATGAACACAAAATGGAAGGAAAAGCAGCTCGAGTTTGGGTTGCCTTTTGTTTGGGCTCTAATATTATTTTACAAAAAGGTATGGCATTGTTCTAAAAAGCACATTTTTAAGGTAATCATTGAAGTGCCAAATTTTATTACGTCATTTCGGAAGGACAGAGTTTGAAACTTGATCTGCTTTTCATTCCATCACAAGAATTGACTCCAAGTCGATCTGCTGTTCACTTTAGGTGCCCGTTTCCACGAAACCTCAAGAGTTTTTCTATCTGCTATATATACCTTGGTTTTATTTGTTGATACGAATGTGCCTCTCCTGTTTCCGATTGTTGTAAGTTGAAATTTCTAATTCAATGGAGCTTGGTAGATTTATCTGGCACAAATATAATATCCCATTATTCATATATCGGAGATTGATAGTTCTATATTCCTACTTGTAATTTTGGTTTTTCTTTTTTCTATTTTAAGTCACAGCACTTTTGATCACAATAAAAGAATCATACTGAGCCAATTATTTTGTGCAGAGTATATACTGAGCAAAACACTACCAACACCTGCGGCATGCGAAAGGTTATCTACACAAAAAGTCGTGAGGAGCTCTTGGCCCTGCGATTGTAGGAAGAAACCATTTTTGCAGCAGCAGCAGCGATTCGAACGACGCGACCAATTTATCATCCATCTTCGCATGGCTGATTCACTAAGGTTAGTATTAGATTCAAATACATAATAACAACATCTTGCACTTTCTGTTAGTTTTCATTGAACTTAAAAAGCTATTTGAGATCCATTGGCAATGGTAAAGATTTCTGTTTTCATTCAACTTGAAAAGCTATTGGTTTTTATTGGAGAAAACTATTATTTCATTCATCCAAATAATAATAAGTATTATTATTGTTAGTTTTTCGCCAAATGTAATCTGTTTTTGAGATCCAAAGCAGAGCACGCTGAGATAGAGCAATATGAACTAGCAAAATTGATCAATTAGGTATAACAGAATAGTGAGTTGTGAGAGTCAAAGTGTATAAATAGATTAGGGTAGTGGAGTAAAAGGCATCTGAATTGCATGGTAGCGAAGTTTCTTTCGTTGATGTTTCTGTACATTCGCATATTGTTTTTCTTGCTTATTATCTGAATTCAGATAGCTACTGCTGTGAAATTTGCTACATGGCTCCTTTAAAAAAAATAGAACTTGAATAGGTCCCTTCAAAAAGTAAAATTTGCATGTGTAAGGAATATGATAATATAATTAATAGTTGAGGAAATAGATGAATAACAAATTTCAAATTAATTTTATATGTGTCATATTTTAAATAACATTATTAATTATTCTTTACAAATAATAAGTTATTTTAACAATTTTAAATTTTTAAGACAAATAAAGTTGAGAAAGATAATTTTTTTGGACAAAACTCATATAAGTTAGGGAAATTGAAATTTCTTTTTTCAGCTCTACATTAAAAAATTAAAATTAAAGTAAGAATAACAAGTTTCTATCAATCCTTTTGTTTATTTTAGTTTCATTTCACAAGTCTTTTCACTACTATTTGATATATACTCTTTCTAATTTCTTAAAAGTATTTTTTCTCTTTGGTTGTTTAATTTTTTCAATTTACCTTATCCCTGCAGTTTTTTAGTTTCTTCTCACCTATACTTGACTACTTGCCTTACATTATTATTCTAGTTGAATTATCAATAGATCTTATTTATTTATTTTCTTGAAATTCAGCATATAATTCATAAAAATTTGGCTCATAAAATGAACCATATGAAATAAGATTTATTTAGAAAATATGTTCTTTTTTATGTGTTTTGCACATTGTAATGTTACACAAACATGCACCCATGATGCTATTAATCTCATTGATTTTAATGTATTGTAATCTATGACCTTGGCCCACTTAAAAGATTCCTAACTCTACCCCTAAGTAATAGGGTAGTGTTTTTTATCCTTCTCGAATTTTTATCTTCTAAAGATCAATGGCACTACTAAATATTGTCATGATTTCGCTCTCCACATTTCTCACACTTAAGGACTCTATTAACAGTCATAGTAATATTGATATTGACTCAGTTAAGTATCATTAGCTAAGAATGGTGAAATATGATGAAAGGGAGCAAAATATGTCTTAACATTGATAGAAAATTGCTTATTGTAACACTATACATTCACTTACCATCATTCATCATCAACAACAAATACATGCCATCAAGGCTTGGTTCCTAATTAATTTTTTTTAATGTCTTTATTATTTGTATGTACTATACATATGTATTCAAATTCTTATTGGAACAATTCTTTAATTTGATGATACAAAAATGACACTTCTAATTAGTTTGATGGATGTGCAACTCAATTCCCTGGCATGCTATGTTTGCAATTCTCATTCCAATGCCAGGGACGGTTATTCAAATGCACTACTTGAATTCATCACCTTTGGAGAAACATCCTACAAATATATGTATTTTTATACTATGTTTACTGCTCTATAGCTTTGCACTCGCATACTACATCACGTATCAAATTTCCAACCCAATTGATACTACTTGTCTAAAACACTTTTTTAATGTAGCTATTATCTTAAGAAGTCTAGCTTGTGCTACACTAAAATCTATGCTAGTTCCACATTCTTTTTGAGCCACTTGTTTTCATTATTTGTTTGATGTTGTTATTCATATATTTTGCCTGCAACTCAATAAGGCAAATATGTAAAAACATAGTTTCATATGTGTACAATAGGTAAAAGGGAATTGAAAGCAACAATGATCCAGCAATCAACATAGAGATCTAAATTCTCAAGTCCTAATGTTATATTCATTATATGATGATGTCGTAGGACTATCTAATGTTATATTAAGTTTTTTTCATGAAAATAAAACTAGCTTGTATTATAAAGAGGTTCCATGTTTGTTAGATCTTGTTGCCTTAAATATCTTTATATGGAAAACTCTCCTTATGATGTTTGGAGACACTTTTAAGTGTTATAAACAACTGATGTTTTGGAGTTTTGATAGATTATTGTCCAATATTATGCACATGCATGTTAATCTTGCATAGGGTAATGTATTCAATTTGCTTGAAACTCCTTTCTTGAAGTGTCGTATGATTATTATGTCCTAAAAATTTGGAGAGATGAAATTGTTTAAGGAAGATAGAGATTTATTAATGTTTATATATTGTTTAAGCATAGGTGGTTTCACTTTTTAAATGTCTCACACACACACATGTGTGTGTGTGTGTGTGTGTGTGTGTTTGTAGAGAGAGAGAGAGAGAGTTTTAAAATATATGCTTAACACTAATATATGTATATAGTTTTAAGAGAATTACAGTTAAGGATATAGAGTTGAAAAAAATTATTTTAAAAGGCTTGTTACCACTAGGTATTATTAATTTTGATTTTAATTAAAGCCAGTAGTAATCTATTATAAAACAATGGTAACAAATCTTTTAAAATAATTTTTTTAACTTTAATTATTTATTTGTAATTCTCCTTATAGTTTTGTTGATTGCCTACTAGTATAGTCCAAGTTTTAATTAGCATTGTTTCACTTTGATAATAATTTATTTGCATGAGGAGTAAATGCCAATAACATGAACTTCTTAAATGTTAAAACTTATATTCAAACATGCAAATCATTGGACTTAGATCTATAGATTGTCAAATTCATCATCTACAAAATGGTAATATAGATTCTCTACGTGCGTGTTTGGCACTGCGTTAGGAGAGGAGAAAACGTGATTTTGTTTGAAGCAAGAAATTGTAGCTTTTGGATAAACGCAGTTGCAAACGTGATTTTCTCCCTCAAACGCGCAGCCAAACGCACTCTACATCTAAGAGACAAAGTAAGTGTTACTACGATCGTTTGGATTATTCAAATTTGATCTAAGTAATCTAGGTTACTTTTTTTTTTAGTTTTTTTTGGCTTTAAATGCAGTAAAATACATAATAAAAATAGTTTTCTAATTATAAACTTCAAAAAATGATTGATAATAAAAAAACTCAAAAAAAAAATCTAAACTATTTAAATCAGCTATGGATAGTCCAGGCCATCATAGCAACATGTTGAGATGTAGAGAATTTGCATCCACAGAAAGATGTGTGTTTTATGCATTATTCTAATTACTATGCTTTTGTATCCACTATAATTATATAGTAAATTACATTAATTTTTTTTAAGTTTAGCTAAATTATACTTGGTATTTCTCTTGTTTTAAAAATTATACCTAACTTTCTAGCAACTTTTTTTTTTTTGGTTAATAAAGTTAACTTTCTAAATAATATGTTTTTTTCTGAAAAATGTAAATTACTTGATAATATTTATTGTTATATTAAGAATAAAATCACAATTTTATATTTTGCAGAAAATTAACTTTTTTGACAAAAAAAAATCTAAGAAGAGATTTTTGTAATATACATTAAAATGTTAAGAGAATTGAGTATAATTTTTAAAATTAGTAGGGTATTAGGTAATTTAGTCAAATTTCATGGAGGTTATGATAAATTTACTCATAATTTTATATATGAACTAATACATATATATACTTATTTATTTATTTAAAATGAAAAAATTATGTAAAATATGTAAATTTTGAAATATTTAAAAAGAATCTAAAATATGCTCACTTTTATATTGGTTTGTTACAATTTTTTTTTAAAAAAATGAAAAATTCAAAAAACTATCCGCTTTTCTATGTGTCACAACCCACACTTTTAAGTATGTTGGCACAAAAGACAACAATTTCCCCTACCATGAATCGATTTGTATTGACATTCTCCACAAAAGTTCAGATAAATTTCTTCTTCATAGAAATAATAAAACTAGAAGTATCATTTCTGAATCACTTTTATACAAAACGTAGAAGTTTTTCTTTTGTGTGACTTTTGTAGAAATTTCGGCAGAGTCTCCTCTATAATTTAGACCTCCCGATATTTCTACAACCAGTCAACTCAACATACACCCAAAAAAATATCAAAACATGTACTTCTAGGGATTAGGGAATATCCTAACTATGATTCAGTGGAGCCACATTCTACACTGTTGAGAACAAAATAAATTACAAGCATAAAACAAAATACACCCACATGAACAATTGTGGGCTTGCCAAAAGAAATAAAGCAGGAGATCTACAGCTAGTAGGCAACTCAGGGTAGGCTAAGGTCTTCACCGCTCTCTGAAAAATAAATTAAGAAAGAGTGAGTTTAATACTCAATGAATAAGCAATGTCGACCCTTTAAAAAAAATAATAATAATATAGGGACAGGGCCCGTAAAAATATCTATATATATATATATATATTCATCATGCATAAAACAAGCCTCCTGCACATCGTTTCTTAAAATGCATCAGAAGTATCTAAGCAGAACCAAATTGAAACAGACGCAAAGCACACAGCTCGCGGGGAGAATAACCACAGACGCAGAGCACTTTGCTTGCGAAATAAAATGACTCCACATGTGGTAGCTACCCACATGGGGCTAGCAAAACCCCTGCTAGCTGAGGTCCAGATCATGGTGCACCAAGGCTAACAACTACTGCTGTTAGCTACAGAGTTCTGAACAGATAACCTCTTAAATTTAATACTTTTCTCAAATCACATTTCAGACAGAGTACCTTCCATATCAGTTCAATGTCAAAGTTTCCAGATAACTCAACAGGCATTAATTTGCAAAATTTCATGTTTAAATCAATTTTTAGTAAACATGTACAAAACACAACATTTAAATATGTATCTCCATAAATAGATTTTCAAATTTTTAGAGCACTGCAAGGAAACTTAGTAACAAAATAATAAATATGAGTTACTCACGGTCCGCATTTCTTACTCGCCTCCTAAGATGATACCGACATTCCCTGCCCACTCCTCAGCTATAACTCAATCTCCTGAGTACCCTACAATACCCGTTCACCAGATTTTAGAGTGTGAATCACTAAAACTTTATCTCATGAGCTTAGCCTATTCGAATAAAATTCTAGGAAAGCAAGAAACACTGGTAGCTATTCTTCATTCCTTTAGCATGTTAGAATTATATATTTGATTTTTTTTAAGGAGTTTAAATCTACCATCTACTCCTCCATTCCATGCCTTCCATATCCATACAACACACATATATAAAGATATAGGTCTATATATATATATGCATCCATATATGGCGGCAGATCATTTTAAAGGCTTAAATTCATTCAAGAGAGGAAGCACAATCAAGAAATAGGCAAGTAAGAAGCACAATAGAATTTGATTTTTGGATTTTATACAAGGAAATGAAATTATCCAAAAATGGAAGTAACAAAAGGGACGGTCGAAATACATTTTAGCATAATGGAAACCAAGATTGCTCCAACCAAAAATCAGTCTCTTACACCCTTTTCTTTTCTTTCTGCGCACACTTTCCTCGGCTGGCCACACACACACCAGAAACGCATTACAGAATAAGCAAAACAGGGGAGGGAGACGCTATGAAAACTAGAACCAGAAATTGCAACACTTACAGCAGCAACTCAGACCTGGGAGAAGACTTGTTTCTGGCGTTAAATCCCCCAACCACCAGTAGCAGAATTTGAACCAGAAACCAGCAGAAAAATGAACCCAGGGACAGTAGAAATGGCGAGGAATAGAGGAGAGAAGATGAAGCTTTGTTCCAGCAAAGTTTTGCTCCTTTTTCTGACCGAAGGGATGGGAATTCAGTGCTGCAGAAATGTTAGAAGTAAAATGACATAAAGCCCAGCAAAAAGTGGATGAGAAAGGGGCATATCGGAAATTGCAGAAGAAGGCAAAAAAATTTCTACGTGGCAGCATCAATATCCCTTTGAAAAGTCAACTTCCCATATATATAACCAATTGCATGCACGTCGGGTTTTACAATCTCTCCCCCTAGAAAAAAATTCGGTCCCCGAATTTATATATATATATATACTAACCTTTGTTCTCAAATAGATAGGGGTACTTTGCACGTATTTCAGTCTCTACCTCCCACGTAGCCTCCTCTGGTGTGTGGTGACACCATAAAACTTTTACTGATGAAATCTCCTTGGAGCGTAACTTCTTCGTTTGTTTATCCAAGATTGCCACAGGAGTTTCTTCATAAGTCAAACCTTCACCCAAGGAAACATCTTGATTATGTAATACGTGAGAGGGATCAGGTAGATACTTTCTTAACATGAAAATGTGAAATACTGGGTGAATATTGGATAACTCAGGTGGCAACGCCAGCCTATAGGCCACAGTCCCAACTCGCTCTAGGATCTCATATGGCCCTATATATCTCGGGGTCAACTTCCCTTTCTTCCCAAATCTCATCACACCTTTCATGGGAGACACCCTGAGAAACACATAATCTCTAATCATAAACTCCAAATCACGGCGTCGGTGATCCACATATGCTTTCTGCCTGCTCTGAGCTGCTATCAATCTCTCCTTGATTACTTTCACCTTTTCTAAGGCATCTTGTACTAACTCAGGCCCTAATGCTTTAACTTCTCTAGTTTCAAACCATCCAATAGGAGATCTACACCGTCTCCCATACAATGCCTCGAAGGGTGCCATCTGTATGCTCGCTTGATAACTATTATTATAAGTAAATTCCACCAATGATAAATAGTTATCCCAGCTACCATCAAAGTCCATAACACACAACCTTAACATATCCTCTAGTGTTTGTATAGTCCTCTCAGATTGCCCATCAGTTTGAGGATGAAAGGCTGTGCTAAGATCCAATCGGGTACCCATAGCCTCTTGAAAGGCTCTCCAAAACTTAGAAGTAAATTGGGGTCCTCGGTCAGAAATTATAGACATCGGTATACCGTGAAGTTTCACTATCTCATTTATGTAAAGCTGTGTATATCTTGCAACATTGTACGTTGTTTTTACCGGGAGAAAATGAGCTATTTTAGTGAGTCTATCCACAATCACCCAGATAGAATCATAACCCTTTACTGTTCGGGGTAGTCCCGTTACAAAGTCCATAGTGATCCCTTCCCACTTCCACTCAGGTATCTCCAGCCGTTGGTGTAATCCTGCAGGTTTCTGGTGTTCTGCTTTAACTTGCTGACACGCCAAACAATGTAAAGTGAAATTCGCTATATCTCTCTTCATGCCCTCCCACCAAAATACTTGCTTTAAGTCTTGATACATCTTTGTAGAACCTGGATGGATCATATACCGGGAACAATGAGCTTCTTCCATAAGTTCTCTCCTCAACTCTTCCACATTTGGCACACACAATCGAGTACCGAACCATAAAATGCCATTTGAATCTAAAATAAATTCATTTTTCTTTCTACTTTTGACGTCATCCACCAATTTACATATTTGCGCATCCGTGGCTTGGGCAGTTTTCAACCTTTCAAATAGAGATGAATGAAGCTGTACATGAGCCAAAAACATTCCTGGCTCTTTAATCTCAAATTGGATTCCTGAACGCTCAACCTTATGGAGTTCTAAAATTAGCGGTCTCCTCACTTCCGCAATGTGGCTCAAGCTTCCCATGGATTTCTTGCTCAGAGCATCTGCTACTATATTAGCCTTACCTGGATGATATAAAATAGTACAATCATAATCTTTGAGCAACTCCATCTACCTCCTTTGCCTTAGATTCAGATCCCGCTGTTGGAAGATATATTTAAGGCTTTTATGATCTGTGTAGATTTCACATGTCTCACCATATAAATAATGTCTCTAAATTTTGAGAGTAAAGACCACTGCCGCCATTTCTAAATCATGCGTTGGGTAGTTCTACTCATGCTTCTTAAGTTGTCTAGAGGCATAAGCAATCACATGACCATGCTGCATCAATACACATCCCAAGCCAATCCTAGAAGCATCACAGTACACAACATAACCTCCAGACCCCGAGGGTAATGTCAAAATTGGTGCAGAAGTAAGACAATCTTTCAATTTCTGAAAACCCTCTTCACACATGTCAGACCACTGAAATTTCGCATTTTTCTGAGTTAATTTTGTTAATGGCGCAGCTATTTTAGAAAAGTCTTTAACAAATCGACGATAATAGCCTGCCAAGCCCAAGAAACTACGAATCTCTGTAACTGTAGTAGGTCTCGGCCATTTTTGAACCGCTTCCACCTTACTTGGATCTACTTGCACCCCATTTTTCGAGATTACATGGCCTAAAAAGGAAATTTTCTCTAGCCAAAACTGGCATTTAGAGAATTTAGCATATAATTGGTGTTCCCTTAACACCTGTAGTGCCATTCTCAGGTGCTGTTCATGCTCTTCATGACCCTTGGAATAAATCAAAATATCATCGATGAATACGATAATAAATCGATCTAGAAATGACTTGAACACTCGATTCATCAGATCCATGAATGCAGCCGGGGCATTGGTTAACCCAAATGGCATCACTAAAAATTCATAATGACCATACCGGGTTCTGAAAGCAGTTTTAGAGATGTCTTCCCTTCTTATTCGCAGCTGATGATAACCCGATCTTAAGTCAATTTTTGAGAAATATTGAGCTCTCTGTAACTGGTCGAATAGGTCATCTATACAAGGCAAAGGATACCTATTCTTCACTGTCACTTTATTCAGCTGTCTGTAATCTACACATAAGCGGAGAGAACCATCCTTCTTTTTAACAAAAAGTACAGGTGCGCCCCAAGGGGATGTACTAGGGCGAATAAAACCCTTGTCTAACAGGTCTTGTAATTGATTCTTTTATTCATTAAGCTCCAGGGGTGCCATTCGATAAGGAGGAATAGAGATCGGTTGAGTACCCGATAATACATCAATACAAAATTCAATTTCCCTTTCAGGAGGTAGCCTTGGTAATTCTTCAGGGAAAATATCAGGGAATTCTTTTGCTACTGGAACCTGTTCCAGTACTGGGACTTGTAGTTCCGTATCTCGAACCATCTCTAAATATCATTGACACCCCTTTTTCAAGAGCCTCTAAGCTTCTATCATTGATATTAAATTGTTTGGTGCTTCACTTCGATCACCTTGAATGACAAAGGGAGATTTACCAGGAAAATTACATCTCACTAACTTAAGATGACAATCCACCATTGCATAGCAGGATGCTAACCAATCCATCCCGAGTATCACATCAAACTCTGCTATTGCAAGTACTATCAAGTCAACTAACGTCTCGCAATTGGCCAGTGTAATCACACATGCCTTATACACCCATTCAACCATTACAGATTCCCCCACTGGGGTTGCAACAAGTAATGGGCACTCTAATTTTTCAGAGTCCTTACCAATCTTCTTTGCAAAATAGGGAGATATATAGGAATGTGTGGAGCCATGATCAAATAATGAATAAGCAGAATGCGAACAAACTGTAAGTGTACCTATTACCACGGCATTGGATGCCTATGCATCTTGTCTATTTAGTGCAAAAACCCGAGCCTGACCCCGTCCTGCAGTCGCCTGGCCTCTGCCGACTACTGTCCCACTGCTGCTACCTCGGCCGCTCTGAACTGTAACTGCACCAGTAGATGAAGTCCCTATTGACAATTGCCTAATAGGTCGAACTGATCCCTGACTAGAATCAGGGTAACGCTGCGGACAATCTTTCACCAAATGTCCAACTTGCCCACAACGAAAACATGCTCCCATCTCTCTATGGCAAGTGCCTGAATGTATCTTCCCACAAATGGAACAAGGACCTCTAGATTGACGAGATGGAGTAGAAACTGGGGTGGACATCGTGCTAACCCCTCGGAACGATTCTCTGTACCTATCAGTACCAGCAAAAAATAAAGTCGGAGGTCCCGTGAAGGATTGAGTAAGTCTTTGATGACTCTGGGGTCTAAGACCATAAGAAGGTCCAGCTACAAAGGAACTACCTCCCTGTCTCCCATCACTGTCATGCTTCCTCTTTCTCTGAGAAGTATCCTCCTCCTTATCTCTCATCTCTATCATGCGTACACAATCCACTGCAGCTGAATATAAGGGAAAAAGGTTCATCTGTGGAGCGATCACCCTATACAACATACGAGGTAGCCCATTCACAAATCGCTTGATCCTGTCCCTCTCAGTAGGGACTAAATGTGGAGCGTAGCGAGACAACTGTGTGAACCGAATATCATAATCAGAAACACTCATGCCTGGAACCAATTTCAGACCCTCAAATTCTCTGGCCCTAGCATCTTGAACACTCTGTGGCAAAAAGCGATCCATAAAGAGCCCCTTAAATTCTTCCTATAGCATTGGAGGAGATCCGATCGGCCTTTCCCCTAGTAAAGTCTGATACCATATGTAAGCCGCATCTTGTAACTGAAACCCGGCAAACTCAGATGGTTTTGCACTCGAACAACTCAAAGCTCTACATATCTTCTCAATGCCATTAATAAATTGCTGAGGGTTTTCCTGAATTTCTGTTCCGGAATAAGTGGGAGGCCTCAATTTTAAGAACTGGGAAAGGGTTACTAGAACCTCCCTCTCCTCCCTCATCACCTGAGGCCCTACCGGT
Organism: Erythrophleum fordii; assembly: GCA_032878935.1. NCBI lineage: Eukaryota > Viridiplantae > Streptophyta > Magnoliopsida > Fabales > Fabaceae > Erythrophleum > Erythrophleum fordii. Next base: position 10,045,552 of record JAVQMF010000056.1, on the reverse strand, counting down.
CTTGGCTGCACTGGTGGTGCGATTTCCTCCACAGGATGTGGAGGCTCTACCCTATCTGTAGGTGAGGCCTACCTAGGGGGTCGATTAGTTCCTTGACCCCTACCCCGACCTCGACTACGGCCTCTGATAGGTGGGGTAGTTTGTTGGGCTGATGCACTCGCAGAAGCCTCATCTACAGTAGCTAGTCTATTAACTGAACGAATTCTGGGAGGCATATCCACACTACAACAAAATAACAAACATTCAAATAAATTTCTAAATTGGAATTAAGATATGATCACATTCAATAAGACAGCACACTTGAAGGAATAACTCAGGACACCCTATAAAGTTTTCAGTGACACCTCAAGTATAGTTACGCCCGGGTTCATAACCATAATTGAGATCCCACCAAAAACTCTTGCTCCACAGGACCACAGAAAGACCTAAGCTCTAATACCAACTGTCACAACCCACACTTTTAAGTATGTTGGCACAAAAGACAACAATTTCCCCTACCATGAATCGATTTGTATTGACATTCTCCACAAAAGTTCAGATAAATTTCTTCTTCATAGAAATAATAAAACTAGAAGTATCATTTCTGAATCACTTTTATACAAAACGTAGAAGTTTTTCTTTTGTGTGACTTTTGTAGAAATTTCGGCAGAGTCTCCTCTATAATTTAGACCTCCCGATATTTCTACAACCAGTCAACTCAACATACACCCAAAAAAATATCAAAACATGTACTTCTAGGGATTAGGGAATATCCTAACTATGATTCAGTGGAGCCACATTCTACACTGTTGAGAACAAAATAAATTACAAGCATAAAACAAAATACACCCACATGAACAATTGTGGGCTTGCCAAAAGAAATAAAGGAGGAGATCTACAGCTAGTAGGCAACTCAGGGTAGGCTAGGGTCTTCACCGCTCTCTGAAAAATAAATTAAGAAAGAGTGAGTTTAATACTCAATGAATAAGCAATGCCGACCCCTTAAAAAAAAAATAATAATATAGGGACAGGGCCCGTAAAAATATCTATATATATATATATATATATTCATCATGCATAAAACAAGCCTCCTGCACATCGTTTCTTAAAATGCATCAGAAGTATCTAAGCAGAACCAAATTGAAACAGACGCAAAGCACACAGCTCGCGGGGAGAATAACCACAGACGCAGAGCACTTTGCTTGCGAAATAAAATGACTCCACATGTGGTAGCTACCCACATTGGGCTAGCAAAACCCTTGCTAGCTGAGGTCCAGATCATGGTGCACCAAGGCTAACAACTACTGCTGTTAGCTACAGAGTTCTGAACAGATAACCTCTTAAATTTAATACTTTTCTCAAATCACATTTCAGACAGAGTACCTTCCATATCAGTTCAATGTCAAAGTTTCCAGATAACTCAACAGGCATTAATTTGCAAAATTTCATGTTTAAATCAATTTTTAGTAAACATGTACAAAACACAACATTTAAATATGTATCTCCATAAATAGATTTTCAAATTTTTAGAGCACTGCAAGGAAACTTAGTAACAAAATAATAAATATGAGTTACTCACGGTCCGCATTTCTTACTCGCCTCCTAAGATGATACCGACATTCCCTGCCCACTCCTCAGCTATAACTCAATCTCCTGAGTACCCTACAATACCCGTTCACCAGATTTTAGAGTGTGAATCACTAAAACTTTATCTCATGAGCTTAGCCTATTCGAATAAAATTCTAGGAAAGCAAGAAACACTGGTAGCTATTCTTCATTCCTTTAGCATGTTAAAATTATATATTTGATTTTTTTTAAGGAGTTTAAATCTACCATCCACTCCTCCATTCCATGCCTTCCATATCCATACAACACACATATATAAAGATATAGGTCTATATATATATATGCATCCATATATGGCGGCAGATCATTTTAAAGGCTTAAATTCATTCAAGAGAGGAAGCACAATCAAGAAATAGGCAAGTAAGAAGCACAATAGAATTTGATTTTTGGATTTTATACAAGGAAATGAAATTATCCAAAAATGGAAGTAACAAAAGGGACGGTCGAAATACATTTTAGCATAATGGAAACCAAGATTGCTCCAACCAAAAATCAGTCTCTTACACCCTTTTCTTTTCTTTCTGCGCACACTTTCCTCGGCTGGCCACACACACACCAGAAACGCATTACAGAATAAGCAAAACAGGGGAGGGAGACGCTGTGAAAACTAGAACCAGAAATTGCAACACTTACAGCAGCAACTCAGACCTGGGAGAAGACTTGTTTCTGGCGTTAAATCCCCCAACCACCAGTAGCAGAATTTGAACCAGAAACCAGTAGAAAAATGAACCCAGGGACAGCAGAAATGGCGCGGAACAGAGAAGAGAAGATGAAGCTTTGTTCCAGCAAAGTTTTGCTCCTTTTTCTGACCGAAGGGATGGGAATTCAGAGCTGCAGAAATGTTAGAAGTAAAATGACATAAAGCCCAGCAAAAAGTGGATGAGAAAGGGGCATATCGGAAATTGCAGAAGAAGGCAAAAAAATTTCTACGTGGCAGCATCAATATTCCTTTGAAAAGTCAACTTCCCATATATATAACCAATTGCATGCACGTCGGGTTTTACACTATGCATATAATCTCAATATTCAAAATTACAAATTTTTTCTACAAAAAAATAAAATTAAAGTTATTCATTTTCCATTGAATCTAATTTCAATTTTTAAAACAATGAATTTTAAAAAAAATTGAGAAACGATGTGAAACTTGGCTATTTGAAAAAATAAATAATGTTTATTTAGGATGGAATAGCAGAGCAAGTATAAAGAAAATAAAAAAAGAAATAGAGAAAAAAGGATGTTTACTATTCCCTCGATGTTATATATCTAAAATTTTAAATAATTATATAAATATTTAAATTTTAAAATCTAAAATAAATAAATAATATGACGTTTTAGAATGCCTGTTTTGAAAAAATATATATATATTTGAAGGATGCCCTCTTTTAGGAACTTTTAAAATGGTTAATGTTAAAAATTTAGAAGTTAACAGTTTTTTTTATTAAGATATAAATCTAAGGGATTTTTTTTACAAAAATTTAAAAGTAAAAGGATACCTTATTTCCTATAAATTTAATTCAATTGTTTAAAATAATTAAAATTTAAATAGTTAAAAAAATTTTAAATTACCTACTTTTGTACATGTTTTATGCAAATGTTTAAGGTAATCAAAATTCAATTGGTATCAAATATTAAGCTATCTAGTCTCCCTGATCTTAAATTTCTAAAAAGAAAAATATACATTTATTTGGTTTTACTTTAGTCCTTTAATTTACAAAAATCAATCAAAATTTTCTTTACTCCTAACACTATTAATTTAATTAACAAAAAAAATACTAACATGTAAAATTTTATACCAAATCATTGCCATCATATATCCATTAATCCTATATGTAAACATCTTTCTTAAGCTTCCAAATTAAATGCAACATTCCAAACTCCACTAAAAAATTCTAGACCGAAGTCAATTATGCATCCCAATACCCACAACAATGCATGCTCTTTCTCGTGAAATAGGGGTTCTTTTCTTGCTTCCTCTCCTGTGGTCACTACGTCATACAATCCTTCAAAGGTAGTCTAATTCCAATAGTACATTAGCGCAAGTCATTTTGCCAATTTAGTTTTGTTTAATGTTATCTATATGTGCCAGTGAGTATTTTGTCCGTTTGTTTTTATTTATTTTGTATGAATAAACAATTCCCTAATAGACATGGAATTATTGAATTAATTCATAAAACACAAATTTATACAAATTTTAAAGTGAAAAAAAAAATATTTGATTGGGAATTTGAATTTTTGATATCCAATGGAAAGGTTTTATAATAAGAAGTAAAATAAATAAAATAAAGAAGAAGAAAAATGATACTACCTTTTTTTTTCTATATCTAAGCCATAATTTTGAAAATTTAAATACTAGCAATGCTACTCTAAATTGAAGAATTAACTTTATTTGACGATCTTAAATAAAATAAAAAATTTCTTTAAAAAAAATGAAAGGGGACAAAAGTAAAAATTTAAATAAGGATGGGGACCAAAATGATAATTTAGCCATTTTTAAACCAAATGTCATTTAGCGATAAAACAGAGCAACCCATGGTTGTGTCGTCTTATTTCTTCCGTCCGTGACTCCATCACCTGGGTCAGCAAAACGCTGCACCCCATCAACCTTCGCCCGAAGAGATAACAAAGCTGTCACTTTAAACGCTTCGGTAGCACCGCACCTCATGTTTAATCGTTTCTGCGTATCGAGGCTCGCAAACGACGAGGTTCAAGGCACTTTACTTAGCATAAGTCGGTCTTTAATCAGCTATGCATATAGCTGGCAAATGATGCATTCCCTCTGCACTTTCACTCTGCCATCGTCTTTGTGTCATACATTTTCCACCAAATTTCTCCAAATTTTTCGAATTTGGGAATGATGAGCAAAATCAGGAACAGCACCGAATCTTTTTGTGAGGACTCTGTAAGCGTTAACCTTCTCTATTGAAAAGCTGTCATGGATTGATAATATTCGAGGGTCATTTTTTGTATCACTATTTGAGATATGGCAGAAGAGTGAACTTCTTTTATTAATGGGATTTTCTTAATTCCTAATGTTAGTACAGCTACAATTGAGTTCATTGTCAAGTAGCATTATACTTATTGTTTCTGTATTTCTGAAAGTTGTATTCCATCATAGAAGAGAGCACCAATCACCAATTGGGAAACTGAATTCTATTACGATTTTTACGTAATCCAATGTCCCTTGGCAGAATTTGAATTAGTCTCTGTGTAGACAAGGGGCTATGCTTCTGATTCTCCGCACTTGAGCCTTACACTGAGACATTCTTGTTTAATAATCGGTATTATGTAGTATGCTACTGGAATTGCATCATCTAGTTTCTAGTTAAATTATTCTAGGATTCTCTCTCCTCAGAGTATGCTAGTTATTGTGAATATATCATGTTGGAGTAGGATTTGTTTTTTGTTTTTCCTATATTAATATGATCTGAACTTGATTATATAGTATTCTACTGGATTTGTATTATCTCTTTTCTTGATAAATTATTCTACGATTTTATCTCCTCGAGTATCCTAATTTTAGTGAAATTATCTTATGATTAGGTTTATTTTTTGGGCCTATATAATACGATCTCAACTTGAATATTCATTTTTTGTCAAGCTCAGTTCTCTCGTCTACATCATGTAATTTGAACGATTGAGACAATTTTATTGGATTCAAAATGCGGGTTAGTTCTGCATGTCACGGTCCACAATTTTCTGGTGACAATGAAGGGTGTATAAGGGTGGGCAGTATGCAAGTACCTCTAAAGAAACCATGTGGAAAATTTATAATGGTAGGCACTATTGAAGTACCGTTCGCACCATATGGTACGAATGTGCAGGATTCTTCATCACATCCCTATTAAATAGAAGAAACACGTCTATTGAATCTAGGTCTATGTCAAATCCTATACCTTTCCCGGGAACTACTATTAATTCTGATCAAACAAACTTAGGCTTAGTGCAAACAAAAGTGGATAACTATCGGGTGCCTAGTTTTAGTCCAAGTTCTGAAAGTAATAGTTTGTCCCCTGCTGAGAGATTGCCTGCATCAAACATTACAAGACATCATGGCAGATCATCTTTTCCTACTCATTTACGGAAGAACAGTAGGGTTGCTTATGCTCATTTTGCTCACAGAAATTTAAACAATGCCCTAGCCGGTCACAAGTTAGATCCTCTATATATTAAACCATTTGATATCTGCCTGCCTGGAAGACATATTTCTGCTTCGGATATTTCTTTGCATGCAAACAAGGAAAGCTGCACTGAGATGCAGGAGGGAGTGACAGAAAAGAGGATACTGAAGCCTGGGATGGTTCTCTTGAAGCATTACTTAACCCACAAAAATCAGGTACTTCTTTTTTTCCTTACTTCACTTTGCATTATACTCATTGAAAATGTCATGTGAATTTGAGATTTATGATGAATATTACACTGTTAAAAGAAATAAGGCAGATCCATATGTCAAATTTTGTGAGCCTTTTTCTTGAAAGGATATTTTCTGTAGAGACATGGTTTCTCTCCCTTATCCCCTTTCTTGGGAGGATGTCTGTCACTTCTTGTCCTGCACTGCACTTATCCTGAATGAAACGCTGTAACTTTTTGCATTTGATTGAAAAATGTGGGTCAATTTACATCTCATAAATCTAATGGTTTGAACGTGTGATATTTACTATCACTCTAATTGTTTTAGGTTGAATTAGTTAAGATTTGTCGGAAGCTTGGTCTAGGTCCTGGGGGATTCTACCGGCCAGGTTACAAAGGTGGAGCAAAACTCCGTTTGCAGATGATGTGTCTTGGTCTGGACTGGAATCCTCAGACCAGAAAATATGGAAATAGACGTTCAATTGATGGTTGTGAGCCATCAAATATTCCTCGTGAATTCAGGATCTTGGCTAATATGGCAATTGAAGAAGCACACAATCTCAGTAAGAAGAAATTTCGAGTAAGCAATTTGGAAGATGTACTCCCTTCAATGTCTCCAGACATATGCATAGTCAATTTTTATACTGCCAATGGAAGGCTTGGCCTTCATCAGGTTAGCTTTTGTAAACATTGCACCACCTCGCTTCTTCTCTTACTATTTTTGGAATTTAATTGTATTTTCTATGCAATGTTACTTGGACAATATGAATACATTGCTAGTAGGGAAGGGAAATTTTGAAGTTTGACATTTTCTTTATTTTATATTTAAATATAACATTTTTTTTTCTTAGAAGGGAAGGAAAAAAAAGATTAGATTTAAGTCAAAATTAAAGAAAATGTCAATATTAAAATTTCACTTCTTTTTCCTTCCCTCCATTCTTCTCAACTCAAACATATTTTTAATGTCTAAATTTAGTACAGCACAACTTTGACATGTATGATGTTTTCGTTCTTAGGTGTTATATTCGCAAAAAATGATAAGACATTTTTCTTTCGCTTACATTTTGAAACTACATTATGCAGGATTGTGATGAAAGTAAAGAGAGTCTGCGTAAAGGATTGCCTGTTGTGTCTTTCTCTATTGGTGATTCAGCAGAATTTCTGTATGGGGATCAGAGGGATGTGGAGAAGGCAGAAAAGGTTGTTTTAGACAATTTTAATTGATATTTGGTGGTAAATCTCAACATGTATTTCATGGTGTGTCATATATCATTCCAAATTCAGCCCCAAAGCTACTGTTGGAAGATACTGGGCTTCGTCCTGGCCGCTTGAATCTTACATTTAGACAATTTTAATGCCTCAGTCTTACAATTGTATAAATAAATAGTTTATAGCTTTTAATATGTTATTTACTTAGCTGTATAGTCCAAAGGGGAAATGTCTGATCTAGTAGTTTTGATAGTTTTTGAAGCTGTCATTAACAATTTTGTCATTTTGTGTCGATTAATGTAAAAAGTGAATATTAATCATAGATGAAATCAGACCAAATTAATTGGCTGAGTTGAAAAATCAATAAATTGGTCATAGTTAAACTCTATTTGAATTACTAGATTGATCTGTCAAAAAGTTGATAAAATTCAAATTGACTCAACTAGTCAAAAAAGTAAAATCAATCAAAGATTAATTTTTGATCTTTTGTCTAAATTAAAATATTGACATTTTACTATAGAAATTTATGATGATTGTTGCAGATTCATATTTCATAGATTTATTCTCATACTTCTAAATATTTATGTCTATTTTAAATATTATTTTACAGTATATGTATAAATTTAATTGTAAAGTATTATATTTGTATGTGTGTGTATACTTTAGTTCAATAATAGTCGGCTTCCTGATCGATTCAAGTTTTAAACATTATTATATCAATTTTTGGTTAATAAAACTAAAAGTTGATTTATCCAATCTTTTTTCAACCTATATATTATATAATGATGATTAAACGATAACTTGTAAAGAAATATGTTAAATGTCATCATATTTAATAATTTCAATTACAATAAATTAAAAAAATATTATTGATAATAATTTTATTTATAAGAAATTAAATTTTAAAAAATCTATATATGAGCAACTAAATTAAAAAAAATGATCCTATAAGAAATCTAATTTTAAAAAAATCATCACTAATTTTTATGAAGATTAAGTTTGTTACCTATAAGGATATGGGTCAAAGATTTGAATTTTTTTTTTTCAATTTAGAGATGAGAATTATAGTACACTACTGAAAATCATCGCTTTTTTCGATAAATTGAAACATGTGGCAGCTTGTGGCATCAGTCCACAGAATTAGTGTTCACTCCTTTTTTTTTTTTTTTGGGTGAAAATAGTTTACCTATTTTGCATAATGGAGTTATTATGTAATTACATTGAATATGTGGGGTCAAAAATAAAAGACCCCTAACTCATTATTGATCAGCAGGTTGCCAATAAAGAGGTTTTTACTTTTCAGCATCGAATTGTTCTACCTTTCACTACAAGAATTTTTTGTAAAGGCCTTTTTGTTTCATACACAAGATCGTTACACTTTAGAGACTCTAAAAAAAATAAAATAGGGGAAAAAAAAAGGAAACTTGACTTCAATTCAAATCGGAATTTAGATCCTTCCTCCTTATAAATACATTTTAAAGGTTGAGTGCTTAATCAGATGGGCCTAAAGAACTGTTAAAAATAAAGTTTGAGTAGAGAGGATTGTTGAACTCGTATCTCTCTCTTGATTATTGTTGTTTCTCAATTTTCACCACATGAAAACAAGAATAAAAGGCACTACATAATTTACATTGATAAACATATCTAGGTTATGTGAAAAAAATAACCTAAATTATACAGAATATAAAGCTCTACAATAGGGAAAATCATGTAGGAAAAGGAAAACAAAAAATGGGAATAAAGATATTATGATATTTAAAGTAAAAACGCCACATAAGTGAGTTGGCCTTGCACAAATTGAAGTGAAAGCTCCATCACAATCAAGAAGAAATGCTGTAGCTTCTCCAGAAAGAGTTTCTTCAACCATGGCAAGCCTTAGGTGGCATTTGGTACATTGGTATCTTAAATTCCCTAACATTAAAAAAGCCTATTTATAAATGATTTGATCATATTCTTTTAAAAAATTATCTTTCTTTATTTTGGGAGATCATGGTGTTCTGAGTCCTCCTGCTCTCTGCTCCTCCAGCTACTCTGAGAAATGCTGTAGCTTCTCCAGAAAGAGTTTCTTCAACCATGGCAAGCCTTAGGTGGCATTTGGTACGTTGGTATCTTAATTTCCCTAACATTAAAAAAGCCTATTTATAAATGATTTGATCATATTCTTTTAAAAAAATTATCTTTCTTTATTTTGGGAGATCATGGTGTTCTGAGTCCTCCTGCTCTCTGCTCCTCCAGCTACTCTGAGAATAATTAAAGAAACAGGAACTGTAATCTCGGCTGCCGATGCCAGCAACCACCCTTTGAAACATTCTGATTTGTGCAGATGACGGTGAAGGATTGAAGATTGTACTCTGACCAGGTTTCATTCCAATACAGAAATCTGAAATATCATCCAACGAATCCAAGGCTCTCACAACCTAGGAAATGATGTACAAAAGGAAGCATGCATATTTAATATCTCTGGAAAAGAGGTACATGCACGGTATGTTCTAAGAGAATAAGATTACACGGCTCATGGCCAATAGATTCTTAAAAAAGTTACCTGACTCATTTGTGGTCTTTTTTTCTGAAAAGTGACGTACACAGGCAGCAGCAGCCTCTATCATCCGAAACATTTCATTTCTACTATAGTTCTTCTCGAGTCTTGGATCTACCAATATCATAGTCTTCATTATCAAGCGCCTGAATCAATAGAGGTCGACCCTGAAGAAAAAAGGTTTCCTTATTACTGAAAAATGCAAGTAGTGTTATTAGGTATACATCTATAAGTAATTTCATGACCTGCTCACAAATTTCCTTTCAACAGCAATAGAATATTATCACAAATCAGGAACAATAAGTCCTATATATTGCTATAATATCAGGAGCAACAATATTTGAGATAAGATAAAATAAGGTCCAACAAATGCAAGATCAGCCACAAGCATAACATATTCGAAAATGAACTCCATCAACCAGAATTTTTCACAAAGTCATTAAAGATACACATATAGATATGTTTATATTAGATATTCTAACAAAAACTATTCTGGCCCTTTTCTAAATAGCTTAAACTTTCAAATTCAAAGTTTGATCCTTATCATCCCTAACATTTTTTTTGTTAAAAGTTAAATTTCAGCACAAGATATAGTGGGCCGGAGCTATATATCCATACCTTAAGTCTAATGTGCTTTCATTTGAAGAGAAATGTTAATGATTATAATAAAAAGTAAAAAGTATTTACGAGCCTTCTCTTAATAGCTTATCTTTTGAACCCAATTGGTCCTTGAGAGTTTACATTAGTAAGATAAATAACAATAAGAATAAAATGCAATGCAATGTTTATGCTTTTATAGTTTTATGTAACTCACCCATTCAACCAGGCTCTCATCACCAAAGAGCTGAAAGGCATCTACGGGTTTCCAACTTGTAATTAGCTTCAAAAGCGCAACCCCAAAGGAATAAACATCAGACTTTTCAGTCAATTTGCCACTTAGTTGCATATTCTGATGCCATGTACCTGGTATTCAGGCAATTTGTAAACCATACAAACTCAGAAAAGGAACAGGGTATACATGTGTTGGTTAAAACAAACAAAAAATTTCATAAGTTGCATCAAGAAGAAAACAATATGTAAATTTGGAAATGCCAGCACTGTTTAAGTTGGCAATGTGTAGTGAATATACTGGATAGATTTGGTTATTCCCTAATATTATATTGCTTTAACACAATTAACTGTTAAGGCAAACAATTAAATGAATGTAAATCACAATGATTAGTGTAAGACTATATAGATTGTGAAAGTGGCTTACTTGAGCTTCAAAGTTGTTATCAAGAAGGATGTTTGATGACCTTATGTCTTGGCGAATAAGACGTGGACAGCCTGATAGGTCAATCAAACAAAAATAGGAATGAGAAGTCGACTACCAAAACAAGAATTAGGAAGATATGGAAATTAACATGCTATATAATGACAAGAAGGAAACCTTGTGTAACATTGTCATCTTCATCGCAGTTGCAAAAATTTCAAACATTTTTATGTACGTAATTGAATGACATAGGTTTGTCAATTTCTCTATATATTGGTTAAATGAACACACATCTTCATTTTACAATTGAAAGGAAAAACATATTTAGAAAGTTTCTCCAAGCATTGAAAAACATGTAGTACCATGAAAATATTCTAATTCATGTGCATATTCTCACACTTGAGAAGTTATCTTTAAAGTATCGAATGTGCAGTGAATAAAACTAGATAGGTAGGAGAAATTTACAGTCTTCATGTAGGGAAGCTACTTCACGAGCTGCACCAGTTGAAACCTTCACTCTTGTAGCCCAATCCATAGCTGGCCTGTCTCTACCTGCAAAATTTTAAACAAACAAGTCAAATTTCAGATCAAGATTCAGATGAGGAACTAATAGTGCTTTGAGCCTGAAGCATGAATCTATGACAGTATATCTACTGAACCTTTTCAAACAACCTACTTTGGGTTTGAAAAATAAAACTATGAATAAATCCATGGGGATACAATCATTTGCTTGCTATTAATACTAAATTGAGTAATAATAAGACAAAGGATGCATTTCTTCCTTAAACATATATTTTAGAAAAATATAAAGATATCACATTGATTAAAGGAAGAAGCAAGATAAAATAGCAGTTTTTACATGCATTTCAGAGTTCATTACAAGATTTCATTGATGATTGAACTCTTTGTGCAACCTTCAAAGGAAGCAATCCTCCATCACCACTAACAAGCACCACAGAAGAGAATCCAATCCCAGAATCTCATAACAAAATGATAAAACCCAAATCAGCTAAAAAGTAATTTCAGATAAAACCTAGCACAAACTCAAAATCACCAATTGAAAATAACAATAATGATACAACAGCTTCAATATACTTTGAATGAAACACAAAGGGCTTCCTCGAGAATGTCAGAGTTTCTGATCGCAAGTCTGGGTGATGAAATGCAAATCCAGGATTGAGGAGGAAATAGGGGTGCAGCAACGGACCGTAGAGATTGCGTGCCAATGGACGGTCGAGATGGGCGTTTTGATCTGTTGGATGCGCAATGCTCTGTGACCCGTTGGATGACGCAAACGGCTGAGATATCTGAGGCAAGACGGGGTGTTTTACATCAGTTGTTTGATAGATATCGTTAGGCCATACATTTAGTAGGTTGAATGTTAAGCTTGCTTACAATATTAGGTTTATTTATATATTTGTGATCTGGTTTAATTTAAGCAAGTCTAATTTTATGTTAGGTTAGAGCGAGTTATGGCTATTTAGAGTAATTTTTTTTATGAATTGATATTTGTAATATAAAAATATCTTTTTACAAATTTACAACAACAACAACAACAAAATATTTTTTCACCAAGTGGGAGTCGGTTACATGAATCAATCGACGTTATAAACACCTATAATAAATTATATTTTTAAACAAACCATTTAAATCTAAATCTCTCTTAATAATTTTTCTTGGTCTTTCTCTAATTCTAATTATTGGATTATTCTCCATTTTATCTACTCTTCTAATTAGGGCTTCTATAGGTCTCTTCCCAATATGACCAAATTATCTCAGTCTTGATTCTACAATCTTTTTCACAATAGGTGCAACTTCCACCTTTTTTCTAATGCATTCATTTATAATCTGATCTCGTCTAGTGTATCCACTCATCTAATGCAACATTCTCATTTTTGCAACATTGAACTTATTTTCTTGTTGACTTTTTATTACACAACACTCAGTTCCATACAACATTGCAGGTCTTATAACTATGCAGTAAAATTTATCCTTAAATTTGAGTGGTACTCTTCTATCACAAATAACACCAGAAATACTCATTCACTTCATCTACTCTGCTTAAATCCTATGTTTTACGTCTTCTTCTATTTCTCCATTATGTTGTATGATGGATTCAAAATATTTAAATCGTGTGACTTGTGGTATAATATGTTCTTCAATTTTCACTTCTGCGCTAGAAGTGGTGTATCTTTTACTAAACTTACACTCTATATTTTTGCAAACTTATAGGCATATATTTTAAAATAATATGTTTTAGAACGCTTATGTTTTTATCAATAAAATAATTTCAATAAGAATATAGTCTTGTATTATTAAGCAAAATATAAATTATACTACCATAATTAGCTTTAGATAAATATGTGTATTTTTATTATTTAACAAAGTTAATAAGCATGCACGTCAATGAAAAATTAAGAAGTAGAGAAAGTTTGAGTGGATAATAAAAGTTACAGCATGTAAAGAGAGTTAGGCAAAATAAAAATTTTAAAAATATATAAAATGACAAAATATTGATAACTAAAAAACAAAAATAACTACTAAGTTGGATTTGACAGAATATGTGTTTGCCTGTGCCCAACCCAATCTAATATAATTTTGTTTAAAGTTCTACTCATTTATATTTTTGGCATAACCTAACTCGACTTGATTAGGCCAGATTAGAGCGAGCTCCTCAAATCTAACGGGCTAATGAACATTTTTAGTTTTATAGATGAGCACAGCCTACGCTATCTAAACATGTCCTCTATACATATAGATATTTACAAATTAGTAGTAATAAATTTTTATGTTTTGTTCGACAATTTTTTTCTTTTCTTTAAAATATTTTTTAAAATTATTTATTGAATTATTATAATATTATTGAGTGGTGATGTATTTTTTAGTGTATGTTTATTATATATTATATGAGTAGTAAATATATATAAAATTATATCCTCATATGTAGATAGTAAAATTGTTGAAATTAATATGAAAAATAATTATTAGTACATTGCTCATTTTAAGTTAAATTTGTTTCTAGATTTAGAAGGGAGAAAATCAAAATATTATTAATAAATTAATTTCATTTGGTTTAATTTAAAAATTTAAAAGAAAATATTTTATTTAAATAATATATTATAAAAGGATAATTTTTTCTTTTATAATATACAATATAGGAAAACTTCTAAAAACAAATATTTTTTCCCCCTTAACTCAGGATTATGACTCCACCATGATTGTAGTACATAGATCCTCTTGCTAGGTACAATAAGAGCAACATATTTTTGAGAGCATGGTGATTTAATTAGATCATGGGATAAGGATTGCCAATAACAATGTCCATGTGATAGTGATAATGGGGAAGTGATGGATCCACCACCATGAACTACAGGTCGTTTGAAGGTTTCAGCTGTTTATATGCGTTTGATGCAGACTTGTTGATTCTGCAAGGACCAGCCTCTATGACTCTTTTCTTTAACTCCTAATTAGCTACTGACTTTTTTTAACTCAGTTTTTTAAAGCTAAAAGGGCCTAGCTTGTGCACGATATACGAGGTGTTCAAAAATTTAAGGTAAGAAATACCAAAAGGAAAAAATAAAAAAGGTTTCATGCTAAACAAGCTAGGAACATTATCAAATAATTGAGTTTTATTATATAAGATAGATTATTTCCCAACTCTCATAGGAAACGATATTATCAGGATGGAGAATTTCAGTTAAAACGGCCTATGAGGCCTCGTTAACTTAAGGACAGGGGAAAGCATTTGGAAGCCGATTTTGAAGATTAATGACTAGGTATTCAAAAACCACACGTTTGATTACATTAAATTAGGTTGTATATTGTAGGTTAATTAGTTTGCAAATAGGTTACATTAAATTAATTTTTTTTATTATGTAATTACAAATGCTGATGTCCATGCAAGTATCAAAAAGTAAGAAAACGTCAGGGAGCACGTAGTGAAAGTTTGTGAGAAAAATTTCCTCATGGTGTATAGGCTTTTAAATCATGATGTTCAGACTCTAGTAATTCATGTAGTATTTATTCAAAGTCTAAATTATTAGTAATAGCTTTGTGTTTTGTTTTGTTTTTTCTTTTCCTTTCATTTTGTATAAGTTTTATATTTTAGTGTAAGAGATTGAAAAGTAGAATAATGAGTACAAATATCCAAAAATATGAGGTTACCTTATAATAGAATTTTTTTTTTCAAATAGCATTACCATGTCGTTGTTGTAACAATTTTGTTCTCTTCATTTGCCATTGCTCACTAAGACATCAAAAGATCAAACGGTTCCACATATAATGAAGACAAATTAATCACTTACGCATGATTTAGCTGTAAAATGAATCAATATCTCCTCAAAAACGTATTGTGATTCCATAAGTAGATTCCATAATTTTATATTTTTCTTCATTCAAAGCATACATGTCAAAGTAACTAACTTATATTCAAAGAATATAAGTGACTTTGCAATTTTTTCCTAATTTTCAATAAAACATATATAAGTAAAATAAAAAAGAAAAAAAGGAAAAAAAAATAAAAAATAAATCTTTTGTTGCAACAGCACTATACTGTCATAGTGAATGACGTTTAAAAAAAAAAGATTAAAAAAAAGGACCGCTCTCCTGTTTGGAGGCACAACAAAGGATGCTATGCCTTCAAACATATTACAAGATTGGGTTGAAAAAACAAAACCCCTTACCAGGCTTGAGTACAACGCAAGTTTAAGCTTGTGCAACTGCGTCCTATCATAAGGATCGATGGGCTTTCAAATAATGGGAACCTCTGAGTATTAGAATGCTAAGGCTACTTAACAATAATAATAATATTAACTCTTGAATCTGATGCTTCAATTGACAAATAGGTTAAGTCCGGAGAACTCCTCACCATAGGAACCCATAGGCTTTTTGATACTCTGAACTTGCCCACTACATTTCTTAAGAGCTTTTTTTGTGCTTTTCCTACATATTGAGACAGCAAGAGAGAAAAAATCAAGAAGTTCCTAGTTATAACAAAAGAAGGATCCAAATACCTTATTTTAGAGTCATAGGCATCACATTTCCAATAGGTACTGTACCTTTTTTTTTTAGTTTAGATTTGTACGTTAAATAACCACTTTGTAACTAAGTGAAAATACTATCAAATCCTTACGAAGAGTGATCGTTCTATCAAAAACTACTTTATCCCATAATAGTCACACTAGCTGAATGGCGATCTTCCAGTGACTTTATGGGGAAAGGTACAAAAAGTATTGTCTCATTCACTTTAGATAAAGTAAGGCAACCGGGTGCAATCTCAAATATCTATTTTGGTTTTGGGCACAACATTACAACTTCACTAACATCTTTTTCAACATGGGTAAACATTTTCCCTTTGCGATGTCAAGGTTTTGGAAGATCCTAAATATATGATGTTTTGTGTTACTTCAAAATTATTAGTAGGCACCTAAATAGTGGCTGATGTCTTAGGGCCCTATCACGATCCAATTTCTGAGCCACGACCAGTACGTAGACTAAACTAATCTAATGATTAGATTAGCTTAACAAGCCTAAAAATTCTATAGTCAACTATTATATCATATATTTAAATTAATCTATGCAACCCACAAGTTTAGAAAAAAAAATTAAGTATTCATTTCATTACATCACTAGGTGGTTATTGAAACTCCGGCAATATCTCTCCTAAAAATTAGGTATCCCAACTTGTAAAATAAATCAAACTAGCACCAGCACCAATAACAATAAGCTACATACAATTAAAATACTTAGCTAAGGAAGCATAAACAATGCGTACACATTCTAAGTGACCATATAACATATACCAATTCCGAAATACCTTTTTTTACATCTAAGTGCCACCACATCATGAGGTCTGACACAATCTAACAAACTTAATTACATACTCTCAAGGTCTAGTAGCACACGAGCTCCCAGATCACTTCACTCCTTTACTTGTTGGTCTATAAAATAATGAAGAAGAGGGATAAACTTACAGCTGGTTTAGTGAGTGTATAAATAATAAAGTGCGCAAAGGAAAAATAAGTGCACGCTAGAGTTTTTAGAAATCAATGATTATCAAATAATTTAGATAATAAAATTTATAGTTGAAATGAAAAATAATTATTTAAATTAAAAAAATCTTAGATAAAATCCATATTTCCTAAATATAAGAAAAATATTATAGAAATTGATATTATAGAGAGAAACCAAATTGTCAAACCAAAGCATTATATATCTTGGCATTTCTTTGGGTCCATCCCATCTTGTCACAATCACAGTATACATCTAATATCTCAGATCACAGTACTAGATACATCACATCACAGTGTTATCACAATTTATAATTTATTCTAGATGCACCTAAGCCGTTATCTTCGCTAACGGTTATGGGATCCTAACTAGATTTTCATCTATAAAAATAAACAAATAAATAATCCACTAAAAGAGTATTTACCTAGTTAAAATAAATAAGGGATCAAGAGAGTAAATAAATAATTAAATAAAGAGAGTTCACTTTCAATAATATCAATGTAGCATATGACACCACAAAATAACATAAACATTTCTCTCACAAATAAATACATATACACCACTACTTCTTTTCCATCCAATTCTTTCTTTTGCATTTCACAAAGATGTATCTTGTCACATTTCAATTATTTATTTGCTTTAATAAATTTATTAAATCATCATATAAATATATATCTATTTTGAAAATTTGAAAATACTAATTTGTTTGCCCAAGGAGTAAACCATATAAATCACACCATGAAAATTTTCACCATAAAAAATATATAATGGAATGAAATAAATATGTCACTTCATTATTTATACACTCACCAGTTGAGATTAATAATATAAGGCCTTAATTCCTATTGTTTAGTGAGTTTTCCCAGTATTACCTAAAATTATAACTAATATAAATTATTTTGACCATTCTAATAATATCTATAATTATTTATATAACCTAATATACTACCTAAAATATAAATTCTTACATTTTTACATGCTTTTCTATCCTAAATACTAACCCTAAATTTGAGATTTTTTTTAATCTAAGCTTCCTTAACATAAATTAAATTTAAAACTCACTTCTTGGAACTTCAAAAATGAAATAAGAAGTGTTAATTTACACTTAAATATTGGAATCCAAGAAATCCCTAAGTTGGAAGCTCACCCACGGCCAAATTGAGCAACAAAAACTGAATACCCTTTTAGCTTCAATAAATCATGGAGAAAGATGAAGTTGATGGAAGATAATGAAAGAAGGAATGGAATAACTAATCTTCACAAAATCCACAAAATTTCCATGGCTAGACAGCAGAAAAAAAGAAGGAAAAGGAGATGAAATTATCACCAGAACAAAGGTTTTCCTACAGCCCAATACGACTGAGGTGGGTGGGAAATGGCATCTAACAAGAGGAGAAAGATGGACTCTTACAGCTGGCTCAAAATCACACTCTAATGGAGTTATTACGAAGAGAAAAATGGAACAAGTTTAACACACAGAACTAAACAGGAAGCACGAACAAAATAAGAAAAGGTGAAGTTTGAGAGAGAGGAAAATCAAGGGAAAAGGACGCTGCATCAAATGGAAAAATGGAGAGAGAGAGAGAGAGAGTGCTGAAGAAGAATTACTATATCTTTGGCTCATATTGCACTTTTGCTCCCTTAAAATACTTAATATGCTTTAATTGATATTTAAAATGATTAGAAAAGTCTTTAAAATTTTTTATAAACTCCAAAATAGATTTAAAAATTATTTAGTCTTTATTTTAATAACTTAAAATATATTATTTATTTATCTATTTATTTTTATTATATATATATATATATATTTTTAGGTATTACAGGCTTGATCGGTTTGCTTAGAAGGGAAGAGGGAAAAGAAAAAGAAAAAGAAAAATTGAAAAAAATTACAATTTTATTTTTATAACAATTATTTAATATTCTTTAATAATAATTATTCAATCATTAAAACTAACGGTCTTATGAATATTTCTTATCTATAAAATCACTTTTTTGCTTTTCATTTCCATTTTTATCTAACTTTTTATGTATCTAATAGGCTTTTAAATTTTATTATATTTCTTTTGTACCAAACTACCGTTATTAATTTATATAAGTATGTTTATTCATATAAAGAAGTACCTTATTTAGAATACAGTCCCCCTAGGAGACTTACCAATAATAAAACAACCCAAATATCAATCTTTTTAATCAAATTACCTTATGCTTCTTTCTTGAATTCTTACTCAGCTTCTTCCGATATTGAGTCAATTCCCTGTTTTTCTCCATCTACACCATTTTGATGATAGAGGTGTAAAAACTAAAAGTACATGATGAGTAATTAATAATTAGATTAATAAGAAGATAGATCATGTTACAACCTCATCAGAAATTAGGTGTCTTCCACTTCCATCTAAAGTATCTGACAAAAGGGGACTTTAGAGTTCTTGTGCAAGGAAGCAAATTATTAAAACATAGGCCGGTGAGCCAATTAGAAAAAATTGATATATCTTTTTAGGGAGTATGTAGAAAACTAAAGCACTTAATAGTATACTTATTAGCCCAATAAGATAACATATGTTAAGAAAAGCATACTTGCACAAAAAAATGCGCACCATAATCACAAAATTTATGGTAGCTATTAATATAAATCAAGAAAAGATAAATTGACCATGTTTATCCACATGTCAAGGAAATTCATTTGAATAAGGATAGCTATGATGAAATTCCAAAATAATTTATCACAAGCTTTCAAGATGTCCATTTAGAGAGTGCATCATCTTTTGCCTCTATATTTTGTTTTATGAATTTGCTACATTAATTTTACAACTAACAAGATGTTGTAAAAAATGACTCTTCCCTGAATAAAAGTACACTAATAGTAATTGGATGCGGTATAATAATCCAAAATAATCTTGAGTTTATTGCAAAGGATATTATAGATGATTTTGTAGGCCACATTGCATAAGTTAATTCATCTAAAATCTTTTATAATTTGAGAATGATCACATTTAGGGATCAAAGGTTCTTTCTAGTACCCGTTAATCCTTAAGCTTTGAGTATGAGGTGCCCCTGAAAGTTTGGCCTATAGAAGCAACTTCAACATAAGGGGGTAAAATTTTTATTTTAGACTTAATTTTAATTTTAATTTTAGTTTATTAATTTAATTTTGTTTGTTAAAATATGCACAAATTTTAAATTATTCTGAATTGGTCTTTTTATCCTTGAATCCCAATTTTTAGTGCCCAGAATGAAGAATATGGATTTTCAAGGAAAAAGACAAAAACAAATCTCAGTTTGCTTTACGGTATGCCCTCTTGCTAAGCAATTGAAACTACAACTTGATCCGAAAGAATAAAGGTAGTAAAAACCAAATTTTTAAATAACAGAAATCACTTCCCTTGTCATCAATGGGTCACTTTCTCTTCTTATGGCTACGAAGTTAGCCATATAAAAAATTTGCGTTGAAGTGGCATTGCCAGGGTTTAGATTTTCAAAATTGTGGCTTAAATGTAGAGAAAAATTAGTATTCCTTTTATTTATTTATTTATTTAATTTACTTCTTACTTTAAAATTGTCTCATATGATCTCAAAAATTCAAATTCTATGTCCAATTTTGTTTACTTTAAAATTTTGTATAAATTTGTTTTATGAATGAATTTAATAAGATAGTACGTGATATTTGCTAAGATAATACATAGACTCACTTTGATATTATGACATTGGTTCAATACTTCTCATTCCTATATTCTACATGACTAAACAAATTTCAATACAAACAAATCATATAATTAAAACTATTAAAAATCTCACTTCAAAACAATTAATTAGTGGCAAAAGGTCCAATTTTCCATTAAGAACAATTAGGGAATTGTTTATTCATGCAAAATAAATAAAAGAAAATGGACAAAATACTTACTAGCACGCGTAGACGACATTAAATAGTTTTGAAGTGTTTCCTGACGTAGGGACCATAAGAGAGCAAGCAAGCAATGAGGAGGCAAGAAAGGATCCCCAAGTCCATAAGAAAGAGTATGTGATGTTGTTTTATTGATGTGTGTAATTGACTTAGGTCTAAATTTTTTTATGGAGCTTGGAATGCTAGGTTTAATTTGAAAGCGTATGGAGGATTTTTACATGTAGGATTAATGGATAGTGATAATGACAGTTATTTGGTATAAAAGTTTACATGTCATCATTTTTCATTAATTAAACTAAGTGGTAGGAGTTAGGAAAATTTTAATTGGTTTTTATAAGTTAAAGAATTAAAATGAAACTAAACAAATTGAGAAAAGTAAAATCTAAAATAAAATTAAAGGGACCAACAATACACTTTTACCTTTTAAAAACTTATAATTAGGAGAGACTAGATAGCTTAATATTTGATGCTATTTAAATTTTGATTAGCTTAAAAAAATTGCATTAAACATATACAAAAGTGGGTAATTTTAAAAATTTTAAACTATCTAAATTTTAATTATTTTAAACAATTAAACTAAATTTAGAGGAAAGTAGGTATCCTTTTGCTTTTAAACTCTCATAAAAAATTCCTTAAAAATTGTTAGCTTCTAAATTTTTAATATTAACCATTTTAAAAGTTTTTAAAAGATAGCATTATTTATTTATTTATTTGTAAAACAGTTATTCTGAAAAATTTCATTATTTTAATTTGTTTAGATTTTAAAATTAAAATATATATAATATTAATTATTTAAAATTTTTAGATATATAGTATTGAGAGAATAGTGAGCATCCTTTTTTCTCTTTTGCTTTTTTTACTTCTTACTCTAAAATATTAATATTTCATACTAAAAATCCATTATTTATTTTTAAAAAAAATTCAAATTTCACATCCTTTCTCAATTTTTCTAATTTTATTATTTTAAAAATTGAAATTAAATTCAATGAAAAGTGAATATCTTCCAATTTTTTGTAAACAAAATTGTAATTTTGAAGATTGAAATTATATACATAGAAAAGCATATTGTTTTATGAATTTTTCTTTTTTTTTTTTAAATTGCATTAGACCAAGATAAAAGTGATATATTGTAGTTTTTTAAAAAAATAATTTAAATTTTACATAAAAAATTCCTTTTAAATAAATATATAACTATATATGTATTAGTTCATATATAAAATTATTACTAAATTTATCATGACTAAAATTTGACTAAATTATATTTGATATTCCACTTGTTTTAAAAGTGATACTTAACTTCTTTAACATTTTAATGTATATTGTAAAAATCCCCCTTCCAATTTATTTTTTTGTTAAATAAATTAATTTTTTATATAACATAAAATTATAATTTTATTCTTAACAAGCATGTGCATAACATTAGACAAAAACTTATTAAATCTACAAAACATTAGTTGTTCATTCTTAACACTTTAAAGTGTCTCCAAGCATCAAAAGGAGAGTCTTCCATTTAAAGAGATTTAAGGTAGCAAGGTCTAATAGCATAGAATCTCTTTATAATACAAATGAGTTTTCTTTTCTAAAAAGAAACTCATTTGTAAACAATGATCTAACTGGAAAAAGAAAGTGTAATATAACAACATACATAGTCCCTCGAAATCATCATATAACAAGCAAGTTTTAGGACTTGGTGAGAATTTATACTTCTATGTTGACTGCCCATTGTTTTTAGTTCCCTTCCACTTGTTGATCAAATAGAAACTACATCTTCACATATTTGCCTTATTGTCTTGGAAGCAAAATATATGAATAGTACCATCAAATATTACATAGTCCTACAACATCATAACAAATATAACATTACAAGTTGCAAAACTCAAGGAGAATTTAGACGTCTATGTTGCTTGTTGGTTCATGTTGCTTTTCAGTTGCCTTCCATTTGTTGTAGATATTTGAACCTAGCTTTTCACATATTTGCCTTATTGTCTTGTAGAAAAAATATGTGAATAGTCCCATCAAACAGATAATGAAAACTAGTGGCTCAAGAGAAGGTCGAACTAACACTGAAATTAGAGCAGCACAAACCAAACTTCCTGCGATAATAGCTACCACAATAGAGCATTTTACGTAAACAGTATTAGTTGGGGTAGGAATTTGACACTTGATGTATGCTATGTTTGGTTCAGCGTTTCGTTGCCTCAAAATCACTTTTTGATAAAGCTTCTTTTTATTGCTTCTGCGTTTGATAGCCTGCAAACGCGATTTTCTTCTCTCTCCATCGCCAATCCAAACATGCACGTAGTATCCCAATGCAAAGACATAAAGAAATAAGCATAGTATAACAATCCACATATTTGCAGGGTGTTGGTCTAAAGGTGATGAACTTGGGTAGTGCATTTGAACAATCATCCCTAGTGGTGGAATGAGAAATGCAAAGATAGCATGCCAGGGGATTGAGCTGCACAACCATCGAACAAATTAGAAGTGTCATTATTGCATTATTAAATTAAAGAGTTGTTCTAATAAAGAATTGAGCACGTAATTACAACACATACCAATAATACAAAAATTAGGAAAAAAAAAGACTAAACACTAATTGTAATCCAAGCCTTGATAGTGTATATTTGTTATTGACAACAAATAATGGTAAGTGAATGTATAATGTTACAATATGCAATTTCTATCAATGTTGAGATATATTTTGCTCCTTTTCTTTACATATCACCACTCTTAGTTAACAAGATTGTAGCACCATGACCTAACTAGGATTGTATCAGTATTACTAAGACTATTCTAATAGAGTATGTTAATGTGAGGAATGAGGAGGGTTAAGTCATGCTTGACAATGTCATTAATCTTTGAGAGAAAAAAAATCTACGAATGATGAAAAACACCACCCAATTACTCAAAGGCAAAGCTAGAAAATTTGTTAGAAGAGGTCATAGGTTACAATACATTAAAATCAAAGAGATTAATAGTGTGTCGTGGCATGTGTGTTTAGCATATTTTCATTAAAAAAAATTTCTTTTATATGATTCATTTTATTTGCTAAATTTTTATGACTTATATGATCAATTTCAAGGAAAAAAATAAATAAAATCTATTAATAATTTGATTAGAATGACATTGTACGGCAATTTGTCAAAGCCATTGGTGAGACGAAATTAAAAAACTCTAAGAACATAATAAATGCAAAGGGTAAATTAAGAAAATTAAACAACAAAAGAGGAAAATATAGTTAAAATAAATTAGGAAGAGTATATATCAAATGGTGGTGGAAGAATGATAGAAAAAATAAAATAAACAAAAAATTTGAGAGATAATGGTGATTCTCACTCCAATTTTAATTTATTAATATAAGACTGTAAAAAGAATTTGCTTTTCAATTTCCTAAACTTATGTTTGAGATTTGTCAAAAAAAAAAATTGTGTTTCTTAATTTTGTTTTCTTAAAGATTTAGAATTGTTAAAATAAATTAACTTTTTTATAAGGATAACTAATAATTAATGATATTTTATCATTTAAAATATAACATACATACATATACATATATATATATATATATAATTTGTCATTCATTTATTTCATCAACTATTAATTATATTATCATATTTCTTATACAAGCAAATTTTTCTGTTTGAAGGAGCTAAGTTCTATTTTTTTAAGGAGGCCCGGTAGCCAATTTCTTATACATATTGATTGCAGTAACTATCTGAATTCAGAAAATAAGCAAGAAAAACAATATGCTATTGTATTTCAAAAAAAAAAAAAAAAACTCAAAAACATCCAACCGAAGAAACTACGCCACAGCCCAACGTGAAATTCATATGCCTTTTACTCCATTATCCTACTCTATTTATGTACTTTGACTCTCACAACTCACAATTCTGTGATACCCAATTGACCAGTTTTGCTAGTTCATATTGCTCTATCTCAGCGTGCTCTGCTTTTTCTGCTCCAAGAACACCTCTGCTTTGAATCTCAAAAACAGAGTGGACAGCTAATTATTATTATTTGGATGAAAAATTATATGATAATTTTCTCTAATAAAAAATAATAGCATTTTAGGTTGGATGGGAACAGAAATCTTTAGCATTGCCAATGGATCTCAAATAGCCTTTTGAGTTGAATGAAAACTAATAGCTTTGTCTGGCACAAACTAATGAACAGAAGATTGTGAGATTAATGAACCACATATATATAGTCATAGAAAGTGCAGGAAAGCATACTAACCTTAGTGAATCTGCCATGGGTAGATGGAGGTGATAAATTGGTTGCGTTGTTCGAGTCGCTGTTTCTGCACAAAATGGTTTCTTCTTACGATCCCAGAACGAAGAGAGAGTGACTTTTTGGGATCTCCTCAAAACTTTTTGTGATGATCACTGCTAACACAAACTCAACTCTCCTATATTATGAACGAGTCAAGACAGAGTACATATATATATATATATATATATATTAGCAAAAAGCAGAAAAAGGAATTTAAGAATGTGAGAGGTGTACATATACAAAGCCAATGGTATTCAAACAGATCAAATATATACCTTTAAGGAATAAGAGGACTTGCAATATTATGCAACCGAAGGGGGAGAATAGAAGGAGAGAGTTTGCAGAGAAGAAGAGGAGTAGACGTTGTGGAGGGAAAAGGAAGCGAAGGAATATTTATAGCAGAGCAAAGATAATTTAGTAATTTAACATTCACACAAACCCAGAAATGTAGTTACATTTCTGGGTTTGTGTTGGGTTTGTGTGAATGTTAAATTAAACTACATTTCTGGGTTTGTGTGAATGTTAAATTACTAAATTATCTTTGCTCTTATTTGTAGTCATTGTCATATGTTAAATTATTAAATTATTTTTGATTTTGCTTTATTGTCATACTTTGACAGTGACACTATTTAAAGTGGTCAATTATTAAATTACTAAACTATCTTTGACCTTTCCACGTTAAAACAAAGTTAATTTATACTAGGTATAAAGGTTATTATTAAAAAAAGTTATTATTAAATTACTAAATTTTCCTTGATGGTGTCCCACCAAGCTGGTGCAACTGGTGGTATTCAAACGGGTCGGGCTTAGTCCACCAATGGTGTTTGAGATCGCAATGCAACGGATTGTGGTTAGTATTTAAACAAGTCGGATTGTGACCCATAGGGCCCAATGGCTTTGTATAAGTGAGCCATGGTGAACTTTTAGCATGGCCACTTCAATCCATCGAACTTTTTAGATATCTGCTTACTCTGTCATGCTCATGACTGTTAATTGTGAGTTGTGAGAGATAAAGTATATAAATAGATTAGGATAGATATGAAATTTGCTACAGGGCCTCCTTAAAATGTAAAATTTATTTGTATATGAAATATGATAAAATAATTAATGGTTGATAAAATAAATAAATGACAAATTACATATATATATATATAATATGTCATATTTTAAATGATAAAATATAATTAATTATTATTTACTCTTTTATAAAAAATGATTTACTTTGACAATTCTAAATCTTTAAGAAAAATAAAATTAGAAGCACAATTTTTTTTTGGGGACAAAACTCAAACATAAGTTTAGGAAATTGAAAAGTAAATATTTTTAACAATTTAAGCTAATAAGTTAAAATTAGAGTGAGGATCACCATTATCTCTCAATCTTTTTTGTTTATTTTATTTTCATTCGATCATTCTTCCACCACCATTGATATATACTCTTCCTAATTTTTTTAAAGTATATTTTCTCTTTTGTTGTTTTTTTTTTAATTTATCCTTTGCATTTACTTTATTGCTAGAGTTCTCTAATTTCTTCTCACCTACAAGTTTGACAAATTATCTTATGATATCATTCTAATCAAATTGTTAATAAATCTTGTTTAATTTTTTTCCTTGAAATTAATCAAATAATTCATAAAAATTTGGCTAATAAAATGAATCATATAAAATAAGATTTTTTTGAAAAAAAATATGCTTCTTTTTAAGTATTTTGTACATTGTAATGTTAAACGAACATGCATATAGCATACTATTAATCTCTTTGATTTTAATGTATTGTAACCTAGGAACATAATCTTTTTTTTTTTTAATTTCTAGCTCTGCCCCAGAGTAACTGGTTGATTTTTTTTTATCCTTATCAAATTTTTATCTCTTAAAGATTAATGACAATTACAAATATTGTTATGACTTAGCTCTCCTCATTCTTCACATTGACATACTCCATTAGAATAGTCTTAGTAATATTGGTAGAATCCTAGTTATGTTATGGTGCTACAATATTATTAACTAAGAATGGTGAAATATGATGAAAGGGAGCCAAATATGTCTCAACATTAATAACAATTGCATATTGTACCACTATACATTTACTTATCATCATTCGTCGTCAATAACAGATATACACTATGCTTGGTTTACAATTAATGTTTAGTTTTTCTTTTTTAGGTTAATGTCTGTATTTTTTTAAGGAGGCCCTGTAGCAGATTTCATAAACATATTGATAGCAGCAGCTGTCTGAATTCAGAAAATAAGCAAGAAAAAAAAATGTTATTGTATTCCAGAGAGAAACTCAGAAACATCCAACCAAAGAAACCATGCCACAGTGCAATTCACATGCCTTTTACTCCACTGTCCTAATCAATTTATATCCTATGCTTATATACGGTTTCTTTCTTCTTTGACTAGGAGGAGAGAAGAAAGAAATGAAGGAAATCGTTATGTGTGTCTATATATATATATATATATATATATTAGTGTATTGGGATTCATTTCCCAAAAAGTCCCCTAACTATATGCTACAATCAATATAGGTATATAGATTTTATGAACAGAAATTGCTCTCTCTTCTGCCAGAGAGTGAAAGAGAAGCTAATAATGTTTGTATCTATGACTTGTTTTGATAAGCAGAAATCGCTTCCACCATTTGTCAAATTCAAATATACCTTCTGTCATCCATTAACCATTTGTCAAATTCAAATCACCAATGAAGCTCTAAAAAAGAATAACCTGAAGTTTGGACAATTGCTTTTTTTTAAAAAAAAAAATTATAGCAATTTCTACATAATCATCTAAATTAATTGTCAAGCTGAGCTAGGATCAAATCGTAATTAAAGGCTGAGGGCATGAGGAAACAGGGGTTTTCTATCAAAATTTCTGTGTCCACTCCCAGTTGAGGTTCATGATCATGAATTGGCCCATTTTTCTTGGTCTCCTTTAAAAATTAGTAATTTACAATAGGTCCCTTCAACAAGTCAAATTTGTTTGTAAAAGAACATGATAATATAATTAATATTTGATGAAATAAATGAATGACAAATTACATATATAATTTTTGTACATATGTCGAATTTTAAATGATAAAATATCATTAATTATTAGTTACTCTTTATAAAAAATAATTTACTTTAACAATCCTAAATCTCTAAGAAAAATAAAATTAAGAAACACATTTTTTTTTGGGACAAAACTCAAGTTTAGGGGTTTTTCTGTGATGAAGTACTTTCTGGGAAAAGAGAACGGAGGAAACTTCTCCAGAAAAAAAAAAAAGAACGAAGGAAACTTTCTAGCCATGTCCAAAACAAAAGCACTTTTCTACGGATACAAATACCCTGGTATGTACATGGCCTTTGGAAGACGAGCCATGCACCCTATGAAGGTGACCTTGTCTGCTTTAATATGTGGAAGACTCCCCTCATGATGGAGATTCTCCTTATTGTCCAATGCTAATGCGCATGCATATTAATCTTACATTAGGGTAGCGTGTTCAATTCGCTTGAAACTTCCTCGTCAGAGTGCCAATTGATTATTATGTGGTAAAAGTTTGGAGAGATGAAGTTATTTAAGGAAGATAGAAACTTATTAATGCTTATATATGGTTTAAGTTTAAATGTCATATTATATATATATATTTTAAAAAATATATATGCTTGATATTGATATATAGGTGTAATTTTCCTGCTTACTTACTAATATAGTCCAAGTTTTAATTAACATTGTTTCATTTTGGCAAAAATTAATTTGCATAAGGAGTTACACAAAACTTTTTAAATAGCAGAACTCATATACCTACATGAAAATCATTGGACTTGGACTTAGATCTCTAGGGTGTCAAATTGACGTCTACAAAAAGGTGTATGCCTTTGTTAATTATTCCAATTATTGTACTTTTGTATTAGTGATAACTATAGAGTAAATTATATTAAATTTTTTAAAGTTCGGTTGAATCATGTTTAATATATTTTTTATTTTATGATGCATTAATTTTTTTATTTTAAAAATTACATTTAACTTCTTTCTAATTTATTTTTTGTCAATAAAATTAACTTTTTATATACTATATATTTTTTAAAAAAATAAAATTATTTAGTTATTTTTACAATCATATTAAAAATAAAATTATAGTTTCATGTTGTGTAAAAAAATTAGCTTCTTTGATAAAAAAAATAAATTAGAGAAAAGGTTTTTGCAATATCCATTTAAATGTCAAGGGAGGTGGTGAGTGTAATTTTTGAATCAAGTGAAGTATTAGATGTAATTTAGTCAAATTTCAAGAAGGTTATGATAAATTTACTCTTAATTCTATATATGAACTAATATATATATAGTTATTTATTTATTTAAAGAGAAAATTTTTTTGTATAAAATTTAAATAATTTTTTTAAAAAATATACAATATACTCACTTTTGGCTCAGTTTAATACAAATCTTTAAAGAAAGATTAAAAACAACTATCCGCTTTTCTATGATATAATCTTAACATTCAAAATTACAATTTTTTCTACAAAGAATTCCAAGATATTCACTTTTCCTTGAATCTAATTTTAATTTTAAAAACTTTTGAGAAAGGATGTGAAATTTGACTTTTTTAAAATTAAATAATGAATTTTTAGGATGGAATGACAATATTTTAGAGTAAGAAGTGAAAAAAAAAAAGCAAAAGAGAAAAAAAGATGTTCACTATTCGTTCAATATCATATATCTAAAATTTTTAAATCATTAGTGTTATAAATATTTAAATTTTAAAATCTAAGAAAAATTAAATAATAAAATTTTATTGGGTAACCGTTTTACAAAAAAAAAAAAGAAAATTAAATGATGCCCTGTTTAGCAACTTTTGAAATGGTTAATATTAAAAATTTTTAAGCCAACAATTTTTTTAATAAAATATAAGTCTAAGGGATCTTTTTTCACAAAAATTTAAAAGTAAAACAATACGTACTTTTTTCTAAATTTTATTCAACTATCTAAAGTAATTAAAATTTAATTAGTTTAAAAATTTTAAAATTACCCACTTTTGTATATGTTTAATGCAAATTTTTAAGTTAATTAAAATTCAAACAATATCAAATATTAAGTTATCTAATTTCCTATAATCATAAATTTCTAAAATGCAAAATGTACTTTTGACTCTTTGACTTTATTTTAAATTTCATTTTTGTTCTTTAATTTATTTGATTTCACTTTACCCTTTGAAGTTACAAAAACCAATTAAAATTTTCCTAACTCTACCACCATTGGTTTAATTAACGAAGAATGTTGACATGTAAAATTGTCTTCCAAATTACAGTCATCATCACCTATCCATTAATCCTACATGTAAAAATCCTCATCAAGTCTCCAAATTATACGTAGCATTCCAAATTTTACTAAAAAAGTCTAGAACTAAGTCAATTATGCACATCAATACAACAACATTACATGCTCTTTTTGTGAAATTGGGAATCTTTCGTTACTTCCTCTCTCATGGTCCCTATGTCATATGATTACTTAGAAACTGGCTCAATTCCAATAGCATAGTAGCACATGCCATTTTGCCAAATTGGTTTTGTTTGATGTTGTTTATACGTGCTAATAAGTATTTTGTCCTCTTGGTTTCATTTATTTTGTATGAATAAACAATTCCTTAATTGTTCTTAATGAAAAATTGGACCTTTTACCACTATTTGATTATTTGAACGTGGGATTTTTTTTTATAGTATTAATTATATGATTTGTTTAGTCAAATGGAAAAGCATATATAAAATAAAGAAAAAAACATGAATCTCATTTTTCTCCCCATCTAAGCTATAAATTTAAAAATTTAAAGGCTAGCAGTGCTATTCCATTGTAAATTTTTGACATGTCTAACTCTGCAGGGAATCTCATCCCTAATGGCTTAATGTCGGATGCCTTCTCTGGGCAAAGACCTGTATCACACTTTCTCTCTTTAGCAAGGGACCCATTAATCATAAGAGAAAGTGATTTTCGCTCTTCAAAATTTGGTTTTGCTACCTTTAATTTTTTAGATCAAGTTGTAATTTAAGGAATTTAGCAAGAAGGGATATCATAAGGCAATCCAAGTTTCATTATCCCCCCCAAAAATCCAAATTCTTCATTCTAGTCATTAAAAATTTGGTAACAAGATTATGGGAACTTCTATGATTCATTGTTGAAAGTATCAAGTAATCATAATCCTAATTTATACTCCCAAAGTATCAAGATGTTATCAGAAATGACTCTTCCTTTAATAAAAGCGCACTGATAGTGATTGGGTGTGATATAACCATCCAAAATCATCACAAGTCTATTATAAAGAACTTTAGAGATGATTTTACAAGCCATATTACACAAGCTAACAAGCATAAAATCTTTTATAGTTTGAGAATGATCAATTTAGGGATTAAAGGTTCTTTCCAACACCATTAATCCCAGAGCTTTGAGTATGAGGTGCCCCTTGGAGTTTGGCTTCTAGTAGCAACTTTAGCATAAAGGGGTAAAATTTTTATTTGACTTTAATTTTAATTTTAATTTTTTAATTTAATTTTATTTGTTAAAAAAATACACAAATTTTAAATTATTCTAAATTGGTCTTTTTATCATTGAATCCTAATTTTTAATGCTCAGAGTGAGGAATTTGGAATTTTAGGCAGAAAAGAAAAATCTTAGTTTGCCTTATGTTATGCCCTATTGTTAAGAATTGAAATTACAACATGATCCAAAAGAATAAAGGTGGTAAAAACAAAATTTTTGAAGAGCAGAAATCACTTTCTCTTCTAATCAATGGGTCACTTGCTAAAGAGAGGAAGTGAGATATAAATCCTTAGTTGGAGAAGATGCCAAACATTATGCCATCATGGCAACAAAGTTAGACATGTAAAAAAGTAGAGTAGCGTTGCCAGCATTTAGATTTTTAAATTTATGGCTTAGATGCAAAGAAAAATTAGTATTCCTCTTTTTATTCTTTATTTTTTTTATTTATTTTACTTCCTACCCCAAAACTTTCCCATATGATCTCAAAAATTCAAATTCCACATCAAATCTTTTTCACTTTAAAATTTTTATAAATTTGTTTTGTGAATGAATTTAACAAGATAGTACATGATATTCACTAGGATAGTACATAGACTCACTTTGATATCAGGATATTGGGTTCAATGCTTCTTATTCTCATATTATGCATGACTAAATAAACTTCAATATAAACAAATCACATAATTATACTATAAAAAATCTCATTTTCAAACAATTAATTAGTGGCAAAAGGTCCAATTTTCCATTAAGAACAATTAGGGAATTGTTTATTCATGCAAAATAAATAAAAGAAAATGGACAAATACTCACTAGAACTTATAGACAATATTAAACAAAACGAAATTGGCAAAATGACTCGCATTACTCTGCTATTGGAATTAGACCACCTTTGAAGTACCACCTCACGTAAGGACCATGAGAGAACAAGCAAGCAAAAAAGAAGCAAGAAAAGATCCCCAATTCCAGAAGAAAGAGCATCTAATGTTGTTGTATTGACGTGTGTAATTGACTTAGGTCTAAATTTTTGTAGTGGAGCTTGGAATGTTGCGTTTAATTTGGAAGCATAAGGAGGATTGTTACATGTAGGATAAATGGATAGTGGTGATGACAGTAATTTGGTATAAAATTTTACATATCACCATTTTTTGTTATTAAATTAAGTGCTAAGAATTAGGAAAATTTTGATTGGTTTTTATAAATTAAAAGAGTAAAATGAAACTAAATAAATTAAGGAATAAAAGTGAAACCTAAAATAAAATTAAAGGAACTAATTGTACACTTTTACCTTTTAAAAATTTATGATCAAAAGAGACTAGATTGCTTAATATTTGATATCATTTGAATTTTGATTACCTTAAAAAATTGCGTTAAACATGTGCAAAAGTGGGTAATTTTAAAAATATTAAACTATTTAAATTTTAATTATTTTAAATGATTGAAGTAAATTTAGAGAAAAGTAAGTATCCTTTTACTTTTAAATTCTCGTCCAAAAAAAAATCCCTTAGATTTATATTTTTATTTGGAAAAATTGTTAATTTTTCAATTTTTAATATTAACCATTTTAAAAGTTCCTAAAAGATGACAAATTTTATATGATTCATTTTATTAGCCAAATTTTTATGAATTATATGATTAATGTCAACAGAGAAAAAAAAGATCTATTGATAATTTGATTAGAATGATAATGTAAGAAAATTTGTCAAACTTATAGATGAGAAGAAACTAAAGAATTCTAGAGACAAAGTAAATGCAAAGGATAAATTAAAAAAAAAACAATAGAGGAAAAAAAATACATTTTAAAAATTAAGAGTATATATCAAGTGGTGGTGGAAGAATGATGCAATGAAAATAAAGTAAATAAAAAAGATTAAGAGATCATGGTAATCCTCACTCTAATTTTAATTTATTAACATAGGACTGTAAAAAAAAAAAATCTTTCAATTCTCTAAAATTATGTACCAGCTTTGTTCCAAAAAAAATTGTGTTTCTTAATTTTATTTTTCTTAAAGATTTAAAATTTTTAAAGTAAATTATTATTCATAAAGAGTAACTAAGATATTCCTAACACACGTAGATTTTACATTTTGAAGGGACCTATTTAAGTGCCATTTTTCACTTTGAAGGAGGCCTTATAACAAATTTCATATATATATTGATTGTGACTTTTATAAAATTTATTTGACTAATTTTTCCCAACTGTGACACATAGTCACAATTAAGATTGTGAACACAATTCTAATTGTAGCTTGGACATTAATTCTTAGAAGGGCGATGCAATTATGAGAATGCGACTTAAAGTTTGGACATTAGCTAACTAATGTCACATCAATTCCTAAAGTTGTGATTGACTTGGAGTCAGACACGTGGAGGTATCGCGTCACAAAACTTTTAAGATTGTCCCCACCCCGCTCTCCTATAAATCCCTCCCGCCACTTCCTCTTCTCTCCCGCACAACGTCACTTCCCCTTCTTCTCTGCAAACTCTCTCCTTCTGTTCTCCCCTTCGATTGCATAATATTGCAAGTCCTCTCATTCCATACAGGTATATATTTGATTTGTTTGAATACCGTTGGCTTTGTATCTGTACACCTCTCACATTCTTAAATTTTCCTTTCTGCTTTTTGCTTTTATATATATTTTTATTGGGAAAAATTGTTAATTTTTCAATGTTTAATATTAACCACTTTAAAAGTTCCTAAAAGATGACAAATTTTATATGATTCATTTTATTAGCCAAATTTTTATGAATTATATGATTAATGTCAACCTAAGAAGCACCGATACGGGTACGTGTATCGGGTACGACACGACACAATAAGTGGGATACGACAATTTCTAAAATTTTAGGATACAGGTACGGGAATATATATATATATATAATTATATATATATATATATATATTCAAGAATCTAAGACATTAAAAAATAAAATAAATTATAAATAAGCTACCATAACATAAATAATATCACAAATTACAAACATAAATAAGATGTTCATAACAAGTTACAATCCATACAAGCATTAATATTAAAATTTCCAATCCAAGTTAATCTTCATCTTCATCTACATCCACATTAGTAACATTTCCTATGAGCTCTTGTTCTAAATCTGGTTCATCTAAAGATAAATTTGCAACATCAAGACCTTCTGCCCCATCAAATGGCTCCCAATGATTTCTATTAACATCCCACATCCTAGTCACTCCAGTAGAATACTTTCACTTTTTTTGATAAAAGACAAAGATTTGTATGAACATAAACCAAGTCTTCAGCCCTTTTTGGATTCAATTTGTTCCTTTTCAGTGAGTGAATGAAAGAGTAAGTGCTCCAATTTTGTTCACAACAAGATGATGAACATGGTTGACGAAGAAGCTTTAATGCAAGACGTTGGAGCATTGGGGTTGAAGAACCATAATTTAACCACCAATCTTTAAGCTCCAAATTCCACCTATCTTGTAACGAATCAAATAATGAATATGCATCTGAAACTCCACAAAACATTGAAAACTCTTGAAGGACCAATTTTCTCTCCCTAGGATCCTTAAAATACATACTAAAGCACTTGGTCCTCTCGGTTGAAATTTCAGCATCTAAATGTGGAGGAACTATGTTTGGTGACATATCAAGCCATTGAGGAGTGTAATACCTATATAGTATACAATAAAAACAATGAGAATTAGAATTGTTTAGCATAAAATTTAATGTGAAAAGAATATCAATAATATAAGTATGGAATATTAGTAAAACTTACTTCAGATTCAATGAATGAGCAAGGCAATGAAGTGGTGTACAACTTTTTGTCCAACGATCAATTATAATTCCATACACAACTTCATAAAATCTTGAATGCTCAAAAAGTTCCTTTTTCTCATACTTGTATATTGATATTTTCACTTGTTCTATCATTGAATCCCACATATCATAAATCAAGTGAAGTAAAGGCTTATCTGTATCACAAAATCTAAGCATTTCATAAATAGGCTTTGTGAAAGAGAGGATATAATTAATCTTATCCCACCAAAAGTCATCAAGAATTAACTCTTTAATAGTAGTAGCCTTTCCAACATCATCCTCTTTATATGTATTCCATTCTTCACTAATTACCATTGTGCAAAGAGACATCTTAATAAGTCTGAGCCTCTTTGGCATCACAATGGTTGAAGCAAATCTAGTATCAGTAATGGCAAGCAATTTCAAGGGCACAAATTCATTGAAAATGGCCAACCTCATGGAATGATTCATGATGAAAGTTCTAATAAAAATTACATCATCCCTGATTTGAGTGATTCAATGACATTCTTCATATACTAATTCATTTGCTTTAGTGTTTTTAACTGCACATATATTTTTCAACGCGAGATTAAGCATGTGGACAACACATGGTGTCCAAAAAATGTGAGGATACTCACCTTCAATAATCTTGCCAGCAGCTTTACAAACAGGGGCATTGTCAGTAATAATTTGAACCACATTTTGAGGTTTTACCTCTTTAATTACCTGTTTCATCAACTCAGCTATGTAGAATTTGTCCTTGTATTCTTTAGTCCCATCAATTGCCTTTAAAAAAATAGGACCCCCATCAGATATAGCCATAAAATTAATTAACGGCCTTCGTTGTACATCAGTCTACCCATCTGTTACAATACTCACTCCTTCTCACTCCAAGTCCCTTTTATTGGCTCCAGCAACCTTTCAACATTTACTCTTTCTTGTTGCAACAAAGGACCTCTTAATGCATTATAACCAGGAGGTTTAAAACCAGAAATCATATTGTTTGCAGCATATTGATAAAAGCTAATGTAATATGGATTGCGTGCCAAATTAAAAGATAAGCCACCTGAATAGAACATTCTAGCAATTTCTGCACACAAATTCTCCCTAACTGTTTGGTTAAAGGCTTTTTCCAAAGCACCAATTGCTCTCTTTTTCCCTTGATTGTACTCACTTTGAACACCTAAAGGAGATAAACCTCTAGCTGGTAGTGGTAATGGAACTTCTTTTGGTTTTGATCTATTCTCAGCCTCCTCTTGCAAATTTTTCATCTCTGCTAAACATTGAGTATCGACTTTGGAACATGTAGAAATTCCTTTACCAGATACCCTCAACAAATGCCACTTAACTCTAGAATAAGATCCTTGAAATTCACGGTTACAATAATTACACTTCCAATGCTTATTTCCCCCAGGATTAGTAGTTTCTCCTTCTCTACTTCTAACAATTAAAGTTACGTAAGCCCACAAAGGAGTTCCTTCCTTTTGGAGAATATTATTAGAACAATATTCAGCAGAAGCAGTGAACCTAGGATTACTAGCAAAACTAGAACTTTCAGTTGCCATGATACCTATGATGGAGAAGCAATATCATTTATAGAAAATCCAAATTTTTTTCAAATAAATAAGCTAAACGAGCCATGACTTAAACTTGACCACCCTAGATTGAATATTGTTAACTTTAAAATGCATAAGTTAACACAATCTGACAAAATCTTCATAAGTTCAATTTTACTCACCACCATGCGTAAATATGAAGATAAGCCTACATTACTAGAGTTTAGAGATTCTATTGTCATCCAACCCCAAGACATACACAATTTATTAACAAAGTAAATTATTAAAAAACCATAACTTAAACAAGCAAGTGACTGTAAACCAGGGAACTTATAACTGAAATAACTTGCTTATTTGATCAAGAGTCAAAATTATCTTGCTTTTTTGAAGTGTATAAATAAGTTAGACTAAGCCAAACTTCAGACACATTCCACAAACCAATCCATATCCAATTTCATTCTTACAAAGCCTTACTCTTATCCTATCTCATCATCACTGATATTGTATATAAAGGACACTTATCCAGTTCCATATGAAGGACACTTATCAAGGATAATTCGTTCGTTTTCCATATGATTCATCAGACAATAGAATACAATCTTTAAGATTAATGTTCTATTGTTCTTGTATATTGCCATGCTCGATCTGACCAAGAAAAAAAAATACACACACAGCAAATATG
This sequence comes from Erythrophleum fordii, assembly GCA_032878935.1. Classification (NCBI taxonomy): domain Eukaryota; kingdom Viridiplantae; phylum Streptophyta; class Magnoliopsida; order Fabales; family Fabaceae; genus Erythrophleum; species Erythrophleum fordii. Next base: position 10,007,913 of record JAVQMF010000056.1, on the reverse strand, counting down.
AATTCGAAGAAATACACACACAGCAAAAAAAAATACATACACAGCAAATCAGAGAAGATTAGAAGAAGACGGAGGAAGAGTGGAAGACAGACCTGAGCAAACCGCAGAAGACGGAGAAATGAACTATACACCTGCAACGGCCAAAGAAGACGATGCAGACGCACAGCCCGACGCCCGGAGAAGATGATGCAGACGGAGGAAGAGCAGACGCACAGTGCGACGCCCGGAGAAGATGATGCAGACGGAGGAAGAGCAGACGCACAGTGCGACGCCCGGAGAAGATGATGCAGACGGAGGAAGAGCAGACGCACAGCGCGACGCCCGGAGAAGACGATGCAGACAGAGGAAGAGGAAAATGACGCACAGCCCACAGCGCGACGCAGCAGCAGGAAAACGAACGAAGGGAGAAACGAAGCACTGGGATCCGGATCCAGACGAGTAAAACGAACACGTTTTACCTCACAGCATTTCTTCGCCGTTTCCTCGCCGTTTCGAAGTTGTATTTCTCGCCGTTTCAAAACGTTTCGTACGAAAAAAACGTTTCGGTACATACGGATGGACAAAAAAAATGTATGGGATACGTCTGTACCTGTACGGTACGCGTATCCGTACCAGATACGTATCTGGTACGGGTATGCCGGCCATTTTCCAGTTCCCGTGCGTTCTTGATGTCAACAGAAGAAAAAAGATCTATTTATAATTTGATTACAATGATAATGTAAGAAAATTTGTCAAACTTATAGATGAGAAGAAACTAAAGAACTCTAGAGACAAAGTAAATGCAAAGGATAAATTAAAAAAAAAATTAAATAACAACAGAAGAAAAAATATATTTTAAAAATTAAGATTATATATCAAGTGGTGGTAGAAGAATGATGTAATGAAAATAAAATAAATAAAAAAGATTGAGAAATAACGATAATCCTCACTCTAATTTTAATTTATTAACATAGGACTGTTAAAAAAAAAATACTACCTTTCAATTTTCTAAACTTTTATACGAGCTTTGTTCCAAAAAAAATTGTTTCTTAATTTTATTTTTCTTAAAGATTGAAAATTGTTAAAGTAAATTATTATTCATAAAGAGTAACTAATAAGTAATAATATTTTAACATGATATTCCTAACACATGCAGATTTTACATTTTGAAGAGACCTATTTAAGTGCCATTTTTCACTTTAAAGGAGGCCTTATACCAAATTTCATATATATGTTGATTGTGACTTTTATAAAATTTATTTGAATACTTTTTCCTAGTTGTGCCTCCACAGTGTGCAATTGTAGCTTGGACATTTGAAAGTTGTGATTGACTTGGAGTCAGACAGCATGCAGGTATCGCGTCGCAAAACTTTTTTAAGATTGTCCCCCCTCTCTCCTATAAATCCCTCCCTTCACTTCCTCTTCTTCTCTGCAAACTCTCTCCTTCTGTTCTCCGCTTCGATTGCATAATATTGCAAGTCCTCTCATTCCTTACAGGTATGTATTTGATTTGTTTGAATACCATTGGCTTTGTATCTGTACACCTCTCACATTCTTAAATTTTCCTTTCTGCTTTTTGCTAATATATATATATATATATATACTCTGTCCCGTGCAGCAGCAGCGGTTCGAACGAGGCGACCAATTTATCATCTCCATCTAGGCATGGCTGATTCACCAAGGTTGGTATGCTTTCAAGTTTTTCATTTCTTTGCTAGAGAGCAGCTACATCTATGGCCTTTGATACCAACAACTTGGTCAAGTTGCATCTTGAAGCTCCTACAGTTACTTCAAACTGTTCATTTGATTCATTTCATCTTCATTCTCTCTAAATAACCAAATGTTTTCTGTTTTCATTGGCAATGCTAAAGATTTCTGTTTTCATTCAACTTAAAAAGCTATTAATTTTTATAAGAGAAAATTATCATTTAATTATTCATCCAAATAATAATAATTAGCCGTTCACTCTGTTTTTGAGATTCAAGGCAGAGGTGTCCCTGTGGAGCAGAAAAAGCAGAGCGTGCTGAGATATAGCATGCACTAGCAAAATTGGTCAATTGGGTATCACAGAATTGTGAGTTGTGAGAGTCAAAGTATATAAATAGATTAGGATAACGGAGTAAAAGGCATGTGAATTGCACTGTGGGCTCTGGCTTAGTTTCTTTGGTTGGATGTTTCTGAGCTTCTCTCTGAAATACAATAGCATATCGGTTTTCTTGCTTATTCTCTGAATTCAGATAGCTATTGCAATTAATATGTGTAAGAAATTGACTATGGGGCCTCCTTAAAAAATAGAACTTACATAGTTCCCTTCAGAAAGTAAAATTTGCTTGTGTAAGAAATATGATAATATAATCAATAGTTAATGAAATACATGAATGACAAATTACATGTTTTTTTATATATGTCATATTTTAAATGATAAAATATCATTAATTATTAGTTACCCTTTATAAAAAGTAATTTACTTAACAATTTTAAATCTTTAAGAAAAATAAAATTGAGAAGCACGAATTTTTTTTTGACAAAGCTCAAACATAAGTTTATGAAATTGAAAAGTTTTTTTTTTTTTTTTACAGTCTTATGTTAATAAATTAAAATTAGGGTGAAGATCACCATTATCTTTCAATCTTTTTTGTTTATTTTATTTTCATTCCATCATTCTTCCACCACCACCTTTTGATATATACTCTTCTTAATTTTTTTAAAGTATATTTTCCTCTTTTTGTTATTTAATTTTCTTAATTTACCCTTTGCATTTACTTTGTCCCTAGAATTCTTTAGCTTCTTTTCACCTATAGGTTTAACAAATTGCCTTTTGATATCATTCTAATCAAATTATTTAGGGATCTTATTTTTTTTTACTTGAAAGTAATCATACAATTTATGAAAATTTGCAAATAAAATGAATCATATATTATGATTTTGTTTAAAAGAAAATATGCTCCTTTTCATTCATTTTGCACATAGTAATGTTACATAAACACATATGCCACGACACATTATTAATCTCTTTGATTTTAATGTATTGTAACCTACAATCATAGCCTCTTTTGAAAAAATTTGTAACCTTACTCGAGTAATTGGGTGGTGTTTTTTTGTCCTTCCCAGCTTTTTATCTCTTAAAAATCAAAGACACAGTTAAATATTGTTTTGACTTAGCCCTCCTCATTCCTCACATTGACATACTCTTTTAGAACAATCCTCATAACACTAATACAATCCTAGTTATGTCATGGTGCTACAATATTTTTAACTAAGAATGGTAAAATTGATGAAATGGAGCAAAATATGTCTCAACATTGATAGAAATTGCATATTGTGACACTATACATTCCCTTGCCATCATTCATCGTTAATAACAAATACACACTATCAAGGCTTGGTTTACAGTTAGTGTTTAGTCTTTTTTTTTTTAATTTTTGCATTATTTGTATGTATTGTACATACATACTCAAATCCTTATTAGAACAATTCTTTAATTTGATAATACAATAATGACACTTCCAATTACTTTGATGCTTGAGCAGCTCAATCTCCTGCCATGCTATCTTTGCATTTCTCATTCCAGCACTAGGGATGGTTGTTCAGATGCACTACCCAAGTTCATCACCTTTAGTCCAACACCCTTCAAATATGTAGACTTTTATACTATGCTTATTCCTTTATGGCTTTGCATTTGGATACTACAACAAGTGTCAGATTTCCACTCCAATTGATACTACTTACTTGAAACTCTCTGTTAAGGTAGCTATTATCTTAGGAAGTTTGGCTTGTGCTGCATTAATATCAATGCTAGTTACACATTTTCTTAAGCTACTTGTTTCATTATTTGTTTGATGGTGCTATTCATATATTTTGCCTACAATATAATGAGGCAAATATGTGAACAAGTAGTTTCATATGTCTACAACAAGTGGAAGGGAACTCAAAGCAACATGACCCAGGAATCAACATAGAAGACTAAATTCTTCTTGACTCTTGGAACTTATAATGTTATAATTGTTATGATGTTGTACGACTATGTAATATTGTTTGTACTAAACTTGCTTTATCCTTTAGACCATTATTTACAAATAAGTTTCCGTCATGAAAAGAAAATTGGCTTGTATAATAAAGAGACTCCATGTTGTTAAACCTTGTTGCCTTAAATCTCTTTATGTGGAAGACTCTCCTTATGATGTTTGGAGACACTATAAAGTGTTAATTAAGAACAACTAATGTTATGTAATTATGGTAAAATTTTGTCCAATGTTATACATGTGCATGTTAATCTTGCATAAGGTAGTGTGTTCAATTTGCTTGAAACTTCCTCTAGGGTGCCAATGTGGTAAAAGTTTGGATAGATGAAATTGTTTAAGGAAGATATAGACTTATTAATGTTTATATATGGTTTTGCTGTTTAGGTGTAATTTTGCTGTTTACCTACTAATATAGTCCAAGTTTTAAATAACATTGTTTCCCTTTGACAAGAATTAATTTGAATAAGGAATAAATGCCATTTACACAAACTTTTTAAATGCTAAAACTCAAATACTTACGTGCAAATCATTGAACTTAGATCTCTATGGTGTCAAATTCAACATCTACAAAAAGGTGTGTGCTTTTGTGCATTATTCCAGTTATTGTGATAGTGATAATTGTAAAGTAAATTATGTTAATTTTTTTGTTAGGTTTAGTTAAACTATACTTGATATTCCTTTTGTTTTAAAAATGACACTTGGCTCCCCTCCAATTTATTTTTCCATCAATAAAGTTAATTTTTTACATAATATGTATTTTTTCCAAAAAAAATTACTTAATTATTTTTACTATCATATTAAGAATAAAATCATAATTTCATGTTGCGTAGAAAATTAACTTATTTGATATAAATAAATTAGAGGAGAGATTTTTGCAATATATATTAAAATGTCAAGAGAGCTGAATGTAATTTTTGAAACAAGTGGAATATCAAACATAATTTAGTCAAATTTTAAGAAGGTTATGATAAATTTACTCATAATTTTATATATGAACTAATAATGTATAGATATTTATTTATTTAAAAATAAAAAATTTTATATGAAATTTAACTGATTTTTTTTTAAATCTGCAATATACTCACTGTTACCTTAGTTTAATACAAATCTTTTTAAAAAGATAAAGAAAAATTCAACAAAATATCTTCTTTTCTATTTATATAATCTCAATATTCAAAATTAAAATTTTTTTCTCCAAAAAGTTCCAAGATATTAACTTTTTCTTGAATCTAATTTTAATTTTGAAAAATTTTTTAGAAGGGACGTGAAATTTGACTTTTTAAAAAATTACATACTAAAAGTTTAGGATGGAATGGCAATATTTTAAAGTAAGAAGTGAAAAAAAAAACAGAAAAACAAAAGAGAAAAAAGGATTTTCACTATTTCTTCAATATAATATATCTAAAATTTTTAAATAACTAATTTATAGATATTTAAATTTTAAATTCTAAAAAAATTTAAATAATAAATTTTTTTGAATAACTCTTTTACAAAAAAAAATAATCTAAGGGATCCGTTCTTTTAGGAACTTTTAAAATGGTTAATATTAAAATTTTAGAAGTTGACAATTTTTTTGGAGTAAAATATAAATCTAAGATATATTTTATTTACAAAAATTTAAAAGTGAAAGGATAACTACTTTCCTCTAAATTTAATTCAATTTTTTAATATAATTAAAATTTAAACAGTTTAAAATTTTTAAAATTACCCATTTTTGTATATGTTTAATGGAAAATTTTTAAGGTAATTTCCAACAAAATCAAATATTAATTTATCTAGTCTTGTGTGATTATAAATTTCTAAAACAAAAAGGTGCACTTTTGGGCTTTTAACTTTATTTTATATTTCACTTTGTTTTTAATTTGTTTGGTTTCACTTTAAAAACCAATCAAAATTTATCTAACTCTTAACACCATTAGTTTAATTACGAAAACTATTGACATGTAAAATTTTACAAAATCATTGTCACCATCACCTATCCATTAATCCTACGTGTAAAAATCCTCCTTAAGTCTCCAAATTAAATGCAACATTCCAAACTCTATTAAAAAAAATCTAGACCTAAGTCAATTATGCACATCAATACAACAACATTACATGCTCTTTTCATGGAATTTGGGATCTTTCCTTGCTTCCTCTCTCATGGTCCCTTTGTCATACAATACTTCGAAGGTGGTTCAATTCCAATAGCATAGTAGGGCAAGTCATTTTGCCAATTTGTCTTGTTTAATGCCATCTATACATGCTAGTGAGTATGTTGTCCATTTAGTTTCATTTTATTTTGTATGAATAAACAATTCCTTAATTGTTCTTAATGGAAAATTGGAAATAATTTATTCTTCGAAAATGGGATTTTTGATAGTATTATTTATAAGATTTGTTTAGTCACCTACAATATGGAAGTGAGAAGCAAGTATTGAACCAGTGTCCTAGTATCAAAAGTGAGTCTGTATATTATCTTATTCAAAACCATGTTCTTATTAAATTCATTCATAAAAACAAATTTATAAATTTTAGAGTGAAAAAAATTTGATGTGGAATTTGAATTTTTGAGATCAAATGGAAAAGGTTTATAATAAGAAGTAAAAAAAAAATAAAGAAGACAAAATTATTCTAATTTTTCTCCACATCTAAGCCATAAATTTGAAAATTTAAATGCTAGCAACACTGCTCCATTGCAAATTTTTGACATATCTAACTTCACAAGGAACCTCGTGCATAATAGCTTAATGTCTAATGTTTTCTCCAACCAAGGACTCACATCTCACTTTCGCTCTTTAGCAAGTGACCCATTGATTAGAAGAGAAAGCAATTTTTGCTCCTCAAAAATTGGTTTTAGTACCTTTAATTTTTTGGATCAAGCTTTTTAAAGTGCGTAGCAAGAGGGAATACCTTAAGGCAAACCAATATTCATTATCGTTCCCCCTTTTAAGATCCAAATTCTTCATTCTAGACACTAAAAATTTGGGATTTAGAAAGGATAGAACATAGAAAGAGAGAGAGAGAGAGAGAGAGAGAGAGAGAGAGAGAGAGAGAGAGAGCACCGAAGATTGAGAAAAAGGAACCAAAAAAATAAAAAAACTAAAATTTTATGCTTCGCCCAAGGGTTTTGGCCCAAACGACACTTCCTTTAGATGTAAGTGTTAGAGGGATTTGATATACCTGACTTCGACATCTTAATCTCTTTGTCCTGAATTTCATGTATTATATATTTCAGAAACATAAACATGCATTCACCCACACAATTCTCTTTCTAAGACAAACTCAAGCCCTACAAGGCAAAAGTAGAACTTCTTAACTATGTTGAATAGGAAATTTGACATTGATAAAAGTAAACTGAAAACTTAAATGTTGATCATTATCTCACCATTATGACCTCTTTTCTTTCGGAGATCAACTTACAATTATGAGGCTTTTGAATGAGAAACAAACAAAGTAGTGTTACAAATGAAGACAAATTATGTCCAGAAAATCATTTTACTCAAACTTTATATGCCAAAGTCATTTCACCAATTTCTTATAAATATAACTCAGTTTTTGACAATGTAAGAACTTTATAGCTATATTTAAGCATTATTGTGCATAAAATGAAAGAGTCTAAAGGACTTTCAATTGTTATGGTATATTCTTTGCACAATAATTTAATTCAAAAAGTGACATTATGAAGATTTTATATGTAGCCTAATAAAAAATAAAAACTATACCATGGTTTGACCAATAAAAATAATACAAGATATAGTGACTTTTATTGATTACTCTGATTTTTAAGAATGCTTTCAGATCAAATGTAATCCAAACAATGATATAGGATTCAAATAGTTGAAATAGGCTGAAACGTAGATAAACAACTTCCAAAACAACAACATCCAATAAGTCATGACTCATGGAAAATAGTAAAAGCTTTACCTTTGCCAATAATAACCCACTAATGCTTTGCAAATTAAGAAACTAGAAAGTCTTTGATGGTTACAATGCAAAACGAATTAAAATGGTCTTTTACATTTTTTTTTATTTTCCTTATTGGTAGTAGTAAACATAAAGCAAGAAGCCAATAAATGAATAAGTATAGAAGATCACAATTTTGGGACTAATTCTTCAAAAAAGAGATAGCTTAGACTTAACTTCATCAACAAACAAGTGAACTAGAATGAAAAATGGAGGGCTAGGACTTTGAGATTAAAGAGAGGATAAGCAACCACAAAGGAGGGGGAGACTAAAATAAAAAATTGATTTAGGGACTAGTGCTTTTGGGAAAGGTATCTGGGCTATTGGGAAAGATAAAAAAACTAGAAGGGTTGAATTGTAAATACAATAAACAAAGGGATAGGTTTCGGGCAAAAGAGGCAAATTGGTGGGGTTAAAATAAAAGTACCATAAATTAATTTTAAGATACCAAGATTTTTTTTGCCTAGCTTGTAATCCCAATGAGCAAAAAATGGCCATGTAATCACCCCAATGACAACTACTGATAGCAACACAATGGAATTACACTAATACTCATAGATTTATGGTTACATCAAAAAATTCATCTTTTTAATTTTGTAGAAGTTTTAATTTACCTTTTTTAGTTGAAAATAAATAATATTTGCTTTATTCTCAATATAATTTAATTATTATCGCTATTTTATAATCCATATAAAATTTAATTCCAAACTTAACAATTTATTAGCTTATATTATTTATTTATTTAATATTATTAATTCACATTCAAATTTGACATCTAAGTCAACATATTGTTAAAAAAAATAAAATTTTAGATAGATTATGAGACAGAGAAGTAAAATTGGATTATCTTAAGAAATAGAAAGACAACATTGTTGATTTTAAATTAACAGAATCAAATTGAAATTTTTATAAAATTGGTGTTTCAGGGTCTTAAGGAGGTCGTGATGAAGAAAATAAGGGAATCAGGACAAATATGAGAGAGAGAGAGAGAGAAGGTTGAAAGCAATTTTAGTGTGGTATGAGAATGGAGGTCTTTGGAAGAGTGCAATAACAAAGTAAGCAATAAGCTTGTGGAACATGTGCCTTTGGCAATGGAACATTTCAAACCTTCAATCTTAAATGACTTTGGGACCTTGGATCTGAGGCAATGACGTGTCATCGATCTCAACCCTAGGGGTGAATGGAGAAATTTTCCTTCAGCGAGGTTGAGATTGTAAATTATAACATTAACATTTTTTGTGTAAAATTTTATAATACATACACACATATTATATGAAAGACAATATATTGTATTAAAATCAAATAAACTGATAGTATATTGTGGTGTGCACTACTTCAACTGATTGTTCAATACTACAATATAAAACATTTATAAGGAGCATACATTCTAAAAAAAAAAATTCCTATATTATATGATTCATCTCATTGGCTAACATTTTATGAATTATAAATTAGAAATAATAATAATAATAATAATAATAATAATAATAATAATAATAATAATAAGTAAGACAATTTATCAAATGTATAGATAAGAAAAGACAGGAGACAATATGCAAATACCAAAAAAAAAAATTGAAAAACATTTAACAACAAAAGAGGAAAAAATATATTTAAAACTTTTAATGGAGTACATATCAATTAAAGTAAAAGAACAAGAAAATGAAAATAAAATAAACAAAAAATTGAGTAAAAATGGTGGTCTTCACTCTTTGAGATTCTAGTATACTATTATAAAAGTGTAAACAAAGCCTTTTTACTTTTAATTTTTTAAACTTCGGTAAATTATTATCTTAAAAAGTTTGTTGTTTTAAATTTTATTATTCTAAAATACTTATAGAATTATTAAAATAACCTATTGATTATTCATAAAGATTAAGTAACAATCAATAATATTTTGTTCTTTAAAGTATTGACATATATTATCTCAATATGTAAATTATTGATTATATTATCCTATTTTCTTATCACATGTAAATTTTTTTTTTTTTTTTGAAGAACTATATGTAAGTAGCCCTGAGACCAAGCCATGGGGAACTTTCGAAATAAAATAATAAGTCTCCTAGGCCTTGGGTTTCCATGACTTTGAAACAAGGAACATGTAAAACCTTATATCTCATATAACTTTAGGACCTTGGATTTGAGACGAAGCCATAAGTAACTTGTGAAAGAAAAGTCTATGTGATATTTAGGTTCCTATGACTTTGCAAGAGGATTATAAAATGACTTAAAAGGAAAAATAACATTCTATGCTACTATAGGTCACTATAACTTTGGAGTTATGAATAAAAAAGATAAACAAATAAAGTTCACACCTAGACCTTAATAATCAATCAGCTACATGTAAGACAGAGCGAAGAAAGAATGCATCTTTATTTCATAAGCTCAAATGATCTTTGAACTGAATGACAAGAATTGATTGACAAGGATTCTCTACTTATGGGAACAAAAGCTATAATGATGGTGGGAAAAAAGATCTTTTTAGCAAACTCTTCAACCCTTACAAGAATTGGACAATTCATCACAAAACTTTAAATTTTATTAAATTCTACTTCCTACTACAACATTTTACTCCTCCTTACTTCTTAACATTCCCTTAACCTTTAAGGAGTTCAAATTCCATCCTCACACTATTAGCTTGTAAATCCTACACTCAGAAAAAAAAAAAAAAAAAAGAAGCATGCCTCTATTTTTTAGAAATCTTATTCATCGAATTACTTAAAACCTCCTTATGACCTTAAGGAGAAGTAAAATAATATTTACCACAAGAATTTATCTTTAGAGAGTAACAACAATACCCTTTCTGAAGATGAGAATAACCTAGGAAAACAAACTTCACGGCTTCAATAAAAAGTTTATCTTGTCTAAGGGTTAGGATATGAACAAAACAAGTGCAACAAAAACATGTGGAGAAGGAGAATAATAGCTTATTTGGACATAAATAAAATGAGGTATGTGATGTTGCAACACTAAGGAAGGAATGTGATTGATCAAATAAGATGCCAACAACAACTCCTAAATAATGAAGAGGGACATTATTATGAAGAAGTTATTTGAATTGTCTCAATGAAATGATGATTGTTACATTCAACAACCCTATTTTATTGTAAGATATGAACACATAATTATTGATAAAGAACTCTTGGTGAAGTCATAAAATTTTGAAATGGTGCAAAAAAATACTCATGTGCACTACTGCTACTAATTGATATCAAAGTATTGAAAAGAATAATTTTAAAAGTCAAAATTAGAATCCCCATTTAATCCATAGCTCTATTAAATTTACAAGGGCCCAAATATCCCTATAAACTTGTTTAAACTAGCAATCACATGGATTTGGATCCTCTCCATTTAGCCCCCTAATTTCATAGCCTCAATTTCAGATTATCTCAACCCTTCAATCAATCTACAACTTAAGCATTGACCATGTCACCAACTTACTAAAAAATGCATCATTTAACATTACCTTAACAATATCAACATCTTTTCACTAGGTTTTCTTTTTCTTTCATTCTCTCATACCACTTTAATGCCTCTTTTCAATCCACCACTAGGCTTAATGATCTCAGAGATTCAACTTCTCCAGCAAGCTCTATCAAAGGCTTTATTGCCTTAGAAGGACAATAATTGGTAAGTGGACATAGAGATTTTGGTACATAGTGGATTTCTGAGTTTGGGATTGTAAAGAAAGAAATTTCATATTATCCCAACCCTTCAATGAATCTATAACTTAAGCATTGGGCATGTCATCAAATTTATTTAAAACACACTATTTTACCTCTCCTTTTACACATAGCCTAAAAAATACATCATTCGCTATTCTTTCTCTTCGTCCACTTGCACTGATTCTCCCCTTTTAATTTCCTTCTTGATGACAATAAGGAAGATAAAAAGCATGAGTTTTAACGCCAAAATTTGGATGGTGTATAGATGAATGCAAATTGAGCAAGGGATGAAGGGAAAAGTGATAATGCTTCTATTAAATGTTTGCCATTATTCCTTAGATAAAAAGAAAGAAGCTATGTTTATATTCTTTATGTTGCAAGGGAAAGAACAAGCTATATAAAATAGTCATTTATGTTGTTTTGAACTATATAAACATGCTTCACAATTGTTTATAGTGTTTTAAAATGGTCAAATGTTGCAGCTTCTTGTTTCCTATGTCAAGATTCTATGTTGATAAATTAATATATATATATATATATATATAAGGGAAAAATCATGTGGATGAATGGATGCTATAAATTTATACCAATATGGACCAGTGTTGATATTTGATAGAGGTTTAAAATGAAAAAGTTGGATGTAACAATACACTACTAAGTTTTAATAAAAGATCTCTTTGTATTGGCTATAAAACCTGATATAACAGATATTATTGATCACAAAAATCTAAAAGCCAACAAGACCGTATGATTTAATAACTATAGTAATTTATTTTATACTTTATTTTTATTATTTTGCTTGCTTAATTATGATATCTAAAACCATTTTGATTAATAAATTTTAGAAAAGCAGGTGCTTCTAGTTTTTCATCAACCCAAAATGATAATTGGAGGTTGATTGAAGGTCTAAAGTAGAAAATATGTATGAAATTAGCCTAAAGACAAGTTTAGAAGTTTTAGATTGACTATGATAAAAAAATTAGATTTGGAGTTAAGAAATAATATACCAACAAGTGTAAGAATGATGTAATAATTTTATGTAAATTTATTTATTGTAAAGAGAGTTGTCAAAAAGTAGATAAAAGAGATTTTCTTATTACTAATCCTTGACTTGAGGGTAAAACTAACTATAAAACAAGAATGAGAGTCACACATATAAATGGAAAAATATTAAGTCTATAACTTTGTTGAACAGCATAATCAAATTCTTTGTATTGTAGAAACAACTCATTTATTGACACGTTAACATAATTTATCTCAAGTTCAAGCATATAAAATTTTTCCTAAAATTTTTGTTTCACTTTTGATAAAGTAACAATACATTCATCTCTTTACAAAGAGACTAAACATTTTCATATTGCTGGGAACCTAAATTCAAAGACAGAATATTTTCATGTCTTCAAAAATCATGTGTTTATACAGAACTAGTTCCAATCCTCTTTAGTTTACTCATTTCAAATTATTAAAGTTGAAAAGGAGAAGGCTTTGGTGATAGTCAACATAGATGCATGAACCCAAAAAAAAAAAACTAGTTTTAATTTTTAGTTTCATGAAAAAATCCAAATATTATTGGTCAATATGATATTTGGATAGCAAGTTTACGAGTTGGAGCCAAAAAACACAATTGGTCTATCTCTAAGGTCTAAAATAGGTGTTATTGGAATATTAGACAACAACTTAATACTGATTGGCAAAAACAAGCAAAGGAATGTTTATACCAAATAAGAAGCCTGATCATCTCAATTGTTTCAAACACTTACCTAGACTGGGCTAGGCATTAACATGTACAGTTGCAAGCAAAAAATAAGCAAGTGTCTTCCTAGATCCAGTTTATGCAATTCCTGTGGGATCACGCCCCTTCAAAGCCATTGGCCAACCTTTGAGATTGAGTAGAAACTTTTCATCGGGTAACAATACAAGTGAACTAACTTTCTAACAAAGTACCCATCATCAATACATTTTGAAAAATTGGGAATTAAAATTAGAAAAATGCTTTGTGCTAGAATTACCAAATAAGCACCCACTTGAAGACCCTCCACATGTGCATTGTTTGGTTAACACCTATATTACGTGTTTTATCCTTTAGTTAAAAAGAAAGAAAAAAGAAAAACTTCCATATCCATCGACAACTAAAAGAAGCAAAATTTGAAAGGAATTCTAAAACTATGAAATGAGATTTATTTGGAGAATCATGTGTGTTTGAAAAATCAAATTTCTTACAATCCCAAATTCCGTGAGCGTGCTTATCGATCATCGTCCTTCTTTCAAGTTAATAAAGCCCTCAACGTAGCTTGTGAGAAAAGGCGGATCTTTGAGATCATTAAGCCCGGTTGCATGATAGGAAGCTGCATTAAAATGGCCTGAACAAATGACAAAAAGAGAGAGTCCAACAAAATTGAGGACATGGCTGATGCTTAAAATGGACTTACATTGTTGGGATAATGTTCAATGGTGCATTTTTGAGTCAGTGATGTGGCGTAGATAGATTAAAGGCATGGGATGATATGAAATTGAGGTTATGCAGTTCGGGGGCTAAATAGAGAGAATCTATATTCCAAGTGGACTTGGAATTTGTTCAAATTTCTTGAATATTCAGGCTCTCAGTCATTCTCTTTCCTCTTCCATTGTTAAAATGCTTCACTGTTTTTCTTCTTCTAAGTGTCACTCTGTTTTCTTCTTCTAAATGTCCTGTTTTCTTTCAATTTCAACTTCAATAGTTTTTTTATCGCCTAAATTGGTTCATGAGATTTTACTCGAAATTGAAAAACTAGCTTCACTTGACGACATTAAATAAGATAAAAGATTTAGAGATAAGAGACAAAAGTAAAATTTTAAATAAGGATGAGGGACCAACATGACAATTCACAATTTTTTAATGCAAAGGCTTAAATTAAATGTCGTTTAGTAATAAAACAGAGGAACCCATTGTTGCGTCGTCTTATTTCTTCCGTCCATAACCCCATCACCTGGGTCACCGCAATGCCACGCCACATCAACCGCCGTCACAACAGCAAGACGGATCTTCTGTAGTTGGAAGGACCGGTGCATTTGGCCATTTTTGACCTTTTCATTTTTCATTTTCTTGTTTTGGATTATAAATTTTATTTATGAAAATAAAAAATATATTTATGGAGATGAAAATTTTAATTATGAAAAAATTTGAAGTTTAAGATTTTTTTTTTTAAATAAATAAACCAAAAATCGCCAAATACAGTCTCTCCCGTGGGAAGCCCGACTGCAAAGGGCTCCCCTTTTCGAACAGATAGCAAAACCGTCACTTGAAACGCTTCGGTAGCACTGCATCTCACGTTTAATCGTTTGGGCGTATCGAGGTTAGCAAACGACGAGGTTCAGAGCACTTTACTTATCATAAGTCGTTCTTTAGCCAGCTCTATATATATATATATGTATAGCTGGCAAAGGATGCATTCCCTCTGCACTTTCACTCTGCCATTATCGGTGGGTCGTTACGTTTTCTGCCAAATTTCTCCAAATTTTTCGAATTTGGGAATGATGAGCAAAATCAGGAACATCACCGAATCTATTTGTGAGGACTCTGTAAGCGTTCCCCTTCTCTATTGAAAAGCTGTTATGGATTGATAATATTCGAGGGTCATTTTTTGTATTACTATTTGAGATATGGCAGAAGAGTGAATTTCTTTTATTGATGGGATTATGCTACTGGGATTGTATTATCTATTTTCTAGTTAAATTATTCTAGGATTCTTTCTCCTAGAGTATCCTAGTTATTGTGAAATTATCACGTTCGAGTAGGATTTGTATGTTGTTTTTGTTTTCATATATTAATATGATCTGAACTTGATTATACAGTATTCTACTGGATTTGTATTATCTCTTTTCTTAATAAATTATTTTACGATTTTACCTCCTTGAGTATCCTAATTTTAGTGAAATTATCTTATGATTAGGTTTATTTTTTGGGCCTATATAATACGATCTCAACTTGAATATTCATTTTTTGTCAAGCTTAGTTCTCTCGTCTACATCGTGTAATTTGAACGACTGAACAATTTTATTGGATTCAAAATGCAGGTTAGTTCTGCACGTCACGGGGCACGCTTTTCTGGTGACAACGAAGGGTGTATAAGGATTGGCAGTATGCAAGTACCTCTAGAGGAACCATGTTGTAGGAAATCTATAATGGTAGGCAGTATTGAAGTACCGATCGAACCATATGGTACGAACGTGCAGGATTCTTCATCACACCCCTTGTTAAATAGAAGCAACACATCTATTGAATCTAAGTCTATGTCAAATCCTATACCTTTCCCGGGAATTACTTTTAATTCTGATCAAACAAACTTACGCTTAGTGCAAACAAAAGTGGATAGCTATAGGGTGCCTAGTTTTAGTCCAAGTTCTGAAAGTAATAGTTTGTCCCCTGCTGAGAGATTGCCTGCACCAAACATTACAAGACATCATGACAGATCATCTTTTCCTACTCATTTACAGAAGAACAGTAGGGTTGCTTATGCCAAACGACCTTATTCTGCTCACAGAAATTTAAACAATGCCCTAGCCGGACACAAGTTATATCCTCTATATATTAAACCATTTGATATCTGCCGGCCTGGAAGACATATTTCTGCTCTGGATATTTCTTTGCATGCAAACAAGGAAAGCTGCACTGAGATGCGGAAGGGAGTGACAGAAAAGAGGATACTGAAGCCTGGGATGGTTCTCTTGAAGCATTACTTAACCCACAACAATCAAGTACTTCTCTTTTTCCCTACTTCACTTTGCATTATACTCATCGAAAATGTCATATGAATTTGAGATTTATGATGAATATTACACTGTTAAAAGAAATTAGGCAGATCCATATGTCAAATTTTGTGACCCTGTTTCTTGAAAGGATATGTTGTATAAAGACATAATTTCTCTCCCTTATCCCCTTTCTTGGGAGGATTTCCCTCAGTTGTTGTCCTGCACTGCAATGAAACGCTGTAACTTCTTGCATTTGATTAAAAAATGTGGGTCCATTTACATCTCATAAATCTAATGGTTTGATTGAACGCGTCATATTTACTATCATTCTAATTGTTTTAGGTTGAATTAGTTAAGATTTGTCGTAAGCTTGGTCTGGGTCCTGGGGGATTCTACCAGCCAGGTTACAAAGGTGGAGCAAAACTCCAATTGCAAATGATGTGTCTTGGTTTGGACTGGAATCCTCAGACCAGAAAATATGGAAATAGACGTTCAATTGATGGTTGTGGGCCACCAAATATTCCTCATGAATTCAGGATCTTGTCTAATATGGCAATTGAAGAAGCACAAAATCTCAGTAAGAAGAAATTTAGAGTAAGCAATGTGGAAGATGTACTCCCTTCAATGTCTCCAGACGTATGCATTGTCAATTTTTATACTGCCAATGGAAGGCTTGGCCTTCATCAGGTTAGCTATTGTAAACATTGCACCACCGCGCTCCCTCTCTTACTATTTTTGGAATTTGATTGTATTTTCAATGTAACGTTACTTGGACAGTACGAATATATTGCTGGTAGGGAAGGGAAATTTTAAGTTTGAAATTTTCTTTATTTTAGATTTAAATATAACATTTTTTTTCTTAGAAGGGAAGAAAAAAAATATTAGATTGAAGTCAAAATTAAGAAAATGTCAATATTAAAATTCTACTTCTTCTTCCTTCCCCTCCATTCTCCTCAATTCAAACATATTTTTAATGTCTGAATGTTTTAGTGTGGCAAAACTTTGACATGCATGATATTTTTGTTCTTAGGTGTTATATTCATAACACGTTATAATCGCAAAAAATGATGAGACATTTATCTTTTGCTTACATTTTGAAACTGCATTATGCAGGATCGTGATGAAAGTAGGAAGAGTCTGCGTAAAGGATTGCCTGTTGTGTCTTTGTCTGTTGGTGATTCAGCCGAATTTCTATATGGGGATCAGAGGGATGTGGAGAGGGCAGAGAAGGTTGTTTTAGAATCAGGAGACGTATTGATATTTGGGGGTGAATCTCGACATATATTTCATGGTGTGTCATATATCATTCCAAATTCAGCCCCAAAGGTGTTGTTGGAAGATACTGGGCTCCGTCCTGGCCGCTTGAATCTTACATTTAGACAATTTTAAAGCCTCAATCTTACACTTCTATATATAAATAGTTCATATCTTTTAATGTTATTTACTTAACTGTATAGTCCAAATAGGAAATTTCTGATCTAGTAGTTTCGACAGTTTGAAGTTGTGATTAACAATTTTGTCATTTATGTCTTGATTAATGTAAAAAGTGAATTTAATCATAGTTGAAATTGGACCAAACTGATTGGTCAAGTTGATAAATCAATAAGTTGGTCATGGTTCAAGTTTGTTTGAATTATTAAATCAGCTTGCCAAAAAGTTGGTAAAATTAAAATTAACTGAACTGGTCAAAAAATAAAATCAATCAAAGATTAGTTTTTGATCTTTTGCCTAGAATAAAATATTAACATTTTGCTATAGAACTTTATGATCATTGCTACCAATTCATGTTTCATAGATTTGTTGTCATACTTCTAAATGTTTATATTTATTCTAAATATTATTTTGTAATACATATATATATACGTATATATATTAATTTAATTGTAAAGTATTACATTTTTTTTTTGTGTGTGTTTACTATTTAGTTTAATAATAGTTTATCTACTGAATTGTGAATTGATTTTTATCCTAATTAATAATTGTTTCGATTTTTAAACATTGTTATCAATCACCTTAATAAATTGTTTGTTCTAACTGTATAGTGTGATTTGGAAATTTGATACAAAAAAAGACATGTAGATTAAGTTTGTTACCTATAAAGTTTCGTTTAGTAGAGTGAATTAGTTTTTTTTTTTTTGAATAGGAATGAGAAATGAAATGGGAATAGAAAGAAATCTTGTACCCTATAATTCTAATGGGTCTGATGGAAGAAGAAATATAAATGTTTTTATTTTTTTATATTTAGTTGGATAGAAATGACATAAAAATATAATTAAAAGTTCAAAATACCTTTAACTAATTTTTACTAATAACAATAAAATAATTATTTTTAATTATTAATAACAATAAAAAAATTTAAAAAAATTATTTTAATTTCAAATTTTATTTTTTATTACCTTTAATAAGGACAAAAAATTATTTGAAGAAGGATAAAATAGTCTTAATTTTTATTCTCTTATTCAATAAAATTTTTTTCCACCCCAAGGTAAAAGACTAAATTTTTTTATGTTAATAAGAGACAATTCATCTAAAAAAGAACTCCCCCACGTACCAAACATGAGATAACGGTATGAATCAAAGATCATATTTTTTAAAAAAAAAATTTTAAGATGAAAATTATAGTACACTATTGAAAATCATCCCTGTTTTCAATAAACATGTGGCGGTTCGTGGCATCAGTCCACAAAAATCACAATTTGCAGGGGACAGCAGCTTTTAAGTGGAATATGCTCTTGTTTATTTCCCACTCACAATGTAGTTTGCAATATTCATTAGCTAGTGTTTACTTCTTTTTTCGGTTGGTGAAAATAGTTTACCTATTTCGCAGAATGGAGTTATTATGTAATTACATTGAATATGTGGGGTCAAAAATAAAAAAACGCCTAGCTCATTCTTGATCAGCAGGTTACCAATAAGGAGGTTTTTCACTTTTCACCATTGGATTGTTCTAGCTTCCACTCCAAGAATTTTCGGTAATGGCTTTTTCTTATTTTCATAGACAAGATCGTTACACTTTAAAGACTTAACAAAAAATTAAAGGAGGGGAGTGATGTTAATTTGACTTCAACTCAAATTAGAATTCAGATCCTTCTTCATTATAAATACATTTTAAAGGTTGTGTGCTTAATTAGATGTGCCTAGAGAACTGTTAAAAATAAAGTGAGTAGAGAGGACTGTTGAACTCGTATCTTTCTCTTGATTATTGTTGTTTCTCAATTTTCACCGCATGAAAACAAAAATAAAAGGCACTACATAATTTACATTGATAAATACATCTAGGTTATGTTAAAAAAAATCACCTAAATTATACCAAATATAAAGCTCTACAATGAGGAAAAGGAAAACAAAAAATAGGAATAAAGATATTATGATATTTACAGTAAAAAACGCCACATGAGTTGGCCTTGCACAATTTGAAGTGAGAGCTCCATCACAGTCAAGAAGAAATGCTGTAGCTTCTCCAGAAAAGGTTTCTCCAACCATGGCAAGCCTTAGGTGGCATTTGGTACGTAGGTATCTTAATTTCCCTAAAATTAAAAAAGCCTACTTATAAATGATTTGATCATATAGTTTTAAAAAATTATATTTCTTTATTTTGGGAGATCATGGTGTTTTGAGTCCTGCTCTCTGCTCCTCCAGCTACTCTGAGAATCATTAAAGAAACTGGAACTGTAATCTTGGCTGCCAATGCCAGAAACCATCCGTTGAAACATTCTGATTTGCGCAGATGGTGGTGAAGGATTGAAGATTGCACTCTGGCCAGGTTTCATTCCATTACAGAGATCTGAAATATCATCTAACGAATCCAAAGCTCTCACAACCTAGGAAATGTTGTACAAATGGAAACATGCACATTTAAGATCTCTGGAAAAGAGGTACAAGCATGGAATGTTCTAAAAGAATAAGATTACACTGCTCATGCCCAATAGATTCTTCAAAAAGTTACCTGACTCATTTGCGGTCTTTTTGCTGAAGAGTGACGTACACAGGCAGCAGCAGCCTCTATCATCCGAAACATTTCATTTCTATTATAGTTCTTCTCGAGTCTTGGATCTACCAATATCTCAAAGTTTTCATTATTAAGCGCCTGAATCAATAGAGGTCGAGCCTGAAGAAAAAAGGCTTCCTTATTAATGAAAAATGCTAGTGTTATTAGGTAGATATCTATAAGTAATTTCATGATACAGCTCACAAATTTTCCTTTCCACCGCAATAGAATATTATCACAAATCAGGAACAATAAGTCCTATATATTGCTATAATATCAGGAGCAACAATATTTGAGATAAGATAAAAATAAGGTCCAACAAATGCAAGATCTGCCATAAGCATAAGGCATTCCAAAATAAACTCCCTCAGCCGGAATTTTTCACAAAGTCATTAAAAGTGCACATATAGATATGTTTATATTAGAGATTCTAACAAAAACTCTTCATGGCCCTTTATTAAATAGCTTAAGCTTTCAAGTTGAATTGATTTTTACATGATATCAGAGTTTCTATGACCAAGTGACTCAGAGTTCGATCTTTATGTTCCTCAATTCTCTTAGTTAAAAGTTAAATTTCAACGGAAGATATAGTAGACCTGTACTATATATCCACACCTCAAGTCCAATGTGCTTTCATTTGACGAGAATTGTTAATAATTATAAATTTATAATAAAAAGAAAAAAGTATTTATGGGCCTTCGCTTAATAACTTAATCTTTTTGAGCTAAATTGGTCCTTGAGAGTTTACATTAGTAAGATCAATAATAATAATAATAATAATAATAATAATAATAATAATAGTAAGCAATGCAATGTTTATGCTTATATTGTTTTATGTAACGCACCCATTCAACTACGCTTTCTTCACCAATGGGCCGAGAGGCATCTACAGGCTTCCGACCTGTAATTAGCTCCAAAAGCACAACCCCGAAGGAATAAACATCAGACTTTTCAGTCAATTTGCCACTTGTTGCATATTCTGGTGCCATGTACCTGGTACTCAGACAATTTGTCCATTAGATAAACTCAAAAGGGAACAGGGCATACATGTTTACTATTTTTTCATATTGGAAATAAACATTTATCAGACGGCCAGAATTTGAAACACTAACAGTATGACCCCACATGGTAGACCACAGACCAATATGACACAGCCCCAGCAAGGAATAACATTAAATCATAAATAAAAATTTCCAAATAGGATTTAAACAAAGTACTAGAAGAGGTGATCAGTCTCTACTTCCAGACCATGCACAACTACTCTCCTTTCATACAATTTTTACCTAACATACTAGAAATTGCTACTCTTCCAGTTATAGGATAGTGAGGCAATAATTAATAGCCAATGATAACAAGGATAAACATTCCAGTAAGTATAAACAAGAGTAAATGATAAAATCTAGAAGTACAATCATATGATTTTATCACTATACACTTAATTAAATGACTTGTGCTTAACCATAAAAGTGGTTTACGTACCCAAAGGTTCCCATCACACGTGTGGTTACATGTGTAAATGAATCCATTGCTAATTTTGCAAGCCCAAAGTCAGAAACCTGTTGATTAAACCCCAAAATAAATAATTTCATAAGTTGCATTAAGAAGAAAACAATATATAAATTTGGAAATGCCAGCACTGTTTAAGTTGGCAATGTATTGTGAATATACTGGGCAGATTTGGTCATTCCCTGATATTATATTGCTTTAATACAATCAGCTGTTAAGGCAAACAATTAATTGAGTGTAAATCACAGTAATCAGCATCAGAATATACAGATTATGAAAGTGGCTTACTTGAGCTTCAAAGTTGTTATCAAGAAGGATGTTTGATGACTTTATGTCTCGATGAATAATGCGTGGATAGCCTGATAAGTCAATCAAACAAAAATAAGAAAGAGAAGGTTGACTACCAAAACAAAAGTTAGGAAGATATGGAAAATAATATGCTGTAAAATGAAAAGAAGGAAACTTTGTGTGCTGCTGTCATCTTCATCGCAGTTATAAAAATGTCAAAGATTTTCATTTACTTAATTGAATATTACATAGGTTTGTCAATTACTCTGTATATTGGTTAAATGAAAACACATCTTCATTTTACAATTAATAGGAAGAACATATTTAAAATGTTTCTCCAAGCATAAAAAAACATATAGTACCATGGAAATGCTCTAATTCATGCGTATATTCTCACACTTGAGAAGTTAACTTCAAAACATGGAATGTGCACTGAATAAAACCAGGAAGGTAGTAGGAGAAATTTACAATCTTCGTGTAGGTAAGCTATTCCACGAGCTGCACCAGCTGCAACCTTCACTCTTGTAGCCCAATCTATAACTGGCCTGCCTCCACCTGCAAAATTTTAAACAAGTCAAGTTCTAGATCAAGATTCAGATGAGGAACTAATAGTGCTTCAAGCCTGACGCATGAATCTATCACAGCAGCATATTTACTGGACCTTTTAAAACATCCTACTCCGGATTTGAAAAATGAAATTATGAATAAATCCATGGGGATACAATCATTTTGCGTGCTAGTAATACCAAATTTAGCAATAATAAGACAAAGGATGCATCATGTTTTCAGTATTTCTGTAAGTTAAGCTCCAACTTAGACAAATATTAATAATTATAATAAAGAGTTCATTACCATATGTTATCTAGCAAATGAGTGAACTTCATAAGTGATACTTTTTCAATGGTTTACATGAAGAAGAAATCAAACCTATGAGCTATTCTTTTGAAGTTTTGAATTTGTGTTGAATTAATTAAAATATTTTTATTTATACAAATTATTTCATCAGATATACATCTTACCATGGAGATGGTAATGAAGGGTATTGTTGGGAACATAGTCATAGACAAGCAATCTCTGATGCTCAGATATACAGTAACCCACCAAGGAAACAAGGTGGCGATGATGTACTCGGCTAATAATCTCAACTTCTGCTCCAAATTCACGCTCCCCTTGCCCACCTCCATCTTTGAGCTGTTTCACAGCTACTTCTCTTCCATCTATGAGAAAGCCTTTGTAGACACAACCAAATCCACCTTCACCCAACAGATTTTGTGCCGAAAACCCATTTGTTGCCTGGAAAAGTTCTTCATATGTGAACCATGATCTTGAAATACTTACTCCACTTGCTTCTGATGGTGAATACATGAAATTGCTACCAGAGCCATTATGTGAAAAGGGAGACTGTGTCCTTAAGAACATTGTACCTAGAAAAAAACAAACCAACGTTTAGAAAAATTAATCTAGCACTCATCTACACATTCATTTATTACTCAATTTATAAAGTTGTAACTATAAAGGAACACCAATTGCATGGTAGCATGGCATTCAAATTAGTAACAATCTACGTTTCAAAATTTTCTAGTAAATAAAAAGTGTAACAACAAATTTCTAGCTTGATTGTGTTATAATTTATTACCTAAAAATTGTCATAATTATAAAAACCAAGATAACCATAGCAACAAAAACAAAATAAATGAAAGTTCTAAAAAGATTTTTCAGGCTTCATTATCTTTATTACCTAAAATGTGTCACTAAATATGAAATCAAAATTATATAAAATTTATGAAAAATGCAACAAAACTTCAGAATTCACACAGGCAAGTTAAAATTTAAACTACAAAAGAAAAGAAAGAAAATGGTAGTCACCAAGATTCGCTTAATTCTTTGACCAACCTATGAATTTAAAAGGGAAAGGAATAACAAGTATCTAAGTAAAACCAATAGCTAGACTGGTTTAGGTCATCTTAAACATAATTATAGGCCACTGAGATGAGAGATGAGAGATGAGCTTGTACATTTTAGAGGTAATTATAAACATATAAACTAAATTTGCGCCTTTCAACCATCAAATTGGTTATATTTCTCTCAAGATAGCAAATAGAGTACAGTACGACAACAATTAAAGTACAGATCTCAAGCAAAAAACAATGTTCTAACATTCATCATCTCAAAATAAGTCAATATTTAATTGGCAATGGTTATCAATAAGTAGACTTCTGATTTAGAGTAAGCGACTTCCCTGATTTCTTTTTTGTATTTTAGATTTAAAGAAAATATGTGGTAAAAAGATAATGAGAACTTCTATGATTCATTGTTGAATATCAGGCAATCAGAATCCAAATTTATACTGCCAAACTATCTACTATTCAAATTTACGCAGAACTGAGGAGATCCTTTATATTTGTCTGAATATTACATATTTGAGGTTGACAACAAAGGGCATACAGCAACCAACACAGCATATATTCCTATTAGCTGGTAATGCACAGTGCAATACCTGAATTCTGAGATGAGGAATATGGAGAAGGCATGGTATAACCAACTTTTGATCCTGTTTCCTTCCTCTTCCGTTTCTGAATAAACCACATGGCCATAACAAGAAGGCTGATGACAACAAAACCAACTACGATGCCAATAACCAAGACTAACCCTCCTGGATGTGAAGGTGCGCCATTGGTGGATTTATTTGTACCATTAGATGATTTAGCAGTGGGTTTCTCTGTTGGAATAGAGGATTTGGGCGGAGGGGGACCCCCAACTGCAGATGCATGTGTTGGAGGAGCATGCTTTGGAGGAGGTGAAGAGGTTGAAGGGACTGAAGGAGTTGACGGAGGGGAAGCATTTGTCGAAGGAGGAGACTCAGAACCAGATGGAGGTAGTGTGTGTGAAGGCGGCGAAGGAGTACTTTCTGGTGGCTTTGCCGGCGTTGGAGAAGGAGAACTGGAGGATGGTGGCGTTGAGACATTGGCTGGAGGAGGAGGAGTTGGTGAAATAGGTTCAGAGGGAGGCGGATTTTCAGCAGGAGGTACATTTGAGGCATGGGGAGGAGGTGAAGCAGCCACTGCAGGTGGTGGGGATAAATTTGGAGGGGCAGCTGAGGTTTCAATTGGAGGAGGGGCGGTGGTAGCTGAGGGTGGGGGAGATGCTGGTGGAGAATCTGGCGGTGATGACGGCGGAGGAGAAAGAGACCGGGAAGGGGGCGGGGTTGAAGGCACTGCCCGCGGAGGAGGAGGTCTAGAAGAATTTGTTGATGAAGGTGAAGAAGGGGGTGGTGGTGAAGTATTAGCAGAAGTTGGTGGCACTGCAGAAGGGGAAGAATTCGGAGAAGGGGAAGTCGATGCCATTACCACTGTACAAATCTTCACTCAAAAACTATGAACTAAAACACTTCCATCACTACTTTCCAAAATCACGGACTCAAATCTCCAATAGTCCAATCTTTTTTTCAGAAATATATAGTCAGCAAAACAAGCAAATCCAAACATCAATCTCCAATTCAAATTCAGACAAACCCTTTCACTACAAATGCATAAATTCCTTCAGGAATCACATTGGAAGACTTAATTCCCAAGATTTTAGACAAAGTCAACACCAATACCCTCTGAGAAAGCGGAAATCCTTGGTATCCTCCAGTACCCGAAGATCCTCAAAAAAATGCAAAATTCACACTAAGAAGTAAGAAGATTAACCCAGTTCAGAATACAAATCAAACACCCAGCATTATCACCTGGTTTTTCCCTCGCCTGTTCCACTTTAGAAGCATACCCAGATCGCCAATTAGAACCCATAAACTGAAAAGAAAGAAAGAAAAAAAAAAATCTTTGGCAGACCTGAGCAGAGGGACTTCAAAGAACTTAAAATATTGGAAGCTTTAAAACTCAGGGGAAAGCTTATGCTGCAGAATATGGCAACAGAAGCACACAGCACACCCAAAATTCTTGCAGAAGAAAACGCGGAGGCGACTTTAGAATAAGCTCTCTGCTCCACTCAGAGTCTTCCTCAGCACATGCAGTGATGGACGGGCGAAGTGAAAAGACGGTCCAAATGGGAAGAATCATTGGCCACATTAATTTATTTACCGTTCGAGGAAAGGAAGAAAAGTAGCGATCATCACTTTATCAGAAATAAAATATTTAATTATCTTTTTATTAACAATAAAATTACATTTAATGTTAGAGTTTCGTATTAGTTCAGCTGTTTTTATGGAGAATCAAATCATATTTTTACATTGCATAAAAAAATTAATTTATGGACAAAAAATAAATTAAAAATTTTATAATATATCAAATTTTGAAACCAAAAAAATATATGTGATGTAATTTCGGAGGTTAATATAATTTTAGTTTTTTATTTTTAAGATGCGATATGAACAGTGATTTAAAAATATTATTGGGTTCAGGGATAAGCTACTTCGTTCGTTAAATTAATCATTGAATTAACTAAAAGTTACCGTTATAAAAAAAATTATTCAATAAATATATGCCATTTAATAAAATAATTATTATTAAATTTTACTATTTTAATTCGGTCGTTTTTTTAATCAAAATTTGTTTTTCTTCTTTAAAAAGGTGAATAATTGTTTTTACTAAATATTTTTCCTTCATTACATGCTTGCAATGAGTTTTAAAAAAAAAAAGAGAGACAATTACTGAAGAAACTCTTATTTGGATTTTCAAGCGGTTAAATAATTACTTTTTAAAAAAATAGTGTGCAGCCATTTAAAAAAACTGGTTAATTACTTTAAATATTATATGAATTTTTAAATTGAGGGTTTCTAGAAAACTTGTGGAATTAAATTGTATGCGTCTAAAAATTCTTATATAAAAATTTTTTGTGAGATAGACGTTTAAAATAGACCTAGTCAATGTAACAATAGAGCTTCAAGCAAATTAATCATAATAGTTTATTATGTAAGGAGCCTACCTTAGGAACATGCTTCTTCTTCTTCGTTTTTTTTCTTTTTCCTTTTTATTGTTTGGTGATACTTTAGGAACATGCTTCTGCCAAAATAATAAATGGATCTAAGACGATTTTTGAGGCAGATGTTTTAAAAAGAAAAAGTGTTAAATATTTAAATTTAAATAATATTACATTTATATGCTATAGTTTTAGGAATTCAGTATCAAGAGATCGATCAGAGATATATAAGAATAAAGAATGGAATGTTGCACTGAATTGACTGTGATTATGAATTGTTGTCAGCATCATATAATTTTATGCTTATAAATCAAAGAAGTACAGTTAAAGCCGCCTTGGAATTCTTCTCCATCAGAAGTCCATTACAACTTTATAACCCTTTAATTTTTTTGACATAAAAGTATTTTTACTTCATCTAATTTATAAAAAATTTATTTTAAGTTCTCAAACGAATAGTATTGTCCTTGTATTTTTAAATTTATTTAATTTTATCCTTTTTATCGTATAATTCACCTAAATTTCAATATCAAATATACCAATATATTAATTTTTGAACATCAAATTTGAATATAAATTATTAACATCAAGTCAGTAAATAATATTAAAATTAATAAATTACTAAATTTGATATTAAATTTTGTATAAATTATAAAATAAAAGAATTAAATTAAATTATTTCAAAAAATAAGAAAATAATATTGTTTGATCTTAAACTGAAAGGCTAAACTAAAACTTTTATATAATTAGGAGAACCAAAAGTATATTTAAACATTATTTTTTTCTCAGCAAATTAGTTTGATTCCCTAAAAAAAAAAAAAGCCTACTTATCTAAATTATAATTTTTAAATACCTTATATCATATTTTATTACGAAAAAAATCACCCGAAAAAACAAATGCTCCACCACGTGCAGTAAGCACGTCCACAAACAATCTTTACTCTGCTTTTTGCTCTCTTTGTTCCTCCAGTTTGAATACCAATCTTCATTGAATTGCTTTGATCTATTTCCCTAATTTTCTTCCTGTTTGAATGTTCAACTTACCTAAATTTCGTGTTATTTTAGCCTTTGATTCTTGTCTTCACTGAGGCGTTTTCCATTTTAGTTGGCTCAGCTTGGAATAAATTCAGCATGGAAGGCGAAGACAGTCCCAGATTCTACAGTACTCACAAAGGAAAATTCCAAGCCAAGTCAGTCACACTTTCTCTAAATTATGTTTCATTCTAAAATTGTATCTTACCATAAGAAAAATAAC
Source organism: Erythrophleum fordii (assembly GCA_032878935.1). NCBI lineage: Eukaryota > Viridiplantae > Streptophyta > Magnoliopsida > Fabales > Fabaceae > Erythrophleum > Erythrophleum fordii. Next base: position 9,979,623 of record JAVQMF010000056.1, on the reverse strand, counting down.
AATGGCGATAGAATAACGTTAAAACCATGGCGTAAACAATTTGTCTATTAAAACAAGGTATATATTAAAGTGGAATTCCTTATGCTAAGATTGAGAGTTTACCCCGGTAGGCCAATAATTTGTATAGAATAGAGTGGAGTAAAATGGCAAGTTATATTTTATTATTTGAAAGTTTAATGAGTTATAAATAATTTTTTTAATATTATCCTTATGAAATAAACTTGTATACAAGAGTATATTAGAATATGAAGGTATATTTGTATTTTTAATATAATAAGTTCAAGTTATTTGATTTTTGACATCCACTTTGGAGAGACATAAACCTAGAGGTTTAGAAGGTAAGAAAGGATCTTGAAGATTATTTATTGTCATTCCATTCCATCCTTAAAAATAGTATCAAACAATGCTTTAATCATTCTACTTCATTCCATTTTTTCCTTTATCATCCATTCAATCACTCTCTTAGTTAATCAATAGATAACTGCTGTGTTTATGAGATGAATGATGATTTTATATTTCTGAAAATAATATACTTTTTAATTATGACATAATAGATATTAAATATAGAATAATATTTTACATATTTTAATATATTTTTTAATTACACAAAAATTAAATTACTATTTTTAAAAACTTTTAGTTATTAAATAAATTAATATTTTAAGTAACTATTTAATAAAATATTATGCTATATTTAATAATTAATTATGAGTGAAAAAATAACTTCTATTAATCTAAATATATATTTTCTAAACCCAAAAAAATTTTAAATAGAATGTATTTTGATAAAAAAATTTAAAGTTGGACTCAAGTATTAAAAATTTTTTGTTTTATGATAGATTTGTGTATATTTTAAAAGTAAAGAAGAAATTTATATAATTTAAACAATATCAATAGAAAATTTATATAATTTATTCTAAAATTTATAAAACTTGGCTAAAAATTCCAAATAGTAAAAGTCATACTTATGAACGTTTAATTTAACCGATCATTTGTGTTAGTCTTACTCAATCTATAGCCATTTGTTTTCCATATGTAGCTGCCCATAACTTACGCTGGGGAGAAAGATTCAATGATTAGAGTTTGGGGGTACGAATATAAGAAAAATAGTAAATTATATAAATTTTTCTTAAATTCTGTTAAAATTATACAAATATTTCTTATATTTTTAAAATATATGTAGATTTCCTCTTAATAAAAATTTATCTTATATTTTAATGTAGTTTTTATTTTTTTAACTAAAATACTGTTCATTAACTTAAATATAAATTTTTGTAACTAAAAAAAATTATGGAAGATATTTTGGTCAAAAGTTTCAAAATTAAACTACAATATAGGGTAATTTTTTATTTTAGAAAATGTTTGTATATATTTAAAAAAATATTTATATAATTTCAATAAAATTTAGAAAGAATAAATGTAAATTATTCTAAGAAAAAAGTAAAGTCAAGTTACTCAACTGAATTTTGGTATACCTAAATGCTCTAGAAAGAAAGTTGACATATATCAGAGTTTTGAACTAAAGACCTAATAATCATCTACATCCTTCACCACATTACACATAATGACTTAGTTAACATATGTGCATGATGGATGACTTTTCATTAAACTACATCTTTTTCTTATGTTTTGACAAATGTTGTCATATTTTGACAAAAAGATGATGTGAACAAAAATGACAAATGTTGTCATATTTTGACAAAATTTGTGTATGTGAATCAAAGCCTTCGTCATGATTCACATATGAAATCTTTCCAAGAACAAAAGAAAACAATCATGTAATGAGGCAAAAAAAAAAAAAAAAAGAGTATGTATATATATATCTACTTTTTCCTTTTACATCCTTTTTTTTTTATTTCTTTTCTCAACTATATTATATACAATTTATTTGTAAACTGTATAAAATATAGACTGATAACAGCCTTTACGTTGCCTTTACAGGAAATGACTATTTTATTAAATTTAATGATTCTGTATTAGCCTTTTGGCTTTTATAAAGATACTGATAATTTAAACTTCTCTTTTTTGGATAGAATCAGGTACAACATTTAATTTGTTCGCTGTTACTAAGCCCCTTTCTCCGTTATTTTTTTATAAATTTTTTTTATTGAGTCAATTGATGATAAGATTATCTTTAAAAGACCAAAATAATATTTTAATTTTTTCTTTGAAAAAAAAACTTGAAAGGAAAATGAAGTTATACTTATGCCTTTGGAGGGGCCCATTGGCAGGTAACCCTTTACATTTGCGAAGAAAATATGGACATATGCCATAATTAATGGTTGAATTATAATATAAAATTAAAATGACAATCTGAAAATGCATCCCATAACGAAAAAACTTGAGGGGTCAAACGTTTTCATAGAATACACATGACAAAACTGGCCAAGAATGGAAAAATAAAAGAAATTTTACTTATAAGCCATCTTGTGAATTGAATGAACGATGAAAGTAACATGAGTATATGGACATAAGTTACATCATGAAAAGCAGAAATTAAATATCATAATATTGTCTTGTTGCTGTGATTAACATTAACTTAATGACAGTAATGATCGAACCAAGAGTATTTTCCATAACCAAATTCCTCGTCCTCTTCTTGATCCCCTCTGCTGTAAATCCACCACAAGAGATTAGAAAACGAGTTGCCATCATCAAAACTTTTCAAGGTTTTGATCTTCTTCAACGCACTCTCTTTGTTATAAACTCCTTCCATGGCATAGACGAATCCTTTCCACCCTTCTGCAACACCTTTCCTGTTTTTCAAATTAGGCAATGTCCATTCCACAAGCTCTTTCACATATTCCACGTCAGAGAATAATACCTCAGTGATAGGTAATAAAGGCAAGACCTGAATTCCGAGTCTGCATTCTCTCCACTGAGGAGGAGCAAACCATAGCCCACTATCTCTCTTGTTAGCCCACACAACACCTACAATTTTATTCTCTTTTGTGAAATCTTCCTCATACAACATTTTCTCTCCCTCTTTCTTGACATGCCACCATGTTTGTGCTGCATGAATTTCCAGTGCTGCAAGTGTTGATCCAATGGCTACCAGATTGGTGTCACCATATGCCATACCCATCAAAGCAGCGGAATAGTATGCATTCACAGCTTCGCTTGTGCTCTCTTGGTTTCTTCCATCTGCAAATTCAACCAACCCTCCAGCCCAAGAGTGTAACTTATAGAGATCAAAGCACCTGAATGTGCATCATTTATATTTGTAAAAGAAGTTGAAGCAGGCAATGAAATGAAATCAACAAAAAATGAATCCCATGTTCATCCTAGGATTCCAAACCTGACGACTAGCCCATATTTTATTTTATTTTATTTTTGTAGTTTAATTTCTTTTTTTTTTTGGTTTTAAAAGATGTAAAATATAGAATAAAAATAATTTTTTGATTGTCATTTTAAGAAAGATAATGATTAATATTAAAAAATATATCAAATTTGAGCTATTTAAATTTAATTTAGACAGAAAAAATTTGAGACAGCACTTGAAATGAACCGAGAATTAGGGTCAAAAATTAATTCACATTCATCTAGTCTGTCTTAAGTGGATTGACATTTAACATACTTATTAAGGTCAAATACCTTAGGCGTGGATAATTTGAATTTGATCTTCTTCCCAAGTTCATGAAATCCGCCATAAGTGAATAAGCTTGAGGCTTATACTTCCTTCCCCAAGCTGGATCAATCTTTGCAAGAACCGCAATTCCATATAGAAAGTAACCCAGATGGTAATGGTGATCATTGTAAATCCCAAACCCAAAATCTGCCCCTGCATCTTTAGACCCTTGTTTTGTGACGATCCCTTTCCATTTGGAGTCATAGAGAAAGCCATTTTCACCAAAAGTTCCGTCCAACCATGGCGTAATGGTCTCCTTCAAGAACTTGGCAACTGCAGGAATGGCTTCAAGAAAACTCACCTCTTCAGCTATCAAACCCAACCTTGCTGCTCTTGCTATTGATTTCCCACCAAAGTAGCACGATGATATAGTTGTTGTTCTAAATGGGTTATTCAGAGCATCGATATCTTCAGAAAGAGCTGAAACAATCTCATCACAGTAATTTTCTTTGATGCCCCTGGTTGAGTGCCAAGTTATAGGAACAGGGTTTGTTTTCAATACCCATGAGTCTCCAACAACACCAACAAGCTCGCCATCGATGCTTCTGTACTTGAAATCTTGCAGAACAGTAATTTCACAGTCATTACTAGACAAAAGTTGAAGATGAAGAGGGTGGGCTAGCATTAGCAAATCTCCCCAACCCTTTTTTTCCCATTTATATTCCACACGAAATGGCTTTGTGAATGTCGCATCCCCAGATACAGGGTAACAAAAGCAGAATCGATTGAGGATCGATTCCAATTTTGGGTTCGAATCTGGCAATAGAGCTATCCTTATTATTCCCGAAAACACTTCAGAAGTAATCTCAGAGAGGCCCTGGTTCAAATTGATTGGCGAGGAGGCATATATAAGCCATGTCTGGCCATTGCTGAGCTGAACAGTGTGCTTGGTGAGGGAGCCATTGGATGAAAGTGAAAGGATAGAATGGACTGTGGAGATTGAAATTGCTGTTCGATTTGTCACATTGGTAGTCAAAAAGGGGCTTCCTCTGACTAGAAAGAATCGCAAATTGGAAGAAGGAAATTCCAGAGTGACGCTGAAGTCACTGAAGGAAGAGATTACGTGCTTTCTTTGGGAATTATGGTCAATTTTCTCTGAGGCAGAGATGGTGAGATCGGCGGTGAAAAGTTGGGATATGAAATTAGAGGTAGAGGAACGAGATGGGTAGGAGAGAGAGAGAGAGGAAAGTGAGGATTTGATGAGGTAAGGATGAATGTACTCAGGCTCGACATTGTTGAGAACGAAGTTCTGGAAGAAAGAGTTTGTAGGGAGTGGGGTTGAAAGAAGGCTAGGGATGAAGTATTTGGAGGGGTCAGGGACGATTGTGGAGTGGGTTGGAGGGAAGAGAAAAGGTGTCTTTGGTGGTGGCGGCGGCGGTGGAGGAGGCGGAGGCGGTGGAGGAGGCGGAGGTGGTGGTGGTGGTGGTGGTGGGGGAGGAGGAGGAGGAGGCGGGGGCGGAGGTGGTGGTGGGGACTTCCTGCGTTTTCTGAAGGGCCTGGTAATTTCTTTTTCTATCTTTCTTCCAAGTTTCTTCAACATTGTCAGTTAAGTTAGGTAAAAGTGGGTTTGGTTGGGTAGTTTGGACAATTTTGTCTGGAATTCGAATTGACAGTTAAGTTAGCTGGAGGAGGAGATAAGGGGTTGGTTATATTTCATGGAAGGGTAGACTGGTACAAAAAGAAAGGAATGGAGGATTTTATGAAGAAAGGAATTATAAGAAGAAAATGAAAGGATGGCATGCATGGCTGTATATTAGAATGTAGAAATTTGAAAGTAATAAGTGTATACCCAATATTAAAATTTTAAGCAGTATGTATCTAAAAATAAGGTGAAATTGTCATTTTGATTCCTTAATTTATTTAAAATATGTATACTTATGATTAAGTTGGTTTTTAAAGTTAAATCCATCTTTGATAGGTGCAATGTGGCTGTCTATATATGCATTAATAACGTGTTATATAATTTTTAAAAACTATATTATTTTTACCTAAATGGTATGTTTATGTGACATTACATTTGTCTTTTCTTTTTTCTTTTTATTATCTCAATTTTCAATAATATCTTGTGGTAGATAAAGGAAGTTTTGGTGAATATTGTGCGAAGAGAGGGTTTGTGGTTAGCAAATCCATTTGATAAACTTTTTCATTAATATTATTGCATTTCACGAATTTTTTTTCAAAAAATATTCTTTCTGCCAAATAGGTGAAAAAGACATATATTTAAAAGGGTAGATATAAAAATTTAAAAGTAATTATAGTAATTAATAATTTTAAGTAAGAGTATTATTATTTTTTAAAAAAAAAATTTTGGTGCTTTTGCTTCCAAAAAAAAACTCTGACTTATTACTTCCTTCTCACAGTCACAAAATTACTTTTGCCACTACTAAAAAAAAAATTCAGAAGTTAGACCAAACACCTTGTTTAATCATAGATAAATGTTTTTAAAAAATGAACAATTTCTCATCTAAAAACTTAGCCAGACAAGCTCAAAAATAGATAAGGACAATGTGAATAAGAATATTGATTGAATTACATTAAATATATATATATATATATATATATTGATTGAAGGGAATCTTGGGCTAGCTAGGAAAGTACATTTGACCAATCCAAGAAAGACATTTAGGTTTCTGAACATGAATGTCCAAGGAAGGGATAACAAGGTATCGGTAAAGTTATTCTTTCTTTTCCCAACAATTGCAATAGGTTACTTGTTCAACTAAGAGAATAAGAACAAAAAATTGACATTCCTCAAAAGCTAAGGAGTTGCAATCTAATGAAGAAAGATAATTTCTACGCTCTAAATTCCCTGCTTTTGCAAAACTTCTCAGCTCAAAATCTTTTGTTTTTGTGAAGCACTACTATTTTAAACATTAATAGTATTGCTAAAAAGTTTGTTGAAAAAATTGGTCAAGTGCTATATTATATTTTTGTACAATGCTTGTTAAAAAAAAAGGAATTTTTTAAAGAACAAATTTTGTGAATATAAACAATTTTGCAACATAGTCAAGCAAGTCATATCGAGTCTCTTTATTCCTCTCTGAGAAAAGCTAAAAGAATAATGAAATATCCAAGTGTAATATCTCTGGTTGAATTGAACTAAACCATTAAAAATTCTTATTACACAATCTCTTTTACTTTACTCTTGATATACGTTGTTTTTGTGTTATTTTACTTTTATCATAATTCATTTGTTAGCTCATTTGAGAATTGAGATTAAGTCTTAAAAGATAATGATTGTGTTGATAGCTTAGCCATAGCATTTATTTCAGAAAACTTTTAACATTTTTTAATACAAATCAAAAGCTTACACATCTGTACAAATTAGAAGCTAAAGCTAGAATTGTATGAAGACCAACTGTGCGAATCGCTTTTGCATTGCTTGATATATTCATTCCTTATAAGGTGATGCAAGAGGAAAACTAGTGCCACACAAAATCTTACTGCCAATTTGTGAACTAAAGTACCTGCAAAATTCCACTGGAAATGGCTTATAATGAGATTAGAAAAACACATTTGTTTGAAGTGGAAAATGAGTAGATTAGAAATAGCGTCTGGCAGAGGGTCTGAGGCTCCATCCCCAGCCCCCCACTTATAATTATATATAAAAAAAATGATATATTGCTATTAAATGAACTAAATAGCAAGTCTGAGTGAGCCAAAAAATAAATAACACCATTCAAATTAAACACGATGCTCCCATCCCCACTTCCAAAAACTCTTATTGATAATATTAAAGTTGACTTGTTGATTGCTAAAGTGAGTTTTATTGCTACTTTCAACTCTTTAATCTCATAAGCTAATTCTGGGAGTGTGTTTCTCCCAAATGTTTTTATGAAACAATAATTAGCTAGATGTGTCTGGAAAAGTGATATCACTCCCCAACCACGTTTCCGCAAAAGCAGAAAATGATTGCTTCTAGGCAGAAGTTACTGGCCAAACATGCTTTTAGACGGTAATCAATACATATCCAAACACACCTTTAGAAACATTGACTTGCTCTTGGATGTAGAATCATTCTTTAGTAAGTAATTTGTAACTATATTTATTGTATGACCTGGTATGAAACTAATAATAAAAATTTGAAATGAATATTATTTTTTAAAAATAAATGTTGCAAATAATGAGATTTACTAACATGTAAAATACTATTTTCTTGCAATTACTGTACAAAAAAAATACTTAGGACTTTCTCCTCTGTAGCGTCACTTGATGCAAGTCGTGACGAAAGCGGATAAGATTTCTTCTAGATCACGAAAGCAGTGTTCTTCTCCCAACTTTCACCGCTGAAAGTTAAGAAAAACATTAAAACTTGAGTTCTATTATTAAATCTTTATGTATGATTTAAGATTTAGAAAGTCTTGAACTCTTCAATCTTTTAAACTAGCTTTTGATGTATGATTGTTTCAAAAGTTTTTATCAATGACGCTCTATCTTGATCCAGTGCTCGTTAGGAGCGTTGACCTGCCCTTAATCATTGTTTAGCAAACAATTCTGAACGATCTAGTAGTGTATGAAACTAAGAAAAAAATGTTAAAATAAATATCGTAGATAATGAGATTCACTGACATGTAAAATACTATTGACTTCAAGCATTCACTGCGCAAAAAACATACTTTAAGACTTTCTCCTCTGCAGTGCCCCCTGATGCAAGTCATGACGAAAGCAGATAAGATTTCTTCAAGATGACACAGACACTTCAGAATTTTAAGAGATTTGAACTTCTGCATATATATATATATAGCAATAAACTGAAATATATATATATATAGAGCAATAAACTGAAATTTTATTGGTCTTAAACCTTATCTAAAACAACAACAAAATTACATAATTAAATAAAAAGTAAGCCAGCGGTCCACTTCACAAACGAACACTCCCAAATAATTAAACGAAAACAAGTAACACCAAGACTCTCTCTTCCACTTTTGATCCAAAAACTAGAGATCTCTGTCTCTAGCTTTCTAGGGATTCCCATCCCCTCTGCTGTGAATCCACCATAGGAGATTAGAGAAAGAATTCCCATTATCAAAACCTTTCAACTTTCGAATATTCTCTAATGCTTTTTCCTTATCATAAATCCCTTCCAAGGCATAAGTAAACCCCTTCCACCCTTCTTCAACACCTTTCTTCTTTAAATTTGGCATTGTCCACTCCACAAGCTCCTTCACATATCCCACATCGGAGAACAATGCCTCGGTGATAGGCGATAAAGGCAAAACTTGAATGCTAAGCCTGCATTCTCTGCACTCAGCAGAAGCCCACCATAGCTCACCATCTCTCTTGTTAGACCACAAGATCCCCACTATCCTATTCTCCTTCACAAACTTTTCTTCATATATTTTGTTTCCTTCTTCCACATGCCACCATGTTTGTGCTGCAAGGATTTCCAGTGCTGCAAGTGTTGATCCAGTTGCTACCAATTTGGTATCTTCATATACTAGACCCAGTAAAGCTGCTGAGTAGTATGCATTCACGGCTTCACTTGTACTCTCTTGGTTTCTCCCATCTGCAAATTCAGTCAAACCTGCAGCCCAAGAATGCAATTTGTAAAAATCAAAACATCTCAAACGAGGATAATTGAGGTTTGTTTTTCTGCCTAAGTTCATGAAATCTTGCACAAGTGAATAAGCTTGGGGCTTGTGCTTTTGTCCCCAGTCTGGGTCGATCTTAGCAAGAACTGCAATCCCGTAAATGAACTGTCCTAAATGAAAATGGTGATCGTTGTAAATCCCAAATCCAAAATCAGCCCTTGAACTTGTAGACCCTTGTTCAGTAACGAGTCCTTTCCATTTTTGCTCGTATAGAAAACCATTCCCTTTGAAAGTTCCGTACAACCACGGCTCAATGGTTTGCTTCAGAAAGTTCCTAATTGCAGGTACCACATCAGGAAAGGACACTTCCTCTGCTATAAGTGCGAATCTCGCAGCCCTTCCAATTAACTTCCCGTAAAAATAAGACGAATTCGTTGTTATTGCTGACGAATTCAGCTCCTTAACGTCTTTAACAAGTGCTGTGACAATTTCTTCACAGGAATCTTGTTTGATTCCTCTTGTAGAATGCCAAGACACAGGAATAGGATCTGTTTTTAAAACCCATGAATCCCCGACAACGCCTACAAGATCACCGTCGATACTTCTATACTTAAAATCGTGAAGAATAGTACAATCATTGTCAGTCTCAGAAAGAAGCTTGAGATGAAGCGGGTGTGCTAGCATAAGCAAATCCCCAGACCTTTTCTTCTGCCATTTATACTCAACACGAAACCGCTTCTTCAGAGCCGCAACCCCAGAAACCGGGTAGCAAGAACTGAATCGGTCTAACGTTTCCTCGTACTTGGGATTCTCCGAATCCGGCAACGCTGCTATTCGAATGATGCCGGAAAACCCATAATCGGAGGTAATCTCGGAAAGGGTATGACTGAAATGAATCGGCAAAGAAGCATAGATAAGCCATGTCTGGTTGTTATTGAGCCGAACGGTGTGTTTCGTGAGAGAATCGCTGGATGAGAACGAGAGAATGGCGTGGACGGTGGAGATAGAAAGCGAGGTTCGCCGTGTGACCTCAGTAGTGAGAAAGGGGCTCCCTTTGACAAGAAAGAATCGAAGATTGGAAGAGGGAAAGTCGAGAGTGACACTGAGATCGCTGTAGGATGAGACAAGATGGGTTTTGTGGGAATATTGTGGGTTTGTTTTGGTGGATATGGTGAGGTCGGGGACAAATACCTGGTACAAGAATGCGGTGCTGAAGAAGAAGAAAGGGTAGGAGAGAGAGAGGGAGGAGTTTGAGGATTTGACAAGGTAAGGATGGATGTATTCATGCTGGTCGCCATTGTTGAGGACGAAGTTCTGGAAGAAGGAGTTTGTGGGGAGAGGGGAAGAGAGGAGGTTAGGGGAGAAGAAGGGCGAAGGGTTTGGGAGAACCGTGGAATGGGTTTGGGGGAAGGGGAATGGAGGAGACATTAATGCCATGGAGGATAAGGTGCTTCAGAGGGAGGAGGAAGAAGAAAGGAAGAAGACTGAAGAGAACTAGAGAAGGCGTGCTGATGCTAAGCTCCTCAGGTCTCAATTTTAAGCTTCTTCGGCATTGAAATTTTCAAACTTGATTCAATTCAATCAAATTTAATATATATAATAATTGAAATACTACTTTTTTCACTGTGTGTTTTATTGTTTTCCACAGTTGTGTGTGTCCCAGAAGAAATTCTAGACCGCCTATGAGTCCCACAGGCAATTCCACTAGTTATTAATTAATCCTAGAAGAAGCAATGAAAGTGGCCTGTGATTTTGGTAGGTTTTTTTTTTTTAATTAGAGCCGTATTTCTAAAAGTTGATTTTTTTCTTTTAAAAAAATTGAACTTCCTTTTTATTAGATCTACTTTTAGAATTCTTTTGGATGCACAAAAAAAAAAAATTAATAGTGAGAACACATTATTCTAACACCATTATTAACGTGCAATGATATGTGTAAAATTTTCCTTCGGACCTACACCAACGTCAATGAACAATACAATACTTATATTTGTCGTCATTTTGATATAATAATTGAATCTCTTCAATAACTTATCTCCCTCTTTTACATTAATTTATTTTTCAAACTAAGAGAATCTAAACTCGAATATCAACCAGGGCAAGATACACTAAAAGACAAGCAGAAACTCACTTAAAGATTAGGCATCTAAATGAAGAATTGTTTCGGTTAAAAAAATGAACAAATTTATTTGAAGAAGGTTTATTACAGCTCTTGACGTGAAAAGAAATTAAAGTTTTCAACTCACATAGCATAAATAATTAGATAGTTTATATTTAATTTTTTTTATTAGTAAATTATAATTTTAAAATAAATTTAATTGTAAAATTGTATAGAGATTTTCGTAGGGAAAGTGTGAAACTAGTAATTGATTGTTGGTGTGTGTTTGGAATATTTGGATTTGCATAGATATAGATTGACAAAATCAAAGGGTTGCCATTGACATTGTACAGCATTTGCCTAATTGGTGTACAAAGTGCAAAATAACTAACCGACTAATAACATGTTTGGATGAGCATATGAGAACTTGAAAATTCCATTTGCCAATCATGATGTAAAAGTAGTAAATTATTGCTTTGTCAGGAACATAGTTTGGGAAACGTTTATTTAAACATGCACTAAAGCGGTGAGGAAACCATATTACGTTGTGTGAGGCACGTGACCATCTCGAGAAAGAACAAATAATAGGTACTTGCAGAAAATAAATGGTTGGACCATTAAACTATATTTGTAATATAGGCAGAAATCAAGTAGTGGATCGCATGTTATATAAAATAAATATATATTACATTATTTTTTTTAATTTAGTTGAATTACACGTTATATCTCTTTTATTATAAAAATTGAAGTAAATTATTTTATGCCAAATATTTTTAATTAATGATTTTTTAGAAAATATATTTAATTGGATCAAAATTGTAAATTTTAAAAATATTGTTTTGGGGCAAAAGATATTTTAATGGTTTAACTTATTTTTTATGGGCTAAAATGTGTTTAATTATTCTTAATTAAGATATTACATGATCTGGTTTTGTGTGAAAAGTTTTTAAAAGAATTATTTAAATAAAGTTATTAAGGTATTATATATTGTAAGTTTTTAAATAATTTATTAATTGAGTCAATATTTTATGAAAATTTTTCAAAAGAAGAATTAATTGTGTTAAAGATTTTATATGAAAGGTTTTCAAATAGTATATTTAAGGAATGTTCCGTAAGATTTATATATAAGAAAGTTTTCAGATAAGGTTTTGATTGAGTCAAAGTTTTATTAAAAAAATATTTTTATTGACTCTAATATAAAATGTTTTTATATGAATATACATTTATACTTACTTGAGACTTCATATTTAAAATTAATTTGTTTTCATATGGGCATCAAGATTCAAAATAATTATTTGTTTTTTTATTTAAATGCAACCTTTATGATGCACTATGTATGAATGGAATTCAAATAAACATTTATGAAAGGATATGAGGGATGTTTAAATACTCAAATAATCTTTTTAAATTTTAACAACCAAATAAAAATAACTACTTAACCAATTTAAATCTCATTAAACAACTAAAGTTAAGTAAAACAAGTAATAAAAATTTTTAAATTTATTTATTAAGAACATTTTAATCATGTCTTAAAGGATAGCGAAAAATGAAATATCATCTCATTTTTTAAATTATTAAAATTAATAGAGAAGGGTTAAATTAAGTAGAATGAATTAACATCATCTCAAAATTATACAAATTAATAAACTAATTCACTAAAATAATAAAATTAAACAAGTGGTGTGGACCCAATAAATTTAATTCATTTTAATCATTCTAATAATATGTTAAATAAGATATCCATTGTATTTTTGTTGCTTGTATTCTGGACTCTCCAAACGGGACCGAGTGGGCTATAATTTCAATGAAACAACAGTCGGCGCCCGTTCTTTATTTATCACCCCACATTTCCGGAGACAATTCCAAGCATAGGAATATTCCCTCTCGTTTTGCAGAATTTCTTTTAAGTGTAGCACGTTTACCTTAGATATAATTTTAGAATTATTTTTTTATTTATTAAATTATTAATTTAATTATTAAATTATTTTTTAAATAAAAAATAAAAAAAATTTATATTTTACTTATATTTACTTATCTATATTTTACATTTCTTTCTCTTTTATAACATTATACTAAAGATACCCTTAGTTAATTAAACAAAGAGAATTAAAATAGATGAGATAATGAATAGTGATTTTTTTATTAATTTGAAATAAAAATATGAGTTTTATTTTTTATTTCTCTTTATTCCATTTCTTTCTATTCTTACCATTCAAATGTAATCAAATTAATTTGTATTTTGTGAAATACTAATTGAGTTAAGCATGCGAGAAGTTGGTTCATTATAAACTTAGGGACATGTTCCTTATCTATTAATAAGGTAGTCTATTTATTTCAAAAGATATAGCCTTCCTTAAAATTTCTCCAAGATGGTAATTACTTGAGTGGTAATTGAATTTGTTTTTAATTTAAAATTTGTTATTAACAATATTTTAAAAATTATATTTTTAAGAAAAAGTTGAATTGCCTTTTTTCAAGAAATGTCCAAAAAAAGCATTAGAAAAATTGATTATAAAAAATGGCGAGAGAAAATATGTTTTTAAAGTTGTTTGATAAGTTTTGTAAGTTTTGTTTCAGATTTTGTATTATCGTCTTTTTTTTTTTAATTTCCTCCTCTTTTATTAGTTTCTGTGTGAATGCATAGGATCACCTAGTTAATTTAGATTTAGTTGATTTACACATTGTATCTCTTTTATTATAAAAATTAAAGTAAATTATTTTATGTCAAATATTTTTAATTAAATGATTTTTTATAAAATATATTTAATTGGATCAAAATTATATTTTTAAAAATATTGTTTTGAGGCCAAAGATGTTTTAATTATTTAACTTATTATTTATGGGCTAAAATGTGTTTAATTATTCTTAATTAAGATATTATATGGTTTGGTTTTGTGTGAAAAATTTTTAAAGGAATTATTTATAGAAAGTTATTAAAGTATTATACATGGTAAGTTTTCAAATTAGATTAATCACAACATGACTTGCAAGTACATCAATTGAAGCCAAAGTCTTTTAAGAAAGGCTTTCAGATAGTATATTCAAGGAATGTTCTTTGAGATTTATATATAAGAAAAGTTTTTAAATGAGGTTTTGATCAAGTCAAAATTTTAATAAAAAAGGATTTTTGTTGACTCTAATATAAAATGTTCTTATATGAATATGCATTTATACTTAACTGAGACTTTATATTTAAAATTAATTTGTCTTCGTATTAACATCGTGATTCACAACAATTATTTGTTTTCTTATTTAAATGCTACCTTTATAATGCACTAATTTAAATAAACATTCATGTAAGAATGCAAAGAGTGTTTAAACACTTAAACAATTTTTTTTTAATTTTAATAATTAAACAAAAATAACTATTTAACTAATTTAAATCTCATTAAACAACTAAAATTAAGTCAAATAAGTAATGAAAAATTTTCAAAATTCTTCATTGAGAATATTGTAATCTTGTCTTAAAGGATGGTGAAAGTTGAAACATCATCCAATTTCTTAAAATTATTAAAATTGATTAAAAAAAAGGTTAAATTAAGTAGAATGAATTAACATGATCTCAAAATTATACAAATTAACAAAATTTAAATCTAATTCACTAAAATAATAAAATTAAACGAGTGGTGTAGACCCAATAAATTTAATCCATCTTAATCACTCTGAAAATATGTTAAATAAAATATCCATTATATTTTTGGTACTTGTATTCTAGACTCTCCAAACGGGATCAAGTGGGCTATAAATTCAATGAAATAACGGTCGGCGCCGCCATTTATTTATCACGTGACATGTCGTGAGACAATTCCAAGCACAGGAATATTCTCTCTCGTTTTGCAAAACCTTTTTTCGAGTGGAGCGTGTTTGTACCACGTTTGGTATCATGAAGACGCAAATGTGGATTTTTTTTCGTATATAATATTTATTATTTGATATAATTATTTATTTTATTTATTACATTATTTATTTTATTTATTATATTAAAAATAATAATATAAAATAAATTTTTATCTCACGAATCTTTATTTATCTACCTTTTATATTTACTCCTTCTTTACAATATCATATCAAATATATCTTAAGGGAATCAAAATGGGTGAGATAGTGAATAGTAAGTTTTTTTAGTTATTTTTTAAATAAAAATATGAGTATTATTTTGTTATCTATATTCTCTATTTTTTTTATTTCTTTTATTCCATTTCTTTCTATTCTTACCAATCAAATGTAACCAAATTAATTTGTATTTTGTGAAATACTAATTTGAGTTAAACATGCAAGAAGTCGGTTCATTATAAACTTACTGGGGGTATGTTCCTTATCTATTAATAAATTAATAAGCTAGTCTATTTATTTCAAAAGATATAGTCTTCCTTAAAATTTCTGCAAGATATTAATTGCTTGAGTGTCAATTGAATTTGTTTTTAATTTAAAATTTGTTATTAACATTTTTTGAAAATTTAATTTTTAAGAAATAGTTTAATTGTCTTTTTAAAAGAAATGTACTCCTCTTCTTTTTTTTTTTTTGGTAAGAGAAAAGCATTAGAAAAATTGATTATAAAAAATGACGAGAGAAAATATGTTCTTAAAGTTGTTTGAAAATTATATAATTGACACCTCTGTCCAAACAAAAATGACAAAAATAATGAAAGAGGCCTTTCTACAGATTTGTTTTTAAAACTAAAAGATGGGATGAAGATGTAAGATGAATATAATATTTTAATTGTGAACTTAAAAAAATAATTGATTGAAATTAAAAAGAAACATAAAATTTAAACCATAGATTTGTTTTATTGAGCAATTTACCACAGTTGAGGTTTCCGATTTCTTCTCTATCTCATGTTCTCCGACCTGTTGATATGTGGAAAAGCAAGCCAGAAAATTAAAAAGATGTGTAAAAGCAGGGCTTATCACTCTCTTGAGCTTGCTTTCTCTTCCTACCTTAGCATATGTATATATATAAACTCCGGAAGTAATTTTATAGTACATCACTCTTGATAAGCTTTGTTTCAGATTTTGTGTTATCTTTTTTTTTTTTAAAAAAATTTTCTCCCCTTTTATTAATTTCTGTGCCAAAGCGTAGGATGGCCTAGTTAATATTAAAACTATTCTCTGGTGATTAAGTGGATTGAAAATTAAATATAAAATTACAAGTTTCATTCTTTTATTTTAAAAAAAAATTTGAAAAAAAAAATATTTTTTTTAATTTTAGATATTATTTATAGATAGAATAAATTATAGAGACTTTTTTCCCATTATTAAAATATACATAAATCTCTCTTGAAACAAAAAATTATCTTAAAATTTAGTCTAATTTTAAACTTTTTTATTAAAATATTTTCTATTAATCTAAATACATATTTTTTTAAGTAAATTATGTAAAAATTTCCTAAATTTTGCTAAAATTATATAGACTGTTCTTCTATTTTTATAATATATATAGATCTCCTTTAAAATAAAAAGTTATTTTATATTTTAGTCTAATTTTACATTTTTTGGCCAAAATATGCTCTATGTAAAAATTTCATGGTTAAAAAATATATATTTAGTTTAATAAAAGATATTTGAATAAAAAAATTTAAAATTAGATTAAAATATATGCTAACTTTTTGTTTCAAAAAAAAATTTGTGTGATTTTAACAAAATTCAAGGGTGGTCAATGTAATTTATGTTATATTTTAAAAACAAATAAAAATTTTAAATAGAAGATATTATAGTCAAAAAATTTAAAATTAAATTAAAGTGTAATATAACTTTTTATTTCAGAGAAAATTTTTTGTATATTTTAAAAAAAGATGAAAAATTTTATATAATTTTAATAAAATTTTAAAGAAATTTATATAATTTACTCTTATAAATATCTCTCTTAACTTTAAATTACTTACCAAATAAAGTTGAGAGAAACGCTTGAAAGTAATCAAAAATTGAAAAGAAAAATTCACATTTAAAAAAATAAAAAAAAAATTGGTTGAAAAAGCGGGGCATCATGGTTTATGAAAAACGAAAAAAGGACCCACTGGTTAGGTATGTGAAGAGTCACAGTTACGTATGGTGTGAAGAGTCGCATCTCCTGTACCATCACAAAATAAAAACTTTCTAGTCCAAAAAACCATTTTTTCAACTGCGAAAAATCCACGAGATATCTGAGCATATGAAACGTTGATATTCCTTAGTCAATTTTATTTTAATTTCTAAAATACATTTCAAAGCTTTATATCAGTCTTTCAAGTATTCTTTCAAATAAATTTTTAAATGATTTCAAATAAAGCTTTTGAACTAATTCGGTTAATCTTTTATGACATATCATGCTAGCTAACCCACGGCAATTCGCATAAAATATTTCACCTTTTTCTACTTTATGTATTTCCTTTCTCTCTATTCTGAACTAATATTTTTAAGTTTAAATCCTCCCCCTTTTTATTCAAAATTTAATCATATCAATTTTAGAGGCAAATATTTTGTATGGAGTCTCTTTAAGTAATTGGTCCTATTTAAATACGTCAAATTCATATGAGTAATAAATTTTTTATTTTGTATTTATCTTTTTTTTTTTTAAATTGAAAGATCTATTTCTCTTTTATTTCTCCTCTGCTCTATGTTCTTTGAATTACATAACACAAAAGTACAGTAATGCAAGTAGTCAACGTATAGTGCAGATTAGGGTAATATACGCGCCCGCGCACACACATGTAGTACAATTCTATAAATTCTGATGGGCCTGGAACATCCGGATTTGGTGCTCCTGATAATCAAATGTTGCTTGGCCTAAGGATTTTTTTGATTAAATTTAGATGGTTTAAATTATATATATATATATATATTGAAAATAGTCAAAAAATTTTAAATTAGACAAAAATATATATTTTGAAAATAGATGAAAATTTTATATAATTTTAACAAAATTAAAAAAAAATTCATGTAATTTATTTATTTTTTATTCTTTTAATGTTCGCTCATCCAAGCAAAATGTTGAAAGCTTTTTAAATTTTTTTATTTATGAAAAGCTTGGTTCTAATTTATTTACATGAATAAGAAGGGAAGTACATTAACCACACAAGGTGGAGGGCTTTTTGACGTTCGTGCTTAAAAATTTGAAACTATTACCTAAGACACTCTGTTGCAAAAACCATTGCTCCATATGTTTAAAATTCTTTTTCTTTTTTTAATAATTAATGGGTTGCGGCATCTATTCTATTAAAAAATATATCGAGGGTCATAGCATCCTTGATGGCGCGACCCTCCATTCCATTACCGGCTGCAGCTATCTGTAGCCCCCTAACCTCAGCAAACTTCCCCCTCCCCCTTTATCCCTCATTCTCCTCAAAATCTTCTTGCCTTCCTCCAATCTCCATCCCTTCTCTCTTCCCCACTTCTCTCCTCTTTTGAAATTTTTTTTCTCTCCTTTATCATCCTCAACCTTCCTTCTTTCAACTTCATTGATTTGTTTCATTCTCTCTTTCTTTGCCAATTTTGTTCCAGTTTTGCTCTATATACATATATGTAAGTTCTCTCTGTTCTCTTCCTCATTTCTCTATTATTTCTTGCATATGTTATTTTTTGATTTTCTATTTCTCCGCCTATTTATTATTGATTATTGATTTTTATGTTTATTATAAAAAAAATCAAGTAAGCTCCCGCTCTGTTAGTTAACAAGGAAGAGAACAAGGTTGAAACAAGCAAAGGTCCATATCATCAGTTCTAAAGAATTTTTCAATATCTTGAGGTAGCAAAATTAAATTGAAATATAGTGAAATGAGAAAAATATTAGACTCCTACCAAATAATTTTTTGTTTACTATATTATATGAAAAAGAGAAGTCTAAATTAATTTTATATAACTTGTAATTAATATTTTAATAATTGTAAATAAATTTAAAATTGCATATATTTAGTTTGTATTTTTTATATGTGATATTTTGTATGATCAGGGACGGAAGTATTTTGTGATTCAACAGAAGGAAAAGGCTTTATAAACTGCATTACTGGTCGATAAAAAATTTGTTCAAAGTAAGAAGTAAATTTAGAGATAAGGTATTATCTTCATATTAATGTAGCAAATGTGTTGAGTATATTTTTAATTTGCTAACATGTAGTCCAAAAAATAATTTAGTATGTAGTTTATTATCCTGTAGTTGTGAAGATAAGTTGTATTTATATGTTTATGGATGAAGAAATGAAGGCTTTTTTATTAACTAGCTAACCATCAAACTGAAGGAAAAAATGCATTATAAATTTGTTAATTTATGTTTACAATGCATAATAGGTAATATGAAAAAGAGAATATGTTTAAAAATAAACAAGTTAAATAGGTTTTTTGACTCACTTGCTATTTAAATTAAATCATTTGACAGAAAAACTAGACCGCCAAAACTATTTCCTTACATGTTTAAAATTATATTTTTTTAAGAAAATATTATGAAAGTCGCGACAAAGCTTCTACCGCGACTCATAAAAATTTTAAAAAATAATAAAAGTTTGATTTGAGTCACGGCATATCAGCTGCCGTGACCCCTTTTTTTTTTTTCTTTTTATCAAATATGGGTCGTGCCAGAATATGCATTATTGCTGTATTGTTTGGTCGTCTTCTAAATCATTAGATATAATAGGGTGGATTGATCCCAAGGGTTGGACATGTTACGTAAAGTAGATGGGATAATGAATAGCTGACTGGTTGATATAATTGAACTGATTGAAATTTTAATTCTTTGATTTGGAAAAATTTGTGTTAAATTCAGTACATAAAAAGTAATAAGTGGACTAAATTAAATATGGATAACAAAATAAATGTATTAAGCATTTTTTTTAATAAGACTTACCTTTAACAAAATTGATATATGTATATTTAGTTTTTAAAAATTACAAGATATTTGGCATAGCGTCATTTTGACTACTAGTAATTATTTTATTAATTTGATATAATAGAAGAGGTGAGAGCATTTACGACAGAAGAAGAGGTGCAGCAAGTATATAAAAACATGAGGGAAGCTGCTTAACAGAGATGAGTTGTAGACTATTTTCATCCCCTCAACCCCAGGCACTACACACACAGTTGGCCTTTTGCTTTTCTTTTTTCCCCTTCAAAAACTTGTAGGCATGGAGAAATATTCTTCTATGTAGCTGAATAGAAATAGGTGGATATATTTTGATATATGTATCTAACCAATATTGATGACTGTGTTTTATGTGTCACTACACTTATTCTATGGTAGGAATCATAATGAGTGTGAGAAAGGAAATCATATATGTATATGCAAATGGCAAAATTTATGACAGTGAGAAAGGTGCAACATTTGTCTATGATAGACCCAAAATCTTAAGAGTTGACGCAATTATTACTCTAAATCGATTGAAGAAGGTGGTGGGTGAAAAGCTTCGATTGGCTCCGGATCAATTTGTGATCAAGTTGGTATATAGGTACCCTTATTCGCGTAATCTCACAAGGTACTTGGCATGTACTTTGGAAGATGATGATAATGTCCAAACCATGTAGAAAGCCAACTGAAAATTTTCCAATCAATTAGGTGCACTAGATATATATGCGCATATATCAACTACTGACGTAAATTTATTAGAATCTCAAGCTGAGGTTCATGTACCATCATCCCTTCCGTCGATCGGCTAGTTTCAAAGTACCAATGATTATGCCTCACAATTTGATTTTGACATGGTAGATGTTAGTCATTTTACTGCTCAGCCTACCCTCGACTTGACATGCCAACCAAGCTCATCACAGCAGCCTATTTTCAATGCGAGTCCTCTGTTGTCCCTAAATGAAACAGAAAATATTATGGATGACTTTAAAGAGAAGGATGAATATGATACTCCGCCTAATATCAATGACCATGGAGATGATGATTTTGAGGGCGACGATATTGATGAGGTTGGGGTTACTCCATTAGCTTAATATGTGAATCCAACATATGCCATGCTTTCACATATTAGTTCAAATGGTGAAAATTCTATTAAAATCCTTGAGATGACTAAGAACATTGACCTGAACAGTAGTCAAGAGTTATGTATTGGTATGCAATTCTCAGATAAACAGTGTATGCGTCGTGTGGTCAAGATATACTCTATTCGCAAGCACCACACTTTTAGAATGCATTACTTATCAAAGAAATACGAAGAATATCATTGTCCAGAATATGGTGATCAGTGTACTTAGAGAGTTAGAACAAGTTAAAATGAGAGGACAGGCATTGGAAAATAACAAGATATAATGGGCCACACATATGCCTTTTTTCATCATTATCGCAAGATCATCCAAAACTTGACTTTGATGTCATCTCATCGCATATTGTGTCCATAATGGCTGAGAATCCATCGGTGTCAATTAGGAAAATAATTGAAAGAGTACATAGCATATTTGGCTGCATTGTTACATACAAAAAGGCATGGACGGCAAAGCACCGAGCAATCGACATTGCATTCAGAAATTGGGAACAATCATATGTTTTCTTGTCAAAATGGTTGGCAGTAGTTGATACTCACCAGAATAATGACACTGCAAATGTACGGGTCGTAAGAGTAGTACGTGATAAATTAAGGTCTTTCCCTCAGAGAATCAGTATGATTGGTGATTAGGCATTAGTATTCTCATGTTCATTTTAGTTAAACAAATCAAATTGTAATTGGGTTTTTATGAAAATTAATTCAAATGCAATCAATAATAATGAAAGATGGGTTTAATTGAAATTAAGCAATTAAAGACACCCTAGGAATTCTAATCTCCTTTTTACACAATGTCAATCATCCCCTTTTGTATTAATTGACTTATTGTTAATTTTATAGTCAAAGATCTAATTGGGTATAAATGTCTTTCGATCCATTTAACCTTTATATCAACTCAACTCTTTGATATCTCAAATGAGTAGTTAATATTCAATTATGTTCAGACCTTATCCAGACTACCTAAGGTCCTTGAATATATTTCTATCTCAAATGTAAATTAGACTATGTCTAATCCTAAGTTACTTAATCAATGGTTTATAAGCAATTTCCTTCTTTCAAAGGTTAATTACCAAACCCATAATTAAACTAAAGGAGGCCAATCAATAGCATGAAACTATAATTCAGATTAAACACTAAAATCTTCAATAATCCAACATAATAACAAAGGAGATAATCTCCAAAGATTAAAAGTTCATAGAATCCCTAAGGGTTACAAAATTTAGCCACTCATGGCTTGAAATCCACAAACAATCTCAGCAAACATATCAACAATCATCAACTAGAAGGGAAGATGGGGTAGAAACACCTAATCGGCAAAATAAATGACAGAATCAATGATTTTTCGATTAGTATGGAGCTTCCCCAACACCTCTTGTGCGTTTTCCTCCTCTCCTAGTTGGCCAGAACTCCCCTTACTTATAGAATGTCGAAACCCTAGCCTCTTCTCCTCTTTTTTTAGCTTGTAAATCAAAGCTGTGCGTTTCCAAGGCTGATCTCGCTATGGCGAAGAGTGACTCGCGCTATGGCGAGAGCTCATAAGTTCCTAGATTTTTGCTACTTTCGCTATTTCCATGCTATAGTGAGTTGCTCCCTGGAATTTCTATGCAACGCGACTTCACTATGGCGAAGTGCCTTCCTCGCTATAACGAAAGTACAACCTCGCTACAGCGAATTGTGTTCTAGCTGTAGCGAGAGGACTTATTCTATTTGCATTTTCACTTTTCAGTTTCCCTCTCTTTTTTTCCAATTCTTTCTACAATCTTCCACTTTTCCCTGAAATTGAAATCAATCATAAAATGAGGCTCAACTGATAAAAATGTTACAATTGAAACACTTTCTTTATTTTATTTGATTGAATACACATTTAATCATATTAATCAAGAGAAAAGTATTTTACCTCCCTAATTTAGTGTCAAATATATTCCTTTTTAATCCTAAATTAGAGAGTCATCAGTAATCAACGACTTCATGCCTGGGTCATATTATGAGTTTGTTCATAGGGAGTGGCCACAGAGTAACTCAGCTAAAGATTCTTTAATGAAGTTTCATTGCGTTTTTTGGACTTTCAAACCATGTATTGATGCGTTTGATTACCTGAAACCAATGGTGTAAGTCGATGGAACCTTTTTGTAAGAAAAATATAATGGGACTGTACTCATTGCAAGTTCATAAGATGGAGCCAATAGAGTTGTTACTCTAACATTTGCAGTTGTTGAGGGTGAAACACAAGAGTTATGGGTATGGTTCCTTTTTTTGCTTTGACGCTGAGTTTTGCTAAATAAAACGGGGATTTGCTTGATTTCTGATAGACATCCTAAACTTTTGGTTGTTGCCTCTAATCCAGAAATTGGATGGCAGCCACTGCATACATATCATGTGTTTTGTTTAAGACACATTGCAAGTAATCTAGATACAACTTTTAGAAATAAGTGGCTAAAGAAGACGTTTATTAATATCGATATGTTTTATTGATCTTCTAAACTATTTTAAAAATAGATACTGTGTATTAACGGATAACTATTGGTGCAAATTACTTGCATGAGCGGCATCAGGTGAATGAACAATTGACCTAAATACGCTAACTCTATTTGGAAGCTGCAAACTGGATCGAGAATATTTCTAAAAGTAAATGGTCTCGTGCGTACGATGTTGAAGGCCAATATTAGGGCCACATGGCTACAAACCTGACTGAATGCATCAATAGTGTATTGAAGGGGGTCAGGTTCTTATCTATCAGTGGCTTAGTAAAAGCTACTATGTGTAGACTGAACAGATATTGGGTGGAGCGTTCATAAACAATCACCGCACAACTTGAGGTTGATGTTATTTTCCCAAAGGATCTGATGAAAAAATTATCATCTTTGATATAGAGTGCATCTGCCTTAACTATACATATATTTGACAGGCAAGCATCAGAGTTTGAAGTTAAAGAACCATACGATCCGACAAATAAGCAATATGGTCAGTCCTGTAAGGTAAGTTTGGCCCGTCGTACATGTGATTGTAGTGGGTTTCAAATTCAAAAGTATCCATGCCAACACGTGTTCGCTGCATGCACCTTAGTTTCAATTGATCCGTTCTAGTACGTGGACCGATTATTTCGACTAGATACCATCATCAATTCATACAAAATGGAGTTCCAACGGATGGAATGAGAGTTTTATTGGCCACAACTGTAGGTCCATGGTTAGTATATGATCCTGCTATGATTCGCCAACGAGGTAGGCCAAAATCCTCCAGAATTCGGAATGAGATGGATTGGCATGAGGGGTTGAGAGAACAACAACAATGTGGGTTGTGTCGACAAATAAGTCATAATCGAGCAACCTACCCATCGCAATGACAGACCAAAAGTTGATATAATTTAATTTATTGCATTCTTTACTTGATTGTCATCGGAGTTTGATTGTAACTTTATGATTGTTTTGCACAATGAACTTCTGTTGCAACATCGTTCAATTTCTTTCAGATTATATTTGAAACACCGTACTCTTTGCAGCTCTTATTCTCATTTCAATTACTTTGCTTCACATAATTGTATGAGAAATAGTATATTATGTGGTGTGACCCAAGAATAATGTTAAATTTTTTGGTGGGTTCACGGGATTCACCAAGCGCTAAATAAATTTTTAAACTTCCACACAATGTGACAATATTACATTAAATGGAACATTTTTTTTAAATACCTTGAGTGTTTTGTTGGCACTTTCTTTGCTAACATATTTATAGTATTTATTATTCTGCTTTTAGATTTATAATTAAATTTAAAGAAAATTTAGATAATATTGTATTAAATGGAGCGTTTTATTTTTTTTACATACCTTGGGTATTTTGTTGGCACTTTCTGTGCTAACTTATTTATAATATTTATTAATCTCATTTCTAGATTTATAATTCAATTTAAACAAAATTTAGAAAATAACTATATAGATTTGACGATAATTTTTTTACCTTATGATTCTAATACTATAATAGCATAATGGCTGGTCATTTGAACGTTGTCGATCGGGGACCTGAGGATGATTCCCTTTTATATTTACAAACTTGTCATGTTTCATAGGCCGTATGGCAGGGACAGGTAAAATAACACAGATAAAGTTATTATGTTTAACTTATTCTATATTATCATATGTTAGTAACATAAATGCTTATTGCAAGCTGATCGTATTTTAAGTATACGACGGATAACACAGGAGGATCATATCTTTGATCCTCCACTTGCCATTGTTCCATACCTGCTCTGATATGATTTTTTTGGAGTTTCTCGACTTGGTCAATTTGACTTTAACGCAGCATTAGTTTCAACTCTGGTGGAAAGATAGTGGCCCGAAACCTACACTTTCCACTTGATTAGGGGAGAGGCAACTATTACCCTGCAAGATGTTACTGTTTAGCTTGGCTTATCCTACACTGGATAAGTTGTTTCAGGCTGAACAAATTACAATTGGACAACCGTGTGTCAACAGTTACTTGAAGTGGTTCCACCTCCAGAGATCATGGATGAACAGCGACTCAGTGTCCCATGGCTTGCCTAGACATTTGCGGCCTTACTAGATGATGTTGATGATGAGACCATAGAACGATTTGCTCAAGCATACATCATGAGGTTGATTGGGGGATACTTGATGCTGGATCGGACTGGGCATAGGGTGATGTTGATATATTTACCATTACTTACCGATTTCGATGAGGCTAGTCATTATAGTTGGGGATCTGCAGTTTTGACCCACTTGTATAGAGAATTGTGTGATATAACCAATTATGCTGAGGTCAATATTGGTGGTTGTCTAACATTGTTGCACCTATGGGTATGGGATCGTTTTCCGCGCTTGGTTCTACCTCTCTTTGCTCAGGTAAATTCTCAAATAAAAATATATCCCTTGGGACCGCCACTAGGTTTCAAATGGAGGCATGTCCCCTAACATATTCATCTGACCACTGAGGCATTACGGATTTATAGGATATTGTTAGATCAGATGAAGGATGATGAGTTCATTTGGCAGTCATATGACCATCCGAGTGTCCAACAGTTAATTCCAAACTATTGTTTAGTAGGTTCAAATATATGGTGGGCGTCTGTACCTATTATTTGCTTTTAGCTCGTTGAATTTCACCATACAGACCGTGTTTTTCGCCAGTTTGGTTGACAACAACATATCCCTCAAACACCATTTAATGTGGGATCGTTGCATACTCTGCAACTAAGAGTAAAAATGCATAAAGATTGACGTCAGGAGCACATGGTATTTATCTTTGCATGGAATATGTGGGAACAAGTTGTTACCCAAAAAGATATAGAGGTATCTTCATTGGATCGCTCATCTGATTATATGCATTTGTATTAGTGCCATACGCGACAGTGGATCCATCCACAGAGTGGCTCCCAAGGTTTTGTGGTATGACCTTTTCTTCCATTTTATTTTCTTTTGTTTGTGCATATTTTTCCTCCAACTATGTAATGGCTAATCTTTTTTTTTCCCATAGACTGATATACTGGACAACCTATATATGCTTTCCATTGCCGATCCTCCGACGCTTGATTATGTGTAATTTAGGAAAAGGACTAGTGGAGATGTTAGGATGATGCTGCAGGCCTTGGGTCAACATCGAAAGATGTTGGTCTCTCAGCCTGCTTCGCCTGCTCCTTATCTGCAGAGACCACCAGAGTCAAAGGCTCGCCTAGGAAAGCAGGGACATGGTTTTATATTTACTAGACAGCTATTAGTAGATGTTACCCATGGCAGTAGATGTCAAACAGATGCACCATCATCCTATTACACCCCATCGCCTGTGCATGAAGAAACTGAAGAGCCACGTCCTTTTGCATCATTTGCAGACTATATAGGTGTTAGTCTTTCTTCTTGTGCACTATCCTTCGGCGCACCTGGGTCTTTTTTATCTGTTAGGTGTGCTAGTCCTTCTTTTGCTCCTAGGAGTGGTTCATCGTCCTTCACATCACCAGCGCCTCAGCCATTCTTCCCACCCTGCCACCCCAAACTATACAGGCTAGAGGTATCTCTTTCACTAATCCATTTTCCAACCTATTCACGTTCAGTGCAGAGTATGTTGGTGCATCTTTTGAACCATGAGGACCATCTTTCCAACAAGGGTTTTTCACCCCTGGTCAATCGATTCCCCCTGCTTAATCCCCTCAACCTACTCGTCAACCAAATAATTGATCAACCGATAAGGATAAAGTTGAAAAAGAAGAAGCAGAAGTAGGACAGGAGCTACTTCAGCGTCGTCCCCAACGCTTACGTCGAAGACCTAGATGTGGGACTGGAGGATATATTGGGTAAAATGTTAAGTTTTCTTCTTTTATTTTAATAGTTATAACCTTTTTGTGTACAATAAAATATATTGATATCTACGCTTTAAATTGTGAGTATATAATATCGGTATAACGTGTTACTTTAATTAAACTAATAAAATTTTGGTCTAAATAGTTATTCAGATGTGTTATATTATTAAACTCATGTGACTAGCTTTTTCACTATCATACACAAAAGAAAAAAACAATTAACGTAGACCCTGGGCCGCCAAAATGTTTTCTCCAAATGCTTAATTATTATTTTTTAAATGGGTTGCAGCATCTGCTTTACCGCGATGCATTTTTTATTTTTATTTTAATAATTGTAAGTGGGTCACGACATCTGGTATGCCGTGACCCATTTAGTTTTTTTTTTAAAATTTTATTTGTGTTTAAATTTTTACCTTTTGCTTGTATTTCTTTTTTTTTTCTCTCCTCAAGTTTGATTATATATATCTTCTTTTTTATTTATTGGTAGCAAATATAGGTCAAATAAACATGGGGATACTTTAAATTAGATAACACATATATAAATGCTTGTATATAAATTTATTTGATTTTAATAACTTCCAAAAATAAATCTTAGTATTTTCTCTTATAAATGTATTTTGTTTTTGAAAAAAATAATTACAAGCTTGATTACACAATATTAAAATGTTAAAAATTTTATTTATTACTTTCAAAAAATAAAAATAAAATTTTAAAAACATGCACTTTTATTTTTATAATAGTAATAATAATAATATTATTACTAATAAAAGATGTATTTTCTTTAGACTTTCCAACTATCTTTGTTGATTAAGAAAAAAGAAAAAAAGAGAAAAATTGGTAGGGGAGGGGCTTGATTAATTTTTCTTTACTAAAAATATAAATATTACAAAAAAATTATATTTTAAAATTATATATTACTCATAATTTTTTTAGCCTTTTTTGAATACACTATATTATTCTTCATTTTCGTTTAGTTTCTTGTCTTCTTACTCTAATAAATCTAATACAAAACTCCAACTTCTTTTCTATATTAGGATTTTTTTTTAATTTTTAGGGATTGGTCATGTCATTTAATAAACCACCTTTACATAAAAATAAAAATAATAAAATGTTTGAGAAAATATAATTAACTAGATCATTTTGGAATAATTTTCTTTTTGTTGAATTATCTTAGTGTAAATTTTTTTTTAAGTATTTGGATAAGATTAAACTTAATGATCTTTTTTTTATTATTAATTTTTCTTATTTAAAACATAATAAGCATATAAATTTTCAATAATATTATAACAAATATTTAATTTAATTACAAAATTATATAATTATTCATAAAAAATATATATATATATATATCATAATATTATTAAAAAAGTATATACTTGTTATATTATTAAAATTTTTAATTATATCACAAAAATATATTTTTTTATAAAATTTAAATTAATTATCATTCTAAATAATTTAAATAATAAAATATATCAAATATAAATTATATAACAAATTATATACAATATATATATATATTTATATATATATGGTTCATGGCATTGCAAATGCCGCAACCCATTAAAATATTATAAAATCATTAAAAGAGTCGCGACATAGCATATGCTGCGACTCTTTTTTTTTTAAAAATAATAAACATTTGAGGAAAACGTTTTTGTGGCAGAGCATTTAGGTTTTTTATTTTTTTTCTTTTACATATTGCCGTCAAAATCCCCAAGGTGGAGGCTAACCGAGCCATATATATACATTTCTAGCGCAATGAGCCAAAGCATAAATGCAAAACAATTTGTATTTATTAAGCATATTTGTCACAAGTCTTCCACATAGCACCTTGAACATTCCATATTTCATCTCAATTGAGTCACCTTGTTCAGTGGCTTCTCTCCATAGATATTGCATAATTCAATCATATATGTTGACTACTTATTGGGTGTGTGAATCCAAAACCATCTATCTTGTATGGATATGACAAATGTAAATTGCATCCACCTCTTTATGGCATAACAAAGCATCTAGCTACCGGCTCTCTATTGCACCTTCAAATACCATTTTGAAACAAATCAAAAACCCTATATATTGTTGACAATTGACTATTAATGGTGACAAGCTAGAGTTGCCACCAAAATTTCACTTTTAGTGATGATTTTTTAAATTGTCGTTGAAAAATTACTTCTAAAAGTTGTATTTATTGTTGCTATTGTCTAGCTAATATAAGCCATTTGAATACGTCTAAATATGTTAATTAAGTCCATTAATCTAATATATTCTCGCACCGTAGTCTTTTCTAGTTTAACTAGTGTATTTTAGAAATCTTTGTATAGGCTAAAAACAACTCCTTAAGTGAGTAAGTGAGTAAGGATTGGTTTTGCAACCCTTTTCATCAATATCTTCCAACCTAAGACAAAAGCTTTTTCTATTCTTATAATCTATTCCAAACTCTATTCTTTTGTTTGGGAAAGACAAAAATGAAAGAAAAGGAAAAGAAAGAGAATATGATAATCTTTTGTAGGTGTTTAGATTTCGAAAGAGAAAAAAAAAATTATTGGAAAGACGGGATAGCTAAAGGAAAGAATAGAGCAAATATTCAAGTAATTCCTTCTAGTATAATTGTATAGAATAACTGTGAAAAAAAATATAATAAAGTTGCCAAGTACTAACCTAGAAGTGGGAAAAGATTTTCATTAAAAGAAGAATTGTATTTCTGTTAAAAAATGTTTGGTTCATTCAATGGTCAAACATACATCCTAATCTCTAGCCTTGTCATCAATTTTCTTCATAATTAATTATAATTACCCTTTTATACAATATGTGATAAAGAATTGCTTCCTTCTAGGATCCTAGCTTTCCATAGCATAATTTTAAAGTAAACAATTATAGCTGGAAATTAAGAAAATAACCCCATGAACTAGATAGATGGCTCTAGCACTTGTTGTGTTATTGTGAAAGGCATTTATTGACCAACTAAAGTTACCACTTTTATAGTGAAAGACACCTTCTGACCAGAGCATGTTTTTTAGACTTCCAACAATTAAATGAATCCATTTATCATAAAAAGCTAATCTTAACATAACTACTTGAAGAAAAGATTGTTTAACTCAGTTTTATGCCTTGCTCATGTCAAGTTTTACTACCATGTATCCATCTCTTCCTAGACGTATACTTTTTAGAGCATGGATTAGTGTGTAAGCTAATAACACATTGTCAATTATCTAGCATTGAGGCACAAAAGCACTCTAGTTCTTTGAGATAATTAATCCCAAGCAAAAAGAAAAAACCTCTAATCAATTGATAAGTACCTTTACAATGATCTTATAGAGGCTATTACAAAGCCTTACAAGTTGAAAATGGGTCATGTCTTCAAAGGTCAAAGCTAGCTCTACTTCCTTGAGATTAGTATAGTTCGGGTTTCATTAATTACTTCTAAGAATTTCATGCATGCTTCTATCACATCTTATCTAATGATGTTCTAATACCTCTCTAATAAGTCAAGTTGAGAAGTCGCCGAGAGGGAATCTTTCATATGTGAAGTGACATTTTATGGGACCTTCAATAAAATACCTCTAAGCTACCTACCCAATATTATTAAGGTCTGAAACCCTCTCACCTTGTTCATCTTGATCAAATCTACTCATTTATGTTCTTATTAGCTCTTTGACTTGCCTTAGAGTGGAAAAAAGTATTTTTGTCACTTTCTCTAACCCTAAGCCATTGGACACATGATTGCAATTTTCACATAATTTCCTCTTCTTTTTCCTTATTTCTCAATAAACTCAAATTCTCAAAATCTAGTGTAGAATTAAAGGCCATCTTTAATCGATTCTCTTTTAATTTCCTTGCTAACATGCTCAAAACCTTCTAAATTCCAAATTTGCAAAGCATCATGAGTAATAATAGAGTTAAAGCCTATAGTAGATTGCCCCTAATGCTTTGAATTTTCAATAAGATCATCACATGAATCAAGAAGGGCCCATGTTTGCTCAAATCTAAATACTTTTTGTCCATCCCATCTCCTATGCAATAATAGGTCGTTATGATTAGTGTTATTCAATCCTCATTAGCAAGGGCTCAATCTAATCTAACTTTGAAATTTGCAGCACCATCCTACTTGTCTTAAGCTAGCAACAAAATCACCATAAAACTAGTCAAGTGTCATTTTCCATAAACATATATGATTGTGAATAAAAACATCAACATGATATTTTTTATAATGAAGATAAAGAAACAAGAAAATTCTCTTTCTATAATAATATAGCCCACCACTACTTCCCTAATAAGGAACTACAATATATAGCATTACCAAAACCCATTCAATTTGCTTCGCCAATTGTAAACTTCTTGGTCTCACATAAAATAAAAAATCAAGTTAGGATAAACTTGTCTCAATAAGATGTTAGAAATAAGTAAATTTAAATATTGTATCTTTGTGTTGTGAATCTTTTAGGTGCTTGTAAATTTGGAAATAAGTGAAGATCTTTAGTATTATTATCTTGAAATATGTGGGTCATATATATGAAAAATGTGTGTTTCATAAATATAATAATAAATAGAGTAAGTTTAAGAGTTTTGAAATATTAGTATAAATAGGAAGTGAGTGTTAGTGTGTGAGATAGAAAAGTGGATTAGTAAATTAGTTCATGATATAATATAAAGTGTGGTTTGTTTATCTCTTATCCATATAAAATAATGATAGTGCTCCTTATATGTCTTATTTTTGTCTTCCAAGAAATTGGTATCAAAGCAATAGTTGTGTAAACCTAAGTATAGACCGAGGAAGACAAAAGTTATTGTTATGATATTTCTAGATTGAGAGAATCTATTGAGAAAGGTGTTAAGTCTCCAAGTTAAAAGGACCTATTGAGAGTATGGGTCATGAGAGGTGATGCCATAAAGGAAGATAAAAAAGTTGTGAAGATATAAAGAGATTGCGAATATAAAACCTTTGAAGGTTTATGCAATAGCCAATTGTGATCATGAAGAACAAAGAAGCATATGTTGTCATAGAGGAAGAAGAACAGGTTGTAGTAACTGTTTAGTTCAAGGTAATCCTAAAAGAGTTATTAAAAAAACTAAATTTATTTCTTTCATATAATATAGTAATAATGCTCTTTATAGATCTTATTTTTTTTCTTCCAACATAATAGATGTAAAGCACGAACTGCATGGGGTTTTCCAAGCCCTTTGCAATTCTAAAATAAGGTTGTCACTATGTTGACAAATTGGGACCTAGTTTCCACTGATAAAATATTTTCCTCACAAAAAAAATTTCAAATGTTCTTGTTTTTTTGTTTGTACCTCATCGACTACCATCTGCTTCTCACATAATGCCATGCTAAATGTTTGGTCTCTTTCTCTTGTTTATGTTGCATGTAGCTTCGATCAAAAGGTCTATGTTTTCTTTTGTAAGTCTCTTCCATCTTCTCCCTTGCACACTACCTACATTGACGGCATAATGCACTTTTGACCCATATCCTAGAACTTCAATCTCAGCATCTGAACCATGGCTAACTTAATCAAATCAACATTTTCAAATTCAGTGTCTCCTGAATGAGTTAGGACAGGTAAAACAATGGACAAGTCAATGAGAGCATCCAATCGTGGCCCATCATTTCCATTCTTATTTTTGCTTATCATTGGCCAAATTTAGATTTGCCTCATCCTGCACCATGGAACCTACACATTGCACCACCAAATTAAAGGCTACCCATTGCATGCATTTTTTGTAAATGAGACATTTGAAGGGTCTCCAATTTTATCTGCCATAGAAAGTGAGGCAAGCACTGAAAATATTATTCGTGTCCTCCTCCATGTGTCATTAGAAAAGAAACAGTTTCACCAAGCATAGTGTAAACCCCACCATCTACCACCTTTCCCAAAGTGTCACCAATTTTCCTAGATGGGCAAAATACCCATATCCTTTGGGTACTCATAAAACTTGTCCATTTTAGTTTGGGTATGAGAATTTTTATAAGTATTTTAAAGGTCTTGGTAATATGATACCATGCTTTCCTAGATTCTTAATTAGTGTATAAATATTTATTTATATTTTTATACATATATTTATATATAAAAGTCAATATAATATGTGATGAAAAAAATACCAACCAAATAACATGGTTTTGAGTTGTATTAAACATGTGTTTAAAATATTTTATTTTTTGTTGTGATTTCATTAGAATATATATAAATGAGTTTCAATTTGAGAAAAAACCTTTTATTTAAATTTTTTTTTTGGATAAACAAGTTTGAGATTAGAGATTTAAGGATTCCATGAAGATAGAGAATATTTCATACACTAAATATAAGTTTAAGATGGATGCCATAGTACCCACCCATTATTACCCTATTCCTCCCCCCTTCCCCCAAAAAATATTTTGCATCAATATAAGAGTTGCTAAAAACATCTCCCATCTCCTTAATGTTTCTTTCCTATCCTTTTGGAATCAACCATCAATTACGGTACAATTAATGAATTTTGGATTAAACCATCAAGTCTAATTCTTTATCAAAAATAAATTGGAAGCCATACAATATTTTATAATTAAATTGATACCTATATTATAAAATAATATTTAAAATAAATATAAATATCTAAAATTAAAAAAAATACTTAAAGCATATGGTAATAAATTTATGTAAAATGGGTTAAGTAAAGTACACAAAAACATTATCTCACAAAATATCAAAATTCTATTTTAAACCAAAAGTAAAATAAAATAAAACAAAGTTAGCTTGTTTTAATCGATTTTAATTAGCTTGACAAGTTTTTTCTTTGGCCAATTTTGAGGGTTAAATGAATTAATTCCATGATTAGCTCATTGGTTTTATGGTTTGATCTAGTTTTTATAACACTGAAAAAGAAAAAAATAAGACAAGGTCAGGTTGAGCACTAAACTAGTCATTCTAGTTGGTTTGGCCTAACTTAACCCATTGTGTTTATTAAAAAAAACATTAACCTAAATGAAAAGAAAA
Organism: Erythrophleum fordii; assembly: GCA_032878935.1. NCBI lineage: Eukaryota > Viridiplantae > Streptophyta > Magnoliopsida > Fabales > Fabaceae > Erythrophleum > Erythrophleum fordii. The sequence goes on along the minus strand of JAVQMF010000056.1, from coordinate 9,945,146 downwards.
GTTTTTTAGGAGTTATTTCATAATTTTGGCAAAAATTTTTTAAACAAATTCTAAAAATTATAAATAGTTAGGGGGTTAAAGCCCTTATTAGGTCTCTTCTTAATGTGATTGTTATATTTATATGAAAAAAAATAAGATGAAAAACTTGTATTTTTTGAGTTAAAAGTAGAACGCTCAAAATTGAAATAGTAACATGTAATTTTAGAAAAAACAAATAGGTTAAACCATTTTTTATCATCTTTATCTCAAAAAGTTATTTAAAATAAAAAAAATTGTTTAGTTAGACCAGTGAGCCTTGAACTATAGATTTTTGAAATTTCACCTTTCATGACTACTTTTTGTTTTTCGTTGTATAGATTTCACAAAAACATATGAAAAAGAGAGATTATATGCTTAAAATAGTTGAGTGATTATAAAGATATGAATCTTTAAAATTTTAAAATTCTTCAAACTTTTTTTAAATAAAAAAACCTAAATTGACCATGCCAAAAATTTTGCAACTTGGTTAAAAATGGGTCAAGTATAAACTTGGTTTGTGTGTAGTGAAGAAGAAATAAAAATATATGCTATAAAATAAGAAAATGTTTAAAATAAGAAAGTTTTTAAGAATAAAAAGTGTCTAATAATAAAAAAGCATTTTAAAAATAAAAAATACTTAAAATAAGAAAATCTTAAAAATTAAGAAATTTTACAAGTTAGACCACTCCACTTGAGTTTTTGCTTGGGTTTTTATTTGAATTTTTGACAATAAACTCAATCCATATATTTGTCCCACGTCGATTTGCACCTCCCCCATTAGGGTATGCTTCAACACCTCGCAGCATGATATATCAAGAGCGTGGAGGAAAGGCATAGTTCTTCAAGTTGCGGTCCAAAGTTTAAAAGCCCTAGCTTGCTGAAACTATACTAGCAACTGCAAATGAAAAATAGCAATATCTGCATTTAGCAAGGACAAAACTGTAATTTGACGAACTAGTCTTTATCTTGTCAATGACAACCCTACCAAGGCCAAACTCTAGCAATGTGCAAGTCGAGAAGGCCCTAGCATATTAACCCCAAGATATATCTATATATATATATTTTCCCCCAAATCAAGCAAATGAAAGATAAACCAATTCTTTATTTGATCTTTCACATATTTTTATTTTGATCTTTCGCGTTTTAAATTTGTTCAATCTAGTCTCTTGTTAGTAAACTACTAACTTCGTTAACAAATCTAGTAATAGAATGACTTATACTTTTAGCATTATTCAAGCCAACTCCCTCACTATTAGGACTCAAATCTTTGTCACCTATTTCAAATATTCAACTGGTTGGTTTTTTTGTCCTCGAATCTTGACAGAGAAGATGGAAAATGGAAGAAGGCCATGTAAACCTACATAAAAAAAGGGTTAAGATTATGAAATTAATGGATTGAAAAGAAGTGCACCATTTTGATAGCATGAAATAAAAACGAGTTTAGTTGCCATTTAGTCATGCCACCTTAGAGAAAATGTGCTTTGTCACTCTCCATTAGCAAAATTAACAATTTATTAACGATGAGGTTATATTGGATGAATTTTGAAACGTGAGGGACTAAAATGAAAATGAACGTTTGTGAGGGACTAATGTGAAAATTGGCCTATATATTGGATGTTTAAAATAGGAATTTAGAGGAAGAAATTCAAAATATGAGAAAAGAGAACTTCTGATGATAATAAAATAATTATTCATAAGAATGACTTGTACAATGAATAGCTGGAAAAAAAAATTGGACATGTTTTATTAGTAACATAACATATATGTTGATGAACTTTTCATTTTTATTATCAAAATTTGAGTCCTAATAATTTAAAAATATTATAACTACTTAAAATGGTTCGATTTCATATATTAAACTATAAAATTTTTTAATAAATATGAAATTTATTTTATAATAAAATAAATATGAAAGTATAACTAACAATGCTAATTGGATTAGATTTATATATAATTTGTTATATTTTTATTATTATATTATTTAATCAAAACATAATAAATATATAATTTTTTAATAATAATATAATAAATATATGATTTAATTAAAAATTATATAATTTTTTTGTAAAAATTATAGATTTGACAAGTTAATATTAAAAAATTATATATTTATCCTATTTTAATTAAAAAATTTAATAATACAAATATAAAGAATTAAATATAATTTTTTCCTTTAGGCAAAAGCTATAACTAGGTAGCTTGTGATTTTGTTTTTTTTAGGCTCTTCCACTGGTTATTCCAAAAAAAAAACCTCAAAATTTTTAAAATTAATTATTTTGATAATTATAATTTTTGAATAATATAATTAAAAAATGGTAGATGAATTATAATCATTTTTAATTATAGAAATAAAGAGTATTACATTTTGTTTTCCACTTGTATTATACTTTATCCTCCTAAAAAAACGAGTTTGTACGACGTAATATGAAATTGATAGAAAATTTAAAATTAAGCATAAGCAACGTGAAGGCCTTTTCTGGCCAAAAACAAGAAAAGAAATTGAACGCCTTTTGATTGGCTTCATTTCATCCTCTGTTCTGAACACAAGAGTCTACCAGACTTATCCATGGCTGGTTTACTGGCATGGGCAGCAGACGTCGTAGGAGGTGGCGGCCTGGAAAGAGATGGGGGCGATGCGTCCAATCTGATCCCGATTCTATTCTCGCCGGAGCAGCAAAAGTACGTTCGGGAATTGGATCATAAGGCAGCTTCTCTCAGCCGTTCGATCCAGGATCTACGGCTGAGACTGCCTCCTCCTGACATATCACAAAGCCTTCCTCACCTACACGCTCACTCCCTCGCTTCCAATGCTGCTCTTGCCCTCCAATTGAATGCCCATTCGGCTACACGTGAGCAAGTTCGTTTGAAATTCATGTGCTTCTTGTAGTATATTTACTTCGTTGTGAATTATGGATTTTGTATTTTTGGGAGTTTGGGTTCGATTCTGATTCGTATGGAAACGAGCAACTTTATGTCTGTTTTTTAAATTCTGGGACCTTATATTGAATCTTGATTGTATGGTTGTGTAATAGGGGTTTTTTTTATGCACCAATCAAACTGTATAGTTGATCATGTTTGATGTGGGAATTGGGTGTGATGCATTTCTTCAAGTGTTGTTTGATTTGGTTCCCGTTCAATAAGATATTTCTGATTTTTTTACAAGGACTATCTCGTTGTCAAGATTTGGCCCCTTTTGGACAGATGTGTGTTTTATAATTTGATCACGCCTTGCTTTTCATTTTCAAGTCTATGCAAATAAATGTAAATGTAATGCTAATATATTATCCTTCTTGTTTTAATTTTATAGCGCATAACTTTAATCATGCAGTTTCATCCAAGAATTACTGTGACCTGGACATAGTCATCAGTTCTAGACAAGCACTGTTGGGAGATCAACAGACTTCTATATTGTAAATGTAAATATAATATAGGCTATTAAGGTTTTCTTCTGCCTTTCTGGGGGAATCAAGAGATTCTAGACCGATTTGTGATTTTTAATGATTAGGCATGTGGACAACTGGGTGATAAATCTTTGAATTTTTGAGTTCTGTGTTACATTTGATAGTTGTGAATCGTGGAGATGATAAATAGTTTCTATTTTCAGTCTGTACTACAAATTTTTGGAAAGAAAAAGACAAATACATGTTATTTTATGGACAAATACCACCAATTTTAATGATGTGAAAATTATGTGCCAACTGGAGAAGAGTTCATTGATAAGTATGTTGGCAGATTATTGGCGGAGAGCTTGACAAAGTTTCTTGTAAGTGACCAGTAGATCCCATTTTCTCATATTAGCATTTGGTGCTGTGGCAGGCCCAACTCAGAGAGGCAACACTGCAGGAAGAAAATACTGCTTTTGAGAGTGCAATATCAAACTGTGAGAATAAAATACAGGAAAAAATGCAAGAGGCAGATTTACTACAGAGGAAGTTCGAGGTGAGAATAGCAATTTAACTTTCTTTATTCAAGCTTTTCTGTGAAAGACTCTATTGTTGTCCAAATTGGTGGCATCGATTCTTTCCTAAGATTATGATGGAAACCTAAATTCCCTTGTTAAGTGATATGCTGGATGTGCAGTACACCCTGCCTGTCCAGAGAAGGGGGATCATGCTTATAAGATATGGTTATTAATTTTGTCATTATATATCTTAGGATCTGTATTTTATTTTTTTCAAACTAAAATTTGTGTAAAAACTTCTTTGCTGAAAAACATGGACATGGACTTGGATATTTATCTTTTTGAAGTGTCATGTTGTGTCTTACACAATTATCCATATGCGTTAGACATGGACATGGCTCCTTTTCTGACATGTCTGTGGTTCATAGCTTCTATGCCAATGGAATATAAGTGAGACTCCATCTATTTTACAATATATTTTGGATTTGATTTTTTTTCTTTTTTGTCTGTGCTGCAGGAAATGGAGGAAACTGAGAAGAAACTGAAAGCTGAGCTGGATGATTTAAAACTTCAAGCTTCAGCAGATACTAGTCAATCTGTGAGGTCTCATGGGTGGGAGGAAGAATCCAACATAAAACCTAAAGCTGGACCAGATACAGATGCATCAGATTCTGCTATACTAGACAAGTTAGAAAAGAAGAATAAAGAACTGGTCTGTTATAGTTTTAATCATAAGTTGCTTTTTAAATTCATTTCTATGATATTGTTATTATTATTATTATTTAATATAGTGTTATTATTGTTACCAAATAATCATATAATTCTTTCAGAGTTCAATGGAAGAAATCGTACAAAAGTTGGAGAAGAAATGGGCAGAAGTGCAGGAAAATGCACTTAAGCAGCCTTCACCTGGTATATCTTACTTTTATTCTGTTTATTTATTTTGTATGGGGACATCTAAAGCAGGGACTACTTTTCTAGGGAGTGTGACATCTTTCACCTGGGCTGATGGTTGCTCAGGTATCTAACTGATATGTGTGTTGCCTCAAATTGTAAGAGGAATGAGAATGATTATCAGTACCTAAATATGTTTATTTGCACTTCTTACATATTTTTTTAACGGTCACTTCTCAATGTATTCTTCATAGTTTATTGTGAACATATGGTAATGTGTAGTCACTGTTGCACATTAGAGATGACTGTATTTACTATTTGTTATTTATTCGGCGCCCCTTATTTATTTGCAATGCTTCCATTCTTTTAAGTGGTATTTATTTCCTATAGGTTTTTTTTTTTTTGGTATTGTTCATGCTCCCTTGGGAGCCTTTTCATATATTGTCTGCACTTTGTCTTGGAAATGATATAAAGATCTTTCAGGTATGTAATTTTGCAAACAGAAATAATTGATTCAAAGTAAGACATGACTTAAAAGTTACAAAACCTTTTAAGGATGTGTGGACATCTAATTGACATAATTAATTCTATTTATGTGCCTATCCTCTTTCTGCTTCCATTTTGTTATGAAAAGCTTGAAAAAGATAGGATTGGGTGATTTATGGTGGATAATTGTTAATATTTGTTGTATGCTTGGATACAAAAATTCTCAATATTGTATTTACTAGAACATTGGCAAGTAGTCTTTTTCATTAGTAATAGTTTGCACATACTGTATTGGCATCAATCAGTTTTTGTTATGCAGCTCAAAGAGAGAAGGCATTAGATAAACAGCTTCACAGTCTAATTGAGCAACTAGCAGCAAAACAGGTCCTTTTTCATACTTTATTCTCCATAAACACTTCACTGTTTGTGTATTATATAGCTTTTATATTGAATCTTTGCATATATGACTTCTGACTCATCTGTTTCTCCTCTGGGGAAGAGTTTAATAAACTGTCTTCCTCTCTTGTTTTTAGGCACAAGCTGAGGGCCTACTTAGTGAAATTCATCTGAAAGAGATGGAGCTGGAAAAACTGAATGGGCTATGGCGAAGAATGGAAAGCAATATTACAGAGGCGAATACAACCAGGAATCGTTTTGGTAGAAGCTCCTCTGACAAGGGACATTCTCTGTTAGATTATGATGGTGACGGTCATAGGCTTCCTTACCATTCTGGTGGCAGAACTGAAAGCCAGCAGAGGATAATGCTGCTCAGGTCGGCATTTGTGCTCTACATTTTAGCTTTACACATAATTGTATTTATCAAGATTTCGTTTTGACTGGCATGGAGAAATTAACTATACATATATAAATGCTTAGAAGCTAAATGTATCATTCTTTGTACTGTGAATGATCATACCTTGGGTTGCAATATTGAGGTGCTTCTATTGTTATCCCATGTTGATCATGGAATCCTAGCTAATAAGAAATATAAGTACTTGAGCATGACTTTCTAAAATTTAACCAGTATTATTTTCCATATTTATTCAATGCTTGGAATATGTTGAGTTATTTTCTCCTTTTTCTGTAGGCACCAGCTGAGTCTGACTTATATTTAAGGCGGAATATATATATATATATATATATGTATATGTGTGTGTGTGTGTATATATATATATATATATTTATTATTCTTATGCATCTGTACATGTGTTGGACACTTGCCGTCAGTGTATCATAGCAGTGTCAATGTTTGACACGCTCTAAAATTGTGCTTTTTAAGTGCATAGACATGATTCTTTCGTTCACCAATATAAGTTGACTGCCAGGTTTCTAGTATAGCTGAAAATAAGTAATGTCATAGCATCTGTCTCTTTGCATAGGATTTGTCATTACCCCAAGAATAGGTAGGCAACATCTTTTGTGCTTGGCCTGACGAGAGCAAGATTGTCATTGTGGCACCCTTTTATTGCTTATATACCATTCTTCGGTCCATTTCTTAATTTGTGAGCATGGTATCAGAAATTTCCAGTCCCCTAATTTAGGGTCTCAATCATTATAAAAATTCATATATTTTGTAAAATATGATTAAAAGAGTGACTAAAGGTAAAAAATAAGTGTCATATAAAAATCTATATCTCACTAATCAACTTTAAATAGTTATAAATTTTTCATTTGAACTTTTTTTTTTGGGAGTGAATGACCCATTTTTGGAAAACTCTTTGAGTTTATTTTCAAATGAAATAAGTTTCATATCAAAACTTTGTATGATTCATAAGATATGAAGAAAATAGTGATCAAAGGTCAAACTAAGGCTTTTGGGAAAATCCATATTTCATTATCTTTTGGATCCAAACACATGTTTTGAGAATCAACATGTTGAGCCAACAAATGCAAATCTAAATAAATGAATTTCACATAAAAACTTTTAATTTATGGTAAATATATCTATTTGAGTCCATTAGTTATGTTGATGCAACTAAACTTCTACATTTTCAAATATTTAAGTTCTTCAATTCTTGAAACATCTTTTTTTTTTTTTAATGTTTGTTATTTTTGTAAGTAAAACATGGTATTAATATTCTATTATTTTTACTTCAATGCTAACTTTTCTTTTTTTGGATTATCCTACATGAAAGATATTTATCTTACAAACTAAATAGTTAATTCATTTAACATTATCAATTTGTATGCATAATAGCATTCAGTATAAAATAAATAATTTTATTATGTATATTAGATTCTTATAATTCATATATCCAATTTAGACTAAATATATAGTCTTAAAACATATTGGATATATTACAAATTGAACTAAAAGATTTCTGACTTTCCATTCTTAACATATTGGATATATATTTGATATTCTAAATAAAACAAAAAATCTCTACAACGTTGAACTGGAAGATTTGTGACTTTCCATTCTCAACATATAGAGCAAAAACTCATTCCACGTGTCAATAGGGCCAGGCACACACCAATGAACGCAGTCATTAATGGTCACATTCTTATCCTTTGAATGTCCATACTTATTGGGATGCCCATCAGGCCTTAGCAGCATTAGTTCAGTTGTGTCCATCAACCAAACCTTCAACCCTTTTTTCCTACCCTTCTTCTCTGTTGCTCTAAACTCCTCCATTTGAGTTAAATACGTTTCCAAAACATACCCATCTAGCTTCATCTTTTCCTTATTAAACGGCCTTGTCCTCACACAACTGCCTCCTTTGTTCCACTCACCATTCTCAAAATGAGAAGGAGAAAATGTTCTCAAAATTGTCACCCCCTTATACCCTTTAAGGTTCAAAAGAGTTCTAAAAGCTGTTCGGAATGCCATTTTGTATCCGTAGTAGCTTGTTAGGTCTTTTATGTTCTTTATATTACACTTGTGGCATCCAACTATTTGACCATTTTCATGGAATAGTATTGGTCGAAAGAACCATTGTCCAGCTGAGATGATGACATAGTCAAAATTTTCTATGCCACTAGTCCAAGCTTCATCTGCCTGATCTAGATAAAGGTTCATGAGGCTGTTGTAAGAATGAACAGTGTGGTCAGCATCTCTTGTTGTGACCAAATATGGGGACCAGAGAGTTGCTAGAGTGAAATTGTAATCAGCATAGAACCACCGTCTGAAATATCTATAGTCTGATGTATATCTCGGAGAAATATCTCTAGGATTAGACACCTGAAAGAATAAAACATATGCATGTTTTCGAGGATTCGAATCTTTGTATGTGTTTGGGCAGGATACATAACTTTTAAATGACAAGTTAAAGTGTTTGTCTTTTATAATTTTACTTTATTTTTAGTTTGATTTTTATAGTTTAAAAGGTTATAATTGAGTCTATGCTTTTTTAAAAAAAATTAATTTGGTCTCTATCATGAAATTTTTATTAATATTGTATTGTTAAATTTTGTTGATGACATGACCAATTAGGTACTATTGTAGTACTTTAAATATGCATTATTTATGTCAACAAAAAAAAAGATAAAATTAAATTGAGAGAAATTTACTTGCAATTGTGGCAAGTAATGCCAATTATATTAAGTAACTTTGGTGAGTTGACATGATTGATGCATATCTAAAATGTTAAGATAATACATTGTTCGTTACATTAATAAAATTTAATGATATTCTGATAAAGGTTTAATAATAAGGGCTAAATATTTTTTTTAAAAAAATTCTAGATATTAAATTACAATCTTTTAAACTATAAGGACTAAATTGATAATTGAGTAAAATTATGAGGACCAACTGAAAAATTTAATCTAAATAATAACATTATTTTTTCTATGGAATTTAGCAAAAAAATTGAAGCTTCTCAGTTAAACATAAATTAAGATTTTTTTTTTTTTAAAACAAAAACACCCCACTCAAACTAAAAAATTACAAATGTTATCTAATCTAATATCATTCCTTTAAGTATGTCATTTTTACGTAAATTTAATAATAAAAAGTACATTTTGAAAGATGGGGCAAATGCTAACGATATTGATAAAATTATTTATCAGATTTTTTGGTCAAACAATAATTATTTCTTTATTCCATTTCTTTTTGAGAAACTGCTTTTCAAAAGAGCAGTTTCGAAATAAGCAAAATTTAAAGTCACGACCAAACAAGCACTTAAACTGCACTGAGTTTAGTTGGATCAATGGAGGTAAGGGTAAGTTTGGAAGCTAGGAGGGAAAGAGAAAGAAGGAAATTCAAACAAAATGAAAGGGGAGACAATGAAAGAAAATAAATGGTTAAATGGTAATTTTGCTTTTCTTTATTTGAGGAAACTTTCTCCTTCGAATTTTTTTAAATTAAAACAATTTATAAATACAAAAGAGGAAAGACTTTGAAATGTTAGTTAAAAATCCGTCATTATCTTTTTCTACTTATTCATAATGAGAAATTCCTATATATATCAGGGGCATGTACACTTAATTGTTAGATCTGGTCTATATATATGCACTTATTGTTCCATACATGTAAGAAACAAATTCTGGCCATTAGATACCTTAAAATTTTTCATTGATGACTCCCAAAGAAAGAAAAAGATTTTTATGAAAAACCTTCCCTTCCCTTTCATTACTGGCTCAATCTGAACATGCTTTTAAGTTAAAAATTTTACTTACACCACTTAAGAGGCATAACAATGACTCCATCTGGTTTCTCCCCACTGAGTCCCCAACAAAGGCCATTGACTTTCCCCTAACAAGCTTCAAGAACAGAGTTGCATCGAAGACTGGAAGCTCGCATTCATCAGGTCTCCACCTCCATTGGAGGTACTCTCTGTCAGGTCTCCCAAACTTGAGGCAGTTTTGCTGATCTATTATTGAATGGCAAGTTTTGTTATCGTAATAGGGTCCTCTGGGATATGGAACCCATTGTCCAGAGAAGATGTCGCATCTCTTTATAACATTGCTGTTCTGCAAACTAGTGGTATTCATCTTAGGAGATGATTGATGTGAGTTTCTGATGAAAGGGAGAGGGAGTAGGATGAGAAACAGAAAGAATGGTAGCAGAAAAACTCTTTTGGGAGTGTTTCTTGATGTGTGCTTTCCATGGAGAAGAATTTCAATGGCACGAAACTTCATGGCTGATATGAAGCTTGAAATCAAGAACCTCTGCTGAATTTCTGGTATATATATATATATATATAGAATGTCGTGTAGCTAGGACAAAAACTTTCAATTGTAATTAGGAGACTAGTATGGCCTAGTTGTAGAAGAAAAGAAACATGAAAAGCTACTTATTTCAAGTGTACATATATTAGTTGTAGACAAATTGAATTTTACATTAATCTAATATTTGACCCATTTAACACTGAATGTTAAAAAATAGACTTATATCTCAGCTCGACTCAATTTGGAGTCTAGCCTAATCATAGATCAAATTAGGCAATTGGACCACAATTAAATTATATATATATATATATTAACTTTGAAATCTTGAATGATTATATATTTGCAATCATTTAACTATTTTGTACCAATGATCACTCATTTTGATATGATTTACATAGTGGAAATGAAAAAAGGCAGATGCATAGGAGGAAATAGAAAGAAAATGCAAATTTGAGAGTGAAATTTCAAAAAGTGATAATTTAAAATTTGGTGGTCTAAGTAAAATTTTTTTTTTGGGTTTTGGGTAAATTTTTGAGATGAATATGATGCAAATTGTCAAAGGTAGTTTTTTTGATCTTTTTTTTAGAAATATGTTTATTATTTCAAATCTGAGATTTTTACTTTTAAATTTTAAAAATATACATTTTCTATCTCATTTAAATATAATAATCATATTTAAAAAGAATTTTACAGGAGTTTCAATTCTTTTACTATTTATAATTTGTAAAATGTTAAAAAATTTTGACTAAAATTATAAAATAATTCTTAATTTTTTTATTTTAGTTTTTTTTTAAATATTTTTATTCTCTTCGGCTTGGGCCACTTGAGTAGCATGATCAACTCAGTATCTAGCTCAACTTTGCCCAATAATTTGTTTTTTTCACTAGCTTGACATTGAGTCATCGTGCCAGCTGGACATTCCTAATATATATATATATATATATATTCCACGTTAAGTCTCTTTCTATGCCGCTGATCCCGCCCATTATTTCCCAAACTCTTAGAATTTTCGAACGTTTATTCCACAAAATAACAATCACTAGACAATCAACGTGCTGGTGTTATTCAATGCCTAAGAAATTAGATTTTTCTGTTTTGTCTGGTATGGAAAACAATGTAGGAAAACTTGAAAAGAGTAAATTATTTTATTGGTCCTTCGAAATAATAACTATTATTGATTGAGTCTTTAAAAATTTATTGATATCAATTCAATTTTAAATGAAAGTGAGAATTAAAGTTATATATATATAAATATTAAATATTTAAATTAAATTCATGACATTAAACGATCAAAAACTAAATTAATGACATGAGATATCTTTCAAAAATCAATGTAATTTTATATTCATGGTAAATTATTTAATTTTTATTTCAATAAATTGTGTAATCTAAAATATTATCATAATGCATTTATTTTCTACATGTTGTAACCATGGAGGGTCAAGGGTTGATCATTAATAATTATAGAATTGGATACAATTTCTTATATTTTTGTTATCCAATTTTTTGATAAAATTATAATGTGTATAAAAAATTCTTTTAAAAAAACTTAATCAATTGCAAAAATTAGACATTTGTCATGTTATTATTAAAAAACATGATAACAAAGATATAAAATTGTGTTTATTTTTTTTTTAATATACTTATCAGGTTTTTGGTGTAAGAAGGCAAGTGGTGCAAAGCTTGTGTATGTCTAGCCACCAAAATTTGCTTTCATTATTAGTGATATATAATAATAAGGCCAAGAATAGCTTCACTGTTAAATTTCTGTTGTGGTGAGAAAAACTTTTGTGAGAAGGGTTTTTCAAAAACCATTGTTAAGTAATAATTTGAAAAAATCTTCTTTTTTTACTTCTACTTTTAGTAGTGACTTTACATGATTTAATAAACTTTGTCATCATATAGAAGTACTTTTGTTTGTGCTCCTTATTTTAGCTTTACAAAAGATTGTATTTATCAAGATATCGTTTTGACTGGCACGGAGAAATTAACTATACATATATAAATGCTTAGAAGCTAAATGTATCATTCTTTGTGCTGGGCATGATCATACCTTGGGTTGCAATGTTGAGATTCTTCTATTGTTATCCTATGCTGATCATGGAATACTAGCTCATAAGAAATATAAGTACTTGAACATGTTAAGCAACTAATCAAGTGATTAATATCACTTATGACTTACTAAAGTTTAACCATTATTATTTTCCATAATCTGTTGAGTTGTTTTCTCCTTTTTCTGTGGGCACCAGCTGAGTCTGACTTATATATATATATATATATATATATATTATTCTTATACATCTGTAAATGTGTTGGACAGATGCCATCAGTATATCTTGGCGTGGCAATGTTTGACACACTCTCAAATTGTGCTTTACAGTGCATAGACATTGTTCTTTCGTTTTACCAGTATTAGTTGACAGCCAGGTTTCTACTATAGCTGAAAATAAGTAATGTCAATAGTATCTGTCTCTTTACATAGGAATTTTCATTTCCCCAAGAATAGGTAGGCAACATCTTTTGCACTTGGCCTGATAAGTGCAAGATTGTCATTGTGGCACCCTGTATTGCTTATATACCATTCTTCAGTCCATTTCTTAATTTGTGAGCATGGCATCAGAAATTCCCAGTCCCATATTTTAGTGTCTCGGTCAATGTGAACTGATGCCATTGTTATCCTTCAGATGGACGTGATATCATGCAGGTGTGAGGGTGTTGCAGCACATCAGGCACTATAGTTCTGCTTAGGAGGGTGGTAATGAAGCGGAAGGGAAGGAAAGGAAATGAAAGGTTTCAATTGAAATATCTTCCTTATTCAAGAGCTTGTTATAAGGAAGGGAGGAGAATGAAGGATTTTTAATTAACTTTTTATAATTTTTTCTTTTAAGTTTTCCTCTTTTATATTTTTCTTTCCTCAATTTGAGAAATTTTGAAGGAGGAAAGGAAGGAAAAATTATCATTTAACCTTCTTGTCCCTTTCTATTTTCTTTAGATTTTTTTTCTTCCCTTTTCCTTCCAACTCCCTTAAGCCAAGTGAGGGTGGGTTTTAAGACGAGCAATACTTTGATCCTTGCATTGTAGGGGCATATGAGATAGAAATGTGAAAATCAAAACGTGACAACAGATCACATAAGATATACTATGACATATTGCTTGGCATTTATGATCTAGTATCCACAATAAAGAGCAGGAAAAACTATCCCTCCCACTCAACCTAAAAAGAGTAGAAAAGTACAATATATTTCACATTTTAAAATTTGATGTTCTAAAAAAAGATCTCTACAACGTTGAACTAGAAGATTTGTGACTTTCCATTCTCAACATATAGAGCAAAAACTCATTCCACGTGTCAATAGGGCCAGGCACACACCAATGAACGCAGTCATTGATGGTCACATTCTTATCCTTTGAATGTCCATACTTATTGGGATGCCCATCAGGCCTTAGCAACATTAGTTCAGTTGTGTCCATCAACCAAAACTTCAACCCTTTTTTCCTACCCTTCTTCTCTGCTGCTCTAAACTCCTCCATTTGAGTTAAATACGTTTCCAAAACATACCCATCTAGCTTCATCTTTTCCTTATTAAACGGCCTTGTCCTCACACAATTGCCTCCTTTGTTCCACTCACCATTCTCAAAATGAGAAGGAGAAAATGTTCTCAAAATTGTCACCCCCTTGTACCCTTTAAGGTTCAAAAGAGTTCTAAAAGCTGTTCGAAATGCCATTTTGTATCCGTAGTAGCTTGTTAGGTCTTTTATGTTCTTTATATTACACTTGTGGCATCTAACTATTTGACCATTTTCGTGGAATAGTATTGGTCGAAAGAACCATTGTCCAGCTGAGATGATGACATAGTCAAAATTTTCTATGCCACTAGCCCAAGCTTCATCTGCCTGATCTAGATAAAGGTTCATGAGGCTGTTGTAAGAATGAACAGTGTGGTTAGCATCTCTTGTTGTGACCAAATATGGGGACCAGAGAGTTGCGAGAGTGAAATTGTAATCAGCATAGAACCACCGTCTGAAATATCTGTAGTCTAACGTGTATCTCGGAGAAATATCTCTAGGATTAGACACCTGAAAGAATAAAACATATGTATGTTTGTAAGGATTCGAATCTTTTTATGTGTTTGGGCAGGATACATAACTTTTAAATGACAGGTTAAAGTGCTAGTCTTTTATAATTTCACTTTATTTTTAGTTTTATTTTTATAGTTTAAAAGGTTGTAATTAAGTTCGTATAACTTTCAAAAATTTTTTTATTTGTCTCTATCATGAAGCTTTCATTAGTATTGTATTATTAAATTTTGTTGATGATGTGGCCACCCATGTACTATTATAATACTCTAAATATGTGTTATTTATATAAACCAAAAAAAAAAAAATTTAAATGGAGTGAAATTCACTTGTAGTTGTGGTATGTAATGCCCACTTATATTACGTGAATTCGGTGAGTTGACAAAAATAATGTATATTCAGAATACTAAAATAATATATAGTTAGCTATGTTAGTAAAATTTAATGATAGTTTGATGAATGTTTAATAATAATGACTAAATAAAAAAATTTGAATTTTAAAGATTCATTTACAATTCCTTAAATTATAAAGACTAAATTGAAAATTGTGTGAAATTATGAGATATAATTGAATAATTTAATTTGAATAATGATATCATTTTTTTTAATGAAATTTAGCAAAATATAATTGAAGCTTCTTAGTTACAACCAAAATTAAGTCTTTTTTTTTTTTAAATAACAAAAACAACCCGTCCATATTAGAAATTACAAATGTTATCTAACCTAATATCATTCCTTTTAGTATGTCATTTTAAAGTAAATCTAATAATGAAAAGTAAATTTTGAAAGATGGGCCAAATGCTAATGATATTGGTAAAATTATTTATTAGATAATTTGGTTAAACAATAATTATTTCTTTATTCCATTTTTTAGAAGCTAGTTTTCAAAAAAAAGGAATTTTGAAATAAGTAAAATTTTGATTTTTGAGGAGTATCTTCCAAGCTGCAAGAGGATTAACTCCCTTTTTCTGTGAAGTTGCTGGACAAGGAATTAATAAAGCTAAGTTTGAACTGATAATCAACCTAAACACCCTTTAAAAAAAAAATGAAACTCCACTTTTGACCTTCTTAATATAAAGTTCTTAGTTAGACTTGGTAAGTATCTTAGCATGTAGGTAGATGCTAATAAGATAAGAACCACATATAACAAGAGATGTTAGAGAAAACTGATGTTAAACTACAAGCTTGGAAACCTAACTTGCTATTTCAAGCGTCCAAAATGACCTTCATCATATTTGTCCTAATTTCTCCTTGTTCTACCAACTATCTTGCTTTCATCTTTCTAAGAAATTTTGCCCATAGATTGATGCAAGATACAAGAATTTTTTTGTTTTTAAAGGAATTTAGTAATGATTGAGTAAGAGTGCACCTTTTAAGTTGGAAAGAACTTTGTTTGCTGCCAAAGGAAGGAAGAGAGGGTCTTAGACCATTCAATTTAATTAATAAAGCCTTTCTAGCTAAAAAGGTGTCGAGAATCATTTATAATAGAGAAAGATCTTTTTTTACCATAACTTTTCAACCAAAATAATACAAGCGCAGCCCACGGGCAGCTTTTATAGTCATTCCAATGCTTCTTAGATGTGGAAATGAATTGCTAAAGCTTTGGTAAGAATGTTCTAATCAACCACCATCTATGGTGGCTCATACAATCTAATCAACAACCTTAATCAAGTCCAGTCACTCAAAATAAGACAGTTGCATGCCTTTTTTTGTATAATAGATCAAATTAAAACTGAAGCATCTTAGAGTCCTTGCACCCAAAGAATATTAGGGGCTAAATCCTTTGAACTATGTTATTCTTATTCGTCAATTTAGACTATCTAGTGCTAGCAATGCCAATTCTTCTAGTTCCTCAAAGAGGAAAATGGTGTTTCTAACCTTAAACCCCCATGGATCATGGATAAATCTTTGGCAGATTAGATTGCATATGAAAATGCTTCTGTTCACCAGGAAGATAATGAGAAGAGTTGTCCTAACAATAGACATTATGAGAATATACCATTAGCAAGTTACTTGATACTGTGTCTTTTGCAATTTAGGTTTCAAGATACTTGCCCACATTTTTCTTAATTGTGATCTTGCAAAGGCTATTTGGTTCATTTTCTTTCTGTCCATTAAACCTATAAAACCCTCAATCTTAATGACAATAGATTGGCTACATATGTGATTCACCAATAATGTAGTACCATAATGGGAGATGTTGTTTATAACAGGGATTGAGAAAAGGAAAAATACTTTTATTTACTTTCCTTGAATTACACTCAAACGTATATCTACTAGCTATAATTGATAAAAAGATAATAGCAAATTTGTATGACTATATCCATTATATGTAATATTTTGACACAGTAACCGCTAGATGAAATATATTCACAATCGCATTTTTAAATTTGAATTTGTCAATCTGATGTAACAACCTAATGAAGCACATCCACACATAATCATAAAGCATATTTATATTTGCTCATAACCATATTTTCATTTCTTAAAATTTACTCTATTTACACGTCCCTTCAAGTTAGAGTTAGTTACCTTTTGAAGTCCAAGCTTGTTCCATAAATATGTGAATGTATGTCTGACAAGAGGCTTGGTAAAAATATCAACTAGTTGAGATGATGGTGGCACAAAATGAGTGATGAGTGATCCTATGGCTACCTTGTCCCAAATGAAATGATAATAAAGCTCAATGTGCTTGGTATAAGCATGGAACATTGGATTGATGGTCATATGTAAAGCACTAATATTGTCATAGAATAATTGACTAGGATGTAAGAAAGGGATCCCAATATCACGTAAAAGATAGGATATCCAAATGAGCTCAGTTGTAGTAGTAGCCATAGCGCGATACTTAGCTTTAGAGCTAGATTGAGCTTTAGTATGTTGCTTTTTAGAACTCTGCACTAGGAAAAACATAAAAGCTTGTGGTACTCCTCCTTGTAATTAAACAACTTGACCATTTAGAATATGAAAACCCATATAGAGTGAAAAGACTCGAAGCAAGGTAGTGAGTACCAAAAGTAGTGGTACCCTTAAGATATCGAAGGATACGTTTCGCAAGTTTAATTAGCTTTAAAGAGAGTAAATGTTGACACACTTTATTAATTGCAAGTACCATGTCTAGTCTAATAAAGGTAAGATATTGCAACACTTCAAGAAAGTGATGATATGTTGTTTCATTAATGGGATCATTATTAGAAGCTGTTGGATATTCTTTAAGAATCATTGAAGTGGCAATGGATTTACAATCCAACGTTTAGGCCTTAATAAGTAGGTCATGAGTATCTTTGGATTGAGAATAAAAAAAAAGGCCACTTAAAAAGGCTTAATTTCAATGTTAAGGAAATAATTTAGGTTACTTAAATCCGTAAGTGAGAATTATTGTCCTAGTTGAGTGATTAAAGATTAAAATGAAATTGCATCACTACCTATAAGAAAAATGTCATCTACATATATCAAAAAGTAGAATAATATGACAACCACATCTTTGCACAAATAAGGAAGGATCAGCTTTACTACATATGAACCCAAGATGGAATAAAAAACTTGCAAGGTGATCAAATCAAGCTCAAGTGCAAATGTATATGCTTTATGATTATGTATGGATATGCTTCATTAGGTTGTTGCATCAGATTCATGAATTCAAATTTAAAAATATGGTTGCTGAGATGCTTCATAAGGTGGTTGCTATTTCAAAATATTAGATATAGTGGATATAGTTAGACAAATTTATTATTATCTTTTTATCAATTATATATAGCAATTGTACGTTTGAATGTAATTCAAGGAAAGCAAATAAAAACATTCTTCCTTTTCTTAACCTTTTTTATGGTATCAGAGCTAGGGTCTTCAAAGTTAAGCTTTAAAACTAAAATGGTATCTTAAACCATAAGTCTTGAGATTGACACATAATATTCTCTAAATTTAATCTTACCAAACAAAGCTTTCACCAATGCTTTAGTCTTTATTTTGATCAAGCTCAAAGCAACCAACTTTTTGCTATAGCAATCACAAGCTCTTCCTTTTGTTCGAAGTCTTAGAGTTGCTCATCATATTCTTAATTGTGATAAACCAATCAAGAAAGTTGATAGAAAGAAAAATCCGCAATTTGATGCTTGGAAAATGAATGATGGGTTACTTGTTGCTTGGCTCCTTTCAATCATAGAAGAGAAGGTTCTAAGCATAACCTTTGATGTAGACACAACCAATAAACTATGGAACTCACTATGGATAGTAATACTATGTTTGTTAGAGATGGTAATGCTTTTTTTATTTCAAATATTGAAGATGCAACAACTAGACGAAGCACATCCACAGATAATCATGAAGCATATTCATATATACTCATAACCATATTTTCAATTTTTAATATTTACTCCATTTATACTCTAGATATATTATTGTTATCCTCCATAGCATTTAGGAACTAAGAACTGAATTATTTATGAAAGCCTTAAACCTTATTCCATCTTCCATATCAATCATATAAGGGGCAAAGTGCATATTAATATGCTATCTTAGAAAGCCAACCTTATGGATCATAGTGGAACCAAGCCTAAAAAAAATAAGCTAACCCCCATGGGCCCAAATAAGCCATCCAGGAGCATTGGTTAGTAATCATCCAAACTAGCAAGGATAAAAAGAGTAGAAGTTTGAACTTCAAGGCAATGATTTTGTATAACAAAAGCTTTGGCAAGATATCTACAATAGAACTTAATCCACAACATAACTAAGAGAATGGGCTTTCTTAAAGCAATTAGAAGCATCCTTCATTGGATCTCAAACTAACATCATTCGAGATCCTCAACACGAGGACCTACAAGTTCTCTTCGTCTACAAGAAACAAGTTTCTATGCTTAAGCTATCTTTAAGAGAGGACATGAATTTAGAAACCATTAAGAGGGATATTCAAATGTTTATTCAATTCATCAAGTTCTTTAGTGTTAATTACATAGCGGAAGATAGCAACGCTTACTAGTCTAGGCTTTTGAATTCCCCTTCCCCCATGTCTATTAAACAGAGATTGTTATTGTATATAAGAAAAAGAAATAAGCAAAATTTAAAATCACTACCACATAAGCACTAAATTGCTTTAAGTTTAGTTAAAGGTAATGGATCAATGGAGATAGAGTTTAGATCCTCAAATGTGAAATTTGTAAAGTGCCTTTAAAGTTTGAGAGAGATAGAGAGAAAAGGAATAGGTGAAAAGAGAGGAAATCAATCTCATACATATTCTCACTCCTTGAGCTACTCTTGCTTTAACTTTAGAGACACTTTTAGAGGATCCAAACTCATGGAAATAAGGGTAAGTTTGGAATTTAGGAGTGAAAGGGAAGGAGGAGTTCAAACAAAAAGGAAGGGGAGAAAATAAATGGTTAAATGTTAATTTTTTTTCTCCTTATCCAAGGAAACTCTCTCCTCCAAAATCTCTCAAATTGAAAGTATTTATAAATACAAAAAAGAGAGGAATTTGGAAGATTTTGAAATCTTAATTAAACGTTCTTCATTATCTATTTCTAATTATTGATAACGAAAAATTTCTGCATATACTATGTGCACCTAATGGTTAAGATCTATTCTATACATGTATACTTGTTGCTCCATACATGTACCAAACAGATCTTAACTGTTGGATGCCTAAAATTTTTTCATTGATGCGCTCCCAAACAAAGAAAAAAGATATTTATGAAAATCCTTCTCTTTGCTTTCAGTACCCGATGAATCCAAACATACTCCAAGTTAAAAATTTTACTTACACCACTTAAGAGGCATAACAATGACTCCATCTGGTTTCTCCCCACTGAGTCTCCAACAAAGGCCATTGACTTCCCTGTAACAAGCTTCAAGAACAGAGTTGCATCAAAGAGTGGAAGCTCGCACTCATCAGGTCTCCACCTCCACTGGAGGTACTCTCTGTCAGGTCTTCCAAACTTGAGGCAGTTTTGCTGATCTATTATTGAGTAGCAAGTTTCGTTATCGTAATAAGGTCCTTTGGGATATGGAACCCATTGTCCAGAAAAGATGTCGCATCTCTTTATCTCATTGCTGTTCTGCAAACTACTGGTATTTATCTCAGGAGATGATTGATGTGAGTTTCTGATGAAAGGAAGAGGGAGCAAGATGAGAAACAGAAAGAATGGTAGCAGAAAAACTCTTTTGGGATTGTTTCTTGATGTGTACTTTCCATGGAGAAGAATTTCAATGGCACGAAACTTCATGGCTGATATAAAGCTTGAATCAAGAACCTTTGCTGAATTTCTGGTATATATATAGTCTTATGTAATGTTTTAAAAAACGGATTGAACATTATACATAGTTAGACTGTAGGTGAATTGTGGTTTAATAGAGTTTATTAATTTATTTAAAATATATTTAATATAATTTTAAAACAAAAATTAATGTAATTTTGAGTAAAAATACCCTCTAAATAAAAAATTGAAAAATATTTTCTAACATGTTGCTTCATCTAAATATTTTTCTAACAATTTAATAGTAAAGTATGTTCCTGGAAGAAATTTGGCCAAACAATAATGAAATTATATACCAAAAATGCTTATATGATTTGGGCAAAAATTAAAAACACCATCAAATAATTGAAAAAAAAAATAAAAATTAAAAACACGATCAAATAGACACAAAAAATCTCTGAGTTTGCAAATAGGTTCTGGTTCTAATTCTGATCTTCAGATCTGAATTTATTCGGAGCTAAACTAATAAGAAAACTGTCAGAATCTGTTTGTTGTGGTGAGGCTGAGGGCATATTGGCCAAAAACACTATCATGACTTCATGATATGTCCCAGTTCGGGTAAAACATCTGAATCATAATGATAAAGATAAACTCGTGTGTATAGTAAAAAAGGATCTGAAAAATTCACTTTTTTGGGCCCCTTAGGTAGATAATGAAGTGATTAATGCATTGTGGGTTGAAGTTGAAGTTGAATTTGGCTAGCTGCTACGCCAACTTATAAAGTTTTAGCTGTAAGCAGGACTTGCTTCTCTGCTAAACTTGATTACCGCTGGACTGTTCTCTGGTTTTACAAAAACAATGATCCCTATATATATGATTGTTTCTGAATGTGAACAATTTTTCTCATGTGGTTGTTGACCCATTTTTTTATCTAGTCATGGCTGCTGCAAAAAGATGTAAAGAGTGAATCAAAAGTTTCGCTTGATCGTTGCTTGTTTCTTCTGCATTCATCCTGTAGTAGGACTAGATAGGACATGTCTGTGGACAAGAAAAAGAGGGGGAAAGAAAGTGTTAAGGGAAGAAGGCAAAGCAATCAGTTTTTGAACAGGTTGTGAAGATAAATTCTTAAAGCACACTTTTGTGTTTTGGGGTATTATTAGGCGTATAGCGAGTTAATAGTAATTCATCATAAGGTATCTATCAGTTAACTCCACTATCTGCAATACTCATATTATAAATTTTTATTAACTTTTTATATGACTTTTTTTCTTGAACTTTATTAAACCACTTGATTGTAAGGTACCTTAAAATCTCTGCTTTATGTATGAAAAATGCGGTTGGACTTGTGGAATGTAACCTGAAAAATGCTACTTTCGCGATCAAAATCTTCACAAAACTCACATATCATTAAGTGGTTATTTATTGTTTTTTGGTAAATATATCATTAAGTGGTTATAAATGAGCGAGCTTAAGTACTGATCCCACTTGAACATTTATTTTTGTGCCATAAATCGGCACATACAGTTTGAAAAAGAAATGTGGTAGAGGAGAAAGTAACATATAGAAGTTAAAATTAAAAGACCCAAAACCAGCGAACCATGTAGATTTATCAGGTCACTCTGTGTCTCTGTCCAATATTTATTGCAATAAAGCATACAAATTAGTAAAGAACTTGAAGACTTGTGATTTGTGAACGTACAAATCTGTTGAAGTTTCTTTTCACAATTTATATTAGCGATATAAATATAAATCTTTCGATTAACTTCGCAGGATGGCTCAATCGGATGGATGGATACTTTATTGAATGGTGCATTATAAAAAATAAACTATCTTGGTTTAAAAAAAAATGAAGAAATTAAATTTTAATTCGTACAATTATTAATTATTGTAGAGTTATTTATAATTTTTTTTAATCAATAACTGTCCATTAAACAGCACAGCTGTTTTGTGCCAATCTTAAGATAAGGTTCTTATCCAATGGACTGTGGATGATGACATACAGGATGGCATCATTAATTACTTTTATATTTTCGTTATCAATTTTTTTAATAAAATTATAATATGTGTAACATTTTTTTAAAAAATTTAATCATATAATACTAAATTATAAAAATTATACATTTGTCATATAATTATTAAAAAAATAATAACAAAAATATAAAATTGTCCTTACATTTTTTCCTCTTATATAATTGTCAAATATTTGGTGGAGGACAGCAATTACTGCAAAGCTTTTATATATTTAGCCACCAACATTTGCTTTTATTATTAATGATATATATAATAATAAGATAAGGTCAAGAGTAGCTTCGCCGTTAAATTTATGTTGTGGTGAGAAGAACTTTTGTGAGAAGGGTTTTTCAAAAACCATTGTTAAGTAATAATTTAATCAAATTTTGCTTTTTTTTTTTTTAACTTCTATTTTTAGTAGTAACCTTACATGGTTTAATAAACTTTGTCACCATATAAATCATCATGCTAAGTCGAAAACTCCTGAACAAAAACGACTCAGTTTAATTATTAATTGGATAAATTACTTTTTTTTAAAGAAATGTTTAAATTAAATAGTATTTTTTTAATCTTGTTTTAAAAGTATAATTCTTCTCTCTTAAAACCAAAATATACACTACATGTACCTTTTCTATAACAAAATTATAATTATATTTATTTTGACCAAAATATTTTTATATCTATTACTTATATAATATAATAAATATTATATATATATATATATAAGATCAATATAAAATAATCATTTTTTATTTTAAAAAATTTTAAAATAATTTCATTCAAAAATAATTATTAAAAACAAAGAACATATTCACAAAATTTAATTTTAAAAATAATATTTGTATTAAATGTATATTAAAAATATAAGTATCTTAGTAAATTTAATAAAGTTTTAAATAAATTAAATTAATGGTTCTGAATATAGAATAAATAAAATTTTAAAAATATTTTTAATAAGTTATATTTTTAATAAAATAAAATAAAAATATTTTTAGCATATTTTAATCATATTTTAGTTTTCAGGGAATAGGTATATATTTTCAAAACAATTTAAGGAAAGAATCATATAATTTGAACATCTCTCATAGATAGGAGGGGAGAGTAATTTATTCTTATTAATTTAATAGTTCAACTTTGATAAAAATTTATAAAAATATTGAGTTTGAAATATATAAAAAGTTAATATTTTATAAATGAATTTTTAAATATTTTTTTAAAAAATATGTACCAAACAGTACCACTATGCTCTCCTAATTCCTCAAGCAATTATTAGGCCGATGAGAACTTTCGTGCGAGCTGTGCGATAATTTCCCATGAAATGATTGAAAGTTCAGTTGAGTGTGATATAGTATTCTCCCACCTAAATAACAATGAGTCAGGTTGACTTGGCTTGGCTTGGCAGTGAAGTCATTGATAATTCATTTAAAGCTTCGATATTTTCCATGTTATGTTTGGCTTTGGCACATCAGTGAATATGCCGATTCATCCTTAGCGAGCCAGCATGAACATGGTTGAGACATTTACGTTTCTATGCTTTGGTAGAAAGCATGCATCCAATTAATTGTTGCTGTCGACACTACTGAAAAAGTAGCTTTGAAATTTGAATACGTGTATTGCTAGATATCCTATATTTTCAGGCACTTAATTGTTTCTCCATTGCTAGCAGAATATTAATTTTTGGGTGAGAGTAGCTTTCCATGATGGAATGTAGCATTCTATCTGGGGAACTATGATACCAACGTGTGATAAAGATGGTGTAGCCAATAGGTTTGTGTTAGTCGTTTATCGAATATGTAATGTTGTTCTCAAATCGTTAGAAAGGTTATTTAAAAAAAATAGTATTCTTTAATGGTTTCTTGAATTGATATTGTTGTCACAGACAGACAAGACCCGATTGAATATGACAATATTGCTAACAATATAAACAAGATTTAAAAAAAAATAGTATTCTTCCATGGTTTCTTAAATTGATATTGTTGTCAGAGACAGACAAGATCCGATTGAATATGACAATATTGCTAACAATATAAGACAACAAGCTCCTCCACCTTCAGGGCACCAATCAAACACGAATTAAGAGAAGTGTCAATGAACGAAAACAACTTACATTCAATCATTTTGCATCAGAGTATGTTTGAGTGAAAAAGGAAATATAAATTTGCTGATAATATCATTGGCTATTTGGATAGATTAGTTGGAGAAAATGAGAAGGGCAAAAAAGATATTTTAGCATCATTTTCAGAGTTAAAAATTTTAAATTTAAGTGATAAGGAGTTTATTACAATAAAGTTAATAAATTAGGGGGTTGATTGCAATTTCTTAAAAAAGAAAAAATTGGAGAAACATTGCAACCAAGATCAGAATGAGTAAATATAAATTTTCCTAAAATATATTTTTTGTCCCTTAAATTTATGTCAAATTTCATTTTTATCCTTAATGTTTAATGTGTTCCAATCAAGTCCCACATTGGCCAAAATTCAACCAATTCAAAATTCAATTAAATAAAAAACAATTAAGTGTAGAGATTAGTTTTGATTGATCAAGTCCAGCAGCCCTTGTTTCTTTCTGCTCGAACAACTGTCTCCGGCGTCATGTTGGCATTAGAAGGAGTTATTTAGTATAAAGATATGATTGTGCCAAGATTAAAACAAACTAAGAATGAAGATTAGTCAGATGGCATTAACGAAAAAGGTTAAAAATGAAATTAATAAAAGGAAAAATTAAGATGATGGTATCCATGCAGGAAGCAATTAATCCTTCTTTTATTCAAAGATCCAAAAGCTTAGAACCTCCATCTGCCCTGCTTCAGCCAATTTCTATCGATCAAAATGGGTAGCAGAGAGGATGATTAATAGAAGTCACCCAAACAAATGGCCACATCTTTCCAACGGTGGGTGGTGATGAATTCAGGTAAAAGAGATCCTAGACTTAAAAATAGTAGAATTACTATCTTCTCACACATTGGATTAACAAAAGGTTATACAAATTTTTAGGAATGGCAATAGGGCAGATTAGACCAGGTTTTTAATTAATCGTTCTTGCCCCATCCATTTATATAGCCTACCCTATCCTTACCCTATATTTCCATAGGATTCCTTTTTTTTTTTTTTTTAATTTTTTCCCCAAACTCAAACTACAGGAGAATTAGGGGATAAATCCAAGTAAAACACTTGTTTACGATAAATTTATCAGAAGAATAGAAGATATTTGCAGGATACAACATCGAAGTGAATGAACAAAATGATAGAGTGATAATTCTTTTTTTGGGTGAATGATTATGCATTATTAAAGTAAAATTTAAATGAAATTAAATAAGCAACCAAATGATATATATATATATATATATATATATATATATATATATATATATATATATATATATATATATATATATATATATATATATATATATATATATGTGCGCGCGCACGCAATTGGAGGTAGGGAGGGAAGGGATGGAGGTACATATGCACCAACCCAAATATGCCCGTTCGGTATTCGTGCAAAGAGGTGTGAAAGGAAAAAAAAGAAAAAAATTTGAGAAAATTATAATTTTATCTTTATAATAATTATTTAATTATTTTTTAATAATAATTATTTAATTATTAAAAATAAAAAATAAAAAATATTATAAATATTTTTTATTTATATAATTATTTTTTTACTTTTTATTTTTATTTTTATCTTAATTTCCTATGTATCAAATGGCCTTTAAGCTTTTCTTAAATTTGCCTTGATACTCAATTAATAATTAATTTATCCATTCTATAACAGGTTGAAACAGATAAGGTTCAATTGGGTTGGACCGAAATTGCTACTCCTACAAATTTTAATAATAGTGATCTAGTAATAAAGGATATAAATAGTTAGTCAAAAGTCTTAGGGTATGAATATTTTCACACTTATGCATTGTTTTGTTACTACTTAATTATTTTGTAAATTTTGTCTTAATTTTAATCAAAATAATCATACAAAAGTTAAAATAATGAATAATCTTATTATTGAAATTATGTCTCGCCTATATTCTATATATATATATATATATAAAAGCAAAAAGTAACAAGTATAAATAAAAATTTTTTGGTGATAACGTAAACCTAAAAAAAAAAATTATATGTAATTTTTTATATCAATAATATTAGGTCTCAAATAAAATGCACCCAAAAGCATGTACGGATTGGTTTTGATTGATCAAGTCCGATTCGTTAAGTGATTTTAAGATTGTTTAATAAAAAAAACAGATTAATCAAAATACAAATAGTAGTGCGGATACCATTACCATCAAGCCTATCCTTCTGCTCGAACAATGGTCTCTAGCGTCATGTTCGATAGAGATCAACAGCATGGGTTTATTATAAATTGTACTCATATATATATATATATATATTGATTGATAAAAATATAAATATCTTTTGGTAATTAGTGAAAATTAAAAAATAAAGGTGCACCAAAAAAGCAAGACATAGGTCGGTTTTGATTGATCATGTCCAAAAGAATAATCAAAGTACAAATGGTGTGATTAGTGCGGATACCAATATATACATCATGCTTATCTTTCTGCCCCAACAATGCTCTCTAGCGTCATGTACTCTACAGAGACCAATACCACGAGTCCGATGGCATCAACGAGAAGGAAAAATCGAAGAAGAGAGATATTAATGTACCAGAAAAAAAGAGAGTAATTATTATATAATACAATCGTTAATGGGAAAATTGGCATACAAGAAGCAAATGCTTCTCTGACTCAAAGGCTGGCATGTTTGGTATGCTTCATTCATTTTTATTTTTATATCGAACATTTTATATACCAAACATAATTTTAATGTATATATATAAAGGCAGATAAAAAATTTAATTCTTTAGCATTTAAAATAATTGAGTTTTGCCAGTAATTATATTTAGGTATTTTAGAGTCAATTGTCAATTAAGTGTTTGAGTTGAGTCTAAAAAATCTTTATCCCTTCCCTTTATTTTTATTAAGATTATATTTTGTATTCCAGTTACTTAATTATAAATAGAACTTTAGGATATTCAATATTTACCTCTTTTGATTAAATATATTGAAATTATTGACTACCAAATAATTCTCGAAACTCTCCAAAAATTCGCAAATCGTTGTTGTGCCAACACCCGCCGTTTTAGAATGCGCTGGCCATTCTGCCCCAAAAAGTTTCATCCACATCTTCAGCATTTAATCTTTATTATATTATGTAAATTTTTAAAAGAGATAAAGAGAGTGAAAAAGAGACCGAGAAAATCATAGTGCTTGATTTTCTGTTTTCAGAATAATTTTTTATTTTTTAAAACAAACAAATAAAAAACTTTGTTTGATAATATATTTTTAATAAAATATTTTATAAAACAAAATAATAATATTATAATTTTAGAATCAGAAAAATCAAAATATTTTTTAGTTATTTCATTAATTTTTATTTTAAAGAATTAAAAAACAAAAAAAATAATTTTTTAAAATAATAATTTAAACAAATTTTTTAATTTTTAAAATTTATAAAAATATTAAAACAAAAACAAAATCAAACATGCTCATAATGTCTCTCTTCTTTCCAGTTGTATCCTTCTGAATCTCTTGTAATATTGCAGGAGATCCAGCTAGCTACCCAAAAAGCTTATCCTCATCCTCGTAACTATTTTATTCATAGCCAGTCATTGCCTTGATAATAGGCGCGTGACGGTTTTCTCTGCCATTGATAAAATGAATTTAAATAATTGTGTTATTGGAGTTTTAAATACATCATCATCATCATCATCATCATCATCATCATCATCATCATCATCATCATTATTATTATTATTATTATTATTATTATTATTATTATTATTATTATTATTATTATCAACAATATAACGAGTGTTGGATATACACAAGAATGACCATCGACGGATGGATCTAGAGATTCTAATCGAATTTATGAACAACAAAACAAGAGAAGTATTAATAAAGTATAAGGAAGATTTGCTTTTACATTTTTGAAATGAAGAGAAAGAAAATTTTAAATTCAAGGGTAAATTACTCTCCTTTTTTTTAATAGATGACTTAATTATAAAATATTTTTTAAAAAATAAAAATAATCTATAAATAAACTCCATTTGATTAGAGTAGCCTAACTGCAGTGTTGATTCTTTTATTAAAAATGTAACTTATTACAAAACCTTTTTTAAAATTTTATTTTAATATTATTTATTTTATGTCAAAAAATAAATGTAATATTCTTAAAAATTTTTACATTTATAATAGTCTTATATGATTAAAAATATATTAAATATACAAGTTAGTGTTGAAATTATATTGTTAATAATTTTCTTTTAATTGATTAATTTTTTAAAAAATATTTTTTGAATATGTATTTTCTTTTTAATAATTATTTTTTAATAAATAATTCCAAAATTTTTTAAAATTAGAAAAATGATTATTTTATAATATGTTGTATTAAATAATGGTTATTTTAACTATTTATTAATATTTTTGGTTAAAATGAAATTAGTTATAACTTGTCCTTTAATTTTTTAAAAAATGATTGTGTAATTAAACCACCTTTTAAAATAGGAGAGAGAAATTTATCGTAAATGAATGAAAGTAAAACTTTGTTACTCAATGTAAATATCACCTATACAATAAATAATCTATGCAGGATTATCATATACTTATTGTCTATATCTTGATGAAACTTGGAGTGTAATTTTTTCTTTCCTTGTTTTTTTTTGGGGGGGACCCATTCAGACATCTAACTTTATAGGAACCCGAAGCTCATCTAACTGACCTTCTCTCCTCGTATTGAAACCATAAATCAAATTTTCTCCTGGAAAGAACTTTGAAGAAATGA
The DNA here is from genome assembly GCA_032878935.1 of Erythrophleum fordii. NCBI lineage: Eukaryota > Viridiplantae > Streptophyta > Magnoliopsida > Fabales > Fabaceae > Erythrophleum > Erythrophleum fordii. Next base: position 9,915,624 of record JAVQMF010000056.1, on the reverse strand, counting down.
TGCAAACCATAAATTACAGGAATTAATCATTTAACTATATGAAAAATTTAGACACTCATAATTTCTATATAAAATCGTGTCAAACTAAAGTGATGTCAATGATCTTCATCAACTCACCCCCTCCATCTTCAACATCTCCAGCAGCAAATCACTCCATGCATCAATAGGCCCAGGCAAGCACCAGTGCACACAATCATTATACAAAGTGACATTCTCATGTGGCCAATGCCCATATCTACTAGGGTGACCATCTGGCCTCAGAAGCATTGCTTGTGTTATGTCAAGAATCCTAAACTTGTTCTTCTTCTTTCCTTCCTTCTCAGCAACCTTCAACTCCTCAATTTGTATCATATATAGCTCCAATTCCTTACCCTCTAATTGTATCTCACTGTTCCTAAAAGGTTTTTTTCTCACACAATTCCCACCTTGGTTCCACAACCCATTCTCAAAATGTGATGGTGCGTATGTTCTTAAAATTGTCATGCCCTTGTAGTTTTCTAAGCTATTTATGTTACTAAATGCTGTTTTCAATGCCCGTCTGTAACCATAGAACATGGTCCGATCGGTAATGTTGCTTATGAAGCAGTCGTAGCATCCTATGATTTTTTGTTTCTCGTAGAATACCATCGGCTTGAGGAACCAGTGGCCGGCATCTATGATGATGTAGTCGAAGTGTTCGACTTTTTTGGACCATTTGTCGTCAGGCTTGTCAAGATAAATGTTCAAGAGACCATTGTGGGTTGGGTCTGCTTCTTTGGATTTGACCAAATGGGTTGTCCAAAATGCAGCTATGGTGAAGTTGTAGCTTGGGTACTTCCACCTCCTGAAATAATCATCTGGTGTTTCTGATACATCTATAGGCCATTCCGCCTTTTAAAAAAAGAAAAAGAAAAAAAAGGAAAGAGAGAGAGAGAGAGAAACATTAATTTAACAAATTATACAATTGAATAAATCTAATCACAAACTAAAATTTCTGTTTTATTTTACATAAAGGGACTGCCGGTTTTAGAGTTTGAGTTGTTTAACCTAAATACACAGTGAGTAATTAAACTCACAATTCAGTCCATACTCGACTCTAAACATGGAGTTTATTTTCTGTGTTTTTACAATACTGAGCAATGATATTATTTTCATTTAAATATTGTTATGTAATTTAATTTTTTAGATAAAAATCATGTGATTTATTTTAAAATTATGGTTGAGTTAGATCTTGAATTTTAAGTGAGACCTAATTATTAGTCTAATTATAAATGAAAGTATGATAAATATTTCCTTAAATTTGAAGAGTCTTGAAAAGTTTTTTAGATTGTTCTAAAAATTGTTCTAAAAATCTATTTTTTAATAAATAATAAAAAAATATTCAGAGGTTTTTACGACTAAATTTTCTTCGTCGTCCCCAACGTTTTATGGGATTTCTAATTAAGTTAGTATTGAATTTCTAAATGAAATTATGTATTTGTGCTTTGACCCTTCAAACGCAGTCCAAGGTTGATAAAAAATACTTTATAGGCAACATCACCTTATAATTGTTTTATTTAAATCAAGTCTGCTGGTAGTAGCTCTCTCTCACTCTCTCTCTCTCTCTCTCTCTCTCTCTATATATATATATATATATGTATGAATGAGAGGGAATGGGTTAGCTAATCTTATCAATAATGCACAATAATATTTTAAATTGTAGCCGTTGTATATAATATATAGATTACCTACTTATACATTGTACGGGGCTACCTAGGTTTCAATTATCTCCATGCATTAATTCCACAAATGTAAATCAAGTACTTGTAAATGAGTGGAAATTAATGTAAAAAACTTAGGGAGTGTTTGGTTGGGGGTTTTTGGAGGAGAAAAGAGGGGAGGGGAGAGAAATGAGGCAAATTTGCCTTCCCTAAAAAATGGGAAGTTTTGGAGGGGAGGGGAGAGGAGGGGGAGGGGTAGGATATTTTTAAATTTTAATTTATTTTTTAATTTTTTAATTTTTTAATATATTAATACTTAATAAAAATTAAGATAATTTTTATCAGAAATTAAAATAAAAAAGGATTGAAATTTATAATTTTTTTAAAAAATTATTGATATAAATAATTTTTTATAAAAAATAAAATTAAAATAATATAAAGGGTAAATTTGTTCAAATATAATTACCTCTCCTTCCCTTTCCTTCCTTCTCTTTCAACCAAACATAACTCATTAAATCCCTTCCCCTTCCCTCATCTCCCCTCCCCTTCATTAACTTTCCCTCTTCTTCCCTCCGTTGAACCAAACGGAGCCTTAGGCATAAACTACTAGAGATCTTTGTGAGTCAAATCAAATCAGTTTTGGTCTAATATAATATTTGACCTAATTTTAAATAAATTTTAAAATTAAAACTTGTTATTCAGGCCCAACCTAACCCAATCAAATTTATTATCCAGCAAGGCCAAATTGATATTAGACGGTTTGATTTTTTTGAAATTTATTATTAAAATTATAAAATGACCTTAAAATTTTTTTATATAAATCCTTATAGAATTATATTTTATCTTTAAAAAAATTAAAATTTTAATACATTTTTTGTAGAAAATATTTTTTTTTTATTTTTTTTGAGTTATATTAGGTGTATAGCCCATACAACTAACCTTAATTTATTATTAAAATTATAAAATAGTTCTTAAAAAAAATTTTATATAAATTCTTATAAAATTATATTTTATTTTTTAAAAAATTAAAATTTTGATATAATTTTTTTTTAAAAAACTTGTTTATTTTTTTGAATTGAGCCAGGTGTAAATTTTTTGTTTTGGCGTTCAATGCAACTTGGCTCGATTTGATGAGACAAAGTCAAGCACGCTGAGCTTTATAAACTACGAAAATCTGCCCCCTCTCCCCAAAACTGTATAAAATATTTGGGTATATTTCAAATAACAGGAAATAATATCAATTTATACATTTCGTAATCAAATATATTATTCTACTTTTGAATACTTAAAAAAATTAATTAGACTAAATACCACATTTAAAATTAGGTCACATTGAGTTACCATGACTTATCTGTGATAAGTACTCTTGCTTTAGTTACACATATACAAAGGACTTTGCCCTATTATTAAAAAAATGGTTGGATAGTCAAAGACAACATGACATAGAAATGTGACCTCTTAACCAGTTCTGCAATGTGACATTGAAATTGGTTGGATTGTCAAGGACTTAACCATATTATTAAAATGCATATTGAAGTCTTAAATGAAACCTAAATTAGGTGTCATCTAACGAGGAGGTCAATCAAATGAAAAGAACTACCACCATCAATCAGTGACTAAGTCTTCTTTGGAGAAGCTTAATGTGTAATCAAACCACAGGACCGTTGTTGGCTGATGCAAATTAAATAGTTTTATCATAATATTTAATTCATTATTTCATAAAAAAATTTAGAATTTAAAGTGTAAATAAAATATAAGTCTATTATATTTTGTGCTAAAATTTAATTTTAATTAAAAGATGACAGCAAAGATTAAATTCTTGAACTACTTGATTATAAAAACTCTCATACCAGATTAATAACTTCTTCAACTAAAATACTTAAATTATTAATTAACAAAGACTCAAATAATTTTATTATAATTTCTAATAACAAATTTTAATAAGTAGTTTTGATATTTGACTATGCCACACATTTATATAGACATGCACGATTTTATATTTCAATTATATATAAAAATATATTTTAAATTTTATCATTTCATAATATTGTTCTTACTTCTAAAAGAAAAAATTTAGAATTGAGAATAAGGACTGCAATATCGAATAAAGGGGAAAAAAAAATTCTTCTGTGCTACAAATACGATCAATACTCTAGTTTGCTAGGAGGGTTATCAAGCATTAAATTCTGTAGCTTTTAAATATTTTCAATCTGATGGTTAGTAATAATTCTATCAACAAGGTACCACTGCCTTTCGCGACACCGAATTTTTTTCCATAAAAAAAAAATTGAAGGATCATAATAAAATAAACTTGGGTTGATTTAGTTTCATGTGGCCAAGTTAGGGGCGTGGAGGACAAAGTATGTTACATTTGATGTGGTTTGGCAGAATTCCCAAGGCAAAGATTCGATTCCTTAGCATGCTTCTGTATAACTATTTCCTTGTTACAGCTGCCATTTGATCATTTACCTAATCCTTGAATTGCATAATGGTTTAGGTCAACTAACCTCTCTAGTTGCTAGTAAAAGCAAAAAGCAGTTAAAATAGAAAATAAGAGCAAGTTATCAATTTAGAGTTCGGCCTTCATGGCCACATATGCTAATAATTCAGCTAAAACAAAGGTTTATGGGCCATTTAAATTCAGAAAACCAGTATAATATCCTAGTTTTTCTTCCACACAGCTAGATTTAGTAACTTACTGCTTGTATGGAAACTAAAAGGGTATCCAATGTGAATGAGTTAATGGCTCACATGATCTCAGTTTAATTTTCAAAATTGAGGCAAGTTTAAATTGTTTAGATTTGAACTCTACCCCTTGTCTTTTTTCTATTTTTTCTTCAAACTAGATTTAATAAAGTTTCTTAGATGTTTGCCATTTAATTCTTCAATAAATATAGAATATGTGAAAAATCACTTTTTAAAAAAATTCAATTATGTGATGATAAATTGTTAAAAAAATTTACTTGTCATTTTTTATTAAATAACTTAATAATAAAAAAAATTGCACTTCAGTTTTGACCTATTCTTCCCTAATTCATGGATCTGTAATGTAATTTAAAAAAAAAAAAAAAAAGGAAAAAGGGGTATCCAACAACAAAAGCCATGGATATGCAGAGGCTTGCTATGCAACCAGCCAAGCATAGTTGATTAATTTCTAAGTCAGGTAAAAGAATTAACAGCAAGACAAAGACGAAAAAGCAGAAGAAATTGCATGAAGTAACCACAAGTTTTGTAATCCTTTGATATTAAAAGCGGGAGGAGGAGCATTCTTTATTATTACTTACCCTTGATAGGAGGCAAACCATGGACTGCATCTGATTTCTGCCAACTGAGTCTCCAACAAAAGCCATGGATTTTCCCCTCACAATCTCAAGGAACTGAAAGGGATTGAATATGGGAAGCTCACAATCATTTGGCTTCCACCTCCATTTCATGAAATCGGAGTCTGGTCTCCCATACTTCATGCAGTTTTGGTGCTCATGAATTGCCCAGCAAGTTGTGTTTGTGTAATATGGAGCCTTTGGATTTGGGACCCATTCCCCACTGAAAATATCACATTTTTTTGAAGAGGAAGAAGAAGAGGGCAAGATAATTGAATCTGCATTATTCACATCATTAAATATTGCAGAGGATGGCTGCTTTGATGCAAATGCAATCCTTTTCAGGGATCCAAACAAAGGGAAACTCAGTGGGCTGACTGTGAATAGAAGAATGGCAAAAATGGCTAGTAAAGTTACTTTTGGGATAATCTGTTGGTTTGCGCTATTTTTCCCACGGAGAAGCTCAATGGCATTGAACTTCATCTTGCAAGAAAGAAAGAGGGAGAAAGGGGAAGGAGAAACATGAAAGAGAGTTTCAGTTTTGCTCTGATATATTGTGTGTTGTGATTCATCTTAAAATGGTTATTGCACTTATTATTATTATTATTATTATTATTATTATTATTATTATTATTATGAAATGTAAATACACCACTTTAAATTTTAAGATAGTTTTAAACAGTCTTTTCGATGTCAAAGATTAAAAATTTAGTCTCTTAAACTTTTACTCTTTAGGTTTTAAATTTTTGTCTATGTCTAATTAACATAGATATATTTTTCCCATGGTGGGTCTTTAATGGTTTAGAATGGTTATAAAATTTAAAAAAGCTTTGCACAAAAATAAAAAGAATAAAATACTTTTTTCTCCATTTTATAATAGAGATGTTTAAATTATATGGCAACTTTTTTTGTTTTCAAAATATATATTCCTTTCTCCTGAATCCAAAAAAAAAAGTTAATAAAAGATAATTTATAATTATATTTATTTTAACCAAAATACTTCCATTATGTCAATCATTTATATAATATAACAATTATAAAAAATATATTTAACAAATATAAAATAATTAATTTTTTAAATTTAGTAAATATATATATATATATATATATTCACAAAATACTTTTTTTGAGTTTGACTAAGTTATAGATTGTAATTTAATTTTAAGAATATTTGTATTGAATATATTATAATAAACACCAGAATTTCCATAATTTTTTAAAATTTTGGAATAAATTTAATTTATGATTTTTGATGCAAAATAAATAATATTAAAATAATTTTTTAACAAATTATATTTTTAATAAAAGAAATCAATATTATTCTTGAGAATATTTTGATTATATTTTAATTTCAAGAGATAAGCATATATTTTTAAAATAGAAAAGAGGATTATATAATTTGAACATATTTTAAAAAAAGAAAGAATACTTTACTCAAAGTAAAATACTCTAATACTAAATTTTGAAATTTTTAAATGTGAAAGAAAAAAATTGAAAAAATAATTTGTGACTTTTAAAGTTGAGAGAGGACATTTGTAAATAACTTTATATTTACATTTTTCTCCTTTTCTCTTTAGGAGTTATGATTCTGATAACACCATATATGAACAATTGAATAATACTTGACGCTCCCTATGGTTTAGAATCTTCAGACTTGCTAACTTGGCAGCATGCTGGCTAGACTCATAATGCTAGATTGCTTGTTACGCTTTCTAGATTCCCAGTTCCCTATAAGCAAGTGGTGAGCATTTGAGGACTGTGGTCCTCTCTTCTTTTCAACTTTTCATCACATCCCTCTTTCTTGTTGCTTGTGCCGAGTTAATTATGCTGATAAATGATAATCATTTAAGGAGTTGAGACATCTTTTTCGTTAGAGAGGAAAGGGCGGTTCTTTAATTGTATTATGAAAAAAATTGTAGACAAATTCAAACGTCTTATTTTTGACAAGCAAGCAGGTGAATGCCAATAATGTTGAACAATTAATTATGACAGTCGTGGCTAGGAGTAAAAATTTTTTTCTTATAGAAATTTTTTTATATTTTATTTAAAAAATTTATACTTTTGTACTACATTATTTAAATAAAATATTTTCTTTTAAATTGTTAAATTAAAATAAATAAAATTAGCTTACTAATAATAATCTAATTTTCTCTCTCCTAAGTCTAAAAATAAACTTGAATTTAAATAATCAATGTATTAAGAATTACTCTTTATATTAATATAAAAAATTTCAATACTTAAACATGACATAAGTGTGTATTTATATTAATATTAAAGTAATGTATAATAAAAATATACTGAAAAATATATTATCATTAATAATATCATAATAATTTCATCAACAATTCAAAATATCATTTTTAAGAGAAAAAGTTTATTTGATAAAGTATACAAATTTATGACTATTAATTTACAAATATATATATATATATCTATAATTACAAAAAAGTTATTTTATTCAATAATATGTCAAAAAATTTTACACTATTTTCAAAGACAATTATTGGTTCAATTAGAAACAATATATTAACATTTGAATTTGGTTATATTTTACTCAAATATTATAGAACTATTAATTAATTATAAAAATATCTTAAAGGCATACGTTGATTAAATATAACTTGAAAAATAGAAGAAATAATGAATAGGAGCAATAGGGGTAGAAAGAATAATTACTATGTAAAATCTAACAAGTTAAGAACAATTTAAAAAAAAAGGAAAATTGAAAAGAAAATGAAAAAGAAAAAAAAAAAGGTAAGGTAACATAGGGGAAAATAAAAGAAATTAAATAAAATGAAGAAAAAGAGAAAAAATATATGGGTAAATTTAACGGATTTAATTTGAAATTAAAAATAATAAAAATATATACATATATTTTTAATGAATTCCTTGAATCTAATAAGTTCAAAATTTTGAGAAAAATGAAGATATAATATATATATATATATATATATATATATATAAAATTTCAAAAATTGAGAGCAGATATGTACTCCCTTTCATAATGTGGGTCCCCCATTTGAATTTTGACTTGTATAAATGTTGACTAAATGGGGTTGAGCTTCGCCTCAATATAAATGTCCAAGTATACATATACACGCGCGCGATTAAACAAATTGTGATGCCTTATAATTAATTGATATTTTTGTCAATTTTTAAATTTTTATTTTTCAAATAAGAAACAAGTCTTACGAGTTAATAAGTGCTATTTAAGTCAAAGTTTTAAGTCGAGTTATTACTACAAAGAATTTTGTTTTGTAAATTTATTTAATTATGCCTGAGTAATCTATTTTTTAAATAATTAAAAAAAATAGTCAAGATATGTACGTAAGTTAATATATGCGCCGCCTATAAAATATAACTACTTAAGATCTAAATTGTGGGTGGTTTAAGTCCAAGTGATTACATTAAAGCAATATGTAATGTGAGGAGATTTTGAGATCCACACCTCAATTCTCACGTTAATTAAAATAGTGAGTATTTTTAAAACACTTGCACTCACCACCTCGATAAGCGACTAGAAAATTAACTGGATTTGTTTTCTCCCTGAACGCCTAGATTGTTCGAACTTCCAATATATATATATATATATATATATGAGCAAACATATTTTTTAGATTTTATCTTCTGACAAAAGTTTGGCCAAACATTGCTTTATTTTTTTAAAACACACACATACACACGCACACAGAGACAGATATATATATATATATATATATATATATTTGGAAAGCAGATCCTTTCCTTTTCTAGAGGTAAAAGGGTGGGTTCTTGTTCTTTCAATCTGTAATGTTGACTTACTGGAAAGCTTTCACCCTCTGCCATGTCCCTCAAAACGCACCGTTTCACTTTAATTAAACGGTGCGTTTTATTATTTGCCCCCCTTTTTCCCCTACTCTCTCTTAAATCTCAGCCTTTCGTGCAATCTAGCGATCGAAATCTTGCCGCATCGCCTGGCATAGTAGAAAACCATCTGAAGGCGTCCTCCATCCTCCATTTTCGTGTCCTGCTTGAGGTTTCTCTTCGATTTCCTTCTGGGCGTCATCAAGACGCATCTTTTCTGGTTTTTGATTTGTCCACATAACATATTAAAAGTTTTGATTCCGTTCTCTAATCTTTATTAAGAAATTAAATTTGTTGAAAAGCGGAAAAGAGAGAAATATTAAAAAGGGTACACATATACATACTTCAGGATTCCATCCACGAATCTGTTTACTAAAACTATGCTTTTCTAAATATCTTCTTGCTTTCATAAAACTGTTTTATGCAACATAGGAAAGCAATCAAACTAAATTGCTCTGGCTCCTGTAATTCGGCATTACGCTTTTTCAATGGTAAAGTACAAAGGTTTGTGCTTATGGTTTGAAGTAGTTATTTTGACTTTCACAATTCTTTTTTAATCTCATGCTTTCTTTTTATCAATATCATTGCCACATTGCTGAACAAAATGATGTCATGAATCAAAAGCATCTTAGTTGTCTGATATTTGTGGGTAGGCAATTGCTCTTTCGCTACATGACTCTGCAGAAGGTTCATATTTTCCTGACAAGTATTCAAGAAATGCGTATGGTTGACTGTTTAATAGCATAAAAAGCCTCTCCTCAATAAATATGGTTGACTTTTTAGTTTTGTGATAACCCAAGTCAAAGACAATAATGATAATCTATGGTCAAGGAATATCTTAAGGTTCTGTACGCGTCCCATCAGCTTCTTTTATATGCTTCCAACACTGCCTTTTTCTAACCAACCAACGTCTCTATTCTTTGCACCCTTATTCTCCTTCTTCGAAACTCAGTGAACATGAAACCCACCTATGAAACCCACTTGAAGATCTGCACCTTCGATTTTCTTGTTCAACTTCATTCCTTCTTTTCAATTTTCTGTGATTCTTTCACTTCTTCCTTGCCCTTATTCTATTTTTCCGTCATTTGTTCTTGTAAGTTCCATATCTCCATTCCATATGAAATTCAACACACGATTGAGGATTTTGATTCGGTTCCAATCGCTTCATTTTATCTTCTTCCATTTCGGTTGCATGCCTTGTGAATTCCCTGGATTAAAACTCTCTTCTATCAAAATTTCTGTCACTTCTTTCTTCATCTTGCTGGTTGAAGTCTTCTCCCTCAACCTACCAAACAAGTTCAAGGACTTCCCTTCATTTGTGTAAACTGTGAGTTGGGCGAGAGACCAAGAGTATGATTTTCTTTTTCCTTCTTCCTTCTTCCTCGCATGTACCTGGGCTCTTCTATTTTTGGATGTGTTCTAGTAGAATGCTGCCTCCTCCTTAATTCGTGGTAGCAAGAAGCACCTACAACCCTCCCTCTTCTCCTTCCTATTCCGAAACACGACTTGTGATCTTGACTCTGCCATTTTTGGAACTCATTTGTCTTCGGTTTGGAGGTGTTGTTTCACCCTTTCAGCCACATCTCTGTAGGTGAGACAACACACAGAGTGTACTAGTCCTTCAGCTACAAAATCCCTTGTTTTGCTGACCAAAACGTGGAATTCTAATGAAGTCAGTAAGTTTTCTCTTTCTTTTTATTCTTTTTATTTTTCACTACTGTACCAATATGAATGTTGTCTGATTTAGATCTGGTGTTTGATTTGAGTGTGAGTGAGGTGAGAACCCATCCCCATTGCTTTTCCACGATTGGTTGTTAGGTTAAGAATGTGTGACGATGAATTGGGAGAAATATAGAGAGTTTCTGGACCATCCTTACGTTGGGATTTCGTATACAGGTAATGGAGAGTACCTTTACCACACCAAAAGCACTGTAAGTAGATAGCGTTGACTATGATTGATTTTCTAATATGCATCATTTCTGTTATTATATATATATATATTTACTGTGGCTACTGTGCTTTGGAAACAAACTTCCTGTCCATATTGTTTTGATACATGTAAATTCTGGTTTGAAACATTCTAAATCTACTAACGGTTATAATTTGCATTGATCCTTGGAACTATTTAAATACTTTATAATCCTTCAATACAATGACTTTGAACTATGATAGTATTTTAATTTTGTATCTTCTAAATGTTTTAAACATGGATACATGAGCTTGGTTTTCTCTCGGGAAGCTATCTAGTATATGATCCTACAGCTAATAGCAGTAATTGCTAGTCTTGGTACACCTCAATTTGAACCCATCTAGTAGGGGTGTTGCTAACCCCATGTGTCGATCACTATACGTGGATCTATTTTGATTATCATGAGTCTTATGTTCTGCATCTATAGTTATTTATCCTCATGAGCTATGTACTTTGTGTCTGTTCTATTGTGATTTTAACTAGATGCTTCCTGTGCAAGTTTGCTAAATGATCTTATAGTAAGACTTTTTGTTAAAGTATTTGCTTTAACTAATAATACAAACATTGAATTATTTGCACATTGACATTGTTATCTCATATCATTTGTGAATTATTTTATCCTTATTATTATTTAAAAAAATAATATGAATTTATGATGGTTTATTGACTCTCAATATGAACACTGTTTTCAAAATACTCATGTCTTAATTTATCCCTTCATGTCATAATTAGTATCATCTATTCATTGAGTGTTACAACTCACCCTACTTAATTTTTTTACATGTTGCCGATTATTGTAAGATCAATTATGAGTCATTCTTAGGATATGGGGACCTTAACATGTAGCTATCATGTCTCATGTTTTTTTTTTTCTCAGGCACAGCTCTTTCCTTAATGTAATTAATAATTGTACTCTAGTGTAGCTCCATAATGTCGCAAGTAGGAACCCTTGCCCTAATTTATTTACTTATGTAAAGAGTTGGGCTTTCCCACTTGTACCATTGAGTTCCTAGTGTAGTAGAATGTGCGAGTTCCTTATTTACTGAGGATACTTTGCCCAAAAATAGAAATGATAATTTCTACAAGGAAGAGAACTTGATTAGGCATGGATGATTTTGTACTATGATATAGAATTTCATCCTTTGATTACGTTTGCCAAAGGTATATCCTTAAACTTTGGCATTGTGAATTTAAGAATTATATTTTGAGTGTTAGGCTACGCTTATAGTAAACCTCGCATTTTTGTTCTAGTCACATCTTTGTACTTGGGGTGTGACAAGTTTTTACTAGCATATAAAATTTTTGGATTTTGTAACTTTTTGCTAGCGCAAACAGTATAGCCATTTGAACAAGCTGAGAACCACAGACAAGCATACACACAATGAAACCCGCCAAGGAAATCAAAGGTGGCAGCCACCAATAGAGGTAATAAAAGAACCACGATTGCTCATGGATGACAAATCAGAAGTGAAAAAAGAGTCGTTCTTGATACCATTATTGCCACACAAGTTTTTTTGGTTTTTAGTTTTTTCATTATTCAGTAATAAAAGAGCTACCTTTATATTTAAAAGCAAAGTAAGTTCATGGCTTAGAGAATGAAAAACAGATGCTACCTTAACGTGAAATCACCACTGAAAATGAAGAAGAATGAACAAGGAATCCTGTCGAAAGCATTAAGCAATTTTTCCTCTCCGAAGGGCAGCTCAAACATAGCGTTAATACATAATCAGATGGGGGCATCAAAGCAGAGTGTTTTGGGACTGTGATTATTAAACCCGAAAAGGATGCGTTTGGCTTCGTTCAAAGCCAAAGCTGTTGGATCACGCTTCAGTTGATGGAGGGTGTGGATTCATAGAACAAGAAGCCGTTCTGTTTGAGGAAAAGGAGACGATCCGAATCAAATTCTGGGGGCACTGAATAGAGAACAGGGATCCTCTTCTGAGGCCTATGTAGCGCGCGAGCGCGCGCGCATATATATCCATCAACAAGGACTGAGGTGAGCCCTTCAACAACCAGGCAACAAAAACATGCTTCGTAAAGTGAGGCAAGGTTCCTTATTCTTTTTTAACAGGAATGGAGATTTGAGTTAAGATATTTTGTTAACTATTTATACCCTTTATCACCTGATTAAATTTAGTGACTTTATGTATGCCCGTTAACTATTTTTCGATTTTAACTTCGTTTAAGCACACTTGGCAGCAGAATTCTACCAAGATGCGATCCGATGCATTAACGTTGCTACACTCGCATCCTACGCAAGACTTGGAATGTTTTTCTACTTTCGTTTTTTTGGTCAATAAGAACTAGAGCCTTGAATGATGCTAAATAGAGATAGAATCCTACCGCAGATAGTTTGAAAAGATGTCTATGTGCAATCATATAACTAGTGTACAGTTACCAGTTTACTGTTTCAATGCTGAAAAAAAAAAATGAAAACAAAGAATCAATGATTGACTGATGCATTTTTAGAAGGCATTAGTCACTATTCTGTGTATATCACTCCATTGATAGGTTATAGAAAGCAGTATTGGAGAATTCTATAAGCGAACAGTCAACTTCCACTGCCAGAAACACAATCATTTATGGCATTCATTTTGTGGCATTTTTTAAAATCATCAAAAATTGTTCCTTCCCCGGCAGTTTTGAAACTATTGAGAAGAAAAGCAATTATTGGTATTTTAAAATCTTCTAATTTTAATGTTTTTAAAATAAATATTTTTTAGAATAAATTTTGAAAATAAAAAATAAAAAATTATTTGAATCATTATCCTAAAAAATTATTGTTTTTTATTTTTTTCTATTTTACAAAACAAAAATTACAAAACATTTAAAAAATGCTCTGATTTTTTTTGTTTCTAAAAATATAATTTTATTTTTTTGTTTTACAAAATACTTCATTAAAAATATATTATCAAACAATTTTTTTATTTTTTTATTCTTAAAAACATAAAACTGTTCTAAAAATAAGAAATGAAACAAGCCCTAAAATATTATTGTTTTACTATGCCGTATTTCACATTATTTTAAGAAAAAAATAAAAGTGACATTTTCTTTATTGTTTATAAATTTTTATAAAAATGTCAATTACGTACCTTTTACGTAGCTCCATAATATATATATATATATATATATAAAAGGTAAAGGCACTTCAAATTAATCCCACGCAAATGAAAGTAATTAATGAAAAAAAATCATAGGAGTGGTTAGTGTAATAAGATGTGGTTGCTCAATTAGACATCCTCTTCGCCGAATTTCATCTCACATCTATACTTAGGGCTGCCAAAAAAAAAATCTTCAATTGAGACTTGAACTGAACCACTACTACATCCATATGTGGAGTGGCTTTATAACGCAATTTAAAATAAAATAAAACTTGAGGATTATCTTATAGTGGAATTAATACAATGGTTCCCAAGTGGTCAACTTGCCATGCAGCTACCCGAATGGCATGACTTCGTCAACGTTAAAACGAAAGAAATTCCACAAGGCCAGACGGTTCCAATTTGTGACTGTAGCAGCGAAAGCGAATATTAATGATTAGACAGATTTTACGATGGACGTTAACAAATTAACTGTATAAGTGCATATTAATAATGATGAGTGTGGTCCACTAACAATTTGTTAAAATGTTGATAATCAACTATAAAATAATAAATGTATAATTACTAACGTTTGGAGCAACTGTTCTAGTAACTATACATTAATATTATTATTATATAGCTGATTATATACCAGAACATTAACATGCCATTAACAGTACCTTTTCAACCCTAGCGTACATACTATATCTAACCATTACTAATATTCACAAGATAAGCCATTTAATGATTAATGTACTAAATAGAGAAGCCATGTTGAAGTATTCAATCTTTAATAGGAGAGGATCACCTAAAATATTTCAAGTAAAAAAAAAAAAAGACCCACTGGTGAAACCCAATGACAAGTATAGGTTTCACCTATCTCTCTCCTTCTTCCTTCTCATTTTGTCCCCCTCGATTACTCCAAGGGATCCAAGTCTATCTTTAATATATGGTAGACAGCTTCAACTCCAGTCTATTAATTCTATCCGTGATGTTACAGCCTATCGCTACACTTGTTTTGCCTTCCAAGTAAGACCTATTCTTAATCGTAGCGTACGTAGCTATCATTGCTAACGTTCACAAGTTAAGTCATCCTGAGATTAATGGACAGAAAAGCGAAGCCATGCGCTGAAGTGTTCAACATATGGTGGAGACTGGAGAGCTTCAATTTCAGTCTATTAGTTCTATCCATGATGTTACAGCCTACAGGTACACGCGTTTTGCCTTCAATGCAACTCTCCTTTTCCCGAACCCGGATTTTCTCTGGAAGTATATATTTTAATGTGAACAGTCTAGAATAAATTTAAATGATGTAGATTTTATAATTTTTTTAATATTTTAATAAAAAACATTATTTTTTAAATAATTAACATTTATAAAATTATTTTTATTTTATAACTTTATAATTTTTTAAAATTAAAAAAATTAAAAAATTAAAATATATATCTACATATATATACCATCTACGTTAAATTTAAATAGTACAAATGAGATGTGTACAGTGCCCACCTATTGGCACCAGATCCTTGCGCCCATGTCCCACCTATGTATATATACCACTCGCACCTCGGCCCTCCATTACCAATAAGCAACATCACACTTACTGATCTTTCTTCATCTTCTGTAGCATCATACTGTTAATACTACAAATCTAGTACTAATCACACAATTATGGTTAGTCTACACATGCGTGTATTGCTCTTCGTTCTTATTCTCTCCTTTCCTACAATATTGGCCTCAGCGGGTCTCAAGGTGGGCTTCTACAAGTCAACATGTCCATCTGCTGAGACAATAGTGAGAAGAGCTGTCAACAAAGCCGTTTCTACCAACCCAGGCATCGCTGCTGGCTTGATTAGAATGCATTTTCATGACTGCTTTGTGAGGGTAAGTTCATGCTCAGTTTTAACACAATAATGAAATTAATCAATTTGATCCACTCGTTTTATGCTTATGTCTCAGCTTCCCATGTTCTTTATATATATATACAGGGTTGTGATGGTTCTGTGTTACTGGAATCCACACCGGGTAATCCAGCTGAGAGGGACCACCCAGCAAACAACCCCAGCTTACGTGGCTTTGAGGTCATTGATCAAGCTAAGGCTCAAATTGAGGTTGTTTGTCCTCAAATTGTTTCGTGTGCAGACATTCTTGCTTTTGCAGCTCGAGACAGTGCTCAAAAAGTTGGACCCATAAACTACGCCGTACCAGCAGGACGCAGAGATGGTTGTGTCTCTATTAAAGATGAAGTCCCACAAAACTTGCCCCCAGCTTCCTTCTATGCCAAGCAACTTGTTGACAATTTTGCTCGAAAAGGGTTGTCAGTGGATGAAATGGTGACACTTTCAGGCGCCCATTCTATTGGCGTATCGCATTGCTCTTCCTTCTCTAATCGCCTATACTCTTTCAATGCTACACATCCTCAAGATCCCACAATGGACCCTACATTTGCTGAATTGTTGAAAACAAATTGTCCGCCTCCAAGCAACAACGGTGGGAGAGATCCGATAGTGGTGCTTGATGCTGCGACGCCGAATCGCTTGGACAACAAGTACTACGTAGCATTGAGGAACCAGCATGGCCTGTTGACCTCTGATCAGACGTTGTTCGAAAGTGGCTCAACAAGGCGAATGGTGGTGAACAATGCTAAAGATGGCTCGAGGTGGGCTCAAAAGTTTGCTAAGGCAATGGTGCACATGGGTTCCATTGAAGTGCTCACTGGCTCGCAGGGCGAGATTAGAAAGCGATGTGGCATGGTCAATTAACAATATAGTTGCTCTCTTCTTCCCTTTAAATTTTCTTTTCCTATGTAACTTTTTTTCTTTTTTGGAGCATTGCTATCCATCGTTGAGTTTGTTTAGCCCAAAGATGAAAACATAGTTCATGTTGGAAATAAGTAAATCTAAATATTGGCTCTTAGTATTTTGTGAGGTTTTAGGTACTTTTAATATTATGTGTGATGAGTTATTATTTTAAAATATGTAATTCATGTATATGAAAATGTGTGTTTCATCAATATGATCATTAAGAGTCTTAAAATATTAATGTAATTGGGAAATGAGTGTTAGTGTGTGAGATTGAACAATGGATTTGTAAGACAATTCATAATAAAATATAAGATGTGGTTTATGTGTCTCTCTTCTATATAATATTGTGATAGTGCTCTATATATTTTGTTTTTGTCTTCCAACAAAATGATATCAAAACCTTTGGTTGTGTAAATCTAATTATAGGTCAAGTAAGACAAAAGCTATTCTAGTAAAATTTCTAGATTTAGAGAATCTCACTACAAAAAAATATAGAATTTGTGACGACAAAAGTCGTCACTAAAACGTCAGAAGTCGTCGCAAAAATTATTTAGCAACGACAATGTAGTCGTCGTAAAGTCGTCGCAATTACAGCCGTTGCTAAAGAGATTTAATGGCAAAAAAATTGTCGTTGCTAAAAAGATTTTTTGCGACGACAAAAATTGCCCCTAAATATATGTAATTTCACAGTTAAAACTTTATAAAAATTCATGTCGTCACAAAAAATATTTTTAGAGGCAAAAAAAATTGTCACTAAATATATGATTTTAGCGGCAATAAATATCTTTTGACACTAAAAACTTTTAGTAACGACTTTTGCCAATAGTTGTGGTCACTAAATGTATACTTTTAGCGACAACCTTTTAGTTTAAAAGATTTAGCAATGACCTTTTCGCGGCAAAAATCCTTTTATTTGGCCTTTTAAAAAACTTTTGTTGGAGATCTTTAGTGACGACCTGTACTTTGACGCTAAATGTTGTTTTAGCAACGACATTAGTAGTCGTCGAAATTTCTTTTAGTGGGCATTTAAAGGAATTAGTGGCGAGTATTGTCATTGCTAAATGTATGCTTTTAGTGGCAAAATATTTTGATGACGCTAAATGCCTATTTTTGCAACAAATCATTCTTTTGCCGCTAAAATTTTTCTTTTAGCATCAATCTTTTATGTCTAAAGTTTTTCTATGTAAAAATATTATAAAAAAGCTTACATATAGCATAGCAACATCAGTAATCAAGAGTTTCATGAGGCAACAAAGTTGTTAACCAGTGCTCACCAGATGGATCTCCTAACATTTACAATTTCTCCTTTCAAAGTCTAAATTTTGAACAGAGCAAGTAAGAAAATAAGGCAACTTAGTTGCCAGTTTCATTTGAGGTTTTTGTTTGAACACAGTCCAACAACTCGTTTTCCCAGAATTGTTGCAAATTTTCATACATCTTTTTCCATTGGTTAACCATTTGCATAGACCTCTTGCAATCAGCTTTTAGTCTATCCATCTCCATTCCAGTAGCAGAAGAATCCCGATGCTGATAAAATTTTTAAAAGGAGAGATTTTGTCACAATTAGAAAATTAAATAATGGATATTTTACTAGAAAAAAATCATTGCAAAATGATGCTCAATGATGAGAATATATCTGTTGGTAAATCGTTTGCTCATACACACCTATAATTCCTTTATTTGATTAAATATCAAATGGGAAGAGATGTATGAAACATCCATACAACACCTGCCATCCTGGAGGCTAATAATAGTCTTAACATATGAGTTTTCATCTATTGAATTTGAATATTTTTCCAATGGAAGGGGTAATAAAGATCCCTGCCTTCTTGAGGGCGCTTGTAAATTAGAAGATATATAATTACTTGAGTCAAGTTGTTTTCTGGGAACAAGAATATTATTTACAAGTCCTGCACAATAGATTAACGTTAAAATTAATTAATGCATGATTAACCATAATCAATACTGAAAACAAAAGGTGGACGTGGCATGTCATGTGGGTGATAAGTCAAGAAAAAGAAGTTGAAAATAAACTAGTACCAAAAAATTTATGAATTCCACATGTAGGTTAAGTTCGTTAAACAATCGGCATTCGTTTATAAAAACATGGGCCAAAACATTGAGATAAAATTAGGAGCTGAGATGCAATACTAATTAGATGGTAGAAATTAAAAAAAATTAAAAGGAAGATAATATGCATTTTACAAGAGCACATATATAATTAGGAGCTAACTCTATAAAATAAATCGTGTTAGCTGCTTCCATGCACATTGCAAGATATCATCTATATTAGCTGCTTCTATGCACATTGGAAAATATCATCTATACTCTTTTGCTGACATATGCATATTGAGATGTAAGTTATCGTTAAGTTCTAGTATAGAAAGTGATAGGTTGAACATTGACAAAGTCAGAAGCTTATTCTGCATATAATAGTTTATAATAGGCAGCAGAAAATATAATAAGCAATAAACATATATCTGTTATTAGAAAGAGTTGGGATAAAACCTTTTGCATGTTTAAACATGCGAACAATATTATGAGTTTTTGCATTCCAAACCCGAACCATTCCATCCTCCGATCTAGAGATTAACAAATTCTCACTTGTGCCATATGCTAAGCAAGTAACTGCCTTGCTGTTAAAATTAGAAAAACCACAATTTAACTTCTATGGTCCAATCAAGCATATGTCTACTACATGCTCAAAGTCAAAGCCCATTTAACTCAAGTTTTATCTATTAAGTGAAGACTTAGGATTGATTTTATTAATATCTCAAACACACCCTCATGCAAAAGCCTTTTGGGCTCGTGGACAATGCAAAGACTCACCATAATTTGTGCAAAAAATTCAAATTAGCTATGAAGCACTGAAATTTCGATTCAATTATAAATAGGAACAGCAAGGATTAAACTCCTAATCACCTAGGTCATAAAGGTGATGATACCATGTCAAATGACCATTTCAATCCAAAAACTTAAGCTTTTAAATTTGATCTAACAGAGCAAATTAGAATCCATTCCAAGTGTAGTAGTTTATACCTGGCAACTCAAATTAAACACAACCCCTCCCCCTTTTTCTCCAAAAGTAAAAAACAAAAACCTAGCAACAGACCTATTTTTTATTGGTAAACAGACAACTCTTGAGGTTAGTTGTGAAGTTGAGCTTTCTTACATTACCATCTTTCAAGAAAACATTACATTTATAGCAAAACATTTCCTTAAAATAAATGCCCTTCACTTAAAATGAGTAATAACGTTGACCCTCATCACCCAGAAACAAGCATATAACAATTTGTTTCCCCCTTTGATTTGACAGACAACACTGGATTATTGTTGTTAACTTTGGAAACAAATCCCCGTGCATCCTGAAGCATTTCTTGTTGTGGCACATGAACATTATAAATTATAACTTATAAGCATGTAAAACCTCAAGAAATACATAATAAAATGGGAAAATTACATCTAAGGATTCATATCATATAAAATTTACAATGAAAGATCTTAAAAATTGAAATTATCATTAACGACTATCATTATTATCAATTTTTAGGGGATTTACTACCATTTTTAAGAGGAATTATGATTGGATATAAGAAATTGCTGAACTTTCCTACACCTAATAGTAAATGCTCTAAAGTTAGTAGTAAATCTCCTAAAACTTGATGGTAATGATGATCCTTGAAAATAATTTCAATTTTTAAGGTCCTCCATTATAAATTTTATATAATATGGGTCCTTAGATGCAACTTTCCCTAATAAGACTTCAAAAAAAAAAAGTGGATCTTGGTGATTCAAGCTGCAAAGAATAAATATGTTTCCTTGTTAGACACACCTTATTACTTAACTATTGTGATACTATAAAAATGACACAACAAAAAAATGCAAGCCAAACCTTACAGGTCCGATCCTCTGAAGTTGAAATTATAATTGCATTGCATCCGCCATAGCAATTACAATGTCAGTTACTGGTAAGGTGTGCTCTGAAAAACTATGTTCATAAAGATGACCTGCTTCCTGCCTCTTTAAATCATCAAATATCCTGAACCATTGAATCAAGAGACAGTGGTATATATGGCAACATTACTCCAAAAAAATGCAAAAATGGAGAAGAGCAAGAGAAAAGATGAGAATCAAGTACATGAACAGAGACCAAACTCTTATGCATCCATCTTCTGAACCAGATATCAATAGTGAGTTATCTTCAGAAAATACTAGGCAAGTTACAGCCCTATAATGAGCATGCCACTTCTTTAGCAATCTGCCAGTTTCAATCTGAAAAAAAAAACATGCAAGTCAGTAAAGTAAAAGGCAACAGAAACTAAGTTTTCATTTTAATTCATAATTTTTTCCAACCTAATGGCAGAAGACTTTTACTATACAATGTCTCATCAAAGAGTTACTATACCTCCCAAAAGTATATATCACCCAACAAACCTCCACCGGCTATATAAGTGCCCAGGTGATTAGCAGCAAGAGGCTTGATTGGCTCAGCTGGAAAGCTCTGGGCTTCTACTTGAGGCTGTAGAGCCATAAGCAATGACGTGTTAATTATTATTATTCATCTAAACAAATATATAGATAAAAATCAGCTTCTATAATAAAAAGAGGCAAAGTTTCAAACAACTTTATATATGAAAAATAATGAAGAAGAAAGACCTTGGACCAGGACCAGTAGTAAACAAAACCAGAGGAGGCTGATGAGTCTCGAAGCTGGGAAGATGCAAGGAAGTGATCGCCTACACAAATGAGGCCATGAGGTGGGGAAGCACAAGATTTATAGCGCAACTGCTCAGCCCCTGACTGAAGGTCCTAGCAGCCAATACCAACATTAACAGAAGATGCTGCCAAAACAACCTCTATCCTAGTAGTGTTGAAAATATTCTGCAAGGTTTGATAGAGCAAAGGCAAGGCCAAATGCTAAGAGCTTTAGTTTGAGCACTATCAATTTAACAAAATAATTGAACACTAAATGTCAGTCTAGATTCTCTATTTAATGGGTAATTTTATCATGTATCATACATAGCAAATATTAATTCGATAAGACTAACATACAAGAACTCCTAAATTATTAATGATAAACTAAAAAAGCATCTTCAAGGAAGGAATAAATATTCTTCACCTTGTTTTTCTTGTATATTAAATTTTAGGTGATTGTCCTAACGAAAAAAAAAGTGCTAGTTGGTCACTGTATACTCTATAGTAAGCATTGAATATTTAAGCTTGAAATTATCATGCATGTTCCAATTCTACTGGCTAGAAATAAATGATGCGGAGAAATTTGTAAGAAGTACACAGTGTTCCTCTTGTGTAACCCATTTTCTGACCAAGCAAAATATATAATTGGCAATGGTTTGATCACAGAATGAAGTAATATACAACATACAACTAATGGTATGCATTAAAGGTAAAAAAATATGCTTTATTTGTCAATTGTCAGTAATAAAATTGATACAGCGAAACTGAGTAAGTGGGAGAACTCACCGATGAAGAAAAACACAAATACACAATCAGATTTAAAAATAAAATTAGAGGCAAGTTACCTGCAATTCTACCTGGGCGATGCGCGAAGAGACAATACAAAGTTGTCGGCAACGGTGTGGTTAAACAATATAGAATATGATATTATGATAGTTAAACAATTGCAAATTATATATTGTACTGCCAGAGGATATATGGTTGAAAATTTTATTTTATTTATCATTTTTGTGCTAAAAGATTGGTTAGCCTTGTCCCACCTACTATTTAATTAATTTATTAGTTTTAAATTAACTTGTAAAAAAGGATAATTTCTTTTATCTATCTAATTTATACTATTATTTCTTTAATTTTTAAAGAGATATTTTTTATTAATAATTAGATAAATTATAATGGAGCCTCCCAAGCTTCATCTTGCATTGGAGACAAAAAACCTCTACGACCTATAAATACATCACAACATTGCAGAGTCAATGGAGCTTCTTAACCCTTTCTTCTAGAAAGTGATAGATCAAATAATCCATAATTTCACACTCGAATACCACACTTGCAAGTCTTTTATAGTGATATAAACAACAGCCTTGTTTACAATCTTCAAGCAAACCTTCAACCTCTAATAGAAAAAAAAATCATTTAACTTCAACTATCATTATGCTAATCTTGTTTTGGCCTACAATAATTTGCTTGTATTACATTCAATTTTAATTCTTTTGACAATGGTTTGAAATAGACCTAGTAAGAACAATTTATTTCACACCATTATAATTCAGGTTAAATCCCATATGTGCTCTTTAGTTACATAGACATATAGTAATATGACCTCCTAGAGTAGGTTAAACAATCTTAAAACCAGCTTACGAGCTTCAAGTGCATTTTGTACATAAAAAGACAAATTAACCGGAAATGGTGTAAATAAATTAGATGCAAATCATATTTTGATGCATGTCACCATAACCTATGTTCAAATATTTTCTAAGAAATCCATATTTTGATGCATGTCACCATAGCATAATAGTGATTGTACGTTAAAGAAGCAGTTTCTCTTCCAACAAGACTAATGAGATTTAATTTTGAGATTGGACAGTAAAACCAAATTAAACTTTTTTTTGGGGGAAAAAAAGCCTATTAGTTTAAGCAGAAATCTTTAGTGTGCACTACGAACTAGAGCATGTATTCCTGATCTTATTTTATAATCCTAATCTTTACACCTCACTTGAGGACCACAACACTCATAATATATTCAGCTTTGAAAAAGTGGTCTCTCAACCGGGCCATTGATATGCTCTATCTTGATCACACTTAAATCATCATATCATAACTTAGCCAAGAAGGGTTAGACTGCAGTAAGCCAGTGGCTTCAGTTACTTATCCAAGGTAAACACACAAAATGTTGGCAATAATAGCATCAACTTCTTCTTAAGTTTCTACAGCCTATAATTCATTTGGTTAAATCAAGCAGCTAGCAAGGAAAGAAAGTTCACTTTGCCAGATATTCATATCATAAGAAGAAGATTCGTGCAACTGAAGAATAAGATAATGCAGTTCTAAAGGAGGCATACTGACAGTTAAACTATTGATCATTTAGAGATTTTTAAACATGCTAGTGCTAGACCCAAATTTAAAAATGCAGGAAAAATTAATGAGATTGACAAGTGTAAAAATTACTATGTCGTATAGGGGATTCTATCCAAATCAACATGTCATTGATTCGAAGAAAATTAACCTAACAGCACCCTTAACAGCTAAAAGCTAAAGCCTAAAAAACATGGCATTGACTTGGGACATGGTACAGGTGGAATACATCAATTGCCAATTAAAATTAAGTAAACAACACAAATATAACAGTCCTTTTGGCGCTTCACAAATTCTAAGTACGATGACAAAATAAGTGCCAGTACTATGTAACATATATAAAACAAAGCTCAACAGACACAATAGATCCCATTTCTCCACCTAAAATAGAGAAGTTCTTTTCCCCTACTTATCACCACCAATCTCAAAATGCCTTACATCTCGACAAAAATAAAAAATAGGCAGAACCACTTTGAAATTAAGCAAAACTCTAAAAGTTACCCATAACCCGCTTTGCCCATAATCCGTTCTAGCTATCGAATCTCAACACTCTTGACTTCTCTTGTTTGAACCAGGTAGCAATGCCTTTACAAGCAAGATGCTAAAACAAAGCCCTGTTAAAGAGAGATGGCAACTTCGGGGAAAGCTTCCTTTTCAGATTTCCACCATCTTCGGCATCCACTCTATTTCACAACTCCAAAATCAGCTGCAACCCAAAACGCCCCACTCTTGCATCTCCTTTTTCACACAGTAAAATGCTCCACTCTTTTCTAATTTAGGGATTTTCGGATTTTGGCTCTCTTCGTAGGAGAATGCACGCATGAATGTATATGGATTACCGGTGTGGCCAGTGAACTAAGAGGTTTCTAAATGTTGCTTATGTTGGTTTGGATACTAGAACAACCGGTTATGTAGCTTGAATTCCAGTTGGACAATTTTGATTGGTTGTCTGTGTCAATAGGAAATGCTACAGTGGCAGTGATTTGATTTTACAAATATTGATTTTATGGGATTTGATTGAAAATGTTGATTTAGTAAAAATGCAAAATCCATCCCTAAATTTATTAATTAGTGACTGCTACTAAAAATTATTTTCTTATTCAAAAGTTGCATATGTAGTGATGGAAGAACACGTTTTGGAGATATTAAATTTTAATTAAAATTAACTATGTTTTTTACTTTAATAATAATATTTATAAACTAACATCAAATTAATTAAAATATAAAATATAGATATAAGAGATTATATGAATCTCTTGGTATTAATTTTAATTAAAAATTAATATTTTTATTTTATTTCAAAAATTAAAAAGAATTTTTATCACAATTATAGTTATGCATATTCTTAAAGTTTTTTTTAACTTTTTCTTCCCTTAAATAATATTTTATTATCTTATTCTAGCATTTGAATTTTGTGATTCACATTTTTATGCCAAATTTGATGATTGATGATGAGGCAATTTCAAAATTAGCCCATGTAACACAATTTTTTAGTATTCTTCATTAAATAACTTATTTTAAGAACCAAAAAATTTTTAAAACAATTTGACCAAAAAGGTCTTTAAAAGTAATTCCATCAATTATGCCTCTATTTATATGAGATTTAAAACATGTCATTAGCGTATTCATTTTTACTTTAATAATAATATTTATAAACAAACATCAAATTAATTAAAATATAAAATATAAAATATAGATATAATAGATTATATCAAGATTATGTAATCTCTTAGTGTCATTTTTAATTAAAAAATAATATTTTTATTTTATGTCAAAATTTAAAAGGATTTTTTTAATTATAATTATAGTTATGCTTATGGTGTCAAAGTGCTAACATTTTTTTCCACAAATAATAATTACATAAGTAGCAATATTACCTAAATTTGGCTGAACTTATAGTTATACCTAAATTGGGTGTTACTTATGTTTGAAAAGAATTCGCACCTGGTGTAGAAAAATGGTTTGGTGATGTACAGTTTTTCATAACTAATACATTCATCTATAGACCTTGCAAAATATCTAAATTTCTAAGAATAGCTTTATATTTGACAACTTATGTAGCTATTATAAAACTTTGAAATGATAAATATATACAAATTGGTAGGTGGATATATTGGACATAATAATATATCTGTGCTACCTTTATTTTTTTTGTAAATTTTTAAACATAGATAGTACCTTTCTAGATTGAATAACACCAAATTGCAAAGTTTTTATATATAACTGTTAAAGCAAGGGGGAGTTCATCTAATGGCCAAATGAATCAGATTTTGATGGTGACTCTTCAATATTTAAACAAGTAAACATCAAAATATATCTACCCAAGAAAAAGGAATATATATATATATATGTAGGTAAATTGATATTGCATATCAATGAAATCCGTAGGCTCTAACAATAAGTAGCCAATTTTCTAGATCATAAGAAATTTTGACAAAATATGGTATATTGGCATTAATGGTTCTTATTAAACTTAGCATTTTGTTTGAATTTTTAAAATTTTAGATATTATTTTATCTTTTTTGTGCATTAATAGTTTTTTATTTTATATATATATATTTATATTATTTTTTAACTTTTTCTTATATGTTTCGTACTTTATTGCTTTTTGAAATTTATAAAAACAAATCTTGACAAAATATGGTATATTGGCATTAATGGTTCTTATTAAACTTATCATTTTAAAAAGCTCATGCCTTTTAAATTTTTTTAATGTCACATATTATTTTCACTTTTTTGTGCATTAATAGTTTTATTATATAATTATTATATCTATATATATTATTTTAAAAAAAATTCGTTATTTATATAATATAACATTTAAAAATTTCTTTTATTATTACTTATTACATAATTAATTGATTTAAATTTCTTATTAACCTGAAATAAGATTATTAATTATTCAATAATAATATTTACTATTAAATTTGTATACCAAGCATCAATGATTGGTATTGTATAATGACTTTTATCAGTGCTGGATACCTGCTGCTTCATTGTAACAACCAAAAAAAAAATTATGCTGAAATTTTCTAAGTCTTGAAATTTTTTCAAGTTTGCTGGCTACAGCTCGGCTATAGCGAATATAAATTATGAACATAAATTATGAAGAAAATATAAGATTGGAGGGTAAAACTTCAAAATGCCATAACTTTGTGTACTATACTCCGTTTGAGGTGATTTTTTTTTTTTTTTCATTTTGGGTATTTTTTCGAGATCTATGCATGGTGAATGTCGTAGGCGATTCGGTCACTTATTTTTTGCAAAAAAGTTTGTTTAGGCCTTCAATTTTGTAATTTTTGTTTTTCACTACCTTTCACCAATATTAAAATAAGTCTATAATTATATATGTTTTTTATAATTTACTTAAACTTTATTTTATTTAAGTTCTGAATTCAAGTACTTGATTAACAATAAAGAGGGTAAAAATTAAGAAATACATAACTGAACTCAAAAATTAATTAAGAATTAAGAATTTAGAATTTTTATTCTTCAATAGCCTAATGTATCTTTTTCTATAATCTACCCATTATATTTTTGTTCTAACTAAAACATTTGAAGTTCTTAATCCTAAATATAAGTCATCCTCCAACTTATCTCTCTAGAATTTGTATATGTTACTGTCTCAACAGGAAATGCATGCTAAATCATTACACTAGGGCTCATTACATTAGGACTCATTACATTACATTACATTAGGGCTCATCTTCATAAAAAAAATCATTTAAGGTCTCTCCAAGTCTAAAGTATAAAGAGTGAAGTTTTAAATTCACATCCATGGCCGCCCCTTCACCAAAAAATCCATAGAAATAATTATATTTTTGCCTTCATTATAAAGTATCAAGTTTAAAGCCATGAAACATGAGGAAGAAGAAGACATTAATGGATGACGAAGAAGATAGAATAGGAATTTAAAAGGGTTACCAACTAAAATTAATGTTGCAATGATAAGAGATTAAGGCAGAGTTCAATCTTTTATCCATTCCTTTTTTTTTTCTCTTTCATTTTTTTCTTTTTTCTACCTCTTTGTTGTTTACGTTGCTTCAAAAGTTGAAAAGAACCCATTAATAAAATGAATCATAGAAATAGAAATTAAAAATTCAAATATATGGATTCTTTGACATATGAAATGTTAGACATATTAATTCCATGAATCTTAAAAATTAAAATTTTAACTTCTTAAATCTATTAAATCTACTAGGTTTTTTAAACTTAATAAAAATTCTAGTTTTATCTTTTTAATTAATGATTACAACTAAAATATTTTTTAGTCTTATATATTTGCATATATTAATTATTAACTTTAAAATATTTTTTTAACTTAAAAATATTCTAATTTATTTTTTCATCCTGTATATTTGCATATATTAATTGATACGTATAATTTATTTTTTAAACTTCAAAATTTTTAATTTCAAATATTTTTATTTAAAAATAAGTTACAAAAATATTTTATGTAAAAATTTTTAATAAGTAAAAAATTTTGCATCAAAACTTTTAGTGGCGACTAAAATAGTCGCCACTAAAAGCTAACTTTTAATGACGAATATAATCAGTCGTCGCTAAAAGATTTGGCACAAATATTTTTATTTAACCAAAATTTTGGCGCCAGAACTTTTAGTGACGACTAAAAAAAGGTCGCTGCTATAAGGTATCTTTTAGTGACAACTAAAACCAATCGTCGCTAAACGTTTTGGCGCACAAATTTTTAATATTTAAACAAAAATTTGACACCAAATCTTTTAGTGAAAAAAATGTTGTTGTTAAATGTATGTTTTAGTGACTACTAAAATCTGTTGCCACTAAATATATGTTTTAATGACGACTAAAACTAGTGATCGCTAAAAGTTATATTTTAGTGACGAGTAAAGTTAATAGTCGCTAAAAGTTTTGTCAGTAATATTTTTAATTTAGGCGTTTGGACTTTTAGTGACGACCAGTTACATTGTCTCTAAATGTTATGTTTTAGTGACGATTAAAATCTGTCGCCACTAAAAGTTGTGTTTTAGTGACGGCTAAAACTAGTGGTCGCTAAAAATTGTATTTTAGTGACGACTAAAACTGGTAGTCGCTAAAAGTTGTGTTTTTTATTTAACAAAAGTGATGCATTAAAGCATTTAGTGATGACAAAAATATCGTCACTAAAAGATCATCATGAAATTTTTTTTGTGGTGACTATGTCGATGTCGCCGCAAAAAAATTTTAGCGATGACTTTTTTGTTGCTACTAAATAGTTTTAGTGACTATTTTTTTGTGTTGCCGCTAAAAATATTTTCAGAATCAAGAATAGTTTTTTAGTGACAACTTAATAAAGTCGTTGCTAAAAATACATTTTCAGCGACTACTTTTTTAAGTCGCCACTAAAAGTTGTTACTAAAAGTTCATTTTTTTGTAGTGTCTGTTGAGAAAGTTGTAAGGTCTTCATGTTGAAAGGATCTTTTGAGAGTGTGAGTCATAAAAGGTGATGTCACTACAGAAGATAAAAAAGTTGTGAAGATATAACAAAATTGAGAAAATAAAACCACTGAAGGTTTGTGCTGTAGCCAATAGTGATTATGAAGTACAAAGGAGCATAAGTTGTCATAAAGAAAGAAGAACAGGTTGAAGTATTTATTCAGTTTAAGGTGATCCTAAAAGAGTTATTGAAAACTAAATTTACCTTTAGCAAACTATTTATGTGCAAAATACGGTCCACATCATGAATCGTAGTTTTATGGCCAAAGTGATATTTACAAATAAGCATGACGTGAAAGAGATGTACGGATACAAAGCATTTACAAAATATGAGGCCAAAAATAAAGTTGCACTTCAAATAATATGACACCTGCAATGCTTTTACAATATTGTGATTGAAGATTTGAAATCAAGGGAATTGCATAATGTCAAATATGAATGGAAAATTTTGATAGAGGCTTATAGAGAATTAAGACAAACTTATGAAAAAGTCAAAGAAGAACTGTCATTTCTTGCAATAGAAAGAGAAGCCAAGGGATCTCAAAATAATGAAGAGGTCATTGCAAAGTAAGGAACAAAAAATATAGTATCTACTGTTTGTGATTTTCCTTCCAAATGTGGTCCAAACCAACATCATTAACTGCAAAAGAAATATTTAAGTTTAAAGGGGGATGTTAGAAAAAAAAAGTAAAATTAAATATTGTCTCTTAGTATTTTGTGAATTTTTAGGTGTTTATGCGTTATGAATAAGTAAAAACTTTTTAGTATTATGTACCATGAGTTATTATCTTGAAGTATGTAATTCACATATGTGAAAATATGCATTTCATAAATATGATGGTTAATAGGATAAATTTAAGAGTCTTGACATATTAGTTTAAATAAAAAATGAGTGTTAGTATGTAAAATTGAAGAGTAGATTTGTAAAACAGTTCACAATAAAATATAAAGTGTGGTTTGTATATCTTTTTTTATATAATATTGCAATAGTAGTTTACGAATTTTTGTTTTTGTCTTCTATCAGACATATTTAATGGGGCAATGTGAAAAGGCTTTAAATTTGTGACTCCTTTAAAGTGAAAATTTTAGCTATTTCACATTTTTCTCTTACATCCCCATTTATTATTGTTTTAGAAATCACTCTTTACTGGCAATTTTTTTTTTAAAAAATATACTTCAAGATTACAAGTTAAAAATGTCTATTGTATAAGATCATAAATTTTAAAATTATTTTATAAACTTAACAGAGTAAAATTATTTGTTTATAGCTAAAATTTTTTATTCTTACAATTTAAGTTTTTGGAATGTAATTTTTTTTTACCAATTAAAATTTTTGTCATCACAATTAAAATTTTTTTTACAACTAAAAGTTTTGCACTCAAAATTAAAACTTTTAATCTCCCTAAAAAAGCACCACATGTCAAGCATTTGCTTCACTATTGCAGAGGATACATGAAACATGGGTTTATCGCAAATTCATTCCTTAATTCATCACTTTGAGCAACTTTATAGTAGCCTCTGGACTCCATTTTTGCATGAAGAACTTCTACATTTAAATAATATATGTATATTAATTTTTATAATTATAAAAAAAGTTTTAAATATGTAGAAAACCATAATTTTTATTTATCAATGCTACGTAAGTTGATTAAGAACAAAAATTTTGTCCATGTAGGTTCAACTCTTGCGCAACAAAAATCTAAGAATAAAGAATATTAGAGAAATCGCTATTAGCCATTAGGTGACTGATCGAGAACGTTTTACAAACCCTTTACCTAGCATTATCTATCCTGTGAGGGATTTTTATTTTTCCTGCAAAAGATACGAGGATTATTATACTATTTATTATCTTTAATTTAAGGTTAAAGTATTCTTTTAGTTCTTATATTTTAATTCAATTTTTAATTTGTTCTTATAATTTAAGAACTTACAATTAAATCCTTATAGTTTTAAGAAAATTAATTTAATTCTTGTTGTTGAACTTTCATCAGTATTTATTAAATTTTGCTAATGCAATTAATCATGTACTATTGTAACATTCAAAATACCATAATTTTTACCAATAAAAGAAGTAAAAGTTAATAATAAAAATAAGTATAATTCACATACATGGCATTTGATGTAATATATATTAAATTACTTGGAAGGTTAATGTGAATTACACATAAGGATTTTCAACTAATATGTAGTTAGCTATATCAATAAAAGTTAAAATAAATTAAGTTTTTCATTTTATAAATTATTAGATCTAGATCTGTATGAGCCCATTCGGTAGCAAGAATTGAGGAGGGAAAAAGTGAGAGAAATGGGAAGTTGGAGAAAATGTCAATTTTATCTTTATAATTATTATGTAATTATTATTTAATATTTTTTAATAATAATTATTCAATCATTAAAAATAAAAATATTATAAGTATTTTTTATTTATAAAATTACCTTTTTGTTTTTTATTTTTATTTCCATCCCTTCTTTTCTATCTACCAAACAAGTCCTATGTCTTACACGATATCGACATATGAGTAATCCATGAAAAGAAGAACATGGGGCTTGACCCAATTAGTACAATTTTTGTACAACCACATTCTGTGTAAGCATCAAAGAGGCTGTGAAGTTAATATAAGCATCAAATATGGATGATGATCCATCGTAGGGAGTGATTACCAGCTGAAAAACACACTATAAAAAGGAAGAAGACACTATCTAGCAATTTTTATCTTGTTTTGCACTTCGTTATTTTTAACTTTATTTACTCCTTTTATACCCTTTATTTCGATCATTTTACTGTTGTTTCTAATCCATTGTTGAAGTTATTGCTAGTTTTGTCGAACCTTTTTTTTTATCATGATTTATTATTACTTGAATTTGTACAAATTGTTCTGTCATCATCTCCGTCCTTTTCAATTTATTCTCATTCAAAACCTTCTTTTTTTTTTTTTTTTTTTTAAGGTTTAACTACATTTAAGGTCTAGGAGAATTTGTCTTTGGAGAGTTGTGTGATATCTCCACAATCTACTCATAAAATAGACACCAAAAGGAGTTAACCGAAATTTCTTCATATAGTTATAAACTTTCAACTAGTCAGCCGACTGGCATTTCAATTAAAAAAAAAAAAACCCCAACAATTATAAAACATATCATTTAAAATATACAACGTATAGTTGTTAAATATTTCTATATATCATTTTAAAAAAAGTTATATATTAATTTTTAAATACTGAAAAAATTTTAAAAAATCATCAACTATGTTTCATTTTTCATTAACTTCCTACTAGTTTTGGGTACACATACACTAAGCGGAGAAATGAAAGGTAGAGGAACTTTAAATTTCAATTTAATTATTACGAAATAACTATTGAGGAATTATTTAATTTTGTCCATTCTATTAGAGTTACTTTTATATACTTATTAATCACATATTAATTAAATTAATCTGATTAATAATTTCTAATTATTAAATGAATTAATATTTTAAGAATTAAACATAAAATATTAAATAAAATAAATAAAATTACATTAGTTAATAATTATTATATTATAATTAAAGTTTATAACATATCTAAGTCATAATATTATCACCTGTAATAAAAATGGTAGCCAGTTGCCAACTTGCTACGCAGCCACCAGTTCATTAAATTTGACGTTTAAAGGTCGTTGAAGGAATAGAATTTGTTTCGGTCATAGCAAAAGCGAACAATCAATTATTAATGAATAAATTTATGGGAAGTTCAAGCACTTTTTGACACAATGTTATTCAAAATGAGCCTTCATGCACCTCGAAATCTATTTCAGACAATCAAAAGGTGATAGACCGCTCGAGCTTTTCCTATCTCCCATGAATAATCTACTAAGAAGAGACAGTAGAGAAAGTTGCCAGTATAAACCCGTGGAAGAGTCATGCTGAAGTGTTCAAAGTTCAGACTTCAGAGGTAGACAGCTTCAACTTCTATTATATCTATTCTATGCATAATGTTACAGCCTATACTCCAAGGAAGTACTCTCACCATCCTTATCCAAACTCGATCTCCATCTCTTCCCATATAAATACTTTCATCTCTCCAGCCTGCATCTCCATATATTCCCGATGACCAATATTACTTCCATTACCACATCCTCTCACTCTCTGCCTTCCATTTTCTTTAACATCAATCCTACCGTTAATCCTACAGTGCAAAATAAAACGAATCCAGGACTGACAAAAATTGCCGCCGAAACCCTCACTGCTTGTAGTTGTAGTGGGAATAAATGAATAAAAAATGCACATTTCTAAAGAACACATCAGGCGTGCCATGCACCAAACAAAAATGGTGGCACGGCACCACTAATGCTCAATCAGGAGCAAAACATTTTTGGTCCAAAGGAAGCTCAGTAAAAATGTTGGGCCTATTTCTATTTGGATTAAGATTGACAAATACCGAGAAAAGATACAGTTCTCTCTCTTGTACTTATATTTTATAGAAAATAAGTGATGACCATTCGCTGCTTATATTCTTGAGTCTCAAATTGATCAATTGAGCGAGGGGGAAATGAGGCATTCTTGACTCTCAAATTACCGTTCTTTGATGACGGTCAAATGAGGCATTTAATTAACTTAGACGAAGTCGAAGCATTTATGAATGGTGTAGCTGGTACCGATCGACGAGCCACTATATGTTGCTTGTAAGAATAAATTAAAAGCTTAAGAAATAGAGAAAAGTAAGACTAATTAAGTGCGAACTTAGGGGAACGGAGAATAATAGAATTGCCAACTGATGACATAACTGCAGACCACTTTGAAGAAAAAAACACAAATTAACTGCGTAAAAGAAAAAATAAATAGAACAAATCACAGATTAACCCTACATATTTTCAACAAATTACATTAAACATCCTGGGAACAAGGTCTTAAGATATAAAATATTATTGTCTTACTATGCTGTATTTCACATTATTTTAAGAAAAAAATTAAAAGTGACATTTTCTTTATTGTTTATAAATTTTTATAAAAATGTCAATTACGTATCTTTTACGTACCTCCATAATATATATATATATATATATATCAACAAGGTAAAGGCACTTCAAATTAATCCCAGGCAAATGAAAGTAATTAATGAAAAAAAATCATAGGAGTGGTTAGTGTAATAAGATGCGGTTGCTCAATTAGACATCCTCTTCGCCGAATTTCATCTCACATCTATACTTAGGGCTGCCAAAAAAAAAAATCTTTAATTGAGACTTAAACTGAACCACTGCTACATCCATATGTGGAGTGGCTTTATCACGCAATTGGATCGATTATTAAGTACAAATGCACACAGGGTTGTCTTTCTTGCGAATGTTGTTTTTAGCCCACAATTTTAGTTGACATGGATGGCGCCAAAAAAATAAAATTTAAAATAAAACAAAACTTGAGGATTATATAATAGTGTAATTAATACAATGATTCCCAAGTGGCCAACTTGCCATGCAGCTACCCGAATGGCATGACTTCGTCAACGTTAAAACAAAAGAAATTCCCCAAGGCCAGACAGTTCCAATTTGTGACTGTAGCAGCGAAAGCGAATATTAATGATTAGACAGATTTTACGATGGACGTTAACAAATTAACTGTATAAGTGCATATTAGTAATGATGAGTGTGGTCCACTAACAATTTGTTAAGATGTTGATAATCAACTATAAAATAATAAATGTAAAATTACTAACGTTTGGAGCAACTGTTTTAGTAACTATACATTAATATTATTATTTTATACCTGATTATATAACAGAACATTAACATGCCATTAACAGTACCTTTTCAACCCTAGCGTACATACTATATCTAACCATTACTAATATTCACAAGAAAGCGATGTGGCATGGTCAATTAACAATATTGTTGCTCTCTTCTTCCTTTTAAATTTTCTTTTTCCATGTAACCTTTTTCATTTTTTTTGTTGCCCCCGGGAGTGGGGGGGAGCATTGCCATTCATCGTTGAGTTTGTTTAACCCACAGCTGAAAACTTGGCTCGGACATATTTAATGGGGCAATGTAAAAGCGCCTTAAATTCTTGACTTCCTGAAGTAAAAATTTTGCTATCTCACAATTTTCTTTTACATTCTTGTTTGTCATCATTTAAAAAATCACTTTAATCAATAAAAAATTTTAAAAAAAATTACACTTCATGACTATTAGTTAAAAATATTTATTGTATAAAATCTTGAATTTTAAAATTATTTTAAAAACTTAACAGATCAAAAATATTTGTCCTCAATTAAAATTTTGTATTCTTACAATTAAAATTTTTGGAATATAATTTTTTTATAATCAAAATTTTTGTCCTTACAATTAAAATTTTT
This sequence comes from Erythrophleum fordii, assembly GCA_032878935.1. NCBI lineage: Eukaryota > Viridiplantae > Streptophyta > Magnoliopsida > Fabales > Fabaceae > Erythrophleum > Erythrophleum fordii. The sequence continues at coordinate 9,880,108 of JAVQMF010000056.1, read as the reverse complement.
ATACTCACATTTAATAGTTTTAATTTTCCTGAAAAATAAACACACGTCAAGAATTTGTTTCATTACTGCTGCATAGGATACATGAAAACATGGGTTTATCGCAAATTCATTCCTCAATTCGTCACTTTTATCAACTATATAGCAGCCTCTAGACTCTCCATTTTTGCACGAAGAACTTCTAGATTTAAATAATATATTATATTAATTCTTATAATTATCAAAAAAATTTTAAATATGTGGAAAACTAGAACTTTTATTTATCAAATGCCACATAAGTTGATTAAGAGCACAAATTTGTCCGTGTAGGTTCACTTTTTCCCGAAAAAAAAGGAATATTAGAGAAATGACTATTAGCCATTAGGTGACTGAGAACGTTTTACAGACCCCCTACCTGGCATTATCTATGCAGTGAGGGAATTTTATTTTTCCCGCAAAAGATATGAGGAATATTACGCAATTAATTATCTTTAATTTAAGGTTAAAGTATTCTTTTAGTTCTTATATTTTAAAAATTTACAATTAGATCCCTATAATTTTTAAAAAAATTAATTTAATTCTCGTTATTGAACTTTTATCAATATTTATTAAACTTTGTTGATGCGGTCAATCATGTATCATTTTAACGCTCAAAATACCATAATTTTTACCAATAAAAGAAGTAAAAGTTAATAATGAAATTAAATATAATTTACATTTATAGCATTTGATGCAAAATATATTCTTGGTAATTTAATGTGAATTATATACTAGAGTTTTAAAATAGTATAAATTAGCTATATTAATAAAATTTAAAATAAATTATGTATTTGGTATTACATAAATTATTAGATCTAGATTTGTATATCTTACACAATATATGAAATATATTTTTTTTTCTTTTTTGAGAAGTTTAATGTAATTCATTGAATAACTGTAGGGTTATATTTGTGTTTTATTCTTCAAATAGGCTGCTGTTACGTCATCAGGTATTTGCTAAGTTCAGTCCTAATTAGTTTTACTTTTTCCTATTTCTTAAGTATTTAAGCTATAATTCTAACAAGCAACCTATATGGTGGCTTGTGGTACCAGCTCCCCCATTCATAAATGCTACGACTTCAGCAAAGTTTGATTTAATCCACGTCCTGTCTTCATCAAAGAACAGAAAATGTCCCCTTCACTGAATTTCCTATGTCAACTAGATATTTTTATAATACTAATAATCAAAAGAAAAATTGAAGTGTTCAAACGCCGACAGCTTCAACTACAGTACACGTTTTGGCAGCCCAAGTAAAAGCTGTTGCTTGTCCCTCACCTCCTTCACAATTCTCAACTTATAAATACATCCCTCCAGCATAACTTCTCTCCACCTCAAAATCCCCCATACCAAAACTTCTCTATATATATATAGATATCATTTTCCTCATAGTTAAGCTTGTCTTGTCCTAAGCACTGTCATAAGACCAGAAAAAATCCATTACCGAGGCAGAGATTAATTAAATTCTTCTGCAATACATCAATGGATAGTCTACATATGAGTTTATTACTATCAAGCTTGGTCATAATTCTCTCATTTTCTTCACTGACCTCTTCAGCTTCTTTGAAGGTGGGCTTTTATAAATCAACATGTCCATCTGCTGAGGCAATAGTAAGAAAAGCTGTCAACAAAGCCATTTCTGCCAACCCAGGCATCGCTGCTGGCTTGATCAGAATGCATTTCCACGACTGCTTTGTGAGAGTGAGTTCATGCCCATTTCCTACATTCTAAGTTGATCAATTTGACCCATTCATTATATGCATATCTCTAAATTGTCGTGTCCTTTATTTATATATACAGGGTTGTGATGGTTCAGTGTTATTAGAATCTACACCGCGTAATCCAGCTGAGAGGGACCACCCAGCCAACAACCCCAGCTTACGTGGCTTCGAGGTCATTGACGAAGCTAAGGCTCAAATTGAAGCAGTTTGTCCTCAAACTGTTTCGTGTGCAGACATTCTGGCTTTTGCTGCTCGAGACAGCGCTTATAAAGTTGGACGAATAAACTATGTCGTACCAGCAGGACGCAGAGATGGTCGTGTCTCTATTAAAGATGAAGTCCCACGAAATTTGCCCCCACCTTCCTTTGATGCCAAGCAACTTGTTGATAATTTTGCTCGAAAAGGGTTGTCGGCGGACGAAATGGTGACACTTTCAGGAGCCCATTCTATTGGCGTTTCGCATTGTTCTTCCTTCTCCACTCGCTTATACTCTAATGCCACGCATCCCCAAGATCCCTCAATGGACCCTAGATTTGTTGAATTGCTGAAGATTAAGTGTCCACCACCAAGCAACAATGGTGGCAGTGATCCAACGGTTGTACTCGATGCTGCGACGCCAAACCGTTTGGACAACAAGTACTACATGGCACTGAAGAATCACCGTGGCTTGTTGACATCTGATCAGACATTGTTTGGAAGCAGGTCAACAAGGCAAATGGTGGCAAACAATGCCAAAGATGGTTTGAGCTGGGCTAACAAGTTTGCCAAGGCAATGGTGCACATGGGTTCCATTGATGTGCTTATAGGCTCGCAGGGCGAGATCAGGAGGCGATGTGGCGTCGTTAATTAAGCATAGCTTCTCTCTTCTACTCCAGAAAAAAAATGTTCAAAAAAAATTCGTACAAAAAAGATTGCTTCATTCTTTGATTTTTTCTTTTGAAAAAACAATTCTTTTAGCCTTCGAGTTTGACCAATTATGTATGTGTTCGCTACGAGCTTCCCCAGCTCAAATTGATGTCCTGCATATGTAATAAAACGTTTCAAAATGGTGAGCTAATGTTCTATTCTTGCTTTTACATTTTTTCACTGCAACTTTCTAATATGCTATTTAGCGCCAATGGATTGCACTGAATTGTGCACCGAATCCATCGATAGTGTGAGTTTTGTTTTGGCGAGAGATGGACAAAATGGCCCAGCTATGATAAATGGGGTGATGTGAACTCCCAAGGCAACTTTCACGCCCTTGTGTTTGACTTTCATGCAAGATTTCGTGCTTATTACCCTTTCCCATTTTTGATCTGTTCCCCAGTTTGAATTATGTTAGATCAATTAACAAAGTAAATTGTCAATTCACGTAATAATAACAACAATAATAATATATCTCCAACAATTAAAACTTAAATGGATCAAATTTATGTGTAAACATTGGTACAAGTGACATCTTTTGTATACTAAAGTATATTTTTAGTACTTAGATTCGGGCTTTATCCTGATCTTTTTCTCATTCTAATGCTTAATCATAATGTATTTATATTATTAAGGGAGAGTCCGCTGTAGTACAGAAAATCTTGCCTCTTTCAGTGAAAAAAAAAAAAAGGTTATAAGGCCTTTGAAAAAGTTACCGATTTCAAAGAAACAAAGAAACCTTCTCTTTTTCTTTTATTATTTCAAGGCCCCCTGGTGATGAATTAGAACTTCTTATTACATATAGAAGTGGATCCTTACTATTAAATTATTTAATTAGTAGGATTAGAGGAAATTGGTGAAAAAAATATAACTAAAGCTTTGCAGATATAAATCAAGTTAATAAATGAATTACAATTGATAGAGCATCATCCATGTCATAGCATGCATATCACATGTTTATTTTTATGTGTTATTCTGTTGCAACTGATTACAATTTCCCCTATGCTAGAATCTTCTTTTTGTTGTATATATATCTATGTCTCTGTAGCTAATATAATCAATGAATGAAATAAAGAAAATCTGAATGGTTTAATTCTATTTCATTACAATTCTATTATAGTATCAAAGCCTAAATAATCCTCATTGGATTTCATGGCAGATAATTCTCAAAAATCTCCTTCCTCTACTTCATCTTCGACCCCCACCACCAAAGCAAATTCATCACTTCCATCCAACTCCAACTCTTCTTCCAGCTCATTTACTCATTATATCAATGTCAAATTAAACAATGATAATTACAGCATTTGGAAGGCTCAGATGCTTCCCTATCTTTATGGACAGCATCTGTTTTGCCATATTGATGGATCCATTATTGAACCTCTAGCTATTACAGACGATGGAACACCCAATTCAGAGTACCTAAAATGGTTTCAACAAGACCAGTTAGTTCTCTCTATCATTCTTGCTTCTCTCTTTGAAAACATAATAGCCCAGGTGATGAAATATAAAAGTGCACGTACTGTTTGGCAAGCTCTACACACATCCTTTGCTACTTGCTCTTAAGCCAAATTATTACAAATTCATAGTCAACTTACCTCACAAAAGAAAGGAGTTGACTCCATTACCGATTATTTTTTGAAATCCACTCTTTTGGTTTATTCTATGGCAATTGCAGGCAAAAGCCATACTGATGCTGAATTCAATACATATCTTCTTGCTAGACTTGGCTCTAACTATGACTCTGTTGTTGCTTCTATCACAACATGCATTGTTCCTCCTACATAAGAGGAATTACTCAGTCATTTATTAAGTTATGAAGCTCTATAAGATCTATAAACTTAAGTTCTTCCCTCTTTCATAGAAATTGCTGCACATCTTACTACTAAACAATCTATTGTTTCAACTACTAGTGGTTGTGCTTACTCTAGTTCTTTTTCTCATGGATGAGGGGGATGTAACAATTACCTTCGAGGCCGTGGTATAAATCAAAGTAGGTGTGGCTCTTTCTTTCCCTTTGCCGCTCGACCAAAATGTCAAGTGTGTTCTTGTATTGTTCATACTACATTAATGCGTTATCATCGTTTTAATCAAGCATATCAAGCCCTTGCTCCAGCCTCTCTGTCTACCAACTATTCATCTGTCTTACCTGCCTTTGATTCACTATGGTATCCTGACATAGGAGCTGCTCATCATATGACAAATGATTTCAATAATCTAAATCTCTCGATGGCCCCATATGATGGTAATGACAATGTTCATATTGGAGATGGCACTCCATTACCCATTCAACACTATGGCTCAGCAAAATTGTCTACATCTCAGGGCACTTTTCTTCTCTCTAACTTGCTACATGTTCCCTCAATTACCAAAAATCTTTTATCTGTTTCTCAATTTTTTTTTATAATTCAGAATATTTTGAATTTCATTGCAACTATTTTTTTGTGAAGGATCTTAAAACTCAAGAAATATTTCTTTGCGGTGACACACATAACCGTCTTTATGCTATGCCCACTGGTTCTCCACGTGCATATCTTGGTGAATGTGTTCCAATTCATACATGGCATTCTCGTTTGGGTCATCCAACCTTTCGCACAGTTCAATATATCATGTGTCAACATTCGCTTCTTGTTGCTTCTGGCTCCGCCCCCTTTTCTTGTCTAGCATGCCACAGTGCCAAAGCTCATGCTCTTCCTTATCCCCCTTCCCTACATAGATCATCTCATCCATTTGATTCAATATTTATTGATGTCTGGGGCCCTGCCCCTATTTCCTATTTTTATGGTCATAAATATTATGTTAGCTTTGTTGATGATTTCTCTCGTTTCACTTGGTTTTTTCCAATCAAATGCAAATCTGATGTATCTTCCATTTTTCTTCACTATCATAAATATGTTAACACAATGTTTAATCTCAACATTAAGCAAGTTCGATCTGATTAGAGGGTGAATATCGTGCCTTAAATCAACTTTTAACCTCTATGGGAATTGTCCATCAATGCACTTGTCCTTATGCCCATGCTCAGAAGGGCACTATTGAACGTAAACATAGACATATTATCGACACTAGTTTCGCTCATGCACCATGCTTTAATTCCTCAACATTTTTGGGCTCATGCCTTTGCCACCTCAGTCTATCTTATTAATCGATTACCCAGTTCATCCCTCTCAAACAAATGCCCCTATCAATTACTATTCAACACTCAACCCAACTATACATTCCTCAAATTTTTTGGCACTGCTTGCTGGCCCAACCTATATTTTTACTGGCAACATAAACTTCAACCACGTTCGGCTCTATGTACATTTTTAGGATATAGTTCCAATCATCTAGGCTATATTTGCTACAACATTCATACTGGACAAATATATGTGTCACGCAATGTAATATTTGATGAACAGTGTTTTCCCTTTGCCAATTTTTCCAGCCCATTCTCTGTTTCTTCTTTTAAGGCCCACTTACCTATTTTTCATCATTCATTATCATCTTCTTTATCTCGGCCCATTATTCAGCCTACTACCACTTCGCCCCCTTCGCCATCTATCCTGTATCCATCCATCACCCCCCGTTCTCCTATTTCGTCTTCCTCCACATCATCCTCTGCTTTACCCACTTCATCCTCTCCATTGCCCTCTTCACCCGATTCCTCTTCTGCTACACTTCTCCCTCCAATTATCACCCTATGCAAACTAGACCCAAGACTTAACCTAAACATCACACTGATGGGACCATTCTCTGGCCTTCTTCATATGCTTTGGTTACCATTGTTGGCCCACCACCCGAAGCACCCATCTCAATCTCTTAAGCCCTTCGCCATCAGGAATGGTGTGATGCCATGAATCTCGAACTCCAGTCTCTCCTCTCCACCAAGACTTGGTCTCTCATTTCGCCTTCACTATCCCAGAACATTGTTGGCTGCAAATGGATCTTTTGAACTAAACATCGTGCTAATAGATCTATTGAGTGCTATAAAGCGCATTTGGTTGTAAAAGGCTTTAATCAGAAACAATGGTTAGACTATAATGAAACATTCTCGCCTGTTATTAAGCCCACTACTATCAAATTAATTCTCTCATTAGCAGTTTCACAGGAATGGTGTCTTCGACAAATTAATATTCAAAATGCATTTCTCCATGGGTCTCTTGACGAATCTGTCTGCATGATGCAGCCTCTAGGATTCATCAACTTGGACTTTCCACATGATGTTTGCAAACTCCAATGTGCAATTTATGGATTAAAACAGGCTCCTTGCACATGGTTTGCTCAGCTAAGTTCTTGTCTTCTTGAATTGGGATTTACTGCATCTAAGTCTGATAGTTCTCTATTTATTCTCAAATCTGAAGGGGTTTCTATCTTTGTTTTAATATATGTTGATGATATCATTTTGACTGAATCTTCCCCTGCTACTATTGATGAATTAATTTTGCACCTTAGCTCACAATTTCTAGTCAAAAATTTGGGTAATTTTCACTACTTCCTTGGTATTGAAGTCACTCATTCTTCCACTAGTCTATTACTGACACAAAAAAAGTATATACTTGATATTTTAACTAGGAATAAAATGCTTCATTGCAAACCTATAACCTCTCTAATGTCTACTTCCTCCTCTCTTTCGGATGTTAGCAGTCCTGCGTTTACTGATCCCACTTTATATAGAAGTATTGTTGGCAGCTTACAATATTTATCATTCACTCGCCTTGACTTATCCTATGCTGTGAATCATGTGTGTCAATTTATGCATTCTCCAAGGGATGTTCATTGGTAGTTTGTCAAATGAATCTTACGTTATCTTAAAAATACTCTAAACTATGGGTTATTCATTTAAGCCTCTCCCTCTTATTCCTTAGTGGCTTACTTTAATGCTGATTGGGGGGGTTGTCATATTGATCATCACTCCACAAGAGGCTTTTGCATGTACTTTGGTTCCAACTTAATCTCTTGGGGTTCTAAGAAGCAGAGTATTGTTGCTCGGTCTAACACTGAGGCTGAATACAAGGCTCTTCCCTTGGCTACTTATAACTTAATTTGGATTCAGTCTCTTCTATCTGAACTGGGCTATTTTCTATCTGACTCTCTTATTCTTCTCTATGATAATGTTGGAGCTATATATCTTACTGCCAATCCTGTAATGCATTCCGCTACAAAACATGTGGCCTTAGATTACCACTTTATTCAGGAACATATAGCAGCCAAATCTCTTCGGATTTCCATTGTCTCCTCCAAAGATCAAACAACTGAGATCTTCACTAAACCCCTATCTTTAGCTCGGCTTCAACAACTCAGAATGAGCCTCATTGTTCTCTCATCATAGTTGGGCTTAAGGGGGGTTGATAAAGCATCATCCAGGTCATAGCATGCATATCATGTGTTTATTTTTATGTGTCATTCTATTGTAACTTATTACAATTTCCTTTATGCTAGAATCTTCTTTTTGTTGTATATATATCTATGTCTCTATAGCTGATATAATCAATGAATGAAGTAAAGAAAAGTTGAATGGCTTAGTTCTATTTCATTACAATTCTATTAACAACTAACACCAAGTTCTTAAGAAAGGAAGATATAAAGAATATTTTCCCATTTTTGGCAAGTAAAAGTAAAGTAATGGCAGAATTAGCAATAATTTTAGATCTAGAAAATTTTGCCAAAAAAACTGTAGAAGATAGCCTCACAAATAGCATCGCCTTCAGATGCAAGATTGATAACCTCACTAATTTAGGATTAAAAAGGAATATATTTGACATTAAATTAGGAAGGCAAAATACTTTTCTCTTGATTAATATGGTTAAAAGTGTATTCAATCAAACAAAATAAAGAAAGTATTTTAATTGTAACATTTTTATCAGTTTGAGCCTCATTTTATGATTGATTTCAATTTCAGGGAAAAGTAGCAAATTGTAGAAAGAGTTAAAAATAAGAGAGAGAAGCTAAAAAGTGAAAAAGGCATATTGAACAAGTCTCCTCGCCACAGCGTGAATACAGTTTGCTGTAGCGAGATCGCACTCTCGCCGTAGCGAATGGGCACTTCACAATAGCGAAGTCGCGTTGTATAGAAATTTCAGGGAACAACTCGCTATAGCGTGGAAGTAGCGAATGCAGCAGAAATCAAAGAACTTATGAGATCTCACTATAGCGAGAGTCACTCCTCGCCATAGCAAGATCGGCCCTGAAACGCACAGCTTTAGTTTTCAAGCTAAAAAAGGAGGAGAAGGAGTTAGGGCTTTGACATTCAGCGATTAGGAAAAGTTCTGGCCGACTAGGAGAGGAGAAAAACACATAAGAGGTGTTGGGGAAGCTCCATTCTGATCGGGAATTCATTGATTCTATCGTTTATTCTGCTGATTAGGTGTTTCTACTCCATCTTCCCTTCTAGTTGATGATTCTTGATATGTTTGCTGAGATTGATTGTGACTTTCAAGCCATGAGTGGCTAAGTTTTGTAACCTTTAGGGATTTTATGAACCTTTAACCTTTGGAGATTGTCTCCCTTGATGTTATGTTGGATTATTGAGAATTTTAGTGTTTAATCTAAATTATAGTTTCATTCTATTGATTGGCCTCCTTTAGTTTGATTGTGGATGTAGTAATTAACCTTTGAAAGAAGGGAATTACTTATAGACCATTGATTAAACAACTTAGGATTAGATATAATCTAATTTGCACTTGAGATAGAAATATACTTAGGAGCCCTAGGTAGTCCGGATAAGGGATGAGTGTAACTGAACATTAACTACTCTTTTAAGACATCAAAAAATCTAGTTAACATAAGGGTTAAATGAATCGAAAGACATTTACACCCAATTAAGACCCTTGACTTTAAAATTAGCAATAAGCCAACTAATACAAAAGGGAATGATTGACATTGTGTAAAAAGGGGATTAGAATCTCTAGGGTATCCTTAATTGCTTAATTTCGATAAGATCTATTTTTCAATATTTTCAATTGCATTTGAATTAATTTTCATAAAACCCAATTTCAAGTTGATTTGTTTGACTAAAATGAATATAAAAACTCTAATACCTAATCACTAATTGTAATGATTCTCTGAGAGAACGACCTTGATTTATCACGTACTACTTTTACGACCCGTATACTTGCGGTGTCATTATTCTGGTGAGCATAAAAAATCATTCATTCAAGGACCTGAAAATAAAAATGATTGTTTTGGCATAGAATTTAGTCAAAAATTTCAATAAGACAATTGGCATTTTCAGCCAAAAGATGATTTAGTATAGAAACCAAAAAAAAAAAGAAGATACTTTATTATAACATAAAAAAGCAAGTGCATGTGTAGCCATTATTGTCTTCTACTTCAATAAAAGAGATTCTATCCAAAATAGTTGTCCAGTAAAAATATGCTACAACAAATAAAATTCATTGTAATGTTTGTATTTGGTTATCTATATAAAGCCAATTGTTGCATCTATAAAGGTAGGCTTCAAAATATACTAAAATCGAAGCTTGTCTCTTGAGCCCTACACCTTCAAAACATTTCCTTATTTTAAAAAGTTTTTTAGATTGTAAGTTTTATTGGTCATAAATCTCTTTATAGTTTATATTTAAAGAAGTAATTTTTTAGATATATCTCTATTTTATTTAAGTTATATTATTCTATTCAAATTATATATTCTTTGGCTTTAAATTAATTCATAGCTTTTATGTTATCAAAGCCTTTGATTGTTTTAAATTAATAGAGTTATATTGCATCTATTTTATTTTATTCAAAGATGTATCTAAACCCTAAACCATAGAAATTAAGGCAAAATTAGAAGAAGGGAAAAGAAATAATCTTTATGAAGAAAATGAAAAAATATAAGAAAACCCTAAACTAGAGGAAATACCTCAATAAAGGTTTACACAAAAAATAATTAAAAAACACATAAATTTCATATATATTTGCTTTTTCTTATATTTTGTCTTTTTAACCCAAAAAGAAAAGCTATATAACATACATATATATATATTATTTATATATATAATAACATGTTTTCTATATATTATATAGTATAATATAATAATATTTAGAAATAATATAATCCAATTTTTTTGATTTAGATTATGATTATATTATAATTTAATAATATATATAATTAAGGAAAAATAAATTTTTTATTCAAAAATATGGATAAATTTGAAATATATTTATTTTTCCCCCTATCATTTATACTTTTTGCTGACATGGTTAATAATAATAATAATAATATAGTATTATAATATATTATATTACATACATAATAATATGTATAATTAAAAAAAATATAATAAGTTAAAGAAAATTTTAATTTTAATTAATTAATATATGATGAACTAAAAATAATATAATATATATATAATTTGAATTATAATTATATTACAAGTTATATTATTTATATTTACTATTAAATACAAATAGTTATTTAATAAGCATTTAAAGAAATATAAATAATATAATAAAAATAAAATTTTTGTTACAAATATGGATAAATTTCATTTTTACTTTTTTTTCCTATATTTTATGCTCTTTAACAAGAAAAAAGCTGTATAGCCTATACATATATATATATATATATATAATAAAAATAATAACATGTTTTATATATTATAAAGTATAGTATAATAATAATTTTATGTTAGAAATAATATAATATAATAATCAAACGTTATATATATATACAATATTATGTGTAATTTAAATTTTCAATTTTAATTAATTAATTAATAATAAATTTAAAATAATATAATCTAATTTTTTTTAATTTAGATTATGACTATATTATAATTTCATAAATATATAAATAAATGCAAATAATGTGATAAAAATAAAATTTTTATTAATTATATGGAAAATTTAAAAGATGGTTATTTTTTCTCCTATATTTTGTACTTTTTGCTAAAATGTAGAATAACAACAACAACAACAACAACAACAACATATTATATAACATAGATAATAATATGTAAAATAATATAAATTAATGGAAATTCAACTTTAAATTAATTACATTCCATTTTACATTTTTATTTTTAGAAATTTTAATTATTTTGCAAATGAATAAAAATAATTTATATAAAATACATTAATTAATAAAGATAACATATTAAATATTAATAAAATGATCATAATAAAATATTAAAAAAATTATATTCAATTAATAATTAAATTATTAAATTCAAATTCTATAATATATATTGTATATTTCCATATTATAAAATTTTATATTTTTATAAATAATAATAATAAATTTATTATATTAATTATTAATTATCTATTAATTTTTAATAATATTAATAAAATTAATTGGTATTTTTTTTAAATTAATATTTTTATTTCATAAAATTATATAGGATATATTTTGATAAATAGATTTATTTTTTCAAATATTAATTAATTAACTATTTAATGTTTAATAATATGTATACATAATATACATTTTCATATAATTACAATCTAAATTAAATACATGTTAAGAATATATTATATCTGATTTATTATATATTTTTATTTGTGAATTAATATAAATTTATATTTCTATAATTTATATTAAATTTTTAAATCATACATGTTATTATACATAGTAATATATTATTATATAATATAATATAGTTTATTTATTTTTTACCACCACTTTTTTGTCATTAATTTCAAAATTATCTTAGGTGCCAATTTTGAAAATGAGCAAAGTTATCAGGCCACCTAATTTTTTTAGTTTCTCAGTTCATAAATTTTAAAGTTTTATTGTCTCATTCTATCTTTCCCTATTTTTAGCAATTGACTTGCTAATTTTTTCTATTTCTCTCCATATCAATTTAAAGTTTTGCTATCTGATTTTATCTCTTTTCTTTTTCTAAGCATTTTTTTTAAGTTGTTCATCTTGATTCCTTTCTCATTTATTATTGTAGCTATTCAACTCTTAACTTTGTATTTTTAATTTGGTACAATTTTTTATCTTTTCTCTTATTTATTGGATTTATTTCAATCTTGCCTTGTGAGTTGCTTCTAGTTATGTTATCTAGGTGAATTATTATTATTTTACTAAATCTTTATATTCATTCTTCTTTGTTGACTTATTCTATTTCCTTTTTTCTAAAAATTATTTAAAATGATGATTAGGTAAAAATTTTCTAGTTAAATTTTGAAAATTTTGATATTTGGATTTGGTTTCTTTTCTACTTTAAATTTGTTTTTAGTTTTGATTTAATTTGTTTATTTGATTTCATTTTTTATTTGATTTTATTTTTGTTTTGGTTCAAAAGCTGGTGAAAGATAGGTAAAGAGTCCACAATTCTAAAAATTTAAAAGAAAATGCCACTAGAACCTAGAAAAAAAAATGAAAATATAAAAATTTGAAAAAGAAAATAAAACTTAGAAGATGAAGTAAAATCTAGGAAATATATCAATCTCAATGATTCACACAAAAGAAAACCAAAAACACATAAAAGAAACCTAGGAAAAAAAAGCTAGAAAGTTTTAAAAATTAACCAAATAAATTAAATATAACCTAAATTATCATTAATTCTAAACAATCATATCATACAATAAAATGTGTTTAAAAAATGTATAAAATAAATTATTAATTTTTATAATATATATTTCTAAAATAAAATTTTTAACGAGATAAAATAAAACATCTTATTATTTATTAATGACATATACTTTTTATAAATTAAAATTAAACAATTTTTTAATTTTTTAAAATTATTTTGGGCTATCAAAAATGATTTCTGATAGCATAGTGGTCAATTATGTGTTCGATTATTATGCAATGATTATTGTGCTCTAATTTTTTATTATTTTTTTAAAAAATTTATAAATACATGTTTTTGTTTTTATAAATAAATTATTAATAATTACTTAACCAGATTTAAATAATTATTAATAATTAATATTAACATCATTTGTTAATTTTTTATTATTTTAATTTTTACTAATATTATATTTATATTAATTACATTTTTTATAAATGATATATATTTATTAATATAACATGACAGGATGTAAGGTGGTTGAGGAAAGATGAGAGAGAGGTTTGATGCAAAAATATTTGTAAGAAGAAATTAGTTATAGTAAAAATAATAATAAAGTTTGTGACAAATTATTTTTTGTTGAAAAACCACAATTCTCAATCATTTACGCTAAATATTATTTGTCAAAAATTAACTATACTCTTGAAGTGTTTCATTTATTGGGCTTCTGATAATTAACCTACACCACATACTTATGTACTAAGCATCACGTGTCAGGTTATGGGTCTCATGTAAGTGGAGCCCATGTGATCTCAGCCTCTCTTACTCTTTTTTGGCATAGGCATGCCATCTACAATAACTAGAGAAGATCTAATTCCACGAGAATGAAATATTGTATATGTTACGTAAATATCATTTTTCCTTATTTTTTTACTTCTTTTTCTTCCTTTCTTCATATCTTTCTCTCTCTCTCTCTCTCTCTCTCTCATTTACTTTTCCCGATATTCTCTTATGTGATCTATTTCATGTATAACCATTTCTTCTTGTTTTCTCTCTACATGCTGTGTTTTCTGGCCAAAACAACTCAATTATAACAATATCCATTATAAGGTTTAATTCTCTTCCACTTCTATCTTAATTAATCTTTTGCTTTTAGGTTATCAATTTATATCCTTTTCATGCACTGAGTCTTCGGTTTTCACTATTTAAGGAAAATGAATTAACATTAAAGATGGCGATGATGGGTCTAAAAAGATTAAGAGTAAGGTCTTTGAACATAAAAAAACCTTATTATGACAAGATGGAGAAAAGCGACAATATAAGTGTCGAAATTAGAAGCAAGAAGGCCAAAAAGCTTATAAAGGAGATTCTCAAAATCGTTAGCTCACCCAACACTAAAAGTTACGTCTTTTGAGATACTTGTCTTCACCAATTTCACTCTTACTCTTCAATATTAAGTTTTTGCAATTAGTTTAAATAAAATGAATTAGTTTTCTCATCTAGCTGGCTAATTTCCAAAGTTTCCTATAACAACAAAAAAAATGCTTTTAATGCCGACAAAAGTCACCACTAAACAAGTTATAGTGGCAACGAAGGTTTGCCACAAAGTTGCGGCTAATATTACTGTAACAAAAGGACTTTAGTATCGATATAAGTTACCATTAATTTGTTTTAGTGTTATAAAGATGGCCACTAAATAATGCAGAGAGAAACTACAATTACTTGAAGCAAGAGTCACCACTAAATAATTGTCAATAAACAGTGACGATCATAAATAGTTGCCATTAAAAAGTTATGATTAGTGGCTAGGTGTTTGCCACTAATTGGGTTATTAGTGGCGACCAATTTTTGTCGACACTAAAAATATTCATTTTGAGTGGCGCCTTTAGTCATCTCTAAAGTGTTGCATTTGGTGGTGACTCTCCTTTGTTGCCACTAATTATCATTTTGTAGCAACTATGGTTGCCACTAAAAGTGGATCCTTTGGTCACAAGTGTAATTGTCGCCACGAAATGCTATTTTCAATAATGAAATTTGTTGCCACTAAATGCATTTCAATGTCCTTGGTGATGACTGTTGTCACCACAAAAAGTTGTAGAAAATTTTTTTCACATCTCATTAGTAATTAGGCAATATTTACCTAAATATGCCATAAAATTGAAATGGTTCTAAAAAGAACTTCATAATATATGAAAAGCAAATGGTAAAATAAAATTATGACAACCAAATTGAATAACATCAGAACAAAAAAGTTATATAGTAACCAATAATAAACTCAACAAATTCATATTCATATACATAATAAACTCTAGAAAAAGTGAAGCCTATACATTCATTAATAAAAGTTGTTTAACTTTATAAAGACACAACTAACGGAGTGGGAATAGATTCAATATGCTCCTCCATTTTATGAAGCCCACTCAACCTTCCAAAAAAAAAACATGTCAATGAATTTAATACTAGTAATCACCCTGGGTTAAAACAAAAATAACAATAGTTTAAATGCCAAGCAACATTTAAGTTAAAATTTAAATTTAGAATCAAGCTTACACGTTCAAACTAGTAAGAAATAAAGAGTAATTTATTAACATACAACTATTTATCTAAGTTCACTAAGCTAGTTTGTCTAAAATATTGCTACTTGAAGGTAAATGTCCCTGTGAGAATAAAAAAGAACTATAAATATCTTTTATTACTGGAAAAGAGAAGGGAAATATGTTATAGACCTATTGCTACAATGTGGACAAGGCAACAACTTGTGCGTGAACTTCATCTTGCATCTGCTAGGTCATCTGGGCTCGCTCTTGCTGTAGCTTCTGTTTAAATTTCTCTTGTATTTTTTGTTCCATTTCTTCATGCTCTTATATCATATGGGCACGATCCTCCTCCCGTTTTCCTTCCATTTCTTCCCTGACTAATTTTATTATAGATAACACCCTGTAGTCTATATTAACTTGGTTAATGGGTCTCTTTTTTTAAGGTTTCTTTACATAACCCTTCACATGAACAAACCTTGACTGTACACTCAGCACAATAGATAAAATCGCATCTCCAATTATGTAAGATTCAACTTCTGATGATTGTTATTGGAGAACTAGCTTGTGTAAGTGACCTATAGTTTAAGCAATAAATTAAAAACATATACAATAATTTACACTTAAACAAAGGTTAAAAATTGAAAGACCACTCAAAGTTACATAAATCTCTTATGACTTAGGGTCAGCCTATTCTATCTTCTCATCTTTTGTCCACACGAGTATGTCATGCCTCCCATACCATGTCAGTTCTTGCTAGTCCTCCAGTAATGGGATCCCTCTAAAATATTTTGTAAACAACATTATTTCTTCTTATAAACATAGAAAAAAAATGGATATATAGAAATATAAGGGTAAATAAAAAGAAAAAAAGAGGTCGCCTTCACCAAGCTATGCTCCACCTCCGCAAAAGACCTTATGCCACATGTATACTTGGTTATTTGCTTTCCCCTATTAAGTTTATTTTTGTTACTCATCACCTACAATTAGGCAAAGACCTTTGTTATCCTTTAAAATTAGTTATGAGAATTGCACATAGGTGAGCATGTTTAAATTGCACCATATAACAAGAGTGCATTACCTTGAAATCTTCAATAGCCTAGTGTTGGAGTAGTTATTCCCAATCTATAGGATGATATCAGTCGGTCGAACTACACACCTATCCTTGTTTGTATCTAAAAATTTGACTAGATCATGTAACTTTGTCTTCCAACTGATAAATAGTCTCTATAAAGTGTTTAGTGTTAAACTCTTCATCAATAACTTAGATTGATCCTATCATGGTTCAAATTTGTCCTACGGACCATAAAAATAAACAGTTATAATGGCTTGTATAATGGATCAAGTTGCTTCATAATTAACAATCATTTATTTTGCAAAATTGTCTACTCACAAACATATTACCTAAACTTCTAACAACATGATCTCTCTATATTTTTTCTATTGTGCCGGCCAATCACTATCTCTAAACAAACAAGTGGTTTGAACCAACCAGCCATAATAACTAGAGAATTCTCAAGTGTCATCTTCAACAATCCTAGAGATGTTAATAACAATTTTTCTGCCATGCCTTGTCTTCAAACCAACACTCACACACTTATACCTCCCTCGTCCTTTCTTAACAATGCTACAAGAAGTTGAAAAAGGCATGCAAGGTATAAAAAACAATTACAAATCAATATATACATGTATATGTGTGTGTGTGTGTGTGTGTGTGTTGTAAGGGAGGGGAAAGTAAACCTTACATAAACAAAATCAAAAAGTGGTTATACCTACACTACTCTAGTTTAGCTATAGTTGCATGGGTGGAGAATCTTTATTTTCCTATTGTGTCATAGACCGTGCCAATGTGGGTGGAGTAGAATCCCCACACTTAAAAGCATTCACTAGTGCAAGTTCCTATGGTAATGTCACATCACCTATATGGTCACGTCTTAATCAACCATTGCCACGACCATTTCCTCTTCCACTTCTTCCTCCTATCCTATCACGTCCACCACCTGACATTTGCTGTAAAATTGAAAATGAAGTGTGAAATACATTATTTTGAATCCAAAAACTAAGTTGATGACAAAAACATAAAGCAATTAATATGTAAATATACTACCATAAATATATTTAATCTAGATTATTGTTAGTGTCACCTGTGTCGTCTGTGTCATCCTCATCGAGTATGTCTTCCCTATCTTCTTCATCAATGGACACATCCTCATCATTGTCATCAATGAATTCATCCACCTTATTAATTACGTTCTGTCCACTTGGTTGGGGGTGTTCAGTTGAATGATTTAATATTTTTTGTTGAATGTCATCTCTATAAAGATAGACTACTAAGTCAATATCTACATTATCATTAGTAGTCAAATCTACTTTAGTTTCAATCTATAGATAAGCCTCATCATTTAATAGTTCTTAATTGTCCTCATTTATGCCATCATCAATCACCCTTAGCACATTAAAGAGATCACGAGGATTTGTTTTTACAACAATAAGCCAATTTAGGTCATAAATATCCTCTAGATAAAACACTGGTTCTGCTTGAAATGCCAAGACAAATGGCTCATTCGAATTCAGTGAATATCAAGTGTTAACACTTGTGATTCCATATTTGTCAGCCTTATATCCCCTTTCTAAATGACCTGTATCCCACTAATGACACTTGAAGAGATACACTTTTCTATTCTCAATGTCTGACAACTCATATATATGTTCCAAGATGCCATAATATTCTTTTGTCTCATCTAAATCATCACCCTTTATAAGAACTCCACTATTTTATGTTCTCCTACTGGAGGTTTGATCTTGAGTGTAAAATCTAAATCTGTTCACCATAAATGTAGAGTAACGATGACCCATTTTGAGTGACCCAACTCCAAAACTCATGAAGTTATCACTTGCATCACCTCGTGCACCTAACTCTAAAACTTATAAATGACAACATGTGTGAGTAAAACTAACCAATGGAAACATGAGTTTAAAACATACCTGTAAAAGAAACCATCCTAGGAATTCATCAACCATTGAAACTTATGCTTCCTGCATTGTATAACCTAATATATTAAGAGGTGATAGTTGAAAATTTTTTAAGTAAGTGTTAGCTAAGTCTTATAGACTTACTCAATGAATAGCCAAATGTCTTTACAATTTTGAAGCACATACATACAAGATCCTAGGTGGAACTAGCTCACATACTTTTTTTATTTGTTTTTGTCACAAGATCCTTCTCGTTATCCAAAAGGATCCTATATTAGATATATACAATTATAAAATTATATTTTAGCTTGTCATAACAATAAGCATTAGAATGCTATGAATCCAGTGACATTCTTATAGTTAGAGGCACTCTTTTAATGGTCTCAGAATTTTCTTAATTTAGCTTGTGCTAGAATTGGCATTCACAAGTTAATGAAATATTGAATGACACCAAAATCCAATTTAGAAGTAGATTATCTATGTTGCTTGCAAAGGAATAAGGCTTTGGAAGGAAGTTACTTGTCAAATTTGTCAAATGGCTCTGTTTATCAAAATAAATAATGATATCAGTCAGAGCTTGTTCATTAACTAACTCAAATACAATACCAAAGCATGGAATGTAGGTTTTTCTTATATGGGAATGGTTCTTCAAATAGGAGCTTATAGTTAGACAATAGACATTAATATCACATACTTCTCTTCTTTCTTTTTTGAATATGAGAAAAAGACAAAATAAAGACATAAACTTAATATTAATATTAAAGAAAAGTTAAATCATGTATGCTTCATCTATACAATCAGCATTAATATTCTAACAAGTTTTAGCCCATGCCTCCATCTTAATACTCATGCAATTTTGTATTACTATCAACATGATTGAGTGCAATAGTAAACCCAAACAAAAAAATTACATCAAAATCTGATCTTTTAATTTCTACCTTTTTTAAACTATCTTCGATATTGCCATATTAAGGGAAGAAGCCACTTAAATGTATGAAATGTTATCATTAAAGTATCAGAAACTATGCTTCCAATTCAAAAGAATTTATGTTATGGCTTAGCCTCTATATATAAAATGCAAGGGCTAAAGGTACACAATCAGCATCACAAACTTTAAAATAATATAATGTATATGGATAAGGGAAAAAAAATATATCACATATATTAAAAACATACTTGTTTTCAAGGGAAAATGAGCCTAAAAAAATAGGACAAATGAAGCATGAGAAGCAATTGCAAACCTTCCCTGCTGTTGCTGGCCAAGATTGAAATTCAATCCAAGCATTCTTGTGTATAAAATCAATCTTGTTTCAAATTGCAAAGAAGGCAAGAAGGTGCATCAATATCATCTCTTTCTTGTCCTCGAACATTAGTGGACTTCAAACATTCAGTACATATATATATATATATATTAGATTAAAACAAAAGTCATTCAATTTATACAAGTTCTAAGCAGGGTTCAAAAACTACAACTAACTATTTGGCTACTTGAGGTGCAAAAAGAGAAAACAAAGGATGGGTACTGGAAGGTAGTAACAACAAATAATTGCCTACTACAAAAACAAGTGTATAAACACTAAATAGTTGTTACTTGTATATCTATCACATAACTTAACCTAGCTAGTAGTCAGTAATTGACAAAAAGTAACATTCTATCTCTCCACATTGAATCCAATTCAAAATCATTTAGGAATTGTCATATAAGTTTTTTCTTGCCAAATTGATATATTGCCACTAGATTAGCCTGCCTCTCAAGATTGAAACTTGGATTGCCTAATTTAATGAATCTAATTAAGACTGACGTGTTTAATTATGCATAGTTTAATGAATCTGATTCTCTCTATATAACACTTTTTCTTTATTAATTATGAAGCACTCCTATAGCAAGTGGAGACAAGTAGTAATTTTTACATCTTGAACCCTTTATATGAATTGTCTATTCATTTTTACTCCAAATATATGCTCTTGTTTACGTACATACATACATATATACATATATACACATATATATATAGATATATAACAGTAATATATGTTTCATCCATCACTAGAATGTCCCCGTAATCCCTTCGAAAATCTCAACTATGCCTTCCATTTAATTTCTCACTCAGTATAATTAGGCTTTCAATTGATTCAGCTTCTGCCTTAATTTTAGGTTTTATTCCAGTTGCAACTAGGCTAGTTTTCCTTGAACTCAGATATCGTCTATTGCCCATAGGTTCCATTACTTCCATTTTGCCAATCAACCCGGATAACTGTTCACTTTTTCAAAATACCAAAGTTTATTAGTTAGTGTATCATTATCACTAGCTTGACAATTTTGCTCAATCTTCAAGGAATTTATTATTCCATAGAGAATGAGGGTGCGAGGATCAATTTAAGAAGAAATAACTCCCTATGTAATTGACACTGATATGATCAACAAGCTAATATAATGATCCATTAACATTTATACTAGGATAGAATGCCTCGGTAAGAGAAATAGTAAAAGCTAGTGTTTTTTTCTTGAGGAGCTTATTACTCTATGGAAGAAAGGAGTCGATAATTAAATTGAGAGAAATAGGTCTTTCTACACGATTGATATCTTAAAAGGATTCAAATCCTTAACCGAGACATTACCCTAGTTTATTGATGATGCGAAACTTATGGATTTATGATCCCTAAAATTTGAAAGCATTCCTTGTCTATTACAAATTCATTGTTTCGTGGGGATAAGGATTTTTTTTTTTATAAAAAATAGATTGTGCATTGCTTATTATTTTATCTTACCTCCTTTTTGTTCTTCTTCTTAAATGTATAAAGGAATAAATGTATGCCAAAAGGTTCCCTTTTTGAGGGATCATAAGGAATGTGGTTATGGCCTCTTCGGGGTCAAAAACCCACCAGGTAAGGGTTGGTTTAACTAATGCGTACTTTCATAATAGTTAATGCACATCTAACTGTGCCATGATAGCCTATTAACTACTCCAGTAAATAGTGACGATGTGTCACTTTTCCTATAGATATCATTGGATGTATGGATGTGATAAGGAAATGGTTAGAAAAATGCTCTCCTTTGTCTTATTATGGGTGAACACTAGGTTAAGATCATTGGTTTGTAGAAGTCTAACTCTAACTGTTCAGGAGGTGTCTATGGCTTGACTATCAGTACATGTTTAGGGTAGGTTTATGACTCCTAAAATTGTTGGTTCCCAAATTACACCCCCCATGAGGTGAAGATCTCACTATATAAACTTGACTTTGAGAGGAAAAATATCATACACAAGTCAAATCCATATAACAAGGTACAATTTAAGTGAGGTCTTTATGATAGCCTCAGGAAGCACACAGCTCTACAGTGAAATCAGTATAAACCTCTACCAACCTAAGTGCACTCAAACCTGGGTATAGGGCCGATAATGTGCGTGAGTTATTAGTGTCTCAGTGATGTGTGTAAGGAGAGCATTCACCTTTTCACCCTATGAACTACCCAACCCTCATCTGCTAGGTAGATTAACAGAACAATTAGAAAAGTAGTATATATACAGATACAAGTAAAAAATAAAATGTACAGATATGGTTGTCTACCCTAAGGTTTTATTCCACATGTTATCTAACTCTAACACATTTTATATACACAATCAATGAAATAAAATAGGTGAAGCAAGCATGTGAATGACACTTACCTACCTTAAACATGTGAGGCAAAAGGGAGAACTAAAATAAAAGAAAGGCCATAATGTGTTGCACGACTAACTTAAATTGGGCTTGACTCTCAAATAATCCCTAGCGGAGTCGCCATACTGTCACACCCGAAAATGCGACCACGTGGCACTTTTAAAAAAAAATTTTGATTCAATTTTCAAAGAAAATGAAACCGAAATCAAATTGAAATAAGTAGAGTCGCCGCCAAAATTTTAATTTTTGAAAAGATAAAACTTTGAAAAAACCTTTTTATTTGGCAAATAAGAAAAATGGTCTACGAACTAGAAAATAGATTCGAGAATCAATTGTGAGTGGCGAAGGTGTTAGGCACCTCATTACACTCGTTACTAAGAATGGTTACCCTAAGTTAGTCATGCAGAATTGCTATGGTGTTCAGTCTATTTTAATTCTCCTAACAAATCACATGCAAAATAAGAAATAAAAATAAAGGAAATAAAATTAAAAGTAAAAAAGAAAGAAAGAAATTAAAGAAATGAAATTAAAAAAATAAAATAAAATAATTGAAAAGAAAATTTTATTTACAAGGGCAAACTTGACCTAGAAAGAAAGTATAAGGCTTACGTATTCTTCAGAGGGATCAAAGTCCACGTAGTTCGAATTGGAAACTGTCTTTGTTTGCCTTTTTTTTTAAAGATTTTTTTGGGGTTTTTATTTTTTTTATTTTTATTTTCATTTTGTTGTTTTGTTTTATTTTGTTTTTTATTTTTTTAAATGACTAAGCTTTTATTATTTTTTGAAAAGTCAAAGAAAATAAAAATTATGTTCCCCTTAACAGATAAAACGAATTTAGAAATTGATTGATGTATTTTAATCTGTTAAAGATGAATTTAATTTTACTTTTCTTGTATTTTCAATTTTTCCTTTTCATCATTTTTTGTTTATTTATTTATTTTTTTCTTTTTTATGTCTTTTTTGTTGTTTTTTTTATTATTTATTTTAAATGACTAAGCTTTTATTATTTTTTAGGTGAAAAAACAAAGAATATTAAAATTACTTTTCCCTTAACAAATAAAATGATTTTGAAAATTAGTTGATGTATTATGATTTGCTAAAGGTAAATTTAATTTTACTTTCTTTTTGCATTTTCAATTTTTCCCTTTTTCATTTTTGTTTATTTTTCTCTTTTTTTCTTTTTTTTTTTTCATCTTCGTATTTCCCTTTTCCAATGACTTTATTTTATTTTATCTTTATTATTTATCTTTTAGTTAATTTTGATGATTTTGATTTTAAAAAAAAACTTCTTATGTTGATTTTTGCATTTTAATTTTGTTAACAAGGTTTTAAATTTTTTTTTATTTTTTATTTTTTGATTTTTGATTTTTTTTCTTAGTGAAGAGGAATTATCTCCTTTTTTTACCCTTTTTCTTTGTTATTTGCATTAAAGTATAAGAAAATTTTCATTCTTTTTTATTTCATTAATCCTTTGATTATTAATCTCATTGGTTACTCCTCCTTTTTTTTTTTTAAAAAGCATTTTTCATTTCTTACCATTCATGAAACAAAAGCTAACGCAGCGCTCTTTCTCTTGCTTTCTTTTTTTCCCTTCATTTTAATTAGAGATCTAAATTTGAAAATTTTCTCCCCCTTCTCCTCTTTTGAAATTCCTTTCTTCTCTTTTTTTTGTTTTTAACTAAAAAAATTGCATGGGCCGTTGAAACCCAAAATTCATTGGAGCATGAGTGAACAAATCTAGTAAGCACCAAAGAGACTTATTGTCTCATATGGTTCCTTGGATAACCCTACATATCTGAGGGGACAAAAAAATCCACGACAATTCTATAACGGGCTGAAAATAAAATAAAATAAGGATAAAATAAAAATATTCACATGCATGCAACATTTTCGTAACGGTGTGTGCCTGTGTGCATCTAATTATTTTTTCATCATCTTTCTTTGAAATACAGCTTACACCATGGAATGCAGTAGTAACTTATCTTCCCAGGGTCTATATCTAAAAACCAAGTCTAGAATTGGGTGGCGCTCACAACATATTTTTACATCGCTTGGGCTTTTAATGGAACAAACTACTCACACTAATAGATCAACAACCTTGACCTTGATCCTAAGATTAACCAAAAGTTATCCTATCTCGCTGACCAGACTCATCCCTATTCAGTGTTCAGTGCAAATATGAACTTACAGACAGGGTTAGGCAACACTGGAATGTATGGGACCCTACTAGTGAACTGACGTGAAACCCCTATAGGCATGAGCTCACTTCGTCGTCCTGATCTCCCAGGTTCCCAAATAACAGTAGAATGTAATCCAATGTCCAAATAAAAAAGAAAACGGGTTCCCAAAATTTTCATAGTATGTTCATGAACAGTTAAAACACACAGGGAACAAACTGAATTCAAATTATAATTTCCAACAGCCAATAGACAAATTCTATAATTAACACAACCAATATCCCAATCAAAAGAACATAGATTCCACAAATTAACGCAACATATTCATGGATGATTAGAATACCTAAGGAACAGGATGCACATTAATTGTAATATCCAGCAGCCAATAGACAAATTCTTTGGCAGGGATTGATACAATACATGGGCGAATCTCGGCTAGGCTATTCCTTTTGTCTTGCTACCTTCAATCGATCTGCTTCCCTCCGTCTCCGCTTTGCGTTCTCTGCCTCTCAAATCAGAAAACCCCTTTTGCTTTCTCTGCCTCTCTTGCCCGAATCTCTTCTCTCAATCTCTCCTTCTCGTTTTCTTGCTGCCTCTTCCCCTCCCCCTCTCTGCTTCGATCCCTTTTGTTCTCTGCTCTTGGCCTCCTCCTTCGATTCACCCAAAATCTCGAAACTTTTCCCCGTTCTCTCCAATCTCTCTCGCTCTCGGTTCCCTCTTCTCCAAATCAGAAGACCTTTCTCGCCTTCTCTTCAATTCACTGATGTACCCTCAGCTTTTTTTTCTCTCCTGGCCTCAAATAAAAAAAAAAATCCTTTTTTCTTCCTTCTCTAATTCGAAAGCCCCCTTTTATTTTCGACTCACAGTCGGCTTTCTTCCCATTTTGGCATTCGCTCTTCCTCCCTCGATCCTCGTTTCTAGCTTCTCCTTCCATTTTCATCTTCCCTTCCTTCAGCTTCTGGTGATAAAAGGGATGTGAGAAGGAGGTCAACTCCTCGAACCTGCCATTGGCCCTCTGTTCCTCCTCTGATCAACCCTCTGGAATGCTACCCCATTATTTCCATTTTCGTGTTCCTCTGCTATGCCAGGTTTGTGCGTGTGTGTGATCGTTTTCTGCCTTCGTCGAATGTGAATGAAGAGAAAAGTGGATGAAGGAAGCGGGTAGGGTTGAACAGGCTGGGTACTGGCCCATGGCCTAATGGCCCAATGCAAAAGAGGGAGAAATAACTTTGGGTTTCAGAGGGCTTACATCTTCCTTTTTTTTTATCTTTTTTCTTTGGGTTTCTCTTTCTTTGTTTTCTTTTGATTGATTTTTTGTTTTCTAAAGCTTTTAATTAAAATTTTTTTATTTTTTCGTTTGTTTTTTTTTTCATTTTCTCCTAATTTTCTATTTTCTTTCTTTTCTTCTCTCTTTTTTTTTTTTTTTTGCATTGTTTGGCCTGGTAGGTTTAAAGAAGATGGGTAGAGTTGTTTTGGTCCATTTTTTTTAATTGTTTAAGCTAGAGATTTTTCTTTTCTTGTTTTTTTTTCTCATTTTGTTTTTACTTTTTTGTTTTTACTTTTTCTTTCTCATTTGATATTTTAATTTGATTTTTTTTAATTTTTTTTTCTTGGATAGAGTTATTTGGATTTTAGGAATTTGGGGAAAATAAGTCTAATACCTTCTTTTTTTTTTTAAGTAACTTTTTTTATTCTTTCATTTTTCATACCTTTTTACTAATTTCATTTTGTTGTTATTTTTTTAAGCTTGTCCGAACAAAATACGGTGTTCACTGTCTCAAATTGAGCAATTGAGTGAGGGGGAATGAGGCATTCTTGACCGTCAAATTAGTGTTCTTTGATGACGGTCAAATGAGGCATTTAATTAACTTAGATGAAGTCGAAGCATTTATGAATGGCGTAGCTGCTACCGATCGACAAGCCACTATGTTGCTTGTAAGAATAAATTAAGAGCTTAAGAAATCTAGAAAAGTAAGACTAATTAAGCGCGAACTTAGGTGAACGGAGAGTAATAGAATTGCCAACCGATGGCATAACTGCAGACCACTTGGAAGAATAAAACACAAATTAACAGAGACGGAGAGGGGGGGGGGGGGGGGGCGGGGAAGAACAAATCACAGATTAACCCTACATATTTTCAACAAATTACATTAAACATCCTGGAAACAATGTCTTAGGAAAAAATTAAAAGTGATATTGTCTTTATTGTTTATAAATTTTTATACAAATATCAATTACGTACATCCAATATATATATATATATATATAAAGGAATATAAAAACCGTAAATGCACTTCAAATATAATCCCACGCAAATGAAAGTAACTAATGGAAAAAAATTATAGGAGTGGTTAGTGTAATAAGATATGGTTGCTCAATTGGACATCCTCTTCACTGAATTTCATCTCACATCTATACTTAGTGCTGCCAAAAAAAAAAAATCTTTGATTGAGATTTGAACTGAACCACTACTTAGTGCATTTTAGTCTGAGTGTTTTATTTCTTGGGAATATCTACTACATTTTTGTAAAGTTATATTTTGACGAATAATGCCATCTAAATATTAATTAAAACTATCATTTTGGATGCAACGAACAATTTTCAACGCTGTTTTCACCAAGTTTAATGCTTGTGACATACTTAATATCTAGAAAATAGCACGGGCAAACTTTTTGAAAAAGGAAAAAACAAAAAACAAAAAAGGAAACTTTTAAGAACGACATTTTACAATAAATGTATTTTTTACTCTCTTTATTATGAATTGTAGAATTATATATTAACAAAGTAATTTCTAGTATTATTTGGGATCGATTATGAAGTACAAATGCATGAAGGGCTGTCTTTCTTACGAATGTTGTTTTTAGTCCTCAATTTTAGTTGACATAGATGGCGCATAATAAAAATAAAAATTTAAAATAAAACAAAACAGAACAAAAACTTGAGGGTTAACTAATAGTGAAATTAATACAATGGTTCCCAAGTGGCCAGCTTGCCATGCAGCTACCCGAATGGCATGACTTCGTCAAAGTTGAAACCATAGAAAATTCCCCAGGGCCGGACCGTTCCAATTTGTGACTGTAGCAGCGAAAGCGACTGTTAATGATTAGACAGATTTCGCAATAAACATCAACAAATTAACCGTATGTGTGCATATTAATAATGATGAGTATTGTCCGGCAACAATTTGTTAAAATGTTGATAATCAACTATAAAATAATAAATGTATAATTACTAACATTTGGAGCAACTGTTTTTGTACCTATACATTATTATTATTATTATTATTATTATTATTATTATTATTATTATTATTATTATTATTATATTGCTGATTATATACCGGAACATTAACAAGCCATTAACAATACATTTTCAACCCTACCGTACATACTATGTCTAACCATTACTAATATTCACAAGATAAGCCAATTAATGATTGATGTACTAAATAGAGAAGCCATGCTGAAGTATTCAAACTTTAATGTATCGTAGACAGCTTCACCTTCGGTCTATTAATTCTTTCCATAATGTTATAGCCTATAGCTACACTTGTTTTGCTTTCCAAGTAAGACTTGGTCTTAACCGTAGAGTACGTACTATATGTCTAGCCACCATTGGTAATGTTCACAAGATAAGCCATCCAGCGATTGATGTACTGAATAGAGAGGCCATGCGCTGAAGCGTTCAATATACGGTGGACAGCTTCAATTCCAGTCCATCAGTTTTATCCATGATGATACAGCCTATAGCTACCCGCGTTTTGCCTTCCAAAGTAAGACCTATTCTCTTACCTTCTTTATGCAACTTTAATATCTTTTTGAAAGGGGTGAATAGGCGTGAATAGGTGTGGTTAGTAGAATATATAATTTTAATATCTTTTTGAAAGTGGCGAACCAATGATCTTCTATTTTTAACTTACAGAAATGTGAAAAACCTTTGTACACAAATATGTAACAAGTAAAATAATTTTGCTAATGTTAAATGAAAGAGTGCTTGCAAAGAACTTATGTGAATAAAGTTAATAATGCAAACAAAGTTAAAGTAAAGCCTTTCAAGAGTGGATGACCAAATATATGAAATGCATATAGGGATTTATTCTAGATCGGTCAACTTTAACCTACATCTAGTTCTCTTATAATGTTTAAGGAATTTTTTACTACACAACAAAATCTTACAAATATGTAGATAACACCATTTACAAATTTCATCATATAGTGATTTCTTTAAAAGAGTTTTCAACGGCTCACCTTAAATTCTTTTTCAACCTTCAAGTAACACTCCTTTTCTTTTACAATGAATATCACACTCTCACATGAATGCTTTTTTACAACAATATATCAAATTTGAAACAAGTAATCACGTTTCAAATGTCTAACTCTTCTTTTCTTGATTTTACGTGATCTTTTGTGTATACAGCTTTGAGTATTTGTAAACATTTTATAATGACTATCCGTTAGAAACAACTCTTATCTCCATCATTTAACTTTACTAGCACAAGCTTAAATTTTTCTCTAACATTCAAACCTTTTAGCCTTCGCAGGTTTTGTTTATCTATGCAACTTGTTTGGTCAACTTAAATTAAATGCTAATCACAAAGCTTGAAACAAGATTAAGAGCAAAATATGTTTTTGAGTAAGAGGTCTGCAACAGATACTTTTAACATTTTTCTTCTCGTTTTAATTTACGTAAAGAGCCATTTATCTTTTTCACATAATTCGTTTTATCGTTTAGTTCATAAACATATATTTTTAAAGAAAAATAAGACTACAGGTTAGTTCAAAAACATTTTAATATGCTTTATTGGGCTGAGACAAATCATAGGCATTTTACATCAATCTAATGAACGTTTTATTATCATCAAAGTCTTTGTACCAATCAACCTTTGGCGAACACAACTCTCCTTTTCCCACCTATATATACCCTTTGCTTGGCACCTACTCTCTCCACTCCAAATAAGCAAAGTCACACTTACTGATCTGTCCCTTCCCTTTTCTGTAGTACCCTGCTGTTACTACTACTAATCCAGTACTTATCACACAATAATGGTTAGTCTACACATGCGTGTACTGCTCTTTGTTCTTATTCTCTCGTTTCCTACAGTATTGGCCTCCGTAGTGTCTCTCATGGTGGGCTTCTACAAGTCAACATGTCCATTTGCTGAGACAATAGTGACAAGAGCTGTCAACAAAGCCACTTCTACCAAGCCAGGCATCGCTGCTGGCTTCATCAGATTGCATTTTCATGACTGCTTTGTGAGGGTGAGTTCATGCTCAGTTTTAACACACTAATGAAACCCACTCGTTTTATGCTTATGTCTCAGCTTCCCATGTTCTTTATATATATATATACAGGGTTGTGATGGTTCTGTGTTATTGGAATCCACACCGGGTAATCCAACTGAGAGGGACCACCCAGCAGACAACCCCAGCTTACGTGGCTTTAAGGTCATGGATGAAGCCAAGGCTCAAATTGAGGTTGTTTGTCCTCAGATTGTTTCGTGTGTAGACATTCTTACTTTTGCAGCTCGAGACAGTGCTCGAAATGTTGGACACATAAACTACGCCGTACCAGCAGGACGCAGAGATGGTCGTGTCTCTATTAAAGATGAAGTCCCACAAAACTTGCCTCCACCTTCCTTTGATGCCATGCAACTTGCTGACAATTTTACTCGAAAAGGGTTGTTAGTGGATGAAATGGTGACACTTTCAGGTGCCCATTCTATTGGTGTATCGCATTGCTCTTCCTTCTCTAATCGCCTATACTCTTTCAATGCTACACATCCTCAAGATCCAAAAATGGACCCTACATTTGCTGAATTGTTGAAAACAAAGTGTCCGCGTCCAAGCAACAACGGTGGGAGAGATCCAATAGTGGTGCTTGATGTTGCGACGCCGAATCGCTTGGACAACAAGTACTACGCGGCGTTGAAGAACCAGCATGGGTTGTTGACCTCTGATCAGACATTGCTGGAAAGTGGCTTAACAAGGTGAATGGTGGTGAACAATGCTAAAAATGGTTCGAGGTGGGCTCAAAAGTTTGCTGAGGCAATGGTGCACATGGGTTCCATTGAAGTGCTCACTAGCTTGCAGGGCGAGATCAGAAAGCGATGTGGCATGGTCAATTAACAATATTGTTGCTCTCTTCTTCCTTTTAAATTATCTTTTTCTATGTAACCTTTTTTTTTTTTTTGGTTGCCCCCGGGGGCTGGAGGGGGGCTTAGCATTGCTATTCATCGTTGAGTTTGTTTAACCCAGAGATGAAAACTTGGTTCGGACATATTCAATGGAGCAATGTAAAAGGGCCTTAAAATCTTGACTCCCTAAAGTAAAAATTTTGCTATCTCACAATTTTCTTTTACATTCTTGTTTGTCATCATTTAAAAAAATCACTTTTAGTCGATAAAAATTTTTTAAAAAAATTACACTTCATGACTATAAGTTAAAAATATTTATTGTATAAAATCTTAAATTTTAAAATTATTTTAAAAACTTAATGGATCAAAAATATTTGTCCTCAATTAAAATTTTTTATTCTTACAATTAAAATTTTTGGAATATAATTTTTTTATAATCAAGATTTTTGTCCTCACAATTAAAATTTTTATATTCACATTTAATATTTTTAATTTTCCTTTAAAAAAACCACACGTCAAGAATTTGTATCATTACTGTTGCAGAGGATACATAAAACATGGGTTTATCGCAAATTCATTCCTCAATTCATCACTTTTATCAACTATATAGCAGCCTCTAGACTCTTCATTTTTGCACGAAGAACTTCTACATTTAAATAACATATGTATATTAATTCTTATAATTATCCAAAAAGTTTTAAATATGTAGAAAACTAGAACTTTTATTTATCAAATGCCACATAAGTTGATTAAGAGCACAAATTTGTCCGTGTAGGTTCACTTTTTCAGAAAAAAAAAAAGGAATATTAGAGAAATGACTATTAGCCATTAGGTGACTGAGAACGTTTTACAAACCCCCTACCTGGCATTATCTGTGCAGTGAGGGAATTTTATTTTTCCTGCAAAAGATATGAGGAATATTACACAATTAATTATCTTTAATTTAAGGTTAAAGTATTCTTTTAGTTCTTATATTTTAAAAATTTACAATTAGATCCTTATAATTTTAAAAAAATTAATTTAATTCTGGTGATTGAACTTTTATCAATACTTATTAAACTTTGTTGATACGATTAATCATGTATCATTTTAACGCTCAAAATACCATAATTTTTACCAATAAAAGAAGTAAAAGTTAATAATGAAATTAAATATAATTTACATTTATGGCATTTGATGCAAAATATATTAAATAACTTGGTAATTTAATGTGAATTATATATTAGAGTTTTAAAATAGTATATAATTAGCTATATTAGTAAAGGTTAAAAAAAATTATGTATTTTGTATTACATAAATTATTAGATCTAGATTTGTATATCTTACACAATATATGAAATATTTTTTTTTTTTTTGAGAAGTATATATATATATGAGATATCATTTTCCTCCTAGTTAAGCTTGTTCTAGTAGAATGCTGCCTCTTCCTCAATTCGTGGTAGCAAGAAGCACCTACAACTCTCCCTCTTCTCCTTCCCATTCTGAAACACGACTTGTGATCTTGACTCTGCCATTTTTGGAAGTCATTTGTCTTCCGTTTGGAGGTGTTGTTTCACCCTTTCAGCCACATCTCTGTAGGTGAGACAACACACATAGTGTACTAGTCCTTCAGCTACAAAATCCCCTGTTTTGCTGACCGAAACGTGGAATTCTAATGAAGTCAGTAAGTTTTCTCTTTCTTTTTATTCTTTTTATTTTTCACTACTGTACCAATATGAATGTTGTCTGATTTAGATCTGGTGTTTGATTTGAGTGTGAGTGAGGTGAGAACCCATCCCCATTGCTTTTCCACGATTGATTGTTAGGTTAAGAATGTGTGACGATGAATTGGGAGAAATATAGGGAGTTTCTGGATCATCCTTACGTTGGGATTTTGTATAGAGGTAATGGAGAGTACCTTTACTACACCTAAAGCACTGTGAATAGATAGCGTTGACTATGATTGATTTTCTAATATGCATCATTTCTGTTATTATATATATATATATATATATTCTGTGGCTACTGTGCTTTGGAAACACACTTCCCGTCCATATTGTTTTGATACATGTAAATTCTGGAACGGTTATAATTTGCATTGATACTTGGAACTATTTAAATACTTTATAATCCCTTAAATGATAAATTGTGATAAAAACTACCCTCAATACAATGATTTTAAACTATGATAGTATTTTAATTTTGTATCTTTTAAATGTTTTAAATATGGATACATGAGCTTGGTTTTCCCTCGGGGAGCTGTCTAGTATATGATCCTACAGCTAATAGTAGTAATTGCTAGTTTTGGTACACCTCGATTTGAACCCATCTAACAAGGGTGTTGCTAGCCCCATGGGTTGACCACCATACGTGTATCTATTTTGATTATCGTGAGTTCTATGCTCTGCATCTATGGTTATTTATCCTCATAAGCTATGTACTTTGCGTCTATTCTATTGTGATTTTAATTAGAAGCTTCTTGTGCAAGTTTGCTAAATGACCTTATAATAAGACTTTTTGTTGAAGTATTTGCTTTAACTATGATACAAACATTGAATTATTTGCACATTGACATCGTTATCTCATATCATTTGTGAATTATTTTGTCCTTATTATTATTTAAAAAAATAATATGAATTTATGATGGTTTATTGACTCTCAATGTGAACACTATTTTCGAAAAACTTGTGTCCTAATTTATCCCTTCATGTCATAGTTAGTATTATTTATTCATTGAGTGTTACAACTCACCCTACTTAATTTTTTTACATGTTGTCGATTATTGTAAGATCGATTATGAGTCATTCTTAGGGTATGGGGACCTTAACATGTAGCTATCATGTCTCATGTTTTCTTTTTCCTTGGGCGTAGCTCTTTCCTTAATGTAATTAATAATTGTACTCTAGTGTAGCTCCATAATGTCGCAAGTAGGAACCCTTACCCTAATTTATTTACTTATGTAAAGAGTTGGGCTTTCCCACTTGTACCATTGAGTTCCTAGTGTAGTAGAATGTGTGAGTTCCTTATTTATTGAGGACACTTTGCCCAAAAATAGAAATGATAATTTCTACAAGGAAGAGAACTTGATTAGGCATGGATGATTTTGTACTATGATATAGAATTTTATCCTTTGATTATGTTTGCCAAAGGTATATCCTTAAACTTTGGCATTGTGAATTCAAGAATTATATTTTTAGAGTGTTAGGCTACGCTTATAGATGTATGGTAAACCTCGCATTTTTGTTCTAGTCACATCTTTGTACTTGGGGTGTGACAAGTTTTTACTAGCATATAAAATTTTTGGATTTTGTAACTTTTTGCCAGCGCAAACAGTATAGCCATTTGAACAAGCTGAGAACCACAGACAAGCATAAACACAATGAAACCCGCCAAGGAAATCAAAGGTGGCAGCCACCAATAGAGGTAATAAAAGAACCACGATTGCGCATGGATGACAAATCAGAAGTGAAAAAAGAGTCGTTCTTGATACCATTATTGCCACACAAGTTTTTTTGGTTTTTAGTTTTTTCATTATTCAGTAATAAAAGAGCTACCTTTATATTTAAAAGCAAGTAAGTTCATGGCTTAGAGAATGAAAAACAGATGCTACCTTAACGTGAAAGGGAACCACTGAAAATGAAGAAGAATGAACAAGGAATCCTGTCGAAAGCATTAAGCAATTTTTCCTCTCCGAAGTGCAGCTCAAACATAGCGTTAATACATAATCAGATGGGGGCATCAAAGCAGAGTGTTTTGGGACTGTGATTATTAAACCCGAAAAGGATGCGTTTGGCTTCGTTCAAAGCCAAAGCTGTTGGATCACGCTTCAGTTGATGGAGGGTGTGGATTCATAGAACAAGAAGCCGTTCTGTTTGAGGAAAAGGAGACGATCCGAATCAAATTCTGGGGGCACTGAATAGAGAACAGGGATCCTCTTCTGAGGGCTATGTAGCGTGCGCGCGCGCATATATATCCATCAACAAGGACTGAGGTGAGCCCTTCAACAACCAGGCAACAAAAACATGCTTCGTAAAGTGAGGCAAGGTTCCTTGTTCTTTTTTAACAGGAATGGAGATTTGAGTTAAGATATTTTGTTAACTATTTACACCCTTTATCACCTGATTAAATTTAGTAACTTTATGTATGCCTGTTAACTATTTTTCGATTTTAACTTCGTTTAAGCACACTTGGCAGCAGAATTCTACCAAGATGCGATCCGATGAATTAACGTTGCTACACTCGCATCCTACGCAAGACTTGGAATGTTTTTCTACTTTCGTTTTTTTGGTCAATAAGAACTAGAGCCTTGAATGATGCTAAATAGAGATAGAATCCTACCGGAGATAGTTTGAAAAGATGTCTATGTGCAATCATTTAACTAGTGTACAGTTACCAGTTTACAGTTTCAATGCAAAAAAAAAAAAAATGAAAACAAAGAATCAATGATTGACTGATGCATTTTTAGAAGGCATTAGTCACTATTCTGTGTATATCACTTCATTGATGGGTTATAGAAAGCAGTATTGGAGAATTCAATAAGCGAACAGTCAACTTCCACTGCCAGAAATTAGGGGTGTTCGTGGGTAGAGTCGGGCCGGACTTCTAGGATGCCTTATACCTGGTCTGATTAAGACATCGAGCTTGTTTTTATACCCGTAGCCCGACCCGACTTGAAACAAGCCCGGTTTTAGAGCATGTTAGAATGGTTTAGGGTCACTTAAAATTTTTTTTTTTATGAATTGATACTTAATATAAAAATATTTTTTTGTAGACTCATAGGCATATACTTCAAAATAATAGGCTTTTGGAATTTTCATATTTTTATCAATAATAAAAAAATAACTTAGTATTATTAAACAAAATATAAGTTATACTAACATAATTAGCTTTAGGTAAATACGTGTATTTTCATTATTCAATAAGAGAAATGTTAGTAAGCATGTACATCAATAATAAAAATAATTAAGAAATAAGAAGAGTTTAAATAGATATAAAAGTTATAGTATGTAAAGAGAATTAGATAAAATAAACATAAATATATATATATATATAAGATGACAAGATATTAATAACTAAAAAAAAATATTAAGGCAAGTTGGGCTTCTGTCTTTACCCGTGGCCCGGTCCGACCCGATATAGTTTTGTTTAAAATTCTATCCATTTATATTTTTAGCCAGCTCGGCCCGGCTCGACCCGATTAGGCAGGGTTAGGGTGGGCCCATAAGGCTAACTGGGCCAATGAACACGCCTACCAGAAACACAATAATTTATGGCAGTCATTTTGTGGCAATTTTTTAAAATCATCGAAAGTTGTTCCTTCCCCGGCAGTTTTGAAACTATTGAGAAGAAAAGCAATTATTGGTATTTTACTGCTTATTGCATGCGATTTTGAACTTCTAGGACATTAAAAAAAATTCTTAGCTATTTCGGAGTAATTCTCTTAGATATAGGGTTTGCTTGATTCTCTTCTAATTTTAATGTTTTCAAAATAAATATTTTTTAGAATAAATTTTGAAAATAAAAAATAAAAAAATTATTTGAATCATTATTCTAAAAAAGTATTATTTTTTATTTTTTTTCTATTTTACAAAACAAAAATTACAAAACATTTAAAAAATGCTCTATTTTTTTGTTTCTAAAAACATAATTTTATTTTTTTTTGTTTCACAAAATACTTCATTAAAAATATATTATCAAACAATTTTTTTTATTTTTTTATTCTTAAAAAAATAAAACTGTTCTGAAAATAAGAAATGAAGCAAACCCTAAAATATTATTGTTTTACTATGCTGTATTACACATTATTTTAAGAAAAAAAAAGTGACATTTTCTTTATTGTTTATAAATTTTTATAAAAATGTCAATTACGTACCTTTTACGTAGCTCCGTAATATATATATATATATATTAATGATTAGACAGATTTTACGATGGACGTTAACAAATTAACTGTATAAGTGCATATTAGTAATGATGAGTGTGGTCCACTAACAATTTGTTAAGATGTTGATAATCAACTATAAAATAATAAATGTAAAATTACTAACGTTTGGAGCAACTGTTTTAGTAACTATACATTAATATTATTATTTTATACCTGATTATATAACAGAACATTAACATGCCATTAACAGTACCTTTTCAACCCTAGCGTACATACTATATCTAACCATTACTAATATTCACAAGAAAGCGATGTGGCATGGTCAATTAACAATATTGTTGCTCTCTTCTTCCTTTTAAATTTTCTTTTTCCATGTAACCTTTTTCATTTTTTTTGTTGCCCCCGGGAGTGGGGGGGAGCATTGCCATTCATCGTTGAGTTTGTTTAACCCACAGCTGAAAACTTGGCTCGGACATATTTAATGGGGCAATGTAAAAGCGCCTTAAATTCTTGACTTCCTGAAGTAAAAATTTTGCTATCTCACAATTTTCTTTTACATTCTTGTTTGTCATCATTTAAAAAATCACTTTAATCAATAAAAAATTTTAAAAAAAATTACACTTCATGACTATTAGTTAAAAATATTTATTGTATAAAATCTTGAATTTTAAAATTATTTTAAAAACTTAACAGATCAAAAATATTTGTCCTCAATTAAAATTTTGTATTCTTACAATTAAAATTTTTGGAATATAATTTTTTTATAATCAAAATTTTTGTCCTTACAATTAAAATTTTTATACTCACATTTAATAGTTTTAATTTTCCTGAAAAATAAACACACGTCAAGAATTTGTTTCATTACTGCTGCATAGGATACATGAAAACATGGGTTTATCGCAAATTCATTCCTCAATTCGTCACTTTTATCAACTATATAGCAGCCTCTAGACTCTCCATTTTTGCACGAAGAACTTCTAGATTTAAATAATATATTATATTAATTCTTATAATTATCAAAAAAATTTTAAATATGTGGAAAACTAGAACTTTTATTTATCAAATGCCACATAAGTTGATTAAGAGCACAAATTTGTCCGTGTAGGTTCACTTTTTCCCGAAAAAAAAGGAATATTAGAGAAATGACTATTAGCCATTAGGTGACTGAGAACGTTTTACAGACCCCCTACCTGGCATTATCTATGCAGTGAGGGAATTTTATTTTTCCCGCAAAAGATATGAGGAATATTACGCAATTAATTATCTTTAATTTAAGGTTAAAGTATTCTTTTAGTTCTTATATTTTAAAAATTTACAATTAGATCCCTATAATTTTTAAAAAAATTAATTTAATTCTCGTTATTGAACTTTTATCAATATTTATTAAACTTTGTTGATGCGGTCAATCATGTATCATTTTAACGCTCAAAATACCATAATTTTTACCAATAAAAGAAGTAAAAGTTAATAATGAAATTAAATATAATTTACATTTATAGCATTTGATGCAAAATATATTCTTGGTAATTTAATGTGAATTATATACTAGAGTTTTAAAATAGTATAAATTAGCTATATTAATAAAATTTAAAATAAATTATGTATTTGGTATTACATAAATTATTAGATCTAGATTTGTATATCTTACACAATATATGAAATATATTTTTTTTTCTTTTTTGAGAAGTTTAATGTAATTCATTGAATAACTGTAGGGTTATATTTGTGTTTTATTCTTCAAATAGGCTGCTGTTACGTCATCAGGTATTTGCTAAGTTCAGTCCTAATTAGTTTTACTTTTTCCTATTTCTTAAGTATTTAAGCTATAATTCTAACAAGCAACCTATATGGTGGCTTGTGGTACCAGCTCCCCCATTCATAAATGCTACGACTTCAGCAAAGTTTGATTTAATCCACGTCCTGTCTTCATCAAAGAACAGAAAATGTCCCCTTCACTGAATTTCCTATGTCAACTAGATATTTTTATAATACTAATAATCAAAAGAAAAATTGAAGTGTTCAAACGCCGACAGCTTCAACTACAGTACACGTTTTGGCAGCCCAAGTAAAAGCTGTTGCTTGTCCCTCACCTCCTTCACAATTCTCAACTTATAAATACATCCCTCCAGCATAACTTCTCTCCACCTCAAAATCCCCCATACCAAAACTTCTCTATATATATATAGATATCATTTTCCTCATAGTTAAGCTTGTCTTGTCCTAAGCACTGTCATAAGACCAGAAAAAATCCATTACCGAGGCAGAGATTAATTAAATTCTTCTGCAATACATCAATGGATAGTCTACATATGAGTTTATTACTATCAAGCTTGGTCATAATTCTCTCATTTTCTTCACTGACCTCTTCAGCTTCTTTGAAGGTGGGCTTTTATAAATCAACATGTCCATCTGCTGAGGCAATAGTAAGAAAAGCTGTCAACAAAGCCATTTCTGCCAACCCAGGCATCGCTGCTGGCTTGATCAGAATGCATTTCCACGACTGCTTTGTGAGAGTGAGTTCATGCCCATTTCCTACATTCTAAGTTGATCAATTTGACCCATTCATTATATGCATATCTCTAAATTGTCGTGTCCTTTATTTATATATACAGGGTTGTGATGGTTCAGTGTTATTAGAATCTACACCGCGTAATCCAGCTGAGAGGGACCACCCAGCCAACAACCCCAGCTTACGTGGCTTCGAGGTCATTGACGAAGCTAAGGCTCAAATTGAAGCAGTTTGTCCTCAAACTGTTTCGTGTGCAGACATTCTGGCTTTTGCTGCTCGAGACAGCGCTTATAAAGTTGGACGAATAAACTATGTCGTACCAGCAGGACGCAGAGATGGTCGTGTCTCTATTAAAGATGAAGTCCCACGAAATTTGCCCCCACCTTCCTTTGATGCCAAGCAACTTGTTGATAATTTTGCTCGAAAAGGGTTGTCGGCGGACGAAATGGTGACACTTTCAGGAGCCCATTCTATTGGCGTTTCGCATTGTTCTTCCTTCTCCACTCGCTTATACTCTAATGCCACGCATCCCCAAGATCCCTCAATGGACCCTAGATTTGTTGAATTGCTGAAGATTAAGTGTCCACCACCAAGCAACAATGGTGGCAGTGATCCAACGGTTGTACTCGATGCTGCGACGCCAAACCGTTTGGACAACAAGTACTACATGGCACTGAAGAATCACCGTGGCTTGTTGACATCTGATCAGACATTGTTTGGAAGCAGGTCAACAAGGCAAATGGTGGCAAACAATGCCAAAGATGGTTCGAGCTGGGCTAACAAGTTTGCCAAGGCAATGGTGCACATGGGTTCCATTGATGTGCTTATAGGCTCGCAGGGCGAGATCAGGAGGCGATGCGGCGTCGTTAATTAAGCATAGCTTCTCTCTTCTACTCCAGAAAAAAAATGTTCATAACTCCTTTTTTTCAAAAAAAATTCGTGCAAAAAAGATTGCTTCATTCTTTGATTTTTGCTTTTGAAAAAACAATTCTTTTAGCCTTCGAGTTTGACCAATTATGTATGTGTTCGCTACGAGCTTCCCCAGCTCAAATTGATGTCCTGCATATGTAATGAAACGTTTCAAAATAGTGAGCTAATGTTCTATTCTTGCTTTTACATTTTTTCACTGCAACTTTCTAATATGCTATTTAGCGCCAATGGATTGCACTGAATTGTGCACCGAATCCATCGATAGTGTGAGTTTTGTTTTGGCGAGAGATGGACAAAATGGCCCAGCTATGATAAATGGGGTGATGTGAACTCCCAAGGCAACTTTCACGCCCTTGTGTTTGACTTTCATGCAAGATTTCGTGCTTATTACCCTTTCCCATTTTTGATCTGTTCCCCAGTTTGAATTATGTTAGATCCATTAACAAAGTAAATTGTCAATTCACGTAATAATAACAACAATAATAATATATCTCCAACAATTAAAACTTAAATGGATCAAATTTATGTGTAAACATTGGTACAAGTGACATCTTTTGTATACTAAAGTATATTTTTAGTACTTAGATTCGGGCTTTATCCTGATCTTTTTCTCATTCTAATGCTTAATCATAATGTATTTATATTATTAAGGGAGAGTCCGCTGTAGTACAGAAAATCTTGCCTCTTTCAGTGAAAAAAAAAAAGGTTATAAGGCCTTTGAAAAAGTTACCGATTTCAAAGAAACAAAGAAACCTTCTCTTTTTCTTTTATTATTTCAAGGCCCCCTGGTGATGAATTGGAACTTCTTATTACATATAGAAGTGGATCCTTACTATTAAATTATTTAATTAGTAGGATAAGAGGAAATTGGTGAAAAAAATATAACTAAAGCTTTGCAGATATAAATCAAGTTAATAAATGAATTACAACTGATAGAGCATCATCCATGTCATAGCATGCATATAACGTGTTTATTTTTATGTGTTATTCTGTTGTAACTGATTACAATTTCCCCTATGCTAGAATCTTCTTTTTGTTGTATATATATCTATGTCTCTGTAGCTAATATAATCAATGAATGAAATAAAGAAAATCTGAATGGTTTAATTCTATTTCCTTACAATTCTATTATAGTATCAAAGCCTAAATAATCCTCACTGGATTTCATGGCAGATAATTCTCAAAAATCTCCTTCCTCTACTTCGTCTTCGACCCCCACCACCAAAGCAAATTCATCACTTCCATCCAACTCCAACTCTTCTTCCAGCTCATTTACTTATTATATCAATGTCAAATTAAACAATGATAATTACAGCATTTGGAAGGCTCAGATGCTTCCCTATCTTTATGGACAGCATCTGTTTTGCCATATTGATGGATCCATTATTGAATGATAACCTCCCAATTTAGGATTCAAAAGGATTATATTGGACACTAAATTAGGAAGGTAAAATACTTTTCTCCTGGTTAATATGGTTAAAAGTGTACTCAATCAAACAAAACAAAGAAAGTATTGTAATTATAATATTTTTATCAATTTAAGCTTCATTTTATGTGTGATTTCAATTTCAGGGAAAAGTAGCAAAATGTAGAAAGAGTTGAATATAAGAGAAGGAAGTTAAAAATGGCCAAGGCAGATTTAACAAGTCCGCTCGCTACAGCGAGACCGCAGTTCGCTATAGCGAGATGGCATTTTCGCCGTAGCGAATGGGAGGCTTCGCAATAGCGAAGTCGTGTTGCATAGAAATTCCAGAGTACAACTCGCTATGGCGTGAATGTAGCGAGCGCAGCGGAAACCTGAGCACTTAAGAGATCTCGCTATAGCGAGAGTCATCCCTCGCCATAGCGAGGTCGGACCTGAAACGCACAGTTTCAATTTTTAAGATAAAAAAGAAGGAGGAAGAGCTAGGGTTTTATGCATTCGGCGGCAGAGGGAGTTCTGAGCGTTCAGGAGGCGATTTTGGGAGTTCTTTTGAAGGCTCTTTAAGCTTGGAGGGTGAAGGAAGAGGAAGAATCAAAAAGGGGAGCTCCACTTTCTGCATCTCATTCTTCCCTTTGTTTGCTTTCTTTGTTCTTTTCATTTTCTCCATGTATTTTGATTGGGAATTCTCTGTAGATTTAGTTATGTGTGGCTAAATTCCTCTTTACCTAGAGCACTATGAACTTGATGTGAACTGAATCATTAATTGTCTTGTTAATTGTGATGATTGGAATCTTGTGTATCCTTCTCTTGCTTAATGCTTTCTTAGGGATTGGCCACCTCTTTGATTTGATTTGGGAAATTGGAATTTACCTTGAAAAAGGGATTCTAAATTGGACCTAAGAGTTAGATAAATTAAGTTTAGAATTATCTAATTTGTAATTGGGATAGACATATACCTGATTACCTTAATTGGTTTGTAGAGGGATATAGTATCTAATGCACTCTAACCTAAATCTAATGACACTTAGATTCTAGGGGAGAGTAGGGTTGTAATTACATCGATGGACGGTTATAGCTTCTGAACTCTTAACCCACAAGGCGATAATTAATGGCATTTAAACAAGAAATTAAGTTCTAGTGAGCATCAAGAGAATAGTGACTCTAGGTAATTTCAAACCTTGAATTTTATCTTAACTGCCTGTGCCAACCAAGTTTTCTTTAAATTGTTTTATTTTAAAATTAGTTTTAAGTTCATGATTCACTTAATTGACAGTTTAACGTGGATGAAAATGGGT
The DNA here is from genome assembly GCA_032878935.1 of Erythrophleum fordii. Classification (NCBI taxonomy): domain Eukaryota; kingdom Viridiplantae; phylum Streptophyta; class Magnoliopsida; order Fabales; family Fabaceae; genus Erythrophleum; species Erythrophleum fordii. Next base: position 9,837,535 of record JAVQMF010000056.1, on the reverse strand, counting down.
TATACATTGCCTAATTGCAATTAAATCTTTCCTCGTGGGAACGATACTTTTACTTATCACTGAACTACTTGATCCGACCCGTGCACTTGCAGACACGCATAAAAAAATTTTCGCGATCATTGAACCTCTAGCTATTACAGACAATGGAACACCCAATTCAGAGTACCTAAAATGGTTTCAACAAGACCAGTTAGTTCTCTCTATCATTCTTGCTTCTCTCTTTGAAAACATAATAGCCCAGGTGATGAAATATAAAAGTGCACGTACTGTTTGGCAAGCTCTACACACATCCTTTGCTACTTGCTCTTAAGCTAAATTGTTACAAATTCACAGTCAACTTACCTCACTAAAGAAAGGAGTTGACTCCATTACCGATTATTTTTTGAAATCCACTCTTCTGGTTTATTCTATGGCAACTGCAGGCAAAAGCCATACTGATGCTGAATTCAATACATATCTTCTTGCCAGACTTGGCTCTAACTATGACTCTGTTGTTGCTTCTATCACAACATGCATTGTTCCTCCTACATAAGAGGAATTACTCAGTCATTTATTAAGTTATGAAGCTCTATAAGATCTATAAACTTAAGTTCTTCCCTCTTTCATAGAAATTGCTGCACATCTTACTACTAAACAATCCATTGTTTCAACTACTAGTGGTTGTGCTTACTCTAGTTCCTTTTCTCATGGATGAGGGGGATGTAACAATTTCCTTCGAGACCGTGGTATAAATCAAAGTAGGTGTGGCTCTTTCTTTCCCATTGCCGCTCGACCAAAATGTCAAGTGTGTTCCTGTATTGTTCATACTACATTAATGCGTTATCATTGTTTTAATCAAGCATATCAAGCCCCTGCTCCAGCCTCTCTGTCTACCAACTATTCATCTGTCTTACCTGCCTTTGATTCACTATGGTATCCTGACATAGGAGCTGCTCATCATATGACAAATGATTTCAATAATCTAAATCTCTCGATGGCCCCATATGATGGTAATGACAATGTTCATATTGGAGATGGCACTCCATTACCCATTCAACACTATGGCTCAGCAAAATTGTCTACATCTCAGGGCACTTTTCTTTTCTCTAACTTGCTACATGTTCCCTCAATCACCAAAAATATTTTATCTGTTTCTCAAATTTTTTTTTATAATTCAGTATATTTTGAATTTCATTCTAACTATTTTTTTGTGAAGGATCTTAAAACTCAAGAAATATTTCTTTGCGGTGACACACATAACCGTCTTTATGCTATGCCCACTGGTTCTCCACGTGCATATCTTGGTGAACGTGTTCCAATTCATATATGGCATTCTTGTTTGGGTCATCCAACCTTTCGCACAGTTCAATATATCATGTGTCAACATTCGCTTCTTGTTGCTTCTGGCTTCGCCCCCTCTTCCTGTCTAGCATGCCACAGTGCCAAAGCTCATGCTCTTCCTTATCCCCCTTCCCTACATAGATCATCTCATCCATTTGACTTAATATTTATTGATGTCTAGGGCCCTGCCCCTATTTCCTATTTTTATGGTCATAAATATTATGTTAGATTTGTTGATGATTTCTCTCGTTTCACTTGGTTTTTTCCAATCAAATGCAAATCTGATGTATCTTCCATTTTTCTTCACTATCATAAATATGTTAACACAATGTTTAATCTCAACATTAAGCAAGTTCGATTTGATTAGGGGGTGAATATCGTGCCTTAAATCAACTTTTAACCTCTATGGGAATTGTCCATCAATGCACTTGTCCTTATGCCCATGCTCAGAAGGGCACCATTGAACGTAAACATAGACATATTATCAACACTAGTTTCGCTCTCATGCACCATGCTTTAATTCCTCAACATTTTTGGACTCATGCCTTTGCCACCTCAGTCTATCTTATTAATCGGTTACCCAGTTCATCCCTCTCAAACAAATGTCCCTATCAATTACTATTCAACACTCAACCCAACTATACATTCCTCAAATTTTTTGGCACTACTTGCTGGCCCAACCTCTATTCTTACTGGCAACATAAACTTCAACCACGTTCAGCTCTATGTACATTTTTGGGATATAGTTCCAATCATCTGGGCTATATTTGCTACAACATTCATACTGGACAAATATATGTGTCACGCAATGTAATATTTGATGAACAGTGTTTTCCCTTTGCCAATCTTTCTAGCCCATCCTCTGATTCTTCTTTTAAGGCCCACTTACCTATTTTTCATCATTCATTATCATCTTCTTTATCTCGGCCCATTATTCAGCCTACTACCACTTCGTCCCCTTCGTCATCTATCCTGTATCCATCCATCATGCCCCGTTCTCCTATTTCGTCTTCCTCCACATCATCCTCTGCTTTACCCACTTCATCCTCTCCATTGCCCTCTTCACCCGATTCCTCTTCTGCTACACTTCTCCCTCCAATTATCACCCTATGCAAACTAGATCCAAGACTTATCCTAAACGTCACACTGATGGGACCATTCTCTGGCCTTCTTCATATGCTTTGGTTACCATAGTTGGCCCACCACCCGAAGCACCCACCTCAATCTCTTAAGCCCTTCACCATCAGGAATGGTGTGATGCCATGAATCTCGAACTCCAGGCTCTCCTCTCCACCAAGACTTGGTCTCTCATTTCGCCTTCACTATCCCAGAACGTTGTTGGCTGCAAATGGATCTTTTGAACTAAACATCGTGCTGATAGATCTATTGAGTGCTATAAAGCGTATTTGGTTGTAAAAGGCTTTAATCAGAAACAATGGTTAGACTATAATGAAACATTCTCGCCTGTTATTAAGCCCACTACTATCAAATTAATTCTCTCATTAGCAGTTTCGCAGGAATGGTGTCTTTGACAAATTGATATTCAGAATGCATTTCTCCATGGGTCTCTTGACGAATCTGTCTATATGATGCAGCCTCTAGGATTCATCAACTTGGACTTTCCACATGATGTTTGCAAACTCCAATGTGCAATTTATGGATTAAAACAGGCTCCTCACGCATGGTTTGCTCAGCTAAGTTCTTGTCTTCTTGAATTGGGATTTACTGCATCTAAGTCTGATAGTTCTCTGTTTATTCTCAAATCTGAAAGGGTTTCTATCTTTGTTTTAATATATGTTGATGATATCATTTTGACTGAATCTTCCCTTGCTACTATTGATGAATTAATTTTGCACCTTAGCTCACAATTTCTAGTCAAAAATTTGGGTAATTTTCACTACTTCCTTGGTATTGAAGTCACTCGTTCTTCCACTGGTCTATTACTGACACAAAAAAAGTATATACTTGATATTTTAACTAGGAATAAAATGCTTCATTGCAAATCTATAACCTCTCTAATGTCTACTTCCTCCTCTCTTTCGGATGTTAGCAGTCCGGCATTTATTGATCCCACTTTATATATAAGTATTGTTGGCAGCTTACAATATTTATCATTCACTCGCCTTGACTTATCCTATGCTGTGAATCATGTGTGTCAATTTATGCATTCTCCAAGGGATGTTCATTGGTAGTTTGTCAAATGAATCTTACGTTGTCTTAAAAATACTCTAAACTATGGGTTATTCATTTAAGCCTCTCCCTCTTATTCCTTAGTGGCTTACTTTAATGCTGATTGGGGGGGTTGTCATATTGATCATCACTCCACAGGAGGCTTTTGCATGTACTTTGGTTCCAACTTAATCTCTTGGGGTTCTAAGAAGCAAAGTATTGTTGCTCGGTCTAACACTGAGGCTGAATACAAGGCTCTTCCCTTGGCTACTTATAACTTAATTTGGATTCAGTCTCTTCTGTCTGAACTGGGCTATTTTTTATCTGACTCTCTTATTCTTCTCTATGATAATGTTGGAGCTATATATCTTATTGCCAATCCTGTAATGCATTCCGCTACAAAACATGTGGCCTTAGATTACCACTTTATTCCGGAACGTATAGCAGCTAAATCTCTTCGGATTTCCATTGTCTCCTCCAAAGATCAAACAACTGATATCTTCACTAAACCTCTATCTTTAGCTCGGCTTCAACAGCTCAAAATGAGCCTCATTGTTCTCTCATCATAGTTGGGCTTGAAGGGGGTTGACAAAGCATCATCCACGTCATAGCATGCATATCACGTGTTTATTTTTATGTGTCATTCTATTGTAACTTATTACAATTTCCTTTATGCTAGAATCTTCTTTTTGTTGTATATATATCTATGTCTCTATAGCTTATATAATCAATGAATGAAGTAAAGAAAAGTTGAATGGCTTAGTTCTATTTCATTACAATTCTATTAACAACTAACACCAAGTTCTTAAGAAAGGAAGATATAAAGAATATTTTCCCATTTTTGGCAAGTAAAAGTAAAGTAATGGCAGAATTAGCAACAATTTTAGATCTAGAAAATTTTGCCAAAAAAACTGTAGAAGATAGCCTCACAAATAGCATCGCCTTCAAATGCAAGATTGATAACCTCACTAATTTAGGATTAAAAAGGAATATATTTGACATTAAATTAGGAAGGCAAAGTAATTTTCTCTTGATTAATATGGTTAAAAGTGTATTCAATCAAACAAAATAAAGAAAGTATTTCAATTGTAACATTTTTATCAGTTTGAGCCTCATTTTATGATTGATTTCAATTTCAGGGAAAAGTAGCAAATTGTAGAAAGAGTTAAAAATAAGAAAGAGAAGCTAAAAAGTGAAAAGGCAGATTGAACAAGTCTCCTCGCCACAGCGCGAATACAGTTCGCTGTAGCGAGATCGCACTCTCGCCGTAGCGAATGGGCACTTCGCAATAGCGAAGTCGTGTTGCATAGAAATTCTAAGAAACAACTCGCTATAGTGTGGAAGTAGCAAACACAGCAGAAATCAGAAAACTTATGAGATCTCGTTATAGCGAAAGTCACTCCTTGCCATAGCGAGATCGGCCCTGAAACGCATAGCTTTAGTTTTCAAGCTAAAAAAGGAGGAGAAGGAGTTAGGGCTTTGACATTCAGCGATTAGGAAAAGTTCTGGCCGACTAGGAGAGGAGAAAAACGCATAAGAGGTGTTGGGGAAGCTCCATTCTGATCGGGAATTCATTGATTCTATCGTTTATTCTGCCGATTAGGTGTTTCTACTCTATCTTCCCTTCTAGTTGATGATTCTTGATATGTTTGCTGAGATTGATTGTGACTTTCAAGCCATGAGTGACTAAGTTTTGTAACCCTTAGGGATTCTATGAACCTTTAATCTTTGGAGATTGTCTCCCTTGATGTTATATTGGATTATTGAGAATTTTAGTGTTTAATCTGAATTATAGTTTCATTCTATTGATTGGCCTCCTTTAGTTTGATTGTGGATGTAGTAATTAACCTTTGAAAGAAAGGAATTACTTATAGACCATTGATTAAACAACTTAGGATTAGATATAATCTAATTTGCACTTGAGATAGAAATATACTCAGGAGCCCTAGGTAGTCTAGATAAGGGATGAGCGTAACTGAATATTAACTACTCTTTTGAGGCATCAAAGAGTCTAGTTAACATAAGGGTTAAATGAATTGAAAGACATTTACACCCAATTAAGACCCTTGACTTTAAAATTAGCAATAAGCCAACTAATACAAAGGGGAATGATTGACATTGTGTAAAAAGGGGATTAGAATCTCTAGGGTGTCATTAATTGCTTAATTTCGATAAGATCTATTTTTCAATATTTTCAATTGCATTTGAATTAATTTTCATAAAACCCAATTTCAAGTTGATTCGTTTGACTAAAATGAACATAAGAACTCTAATGCCTAATCACTGATTATAATGATTCTCTGAGGGAACGACCTTAATTTATCACGTACTACTTTTACGACTCGTACACTTGCGGTGTCATTATTCTGGTGAGCATCAAAGATCATTCATTCAAGGACCTGAAAATAAAAATGATTGTTTTGGCATAGAATTTAGTCAAAAATTTCAATAAGACAATTGGCATTTTCAGCCAAAAGATGATTTAGTATAGAAACCAAAAAAAAAAAAGATACTTTATTAGAACATAGAAAAGCAAGTGCATGTGTAGCCATTATTGTCTTCTACTTCAGTAAAAGAGATTCTATCCAAAATAGTTGTCCAGTAAAAATATGCTACAACAAATAAAATTCATTGTAATGTTTGTATTTGGTTATCTATATAAAGCCAATTGTTGCATCTATAAAGTCAGGCTTCAAAATATACTAAAATCGAAGCTTGTCTCTTGAGCCCTACACCTTCAAAACATTTCCTTATTTTAAAAAGTTTTTTAGATTGTAAGTTTTATTGGTCGTAAATCTCTTTATAGTTTATATTTAAAGAAGTAATTTTTTAGATATATCTCTATTTTATTTAAGCTATATTATTCTATTCAAATTATATATTCTTTGGCTTTAAATTAATTCATAGCTTTTATGGTATCAAAGCCTTTGATTGTTTTAAATTAATAGAGTTATATTGCATCTATTTTATTTTATTCAAAGATGTATCTAAACCCTAAACCATAGAAATTAAGGCAAAATTAGAAGAAGGGAAAAGAAATAATCTTTATGAAGAAAATGAAAAAAATATAAGAAAACCCTAAACTAGAAGAAATACCTCAATAAAGGTTTACACAAAAAATAATTATAAAACACATAAATTTCATATATATTTGCTTTTTCTTATATTTTTTCTTTTTAACCCAAAAAGAAAAGCTATATAACATATATATATTATTTATATATATAATAACATGTTTTCTATATATTATATAGTATAATAAGAATAATAATATTTAGAAATAATATAATCCAATTTTTTTGATTTAGATTATGATTATATTATAATTTAATAATATATATAATTAAGGAAAAATAAAATTTTTATTCAAAAATAGGATTTTGAAATATATTTATTTTTTCCCCTATCATTTATACTTTTTGCTGACATGGTTAATAATAATAATAATAATAATATAGTATTATAATATATTATATTACATACATAATAATATGTATAATTAAAAAAATATATAATAAGTTAAAGAAAATTTTAATTTTAATTAATTAATATATGATGAACTAAAAATAATATAATATATATATAATTTGAATTATAATTATATTACAAGTTATATTATTTATATTTACTATTAAATACAAACAGTTATTTAATAAGCATTTAAAGAAATATAAATAATATAATAAAAATAAAATTTTTGTTACAAATATGGATAAATTTCATTTTTACTTTTTTTTCCTATATTTTATGCTCTTTAACAAGAAAAAAGCTGTATAGCCTATACATATATATATATATATATATATATAAAATAAAAATAATAATATGTTTTATATATTATAAAGTATAGTATAATAATAATTTTATGTTAGAAATAATATAATATAATAATCAAACGTTATATATATATACAATATTATGTGTAATTTAAATTTTCAATTTTAATTAATTAATTAATAATAAATTTAAAATAATATAATCAAAATTCTTTTTTAATTTAGATTATGACTATATTATAATTTCATAAATATATAAATAAATGCAAATAATGTGATAAAAATAAAATTTTTATTAATTATATGGAAAATTTAAAAGATGGTTATTTTTTCTCCTATATTTTGTACTTTTTGCTAAAATGTATAATAACAACAACAACAACAACAACATATTATATAACATAGATAATAATATGTAAAATAATATAAATTAATGGAAATTAAACTTTAAATTAGTTACATTCCTTTTTACATTTTGATCTTTAGAAATTTTAATTATTTTGTAAATGAATAAAAATAATTTATATAAAATACATTAATTAATAAAGATAACATATTAAATATTAATAAAATGATCATAATAAAATATTAAAAAAATTATATTCAATTAATAATTAAATTGTTAAATTCAAATTCTATAATATATATTGTATATTTCCATATTATAAAATTTTATATTTTTATAAATAATAATAATAAATTTATTATATTAATTATTAATTATCTATTAATTTTTAATAATATTAATAAAATTAATTGGTATTTTGTTTAAAATTAATATTTTTATTTCATAAAATTATATATGATATATTTGATAAATAGATTTATTTTTTCATATATTAATTAATTTAATATTTAATATTTAATAATATGTATACATAATATACATTTTCATATAATTACAATCTAAATTAAATAAATGTTAAGAATATATTATATCTGATTTATTATATATTTTTATTTGTGAATTAATATAAATTTATATTTCTATAATTTATATTAAATTTTTAAATCATACATGTTATTATACATAGTAATATATTATTATATAATATAATATAGTTTATTTATTTTTTACCACCACTTTTTTGTCATTAATTTCAAAATTATCTTAGGTGCCAATTTTGAAAATGAGCAAAGTTATCAGGCCACCTAATTTTTTTAGTTTCTCAGTTCATAAATTTTAAAGTTTTATTGTCTCATTCTATCTTTCCCTATTTTTAGCAATTGGCTTGCTAATTTTTTCTATTTCTCTCCATATCAATTTAAAGTTTTGCTATCTCATTTTATCTCTTTTCTTTTTCTAAGCATTTTTTTAAGTTGTTCATCTCGATTCCTTTCTCATTTATTATTGTAGCTATTCAACTCTTAACTTTGTATTTTTAATTTGGTACAATTTTTTATCTTTTCTCTTATTTATTGGATTTATTTCAATCTTGCCTTGTGAGTTGCTTCTAGTTATGTTATCTAGGTGAATTATTATTATTTTACTAAATCTTTATATTTCTTCTTCTTTGTTGACTTATTCTATTTCCTTTTTTCTAAAAATTATTTAAAATGATGATTAGGTAAAAATTTTCTAGTTAAATTTTGAAAATTTTGATATTTGGATTTGGTTTCTTTTCTACTTTAAATTTGTTTTTAGTTTTGATTTAATTTGTTTGTTTGATTTCATTTTTTATTTGATTTTATTTTATTTTTTGGTTCAAAAGCTGGTGAAAGATAGGTAAAGAGTCCACAATTCTAAAAATTTAAAAGAAAATGCCACTAGAACCTAGAAAAAAAAAATGAAAATATAAAAATTTGAAAAAGAAAATAAAACTTAGAAGATGAAGTAAAATCTAGGAAATATATCAATCTCAATGATTCACACAAAAGAAAACCAAAAACACATAAAAGAAACCTAGGAAAAAAAAGCTAGAAAGTTTTAAAAATTAACCAAATAAATTAAATATAACCTAAATTATCATTAATTCTAAACAATCATATCATACAATAAAATGTGTTTAAAAAATGTATAAAATAAATTATTAATTTTTATAATATATATTTCTAAAATAAAATTTTTAACGAGATAAAATAAAACATATTATTATTTAGTAATAACATATACTTTTTATAAATTAAAATTAAACAATTTTTTAATTTATTAATTTTTTAAAATTATTTTGGGCTATCAAGAATGATTTCTGATAGCATAGTGGTCAATTATGTGTTCGATTATTATGCAATGATTATTGTGCTCTAATTTTTTATTATTTTTTTAAAAATTTATAAATACATGTTTTTGTTTTTATAAATAAATTATTAATAATTACTTAACCAGATTTAAATAATTATTAATAATTAATATTAACATCATTTGTTAATTTTTTATTATTTTAATTTTTACTAATATTATATTTATATTAATTACATTTTTTATAAATTATATATATTTATTAATATAACATGACAGGATGTAAGGTGGTTGAGGAAAGATGAGAGAGAGGTTTGATGCAAAAATATTTGTAAGAAGAAATTAGCTATAGTAATAATAATAATAAAGTTTGTGACAAATTATTTTTTGTTGAAAAACCACAATTCTCAATCATTTACGCTAAATATTATTTGTCAAAAATTAACTATACTCTTGAAGTGTTTCATTTATTGGGCTTCTGATAATTAACCTACACCACATACTTATGTACAATGCATCACGTGTCAGGTTATGGGTCTCATTTAAGTGGAGCCCATGTGATCTCAGCCTCTCTTACTCTTTTTTGGCTCAAGTATGCCATCTACAATAACTAGAGAAGATCTAATTCCACGAGAATGAAATATTGTATATGTTACGTAAATATCATTTTTCCTTATTTTTTTACTTCTTTTTCTTCCTTTCTTCATATCTTTCTCTCTCTCTCTCATTTACTTTTCCCCTATATTCTCTGATGTGATCTATTTCATGTATAACCATTTCTTCTTGTTTTCTCTCTGCATGCTGTGTTTTCTGGCCAAAACAACTCAATTATAACAATATCCATCACAAGGTTTAATTCTCTTCCACTTCTATCTTAATTAATCTTTTGCTTTTAGGTTATCAATTTATATCCTTTTCATGCACTGAGTCTTTGGTTTTCACTATTTAAGGAAAATGAATTAACATTAAAGATGGCGATGATGGGTCTAAAAAGATTAAGAGTAAGGTCTTTGAACATCAAAAAACCTTATTATGACAAGATGGAGAAAAGCGACAATATAAGTGTCGAAATTAGAAGCAAGAAGGCTAAAAAGCTTATAGAGGAGATTCTCAAAATCGCTAGCTCACCCAACACTAAAAGTTACGTCTTTTGAGATACTTGTCTTCACCAATTTCACTCTTACTCTTCAATATTAAGGTTTTGCAATTAGTTTAAATAAGATGAATTAGTTTTCTCATCTAGCTGGCTAATTTCCAAAGTTTCCCATAACAACAAAAAAAATGCTTTTAATGCCGACAAAAGTCACCACTAAACAAGTTATAGTGGCAACGAAGGTTTGCCACAAAGTTGCGGCTAATATTACTGTAACAAAAGGACTTTAGTATCGATATAAGTTGCCATTAATTTGTTTTAGTGTTATAAAGATGGCCACTAAATAATGCAGAGAGAAACTACAATTACTTGAAGCAAGAGTCACCACTAAATAATTGTCAATAAACAGTGACGATCATAAATAGTTGCCATTAAAAAGTTATGATTAGTGGCTAGGTGTTTGCCACTAATTGGGTTATTAGTGGCGACCAATTTTTGGTCGACACTAAAAATATTCATTTTGAGTGGCGCCTTTAGTCATCTCTAAAGTGTTGCATTTGGTGGTGACTCTCCTTTGTTGCCACTAATTATCATTTTGTGGCAACTATGGTTGCCACTAAAAGTGGATCCTTTGGTCACAAGTGTAATTGTCGCCACGAAATGCTATTTTCAATAATGACATTTGTTGCCACTAAATGCATTTCAATGTCCTTGGTGATGACTATTGTCGCCACAAAAAGTTGTAGAAAATTTTTTTCACATTTCATTAGTAATTAGGCAATATTTACCTAAATATGCCATAAAATTGAAATGGTTCTAAAAAGAACTTTATAATATATGAAAAGCAAATGGTAAAATAAAATTATGACAACCAAATTGAATAACATCAGAACAAAAAAATTATATAGTAACCAATAATAAACTCAACAAATTCATATTCATATACATAATAAACTCTAGAAAAAGTGAAGCCTATACATTCATTAATAAAAGTTGTTTAACTTTATAAAGACATGACTAGCGGAGTGGGAATAGATTCAATATGCTCTTCCATTTTATGAAACCCACTCAACCTTCCAAAAAAAAAAACATGTCAATGAATTTAATACTAGTAATCACCCTGAGTTAAAACAAAAATAACAATAGTTTAAATGCCAAACAACATTTAAGTTAAAATTTAAATTTAGAACCAAGCTTACAAGTTCAAACTAGTAAGAAATAAAGAGTAATTTATTAACATACAACTATTTATCTAAGTTCACTAAGCTAGTTTGTCTAAAATATTGCTACTTGAAGGTAAATGTCCCTGTAAGAATAAAAAAGAACTATAAATATCTTTTATTACTGGAAAAGAGAAGGGACATATGTTATAGACCTATTGCTACAATGTGGACAAGGCAACAACTTGTGCGTGAACTTCATCTTGCACCTGCTAGGTCATCTGGGCTCGCTCTTGCTGTAGCTTCTGTTTAAATTCCTCTTGTATTTTTTGTTCCATTTCTTCTTGCTCTTATATCATATGGGCACGATCCTCCTCCCGTTTTCCTTCCATTTCTTCCCTGACTTATTTTATTATAGATAACACCCTGTAGTCTATATTAACTTGGTTAATGGGTCTCTTTTTTTAAGGTTTCTTTACATAACCCTTCCCATGAACAAACCTTGACTGTACACTCAACACAATAGATAAAATCTCATCTCCAATTATGTAAGATTCAACTTCTGATGATTGTTATTGGAGAACTAGTTTGTGTAAGTGACCTATAGTTTAAGCAATAAATTAAAAACATATACAATAATTTGCACTTAAACAAAGGTTAAAAATTGAAAGACCACTCAAAGTTACATAAATCTCTTATGACTTAGGGTCAGCCTATTCTATCTTCTCATCTTTTGTCCACACGAGTATGTTATGCCTCCTATACCATGTCAGTTCTTGCTAGTCCTTCAGTAATGGGATCCCTCTAAAATATTTTGTAAACAACATTATTTCTTCTTATAAACATAGAAAAAAAATGGATATATAGAAATATAATGGTAAATAAAAAGAAAAAAAGAGGTCGCCTTCACCAAGCTATGCTCCACCTCCGCAAAAGACCTTGTGCCACATGTATGCTTGGTTATTTGCTTTCCCTTATTAAGTTTATTTTTGTTACTCATCACCTACAATTAGGCAAAGACCTTTGTTATCCTTTAAAATTAGTTATGAGAATTGCATATAGGTGAGCATGTTTAAATTGCACCATATAACAAGAGTGCATTACCTTGAAATCTTCAATAGCCTAGTGTTGGAGTAGTTATTCCCAATCTATAGGATGCATATCAGTCGGTCGAACTACACACCTATCCTTGTCTGTATCTAAAAATTTGACTAGATCATGTAACTTTGTCTTCCAACTCCTAAATAGTCTCTATAAAGTGTTTAGTGTTAAACTCTTCATCAATAACTTAGATTGATCTTATCATAGTTCAAATTTGTCCTACGGACCATAAAAATAAACAGTTATAATGGCTTGTATAATGGATCAAGTTGCTTCATAATTAACAATCATTTATTTTACAAAATTGTCTACTCACAAACATATTACCTAAACTTCTAACCACATGATCTCTCTATATTTTTCCTATTGTGCCGGTCAATCACTATCTCTAAACAAACAAGTGGTTTGAACAAACCAACCATAATAACTAGAGAATTCTCAAGTGTCATCTTCAACAACCCTAGAGATGTTAATAACAATTTTTCTGCCATGCCTTGTCTTCAAACCGACACTCACACACTTATACCTCCCTCGTCCTTTCTTAACAATGCTACAAGAAGTTGAAAAAGGCATACAAGGTATAAAAAACAATTACAAATCAATATATACATGCATATATGTGTGTGTGTGTGTGTGTTGTAGGGGAGGGGAAAGTAAACCTTACATAAACAAAATCAAAAAGTGGTTATACCTACACTACTCTAGTTTAGCGATAGTTGCATGGGTGGAGAATCTTTATTTTCCTATTGTGTCATAGACCGTGCCAATGTGGGTGGAGTAGAATCCCCACACTTAAAAGCATTCACTATTGCAAGTTCCTATGGTGATGTCACATCACCTATGTGGTCGCGTCTTAATCAACCATTGCTATGACCATTTCCTCTTCCACTTCTTCCTCCTATCCTATCACGTCCACCACCTGACATTTGCTGCAAAATTGAAAATGAAGTGTGAAATACATTATTTTGAATCCAAAAACTAAGTTGATGACAAAAACATAAAGCAATTAATATGTAAATATACTACCATAAATATATTTAATCTAGATTATTGTTAGTGTCACCTGTGTCGTCTGTGTCATCCTCATCGAGTATGTCTTCCCTATCTTCTTCATCAATGGACACATCCTCATCATTGTCATCAATGAATTCATCCACCTTATTAATTACGTTCTGTCCACTTGGTTGGGGGTGTTCAGTTGAATGATTTAATATTTTTTGTTGAATGTCATCTCTATAAAGATAGACTACTAAGTCAATATCTACATTATCATTAGTAGTCAAATCTACTTTAGTTTCAATCTATAGATAAGCCTCATCATTTAATAGTTCTTCATTGTCCTCATTTATGCCATCATCAATCACCCTTAGCACATTAAAGAGATCACGAGGATTTGTTTTTACAACAATAAGCCAATTTAGGTTATAAATATCCTCTAGATAAAACACTGGTTTTGCTTGAAATGCCAAGACAAATGGCTCATTCGAATTCAATGAATATCAAGTGTTAACACTTGTGATTCTATATTTGTCAACCTTATATCCCCTTTCTAAATGACCCGTATCCCACTAATGACACTTGAAGAGATACACTTTTCTATTCCCAATGTCTAACAACTCATATATATGTTCCAAGATGCCATAATATTCTTTTGTCTCATCTAAATTATCACCCTTTACAAGAACTCCACTATTTTATGTTCTCCTACTGGAGGTTTGATCTTGAGTGTGAAATCTAAATCTGTTCACCATAAATGTAGAGTAACGATGACCCATTTTGAGCGACCCAACTCCAAAACTCATGAAGTCATCACTTGCGTCACCTCATGCACCTAACTCTAAAACTTATAAATAACAACATGTGAAGGTAAAACTAACCAATGGAAACATGAGTTTAAAACATACCAGTAAAAGAAACCATCCTAGGAATTCATCAACCATTGAAACTTGTGCTTCCTGCAATGTATAACCTAATATATTAAGAGGTGATAGTTGAAAATTTTTTAGGTAAGTGTTAGCTAAGTCTTATAGACTTACTCAATGAATAGCCAAATGTCTTTACAATTTTGAAGCACATACATACAAGATCCTAGGTGGAACTAGCTCACATACTTTTTTTATTTGTTTTTGTCACAAGATCCTTCCCATTATCCAAAAGGATCCTATATTAGATATATACAATTATAAAATTATATTTTATCTTGTCATAACAATAAGCATTAGAATGCTATGAATCTAGTGACATTCTTATAGTTAGAGGCACTCTTTTAATGGTCTCAGAATTTTCTTAATTTAGCTTATGCTAGAATTGGCATTCACAAGTTAATGAAATATTGAATGACACCAAAATCCAATTTAGAAGTAGATTATCTATGTTGCTTGCAAAGGAATAAGGCTTTGGAAGGAAGTTACTTGTCAAATTTGTCAAATGGCTCTGTTTATCAAAATAAATAATGATATCAGTCAGAGCTTGTTCATTAACTAACTCAAATACAATACCAAAGCATGGAATGTAGGTTTTTCTTATATGGGAATGGTTCTTCAAATAGGAGCTTATAGTTAGACAATAGACATTAATATCACATACTTCTCTTCTTTCTTTTTTGAATATGAGAAAAAGACAAAATAAAGACATAAACTTAATATTAATATTAAAGAAAAGTTAAATCATGTATGCTTCATCTATACAATCAGCATTAATATTCTAACAAGTTTTAGCGCATGCCTCCATCTTAATACTCATGCAATTTTGTATTACTATCAACATGATTGAGTGCAATAGTAAACCCAAACAAAAAAGTGCATCAAAATCTGATCTTTTAATTTCTACCTTTTTTAAACTATCTTTGATATTGCCATATTAAGGAATGAAGCCACTTAAATGTATGAAATGTTATCATTAAAGTATCAGAAACTATGCTTCCAATTCAAAAGAATTTATGTTATGGCTTAGCCTCTATATATAAAATGCAAGGGCTAAAGGTACACAATCAGCATCATAAACTTTAAAATAATATAATGTATATGGATAAGGGAAAAAATATATATCACATATATTAAAAACATACATGTTTTCAAGGGAAAATGAGCCTAAAAAAATAGGACAAATGAAGCATGAGAAGCAATTGCAAACCTTCCCTGCTGTTGCTGGCCAAGACTAAAATTCAATCCAAGCATTCTTGTGTATAAGATCAATCCTGTTTCAAATTGCAAAGAAGACAAGAAGGTGCATCAATATCATCTCTTTCTTGTCCTCGAACATTAGTGGACTTCAAACATTCAGTACATATATATATATATATATTAGATTAAAACAAAAGTCATTCAATTTATACAAGTTCTAAGCAGGGTTCAAAAACTACAACTAACTATTTGGCTACTTGAGGTGCAAAAAGAGAAAACAAAGGATGGGTACTGGAAGGTAGTAACAACAAATAATTGCCTACTACAAAAACAAGTGTATAAACACTAAATGGTTGTTACTTGTATATCTATCACATAACTTAACCTAGCTAGTAGTCAGTAATTGACAAAAAGTAACATTCTATCTCTCCACATTGAATCCAATTCAAAATCATTTAGGAATTGTCATATAAGTTTTTTCTTGCCAAATTGATATATTGCCACTAGATTAGCCTGCCTCTCAAGATTGAAACTTGGATTGCCTAATTTAATGAATCTAATTAAGACTGACGTGTTTAATTATGCATAGTTTAATGAATCTAATTCTCTCTATATAACACTTTTTCTTTATTAATTATGAAGCACTCCTATAGCAAGTGGAGACAAGTAGTAATTTTTACATCTTGAACCCTTTATATGAATTGTCTATTCATTTTTACTCCAAATATATGCTCTTGTTTACGTACATACATACATATATACATATATACACATATATATAGATATATAACAGTAATATATGTTTCATCCATCACTAGAATGTCCCCGTAATCCCTTCGAAAATCTCAACTATGCCTTCCATTTAATTTCTCACTCAGTATAATTAGGCTTTCAATTGATTCAGCTTCTGCCTTAATTTTAGGTTTTATTCCAGTTGCAACTAGGCTAGTTTTCCTTGAACTCAGATATCGTCTATTGCCCATAGGTTCCATTACTTCCATTTTGCCAATCAACCCGGATAACTGTTCACTTTTTCAAAATACCAAAGTTTATTAGTTAGTGTATCATTATCACTAGCTTGACAATTTTGCTCAATCCTCAAGGAATTTATTATTCCATAAAGAATGAGGGTGCGAGGATCAATTTAAGAAGAAATAACTCCCTATGTAATTGACACTGATATGATCAACAAGCTAATATAATGATCCATTAACATTTATACTAGGATAGAATGCCTCGGTAAGAGAAATAGTAAAAGCTAGTGTTTTTTTCTTGAGGAGCTTATTACTCTATGGAAGAAAGGAGTCGATAATTAAATTGAGAGAAATAGGTCTTTCTACACGATTGATATCTTAAAAGGATTCAAATCCTTAACCGAGACATTACCCTAGTTTATTGATGATGCGAAACTTATGGATTTATGATCCCTAAAATTTGAAAGCATTCCTTGTCTATTACAAATTCATTGTTTCGTGGGGATAAGGATTTTTTTTTTTTATAAAAAATAGATTGTGCATTGCTTATTATTTTATCTTACCTCCTTTTTGTTCTTCTTCTTAAATGTATAAAGGAACAAATGTATGCCAAAAGGTTCCCTTTTTGAGGGATCATAAGGAATGTGGTTATGGCCTCTTCGGGGTCAAAAACCCACCAGGTAAAGGTTGGTTTAACTAATGCGTACTTTCATAATAGTTAATGCACATCTAACTGTGCCATGATAGCCTATTAACTACTCCAGTAAATAGTGACGATGTGTCACTTTTCCTATAGATATCATTGGATGTATGGATGTGATAAGGAAATGGTTAGAAAAATGCTCTCCTTTGTCTTATTATGGGTGAACACTATGTGACGACCCTAGTTTCTAATCTCGATAATTAAGGTTAAACATGCTGATAATAATTAGCGATCAAGGTTCGGGGTTGCTACAATAAATTACTTTGCGGAAATACAGAGAAATTTGAACCTTGATGTTGTTAGGGTCATCAACTAATCAACTATAAACAGGGACATGTATACAAGCATTTGTAATTCATCCCTTTATCATTTTCAACACCCAAAAACCTCCCACGAGTGTTCCTATATCATTCCTTAGCATTAGCATTCAAGAAATCCGGGTGTCTAGGTCAAAAACTGAGTTTTTAGCCCTCCGCCGCGGCCTGGAACTCTTGCGCCGCGGCCCAGTTACTCTCTGGAATTTCCCTGACTTTCGCCGCGGCGATAGCCGCGACGAGTTGGACCTGCGCCGCAGCCAACCTATGTGGCGCCGCGGCGAGTCTTGCTACTGTAACCTCCCAAATTAATTTTCTCGACTCGCGCCGCGGCGAGACTTCTTGCGCCGCGGCGAGGTTACGTTCTGTCACCCCCTGGGCGATTATTTTCACTCCGCGCCGCGGCGAGACTTATCAAGCCGCGGCGTCCCTCGCCACTGTCACTCCCTAGGCCGCGGCGAAGCCTTCTTGGCCGCGGCGTGAATCCCTTCTGTAGCTGTTTTCCCTATGTTTCGCCCCCTACACTCTATTTCTCTCCTTAGGGACACCCTAAGATCACTTTCCCTCATTTTACATGGCTCTAATGGCATTTATCTACCTTATTTACTTAGCTATTCTTTCATTACCAATTCAAAACTTACATGCCCATTTCCGTTCTCTAATCACCCTCTATTAGCGAGTTTATGAAATAATAACAACACCAATCATTCACCGTTGATGTTTAACATTCGGTACACTTTCCATTATTAGCCAATTACAATCATAAGGTTCAATTCCATGATAACCGAATTACATATACAACCCCTACACTTGGCAACTCATGATGCAATGCAGCAATGATACAAAACTAACAATTTAATTACAATACATTTTTGGTCAAAGCTCCTAAACCTATGCATTACCAAACCATTTAATGGTCTTCCATTAATTTCTTCCTCGGCACTAAGAGGTCCGGTCCCTGAAAATGTTAGCCCACAACGGGGTGAGATATACAATCTCAGTAACAACAGGTAATTTCCATATATATGTACAAGTCAATCAATCCAAGACAATCTCATGTCATCAATATCAGAATTATCAATTCAATTGGCAAATGAACTAGTTGAACCACTATTGACTACTGTCCCATACCAGCAATCATACACAACATGTTAAAGGCCATTAACACTGGGAGAGGCCCGTCCACGGCACCTACTCCCCATTGAGCACACCAGGGCTCAGTGCATCTGGGGTTGATCATACCCGGTGCCCGATCGTGGCACATGCACGGGTGGCAGCCGCACCACAGCTCCACCATGGACTCACAAGGTCCAAATCACAATAACAATCAAGTAGTCAACCAGTCATTTAACATTTTAAAGTCAAGCATGTGTAACAAATAGCAGATTAACATGAGCATATACATGGAATTAGGAAAATAACCCAGTTACCTCATTGAAGCCAATTACTCTTGCCCTAGCTACCATAATGATCCAAGTGCACACCAAGCCT
The DNA here is from genome assembly GCA_032878935.1 of Erythrophleum fordii. Lineage (NCBI taxonomy): Eukaryota > Viridiplantae > Streptophyta > Magnoliopsida > Fabales > Fabaceae > Erythrophleum > Erythrophleum fordii. The sequence continues at coordinate 9,818,133 of JAVQMF010000056.1, read as the reverse complement.
ATAAGAAGCATAATTATCACCATTTCTAGTCATAATCAAATATCCAAAGAGCTGAACTACTAATGACGACTAGAGGTTACTTACCTAATTACTAAGGGATTTAATTTCGGACTCCAACTTTCCCACACCAGAAATTGCTATAGTTTACTCTAATTTCTGGGTAATTCCACATTAAACCAAATCCCATGTCATAGGTTAACTACATGGGTCTCAAACTAACAGAGAATGCATTAAAATGGAAAGGAAATACTCACTTAACAGCACCAATAGCCCCACCTCCGAAAATCCACCATGGAAGCACCAAAATTCGCATTTCAACCATCAAGCCCAGAAAGTTCAGTTTTCCACCATTATTTCCTTGTAATCTCACACAATAGAAGAACCCATTAGGATAATCCATCCTTAGGGGCATTTTCCAGCAAAGTAATACACCAAATAGAAAGGAAAAGCTTACCTAATCCTCCCTCTAACCTCCAAGTCCGAAAATCTTGCAAGGAATCACCCAACACCAAATTTCAGATTTGAGATGAAGATGAAAATACTTAAACCCAGAAATTAATCGGACCAAAATGAAGAGGAGGATGAGAGGGTCAAGTTATATATAACCTACCTTGGCTAAATCATCCTCTAGAAGTGAGAAATGGAGCCTCCATGATGGTGGAACCCTAGCCTCCCTCAAACCTCCGAATTTTCTTCCTTGAGTTTCAGCAAAATGAAGGAGAGGCTGAAGGGTTAGGGTTTTAGATGAGTTTGGGTCAACCCTAAAGCCCAAAATCCACTTTGGTTCAGATATGTGCTTATTGGGCTTTTGTTTGGTGAAGTGGGCTGCAGAACAATTTCAGTTTAAGTGAGGTATGCTGACCCAATGGCCCAATTCCTTGTAGGTTCAGATTTTTGCACTTGTTGGGCTTTGTTTCATGAATTGGGCTACAGAAATTTGATTGGGTTAGGCTAACTTCCAAGAGTCAATCCCACTTGGGTCTGCATAATGTGTGTTGGCCCCACTATAAGAGCTCATGTAAATTGGGTATTGGGCCTTTATTTCACTAGGTCAAATTGGGCTATTGCTAGGGGATCCCTCTCGGCCCAAGTCTCATGATAAGGAGTTGGGCTTGCATCTAGAATCATTGGGCTTTTATAAGCCCCTTCTCATGATCCCCCTACATTAAGTTGGGCCTAGATATAGTTTCTATCCCAATTAATACTCAACTCATATTATTACTTTATTTCTCAAAATTACCATTCTCTAACCTTGCCCACTTATCCTATATTAATTATCCCTAATTAATCTAAATCCATGATTAATACCTTAATTAATCTTGGGGTGTTACACACTAGGTTAAGATCACTGGTTTGTAGAAGTCTAACTCTAACTGTTCAGGAGGTGTCTATGGCTTGACTATCAGTACATGTTTAGGGTAGGTTTATGACTCCTAAAATTGTTGGTTCCCAAATTACACCCCCCATGAGGTGAAGATCTCACTATATAAACTTGACTTTGAGAGGAAAAATATCATACACAAGTCAAATCCATATAACAAGGTACAATTTAAGTGAGGTCTTTATGATAGCCTCAGGAAGCACACGGCTCCACAGGGAAATCAGTATAAACCTCTACCAACCTAAGTGCACTCAAACCTGGGTATAGGGCCGATAATGTGCGTGAGTTATTAGTGTCTCAGTGATGTGTGTAAGGAGAGCATTCACCTTTTCACCCTATGAACTACCCAACCCTCATCTGCTAGGTAGATTAACAGAACAATTAGAAAAGTAGTATATATACAGATACAAGTAAAAAATAAAATGTACAGATATGGTTGTCTACCCTAAGGTTTTATTCCACATGTTATCTAACTCTAACACATTTTATATACACAATCAATGAAATAAAATAGGTGAAGCAAGCATGTGAATGACACTTACCTACCTTAAACATGTGAGGCAAAAGGGAGAACTAAAATAAAAGAAAGGCCATAATGTGTTGCACGACTAACTTAAATTGGGCTTGACTCTCAAATAATCCCTAGCGGAGTCGCCATACTGTCACACCCGAAAATGCGACCACGTGGCGTTTTTAAAAAAAAATTTTGATTCAATTTTCAAAGAAAATGAAAACCAAAATCAAATTGAAATAAGTAGAGTCGCCGCCAAAATTTTAATTTTTGAAAAGATAAAACTTTGAAAAAACCTTTTTATTTGGCAAATAAGAAAAATGGTCTACGAACTAGAAAATAGATTCGAGAATCAATTGTGAGTGGCGAAGGTGTTAGGCACCTCATTACACTCGTTACTAAGAATGGTTACCCTAAGTTAGTCATGCAGAATTGCTATGGCGTTCAGTCTATTTTAATTCTCCTAACAAATCACATGCAAAATAAGAAATAAAAATAAAGGAAATAAAATTAAAAGTAAAAAAGAAAGAAAGAAATTAAAGAAATGAAATTAAAAAAATAAAATAAAATAATTGAAAAGAAAATTTTATTTACAAGGGCAAACTTGACCTAGAAAGAAAGTATAAGGCTTACGTATTCTTCAGAGGGATCAAAGTCCACGTAGTTCGAATTGGAAACTGTCTTTGTTTGCCTTTTTTTTTAAAGATTTTTTTGGGGGTTTTATTTTTTTTATTTTTATTTTCATTTTGTTGTTTTGTTTTATTTTGTTTTTGTTCTTTTGTTTTTTATTTTTTTAAATGACTAAGCTTTTATTATTTTTTGAAAAGTCAAAGAAAATAAAAATTATGTTCCCTTTAATAGATAAAATGAATTTAGAAATTGATTGATGTGTTTTAATCTGTTAAAGATGAATTTAATTTTACTTTTCTTGTATTTTCAATTTTTCCTTTTCATCATTTTTTGTTTATTTATTTATTTTTTTTCTTTTCTACGTCTTTTTTGTTGTTTTTTTTATTATTTATTTTAAATGACTAAGCTTTTATTATTTTTTTGGTGAAAAAACAAAGAATATTAAAATTACTTTTCCCTTAACAAATAAAACGATTTTGAAAATTAGTTGATGTATAATGATTTGCTAAAGGTAAATTTAATTTTACTTTCTTTTTGGATTTTCAATTTTTCCCTTTTTCATTTTTGTTTATTTTTTCTCTTTTTTTCTTTTTTTTCATCTTCGTATTTCCCTTTTCCAATGACTTTATTTTATTTTATCTTTATTATTTATCTTTTAGTTAATTTTGATGATTTTGATTAAAAAAAAAAACTTCTTATGTTGATTTTTGCATTTTAATTTTGTTAACAAGGTTTTAAAATTTTTTTTATTTTTTATTTTTTGATTTTTGATTTTTTTTCTTAGTGAAGAGGAATTATCTCCTTTTTTACCCTTTTTCTTTGTTATTTGTATTAAAGTATAAGAAAAATTTCATTCTTTTTTATTTCGTTAATCCTTCAATTATTAATCTCATTGGTTACTCCTCCTTCTTTTTTTTTTTTAAAAGCATTTTTCATTTCTTACCATTCATGAAACAAAAGCTAACGCAACGCTCTTTCTCTTGCTTTCTTCTTTTCCCTTCATTTTAATTAGAGATCTAAATTTGAAAATTTTCTCCCCCTTCTCCTCTTTTGAAATTCCTTTCTTCTCTTTTTTTTTTTTAACTAAAAAAATTGCATGGGCCGTTGAAACCCAAAATTCATTGGAGCATGAGTGAACAAATCTAGTAAGCACCAAAGAGACTTATTGTCTCATATGGTTCCTTGGATAACCCTACATATCTGAGGGGACAAAAAAATCCACGACAATTCTATAACGGGCTAAAAATAAAATAAAATAAGGATAAAATAAAAATATTCACATGCATGCAACATTTTCGTAATGGTGTGTGCCTGTGTGCATCCAATTATTTTTTTCATCATCTTTCTTTGAAATACAGCTTACACCATGGAATGCAGCAGTAACTTATCTTCCCAAGGTCTATATCTAAAAACCAAGTCTAGAATTGGGTGGCGCTCACAACATATTTTTACATCGCCTGGGCTTTTAGTGGAACAAACTACTCACACTAATAGATCAACAACCTTGACCTTGATCCTAAGATTAACCAAAAGTTATCCTATCTCGCTGACTAGACTCATCCCTATTCAGTGTTCAGTGCAAATACGAACCTACAGACAGGGTTAGGCAACACTGGAATGTATGGGACCCTATTAGTGAACTGACGTGAAACCCCTATAGGCATGAGCTCACTTGGTCGTCCTGATCTCCCAAGTTCCCAAATAACAGTAGAATGTAATCCAATGTCCAAATCAAAAAGAAAACGGGTTCCCAAAATTTTCACAATATGTTCATGAACAGTTAAAACACACAGGGAACAGACTGAATTCAAATTATAATTTCCAGCAGCCAATAGAAAAATTCTATAATTAACACAACCAATATCCCAATCAAAAGAACATAGATTCCACAAATTAACGTAGCATATTCATGGATGATTAGAATACCCAGGGAAAAGGATGCACACTAATTGTAATTTCCAACAGCCAACAGACAAATTCTTTGGCAGGGATTGATACAATACATGGGCGAATCTTGGCTAGGCTATTCCTTTTGTCTTGCTACCTTCAATCAATCTGCTTCCCTCCGTCTCCGCTTTGCGTTCTCTGCCTCTCAAATCAGAAAACCCCTTTTGCTTTCTCTGCCTCTCTTGCCCGAATCTCTTCTCTCAATCTCTCATTCTCGTTTTCTCGCTGCCTCTTCCCCTCCCCCTCTCTGCTTCGATCCCTTTTGTTCTCTGCTCTTGGCCTCCTCCTTCGATTCACCCAAAATCTCGAAACTTTTCCCCGTTCTCTCCAATCTCTCTCGCTTTCGGTTCCCTCTTCTCCAAATCAGAAGACCTTTCTCGCCTTCTCTTCAATTCAGCGATGTACCCTCAGCTTTTTTTTCTCTCCTGGCCTCAAAAAAAAAAAAAATCCTTTTTTCTTCCTTCTCTAATTCGAAAGCCCCCTTTTATTTTCGACTCACAATCGGCTTTCTTTCCATTTTGGCATTCGCTCTTCCTCCCTTGATCCTCGTTTCTAGCTTCTCCTTCCATTTTCGTCTACCCTTCCTTCGGCTTCTGGTGATAAAAGGGATGTGAGAAGGAGGTCAACTCCTCAAACCTGCCGTTGGCCTTCTGTTCCTCCTCTGATCAACCCTCTGGAACGCTACCCCATTATTTCCATTTTCGTGTTCCTCTACTATGCCAGGTTTGTGCGTGTGTGTGATCGTTTTCTGCCTTCGTCGAATGTGGATGAAGAGAAAAGTGGATGAAGGAAGCGGGTAGGGTTGAACAGGCTGGGTACTGGCCCATGGCTTGATGGCCCAATGCAAAAGAGGGAGAAATAACTCTGGGCTTCAGAACTTGGGCCTGCATCTTCCTTTTTTTTATCTTTTTTCTTTGGGTTTCTCTTTCTTTGTTTTCTTTTGATTGATTTTTTGTTTTCTAAAGCTTTTAATTAAAATTTTTTTATTTTTTCGTTTGTTTTTTTTTCATTTTCTCTTAATTTTCTACTTTCTTTCTTTTCTTCTCTCTTTTTTTTTTTTTTTTGGCATTGTTTGGCCCGGTAGGTTTAAAGAAGATGGGTTGAATTGTTTTGGTCCACTTCTTTTAATTGTTTAAGCTAGAGATTTTTCTTTTCTTGTTTTTTTTTTCTCATTTTGTTTTTACTTTTGTTTTTACTTTTTCTTTCTCATTTGATATTTTAATTTGATTTTTTTTAATTTTTTTTCTTGGACAGAGTTATTTGGATTTTAGGAATTTGGGGAAAATAAGTCTAATACCTTCTTTTTTTTTAAGTAACTTTCTTTATTCTTTCATTTTTTATACCTTTTTACTAATTTCATTTTGTTATTATTTTTTTAAGTTTGTCCGGACAAAATAACGTGTTCACTGTCTCAAATTGATCAATTGAGTGAGGGGGAATGAGGCATTCTTGACTCTCAAATTACTGTTCTTTGATGACGGTCAAATGAGCCATTTAATTAACTTAGACGAAGTCGAAGCATTTATGAATGGTGTAGCTGGTACCGAAAGACAAGCCACTATAAGTTGCTTGTAAGAATAAATTAAAAGCTTAAGAAAGAGAGAAAAGTAAGACTAATTAACTACGAACTTAGGTGAACGGAGAATAATAGAATTGCCAACTGATGACATAACTGCAGACCACTTGGAAGAAAAAAACACAAATTAACTGCGTAAAAGAAAAAATAAATAGAACAAATCACAGATTAACCCTACATATTTTCAACAAATTACATTAAACATCCTGCAAACAATGTCTTAAGATATAAATTATTATTGTTTTACTATGCTGTATTTCACATTATTTTAAGAAAAAAATTAAAAGTGACATTTTCTTTATTGTTTACAAATCTTTATAAAAATTTCAATTACGTATCTTTTACGTACCTCCATAATATATATATATATATATATCAATAAGGTAAAGGCACTTCAAATTAATCCCAGGCAAATGAAAGTAATTAATGAAAAAAAATCATAGGAGTGGTTAGTGTAATAAGATGTGGTTGCTCAATTAGACATCCTCTTCACCGAATTTGATCTCACATCTATACTTAGGGCTGCCAAAAAAATAAAATTTAAAATAAAACAAAAGTTGAGGATTATCTAATAGTGGATTTAATACAATGCTTCCCAAGTGGCCAACTTGCCATGCAGCTACCCGAATGGCATGACTTCGTCAACGTTAAAACAAAAGAAATTCCCCAAGGCCAGACAGTTCCAATTTGTGAATGTAGCAGCGAAAGCGACTATTAATGATTAGATAGATTTTACGATGGACGTTAACAAATTAACTGTATAAGTGCATATTAGTAATGATGAGTGTGGTCCACTAACAATTTGTTAAAATGTTGATAATCAACTATAAAATAATAAAGGTATAATTACTAACGTTTGGAGCAACTGTTTTAGTAACTATACATTAATATTATTATTTTATACCTGATTATATACCAGAACATTAACATGCCATTGACGATACCTTTTCAACCCTAGCGTACATACTATATCTAACCATTACTAATATTCACAAGATAAGCCATTTAATGATTAATGTACTAAATAGAGAAGCCATGCTGAAGTGTTCAATCTTTAACATATGGTAGACAGCTTCAACTCCAGGCAATTAATTCTAGAGAAGCCATGCTGAAGTGTTCAATCTTTAATGAGCAATTCTTACATATACCTGGTGCGTTATGTCATTTGTATATTCTATGGTTCAAATTTACTCTATATGCAGGTTTCATCTATACTACACATAAACCCTACTTGTACAAATTCAATCTCATTCATTGATTTACTTAGGTGCACTATGTTCCAGGTAGATCTAAGAAAATTTCATCAACTCCGGTCAATTAATTCCACCCATAATGTTACAGCCTATAGCTACACTCGTTTTGCCTTCGAAGTAAGACCTATTCTTAACCGTAGTGTACGTAGCTATCATTGCTAATGTTCACAAGTTAAGTCATCCGGAGATTAATGTCCACCTAAGAAAATTTCATCTTTAATATATGGTAGACAGCTTCAACTGCAGTCAATTAATTCCACCCATGATGTTACAGCCTATAGCTACACTCGTTTTGCCTTCGAAGTAAGACCTATTCTTAACCGTAGTGTACGTAGCTTCATTGCTACTGTTTACAAGTTAAGTCATCCTGAGATTAATGTCCTAAGAAGCGAAGCCATGCGCTGAAGTGTTCAACATATGGTGGAGTGCTCCATGAGTTCTATCCATGATGTTACAGCCTATAGCTACACGCGTTTTGCCTTCAATGCAACTCTCCTTGTCCCGAACCCGGATTTTCTCTGGGAGGATATATTTTAATGTGAACAGTCTAGAAAAAATTTAAATGGTGTAGATTTTATTATTTTTTTAATATTTTAATATAAAAAATTATTTTTTAAATAATTAACAGTTATAAAAGTATTTTTATTTTATAACTTTATAATTTTTTAAAATAAACAAAATTAAAAATTAAAAAAATATACATATATATAAAATCTATACCATCTACGTTAAATTTAAATAATACAAATGAGATGTGTACAGTTCCCACCTAGTGGCACCAGATCCGTGCGCCCTTCTCCCACCTATTTATATACACCACTCGCACCTCGTCCCTCCATTCTCAATAAGCTACATCACACTTATTGATCTCTCTTCATCTTCTTTAGCATCATACTGTTACTACTACAAATCCACTACTAATCACACAATAATGGTTAGTCTACACATGCGTGTATTGCTCTTCGTTCTTATTCTCTCCTTTCCTACAATATTGGCCTCAGCGGGTCTCAAGGTGGGCTTCTACAAGTCAACATGTCCATCTGCTGAGACAATAGTGAGAAGAGCTGTCAACAAAGCCGTTTCTACCAACCCAGGCATCGCTGCTGGCTTGATTAGAATGCATTTTCATGACTGCTTTGTGAGGGTGAGTTCATGCTCAGTTTTAACACACTAATGAAATTAATCAATTTGACCGACTCGTTTTATGCTTATGTCTCAGCTTCCCATGTTCTTTATATATATATATATACATACAGGGTTGTGATGGTTCTGTGTTATTGGAATCCACACCGGGTAATCCAGCTGAGAGGGACCACCCAGCAAACAACCCCAGCTTACGTGGCTTTGAGGTCATTGATCAAGCTAAGGCTCAAATTGAGGTTGTTTGTCCTGAGGTTGTTTCGTGTGCAGACATTCTTGCTTTTGCAGCTCGAGACAGTGCTCAAAAAGTTGGACGCATAAACTACGCTGTACCAGCAGGACGTAGAGATGGTCGTGTCTCTATTAAAGATGAAGTCCCACAAAACTTGCCCCCACCTTCCTTTAATGCCAAGCAACTTGTTGACAATTTTGCTCGACAAGGGTTGTCAGTGGATGAAATGGTGACACTTTCAGGTGCCCATTCTATTGGCGTATCGCATTGCTCTTCCTTCTCTAATCGCCTATACTCTTTCAATGCTACACATCCTCAAGATCCCACAATGGAACCTACATTTGCTGAATTGTTGAAAACAAAGTGTCCGCCTCCAAGCAACAGTGGGAGAGATCCAATAGTGGTGCTTGATGCTGCGACGCCGAATTGCTTGGACAACAAGTACTACGTAGCATTGAGGAACCAGCATGGCCTGTTGACCTCTGATCAGACGTTGTTCGAAAGTGGCTCAACAAGGCGAATGGTGGTGAACAATGCTGAAGATGGTTCGAGGTGGGCTCAAAAGTTTGCTAAGGCAATGGTGCACATGGGTTCCATTGAAGTGCTCACTGGCTCGCAGGGCGAGATCAGAAAGCGATGTGGCATGGTCAATTAACAATATAGTTGCTCTCTTCTTCCCTTTAAATTTCCTTTTCCTATGTAACTTTTTTTCTTTTTTGGAGTATTGCTATTCATCGTTGAGTTTGTTAAGCCCAAAGATGAAAACATAATTCATGTTGGAAATAAGTAAATCTAAATATTGTCTCTTAGTATTTTGTGAAGTTTTCGGTACTTTTAATATTATGTGTGATGAGTTATTATTTTAAAATATGTAATTCATGTATACGAAAATGTGTGTTTCATAAATATGATAGTTAAGAGTCTTAAAATATTAGTGTAAATGGGAAATGAGTGTTAGTGTGTGAGATTGAACAATGGATTTGTAAGACAATTCATAATAAAATATAAGATGTGGTTTATATGTCTCTCTTCTATATAATATTGTGATAGTGCTCTATATATTTTGTTTTTGTCTTCGAACAAAATGGTATCAGAACCTCTGGTTGTGTAAATCTAATTATAGGTCGAGTAAGACAAAAGCTATTGTAGTAAAATTTCTAGATTTAGAGAATCCGGTGAGAAAGTTGTAAAGTCTCCATGTTGAAAGGACCTATTGAGAGTGTGGGTCATAAAGGGTGATGTCACAAAGGAAGATAAAAAAGTTGTGAAGATATAACAAAATTGAGAAAATAAAACCACTTAAGGTTTGTGTGGTAGCCAATAGTGATTATGGAGAACAAAGGAGTATAAGTTGTCATAGAGGAAAAAGAACAGGTCAAAGTATTTATTCAGTTTAAGGTGATCTTGAAAGAGTAATTAGAAAAACTAAATTTACCGATAGCAAACTATTTATATGCAAAATACGGTCTAGATCATGAATCGTAGTTTTCTGGTCAAAGTGATATTTACAAATAAGCATGATGTGAAAGAGATATACGGATACAAAGCATTTACAAAAGACGAGGCAAAAAATGAAGTTGCACTTCAAGTAATATGACACCTGCAATGTTTTTACAATATTGTGATTGAAAATGTGACTTCAAGGAAATTGCATAATGTCAAACATAAATTGAAAATTTTGATAGAGGCTTATAGAGAATTAAGACAAACTTATGAAAAAGTCAAAGAAGAGCTGTCGGTTCTTATAATAGAAAGAGAAGCTAAGGGATCTCAAAATAATAAAGAGGCCATTGCAAAGTAAGGAACAAGAAATATAGTATCTACTATTTGTGATTTTCCTCCCAAATGTGGTCCAAACCAACATTATTAATTGCAAAAGAAATATTTAAGTTTAAAGGGGGATGTTAGAAAAAAAATTAAATTAAATATTGTATCTTTGTATTTCGTGAATTTTTAGGTGTTTGTGTGTTAGGAATTAAAAAATAATAATATTATGTATCATGAGTTATTATCTTGAAGTATGTGATTCACATATGTGAAAATATGTATTTCATAAATATGATGGTTAATAGGATAAATTTAAGAGTCTTGAAATATTAGTTTAAATAAAAAATGAGTGTTAATATGTAAAATTGAGGAGTAGATTTGTAAGACAGTTTATAATAAAATATAAAGTGTAGTTTGTTTATCCTTTTTTTATATAATATTGTAATAGTACTCTACGAATTTTTGTTTTTGTCTCCTAACAATTCAAACATATTTAATGGGACAATGTGAAAAGGCTTTAAATTTGTGACTCCTTTAAAGTAAAAATTTTAACTATTTCACATTTTTCTCACATCTCTATTTATTATTGTTTTAGAAATTACTCTTTCCTGGGAATTGTTTTTTAAAAAAATGTACTTCAAAATTACAAGTTAAAAATGTCTATTGTATAAGATCGTAAATTTTAAAATTATTTTAAAAACTTAACAGACTAAAATTATTTGTTTATAGATAAAATTTTTTATTCTTACAATTTAAGTTTTTGGAATGTAATTTTTTTTCACAATTAAAACTTTTGTCATGACAATTATTTTTTTTTACAACTAAAATTTTGTACACAAAATTAAAACTTTTAATCTCCCTAAAAAAGCACCACATGTCAAGCATTTGTTTCACTATTGCAGAGGATACATGAAACATGGGTTTGTCGCAAATTCATTCCTTAATTCATCACTTTGAGCAACTTTATAGTAGCCTCTAGACTCCATTTTTGCATGAAGAACTTATATATATATATATATCCATAATTTTTATTTATCAATGCTACGTAAGTTGATTAAGAACAAAAATTTTGTCCATGTAGGTTCACTTCTTGCGCAACAAAAAAATTATAATAAAGAATATTAGAGAAATGACTATTAGCCATTAGGTGACTGAGAACGTTTTACAAACCCTTCACCTAGCATTATCTATGCTGTGAGGGATTTTTATTTTTCCTGCAAAAGATACGAGGAATATTATACTATTTATTATCTTTAATTTAAGATTAAAGTATTCTTTTAGTTCTTATATTTTAATTCAATTTTTTAATTAGTTCTTATAATTTAAAAACTTACAATTAAATCCTTATAGTTTTAAGAAAATTAATTTAATTCTTGTTGTTGAACTTTCATCAGTATTTATTAAATTTTGCTAATGCAATTAATCATGTACTATTGTAACATTCAAAATACCATAATTTTTACCAATAAAAGAAGTAAAAGTTAATAATAAAAGTAAATATAAATCACATACATGGCATTTGATGTAATATATATTAAATTACTTGGAAGGTTAATGTGAATTATACATTAGAATTTTGAAATAATATGTAGTTAGCTATACCAATAAAAGTTAAAATAAATTAAGTTTTTCATTTTTTTAAATTATTAGATCTAGATCTGTATGTCTTGCACAATATTGACAGATGAGTAATCCGTGAAAAGAAGAACATGGGGCTTGACCCAATTAGTACAATTTTTGTACAACCACATTCTGTGTAAGCATCAAAGAGGCTATGAAGTTAATATAAGCATCAAATATGGATGATGATCCATCGTAGGGAGTGATTACCAGCTGAAAAAAAAACACTATAAAAAGGAAGAAGACACTATCTAGCAATTTTTATCTTGTTTTGCACATCGTTATTTTTAACTTTATTTACTCCTTTTATATTTATTTCGATCGTTTTACTGTTGTTTCTAATCCATTGTTAAAGTTATTGCTAGTTTTGTCAAACCTTTTTTTTTAATCATGATTTATTATTACTTGAATTTGTACAAATTTTTCTGTCATCCCGTCCTTTTCAATTTATTCTCATTCAAAACCTTATTCTTCTTCTTCTTTTAAAAGGTTTAACTACATTTAAGGTCTAGGAGAATTTGTCTTTGGAGAGTTGTGTGGTATCCCCACAATCTACTCATAAAATAGAGACCAAAAGGAGTTAACCGAAATTTCTTCATATCGTTATACACTTTCAACTAATCAGCCGACTGGCATTTCAATTAAACCCCCCCCCCCCCCAACAATTATAAAACATATTATTTAAAATATACAACGTATAATTGTTAAATATTTCTATATATCATTTTTAAAAAGGTTATATATTAATTTTTTAAGTACTTAAAAAATTTTAAATAATCACCAACTATGTTTTATTTTTCATTATCTTCCTACTAGTTTTGGGTACACATACACTAAGCGGAGAAATGAATGGTAGAGGAATTTTAAATTTCAATTTAATTATTACGTAATAACTATTGAGGAATTATTTAATTTTGTCCATTCTATTAGAGTTACTTTTATATACTTATTAATCACATATCAATTAAATTAATCTGATTAATAATTTCTATTTATTAAATGAATTAATATTTTAAGTAATTAAACATAAAATATTAAATAAAATTACATTTCGTTAATAATTATTTTATTATAATTAAAGTTTATAACATATCTAAGTCATAATATTATCACCAGTAATAAAATGGTAGCCAGTTGCCAACTTTCTATGCAGCCACCAGTTCATTAAATTTGACGTTTAATTGTCTTTGGAGGAATAGAATTTGTTTCGGTCATGGCAAAAGCGAACAATCAATTATTAATGAACAAATTTATGGGAAGTTCAAGCACTTTTTGACACAATGTTATTCAAAATGAACCTTCATGCACCTCGAAATCTATTTTAGACAATCAAAAGGTGACAGACCGCTCGAGCTTTTCCTATCTCCCATGAATAATCTACTAAGAAGAGACGGTAGAGAAAGTTGCCAGTATAAACCCGTGGAAGAGCCATGCTGAGGTGTTCAAAGTTCAGACTTCAGAGGTAGACAGCTTCAACTTCTATTATATCTATTCTATTCATAATGTTACAGCCTATAGTCCAAGGAAAGGAAGTACTCTCACCATCCTTATGCAAACTCGATCTCCTTCTCTTCCCACCTATAACTACTTTCATCTCTCCAGCCTGCATCTCCATATATTCCCGATAACCAATATTACTTCCATTACCATATCCTCTCACACTCTGCCTTCCATTTTCTTTAGCATCAATCCTACCGTTAATCGTACAGTACAAAATAAAACGAATCCAGTACTGACAAAAATTGCCGCCGAAACCCTCATTGCTTGTAGTTGTAGTGGGAATAAATGAATAAAAGATGCACATTTCTAAAGAACACATCAGGCATGCATGTACCAATGCCTGTCCATGGTGGCACGGCACCACTAATGCTCAATCAGGAGCAAAACTTTTTTGGTCCAAAGGAAGCTCAGTAAAAATGTTGGGCCTATTTCTATTTGGATTAAGATTGACAAATACCAAGAAAACATACAGTTCTCTCTCTTGTACTTCTATTTTGTAGAAAATAAGTGATGACCATTCGCTGGTAATATTCTTGAGTCTCAAATTGAGCAATTGAGTGAGGGGGAATGAGGCATTCTTGACCGTCAAATTAGTGTTCTTTGATGACGGTCAAATGAGGCATTTAATTAACTTAGATGAAGTCGAAGCATTTATGAATGGCGTAGCTTCTACCGATCGACAAGCCACTATGTTGCTTGTAAGAATAAATTAAGAGCTTAAGAAATCTAGAAAAGTAAGACTAATTAAGGGCGAACTTAGGTGAACGGAGAGTAATAGAATTGCCAACCGATGGCATAACTGCAGACCACTTGGAAGAATAAAACACAAATTAACAGAGAGGGAGAGGGGGGGGGGGGGGGGGGGGGGGAAGAGAAGAACAAATCACAGATTAACCCTACATATTTTCAACAAATTACATTAAACATCCTGGAAACAATGTCTTAAGAAAAAATTAAAAGTGATATTGTCTTTATTGTTTATAAATTTTTATACAAATATCAATTACGTACATCCAATATATATATATATATAAAGGAATATAAAAACCGTAAATGCACTTCAAATATAATCCCACGCAAATGAAAGTAACTAATGGAAAAAAATTATAGGAGTGGTTAGTTTAATAAGATATGGTTGCTCAATTGGACATCCTCTTCACTGAATTTCATCTCACATCTATACTTAGTGCTGCCAAAAAAAAAATCTTTGATTGAGATTTGAACTGAACCACTACTTAGTGCATTTTAGTCTGAGTGTTTTATTTCTTGAGCTAACTCATCAGTCACTGAAACTCTGAAGCAATTTTCAGCATCTCTAGGATATTTCAGTGCTTTGTCCATGTTAAACACCACTTGCTCATCCCCCAATCTCATCACTATTTGCCCCTTCTCTACATCAATAAGAGTTCTAGTTGTGGCTAAGAATGGAAGACCAATAATCAACGGATTATCTTTATCTTCTTCACAGTCTACAACAATGAAATCTGCTGGATATATGAACTCACCAACCTTTACTAAAACATCTTCAATTATACCCCGTGGATATGCTAAGCTCTGATCCGCTAATTGCAATGTTACTGTGGTAGGTCTTGCCTCACCGAGTTGCAACTTCTCAAAGACAGATAATGGCATAAGGTTGACACTTGCTCCAAGATCACATAAAGCCTTACCTTGAAAGTGAGTGCTTATTTTACAAGGCACAGAGAAGCTACCCGGATCTTTGCACTTCATTGGAATCCTTGGGTTGATTATTTTGCTGCACTCTTCAGTAAGTGCTACAGTTTCAAATTCACCAAATCTCCGCTTCTTGCTCAGCATCTCTTTCAAAAACTTGACATACTTAGGCATGTATTCCAATCCTTTTGAGAATGGGATATTGATATGAAGTTGCTTGAATATTTCTAGGAATTTTTGATACTGCTTATCTTCCACCTTCTTTTGAAGTCTTTGAGGAAATGGTAATGGAGGTATTGTCCTTAGTGATGTATGCAGTTTCTCTCCTTGTTTCTCACTCTTATTAACATCTGTCTGTTTTTTAACTGCTTCACTACTCATTTTTCTTTTCTTTTCAACTGAGGCATCCACACATTCTTCTCCTATTCTTTTATCATTATTTGTCTCCTCTGTAGCAATTTCACCCTTATCTTCATCTACAACAGCCTTTGATGCAGGTGTGTGGCTAACCACCTTTGGTGTTTGATCATCTGGCAACGCTTTTCCACTTCGAAGAGTTATGGCCTTACATTCTTCCTTACCTTCTCTTCTGGGATTAGGCACCGTGTCACTTGGCAGTCCCCCTTGTCTTAATGAATTCATTGCTGAGGCTAATTGACCCATCTACAATTCTAGATTTCTCAAGGAGGTATCAACTCTAGCATTCACTTGAGCTTGCTCTTCATTTTGCTTACTTTGAATGCTAATGAACTTCGCCAAGGCATCTTCCAAGTTCGTCTTAGGTTCTTGAATAGGTGCATTTTGCCTTACAGGTTGAGTAAAACCTGGTGGTTGAGTAGGCTTAATGCTTGAGGAAGATGCTAGTTGATTCAATGCTGGTCCATGCTTCCAAGAGAAGTTTGGATGATTTCGCCACCCAGGATTGTAATTATTGGAGTATGGATTCTGATTCTTTGGAAAGTTCCCCATGTAATTAACTGGTTCTGAAAGTGCCAAAGGACAAGAGTCTACTGAATGCAGATCCCCACAGTTTTCACAAGTAATTGGAGCTACCTGAGTAGAACAGACATTCAATTGCTGATTTCGCTGCACTTGAGATTCTAACATATCAAATCTCTTATTCAGAGCGGAAAGAATAGTGGCAAGTGGAATAGAGGGGTCTTCTTGAGTATTGGCAACATTGACACTCACCCTTCTATCACCTCCTCTTTGTACATAACTCTCAGACAATGTGTCCAATGCCTGAATAACATCATCTATAGGCATTTTATCCCAACGTCCATTTAGAATAGCATCTAACATTGTATCGATTTGTGGAGTTAGACGCGTGCAGAAGTTCTGAACGATAGCACAGTCATCCATCCCATGGCTTGGGCATTGACGAAGCAAATGCTTGTACCTCTGCCATGCAGCATATAAGTGCTCGTCTGAAGCCTGCTTGAAGTTGATGAGCTCACGACGTGCATATGCTATTTTATTATTTGGAATGAAGCGAGCTCTGAACCTTGCCTCTAGCTTATCCCATGTATCAATTGAACCTTCAGGAAGAGTCAATAACCACTCCTTAGCCTTTCCTTGTAGAGAGAGGGGGAATAGTCGAAGTCTCAGCACATCTCTTGGTACCCCGTTCTGCTTGAATGAATCGCACACTCCCAAGAATGACAGAATATGACGGTTGGGATCTTCATCAGACCTCTCACCAGTGAATTGTCCATTAAGCTGCAACATGGAGATCATTACTGGCTTCAACTCAAAGTTAGCAGCTTGAAAGTCTGGCACTACTATACTAGATAGAGTGCCCTTCATAGTACGACCCTTTCTAAGATTTGAAATTCTGATTGTTTGGGCGTGATCCTTTCTAAGATTTGCTTGAGGACAAGCAAAGATTTAAGTGTGGGGGAGTTTGATAACCTCCTAATTTAGGATTCAAAAGGATTATATTTGACACTAAAATAGGGAGGTAAAATACTTTTCTCCTGATTAATATGGTTAAAAGTGTACTTAATCAAACAAAACAAAGAAAGTATTGTAATTATAATATTTTTATCAGTTTAAGCCTCATTTTATGTGTGATTTCAATTTCAGGGAAAAGTAGTAAAATGTAGAAAGAGTTGAATATAAGAGAAAGAAGCTGAAAATAGCCAAGGCAGATTTAACAAGTCATCTCGCTACAGCGAGACCGCAGTTCGCTATAATGAGATGGCATTTTCGCCATAGTGAAGGGGAGGCTTCGCAATAGCGAAGTTGTGTTGCATAGAAATTCCAGAGATCAACTCGCTATGGCGTGAAGGTAGCGAGCGCAGCGGGAACCTGAGCACTTATGAGACCTCGCTATAGCGAGAGATGTTCCTCGCCATAGCGAGAGCGGACCTGAAACGCACAGTTTTACTTTTCCAGCGTGAAAAGAAGGAGGAAGAGCTAGGGTAAGAGGCATTCGGCGGCAGAGGAAGTTCTGAGCGTCCAGGAGGCGATTTTGGGAGTTCTTCGAAGGCTCTTTAAGCTTGGAGGGTGAAGGAAGAGAAGAATCAAAGGGGAAGCTCCACTTTCTGCATCTCATTCTTCCCTTTGTTTGCTTTCTTTGTTCTTTTCATTTTCTCCATGTATTTTGATTGGGAATTCTCTGTAGATTTAGCTATGTGTGGCTAAATTCCTCTTTACCTAGAGCACTATGAACTTGATGTGAACTGAATCATTAATTGTCTTGTTAATTGTGATGATTGGAATCTTGTGTATCCTTCTCTTGCTTAATGCTTTATTAGGAATTGGCCACCTCTTTGATTTGATTTGGGAAATTGGAATTTACCTTGAAAAAGGAATTCTAAATTGGACCTAAGAGTTGGATAAATTAAGTTTAGAATAATCTAATTTGTAATTGGGATAGACATATACCTGATTACCTTAATTGGTTTGTAGAGGGATATAGTATCTAATGCATTCTAACCTAAATCTAAGGACACTTAGATTCTAGGGGAGAGTAGGGCTGTAATTACATCGATGGACGGTTATAGCTTCTGAACTCTTAACCCACAAGGCGATAATTAATTGCAATTGAACAAGAAATTAAGTTCTAGTGAGCATCAAGAGAATAGTGACTCTAGGTAATTTCAAACCTTGAATTTTATCTTAACTGCCTGTGCCAACCAAGTTTTCTTTAAATTGTTTTATTTTAAAATTAGTTTTAAGTTCATGATTCACTTAATTGACAGTTTAACGTGGATGAAAATGGGTTATACATTGCCTAATTGCAATTAAACCTTTCCTCGTGGGAACGATACTTTTACTTATCACTGAACTGTTTGATCCGACCCGTGCACTTGCGGACACGCATAAAAAATTTTCGCGATCAATATATATATATGAGATATCATTTTCCTCCTAGTTAAGCTTGTCTTGTCCTAAGCACTGTCATAAGACCAGAAAAAATCCATTGCCGAGGCAGAGATTAATTAAATTCTTCTGCAATACATCAATGGATAGTCTACATATGAGTTTATTACTATCTAGCTTGGTCATAATTCTCTCATTTTCTTCACTGACCTCTTCAGCTTCTTTGAACATGTCCATTTGCTGAGGCAATAGTAAGAAAAGCTGTCAACAAAGCCATTTCTGCCAACCCAGGCGTCGCTGCTGGCTTGATCAGAATGCATTTCCACGACTGCTTTGTGAGAGTGAGTTCATGCCCATTTCCTACATTCTAAGTTGATCAATTTGACCCATTCATTATATGCATATCTCTAAATTGTCGTGTCCTTTATTTATATATACAGGGTTGTGAACTTGTGATGGTTTAGTGTTATTAGAATCTACACCGCGTAATCCAGCTGAGAGGGACCACCCAGCCAACAACCAAAGCTTACGTGGCTTCGAGGTCATTGACGAAGCTAAGGCTCAAATTGAAGCAGTTTGTCCTCAAATTATTTCGTGTGCAGACATTCTCGCTTTTGCTGCTTGAGACAGCGCTTATAAAGTTGGACGAATAAACTATGTCGTACCAGCAGGACGTAGAGATGGTTGTGTCTCTATTAAAGATGAAGTCCCACAAAATTTGCCCCCACCTTCCTTTGATGCCAAGCAACTTGTTGATAATTTTGCTCGAAAAGGGTTGTCGGGCGGACGAAATGGTGACACTTTCAGGAGCCCATTCTATTGGCGTTTCGCATTGTTCTTCCTTCTCCACTCGCTTATACTCTAATGCCACGCATCCCCAAGATCCCTCAATGGACCCTAGATTTGTTGAATTGCTGAAGACTAAGTGTCCACCACCAAGCAACAATGGTGGTAGTGATCCAACGGTGGTACTTGATGCTGCGACGCCAAACCGTTTGGAGTTTGGACAACAAGTACTACATGGCACCGAAGAATCACCGTGGCTTGTTGACATCTGATCAGACATTGTTTGGAAGCAGGTCAACAAGGCAAATGGTGGCAAACAATGCCAAAGATGGTTCGAGCTGGGCTAACAAGTTTGCCAAGGCAATGGTGCACATGGGTTCCATTGATGTGCTTATAGGCTCGCAGGGCGAGATCAGGAGGCGATGCGGCGTCGTTAATTAAGCGTAGCTTCTTTCTTCTACACCAGAAAAAAAATGTTCACAACTCCTTTTTTTCAAAAAAAAAATTCGTACGAAAAAGATTGCTTCATTCTTTGATTTTTGCCTTTGAAAAAACAATTCTGTTGGGCTTCGAGTTTGACCAATTGTGTATGTGTTCGGTACGAGCTTCACCAACTCAAATTGATGTCCTGCATATGTAATAAAACGTTTCAAAATAGTGAGCTAATGTTCTATTCTTGCTTTTACATTTTTTCACTGCAACTTTCTAATATGCTATTTAGCGCCAATGGATTGCACTGAATTGTGCACCGAATCCATCGATGGTGTGAGTTTTGTTTTGGCGAGAGATGGACAGAATGGCCCAGCTATGATAAATGGGGTGATGTGAACTCCCAAGGCACCCTTCACACCCTTGTGTTTGACTTTCATGCAAGATTTCGTGCTCATTCCCCTTTTCAATTTTTGATCTGTTCCCTAGTTTGAATTATGTTAGATCCATTAACAAAGTAAATTGTCAATTCACGCAATAATAACAATAACAATAATATAAACATTGGTACAAGTGACATCTTTTGTATACTAAAGTATATTTTTAGTACTTAGATTCGGGCTCTATCCTGATCTTTTTCTCATTCTAATGCTTAATCATAATGTATTTATATTATTAAGGGAGAGTCCGTTGTAGTACAGAAAATCTTGCCTCTTTCAGTGAAAAAAAAAAAAAAAAAAAAGGTTATAAGGCCTTTTAAAAAATTACCGATTTCAAAGAAGCAAAGAAACCTTCTCTTTTTCTTGTATCATTTCAAGGCCCCTGGTGATGAATTGGAACTTCTCATTACAGATAGAAGTGGATCCTTACTGTTAAATTATTTAATCAGAAGGATTAGAGGAAAATGGTGAAAAATATATAACTAAAGCTTTGCAGATATAAACCAGGTTAATAAATGAATTATAACTAACGCCAAGTTCTTAAGAAAGGAAGATATAAGGAATATTTTCCCTTTTTTGGCAAGTAAAAGTAAAGTAATGGCAGAATTAGCCACAATTTTAGATCTAGAAAATTTTGCTAAAAAAACAGTAGAAGATAACCTCACAAATAGCATCGCCTTCAGACGCAAGATGATAACTCAAGGACCTGAAAATAAGGATAATTGTTTTGGCATAGAATTTAGTCAAAAATTTCAATAAGACAGTTGGCATTTTCAGCCAAAAGATGATTCACTATAGAAACAAAAAAAAAAAAAAGATACTTTATTAGAACATAGAAAAGCAAGTGCACGTGTAGCCATTGTCTTCTACTTCAGTAAAAGAGATTCTATCCAAAATAGTTGTCCAGTAAGAATATGCTACAGCAAATGAAATTCATTGTAATGTTTGTATTTGGTTATCTATATAAAGCCAATTGTTGCATCTATAAAGGCAGGCTTCAAAATATACTAAAACCGAAGCTTGTCTCTTGAACCCTACACCTTCACAACATTTCCTTATTTTAAAAAGTTTTTTAGATTGCAAGTTTTATTGTTCATAAATCTGTTTATAGTTTATATTTAAAGAAGTAATTTTTTAGATATATCTCTATTTTATTTAAGCTATATTATTCTGTTCAAATTATATATTATTGGGCTTTAAATTAATTCATAGCTTTTATGGTATCAAAGCCTTTGATTATTTTAAATTAATAGAGTCATATTGTATCCATTTTATTTTATTCAAAGATGTATCTAAACCCTAAACCATAGAAATTAAGGCAAAATTAGAAGGAGAAAGAAATAATCTTTATGAAGAAAATGAAAAAAATTTAAGAAAACCCCAAACTAGAAGAAATACTTCAAGAAAGGTTTACACAAAAAATAATTAAAATACAGATAAATTTCATATATATGTACTTTTTCTTATATTTAGTACTTTTTAACCCAAAAAGAAAAGCTATATAACATATATATATATATATATTATTTATATCTATAATAACATGTTTTCTATAAATTATATAGTATAATAATAATAATATTTAGAAATAATATAATCCAATTTTTTTAATTTAGATTATGATTATATTATAATTTAATAATATATATATGTATATAATTAAGGAAAAATAACATTTTTATTCAAAAATATGGATAAATTTGAAATATATTTATTTTTCCCCATATCATTTGTACTTTTTGCTGACATGGTTAATAATAATAATAATATAGTATTATAATATATTATATTACATACACAATAATAGGTATAATTAAAAAAATCTAAAATAAGTAAAAGAAAATTTTAATTTTAATTAATTAATATATGATAAACTAAAAATAATATATATATATATATATATTTAATTTGAATTATAATCATATTACAAGTTATATTATTTATATTTACTATTAAATACAAGCAGTTATTTAATAAGTAAATTTCTATGTTATTTAATAAGCATTTAAAGAAATATAAATAATATAATAAAAAATAAAAGTTTTATTACAAATATAGATAAATTTCATATTTACTTTTTTCCCTATATTTTATACTCTTTAACACAAAAAAAAAAAAGCTGTATAGCCTGTATATATATAATAAAAATAGTAACATGTGTTATATATTATATAGTATAGTATAATAATAATAATTTTATGTTAGAAATAATATAATATAATAATCAAATGTTATATATATACACAATATTATGTGTAATTTACAATTTAATTAATTAATAATAAATTTAAAATAATATAATCTAAATTGTTTTTTAATTTAGATTATGACTATATTATAATTTCATAAATATATAAATAAATGAAAATAATGTGATAAAAATAAAATTTTTATTAATGATATGGAAAATTTTAAAATATGGTTATTTTTTCTCCTATATTTTGTACTTTTTGCCATAATAATAATAATAATAATAATAACAACAACAACATATTATATAACATAGATAATAATATGTATAATTAAAAAAATAATATAAATTAATAGAAATTCAACTTTTAATTAATTACATTCCTTTTTACATTTTTATTTTTAGAAATTTTAATTATTATTTAAATGAATAAAAATAATTTATATAACATACATTAAGTTAAAAAGATAATATATTAAATGTTAATAAAATGATCATAGTAAAATATTAATAGATTATATTCAATTAATAATTAAATTATTAAATTCAAATTCTATAATCTATATTGTATATTTGCATATTATAAAATTTTATATTTTTATAAATAATAATAATAATAAATTTATTATATGAATTATTAATTATCTATTAATTTTTAATAATATTAATAAACTTAAATGGTATTTTGTTTAAAATTAATATTTTTATTTTATGATATATTTGATAAATAGATTTATTTTTTCATATATTAATTAATTACCTATTTAATATTTAATAATAAGTATACGTAATATAAATTTTCATATAATTACAATCTAAATTAAATAAATGTTTAGAATATATTATATCTGATTTATTATATATTTATTATTTATTAATTAATTTAAATTTAAATTTCTGTAATTTATATTAAATTTTTAAATCATACATGTTATTATACATAGTAATATATTATTATATAATACAATATAGTTTATTTTTTACCACCACTTTTTTGTCGTTAATTTCAAAATTATCTTTAGGTGCCAATTTTGAAAATGAGCAAAGCTATCATGCCACCCAATTTTTTTAGTTTCTCTGTTTATGAATTTTAAAGTTTTATTGTCTCATTCTATTTTTTTCTCTGCTTTTAGCAATTGGCTTGCTAATTTTTTTTATTTCTCTCCATATCAATTTAAAGTTCTGCTGTCTCATTTTATCTCTTTTATTTTTCTAAGCATTTTTTTTAAGTTGTTCGTCTTGATTCGTTTGTCATTTGTTATTGTAGCTAGTCAACTCTTAACTTTGTATTTTTAATTTGGTACAACTTTTTATCTTTTCTCTTATTTATTGGATTTATTTCAGTCTTGCCTTGTGAGTTGCTTCTGGTTATGTTATCTAGGTGAATTATTATTATTTTACTAAATCTTTATATTTCTTCTTCTATGTTGACTTTTTCTATTTCCTTTTTTCTAAAAAATTATTTAAAATGATGATTAGGTAAAAATTTTCTAGTTAAATTTTGAAAATTTTGATATTTGGATTCGATTTCTTTTCTACTTTAAATTTGTTTTTAGTTTTGATTTAATTTGTTTGTTTGATTTCATTTTTTTATTTGATTTTATTTTTGTTTTGGTTCAAAAGCTGGTAAAAGATAGGTAAAGAGTTCACAAACCTAAAAATTTAAAAGAAAATGCCACTAGAACCTAGAAAAAAAATGAAAATCTAAAAATTTGAAGAAGAAAATAAAACTTAGAAGATGAAGTAAAATGTAGGAAATATATCAATCTCAATGATTCACACAAAAGAAAACCAAAAACACATAAAAGAAACTTACGAAAAAAAAGCTAGAAAGTTTAAAAAATTAACCAAATAAATTAAATATGACTTAAATTATCATTAATTCTAAACAATCATATCATAAAATAAAATGTGTTTAAAAAATGTATAAAGTAAATTAATAATTTTATAATATTTCTAAAATAAAAATTTTTAACAAGATAAAATAAAACATATTATTATTTATTAATAATATATACTTTTTATAAATTAAAATTAAACAAATTTTTTTAATTTATTAATTTTTAAAAATTATTTTGGGCTATCGAAAATGATTTCTAATAGCAAAGTGGTCAATTATGTGTCCGACTATTATGCAATGATTATTGTGCTCTAATTTTTTATTAATTTTTTAAAAATTTATAAATACATGTTTTTGTTTTTATAAATAAATAAATTAATAATTAATTAACCAATTTTAAATAATTATTAATAATTAATATTAACATTATTTTTTAATTTTTTATTATTTTAATTTTTACTAATATTATATTTATATTAAATAAATTTTTTATAAATTATATATATTTATTAATATAACATGATAGGATGTAAGGTGGTTGAGGAAAGATGAGAGAGAATTTTAATAAAAAGATATCTGTAGGAAGAAATTAGCTGTAGTAAAATTAATAATAAAGTTAGTGACAAATTATTTTTTTTTTTGAAAAACCACAATTCTTGATCATTTATGCTAAATATTATTTGTCAAAAATTAACTATATTCTTGTAATGTTTTATTTATTAGGCTTCTGATAATCAACCTACACCACATATTTATGTACTACGCATCACGCGTTAGGTTATGAGTTTCATTTAAGTGGAGCCCATGTGATCTCAACCTCTCTTATTCTCTATCGGCTCAAGCATGCCATCTACAATAACTAGAGAAGATCTAATTCACAGGAATGAAATATTGTATATGTTACGTAAATATTATTTTTCCTTATTTTCTTACTCTTTTTCTTCCTTTCTTCATATCTTTCTCTCTCTCTCATTTACTTTTCCACTATATTCTCTGATGTGATCTATTTCATTATAACCCTTTCTTCTTGTTTTCTCTCTGCATGCTGTATTTTTTGGCCAAGGCAACTCAGTTATAACAATATCCATCACAAGGTTTAATTCTCTTCCACTCCTATCTTAATTAATGTTTTGATTTTAGGTTATCAACTTATATCCTTTTCATGCACTGAGTCCTCAATTTTCACTATTTGAGGAAAATGAATTAACGTTAAAGATGGCGATGATTGGTCTAAAAAGATTAAGAGTAAGGTCTTTGAACATAAAAAAACCTTATTATGACAAGATGGAGAAAAGCGACAATGTAAGAGTAGAAATTAGAAGCAAGAAGGCCAAAGAGCTTATAGAGGAGATTCTCAAAATCGCTAGCTCACCCAACACTAAAACTTACGTCTTCTGAGATACTTGTCTTCACCAATTTCACTATTACTCTTCAACATCAAGGTTTTGCAATTAGTTTAAATAAGATGAATTAGTTTTCTCATCTAGTTGGCCATTTTCCAAAGTTTCCCACAATAATAAAAAAAATTCCTTTTAATGGCGACAAAAGTTGTCACTAAACAAGTTATAATGGCAATGAAGGGTTGCCACAAAGTTACGGCTAATGTTATTGTAACAAAAGGACATTAGTATTGACATAAATCGCCACTAATTTGTTTTAGTGTTATAAACATGGCTACTAAATAATGAAGAGAGAAACTACAATTACTTGAAACAAGGGTCGCCACTAAATAATTGTCAATAAATAGTGATGATCATAAATAGATGCCATTAAAAAGTTATGATTAGTGGCGAGGTGTTTCCCACTAATTGGTTTATTAGTAGTGACTAGTTTTTGTCGCCACTAAAAATATTCATTTTGAGTGATGCCTTTAGTTGTCTATAAAGTGTTGGTGGCGACTCTCCTTTGTTGCCCCTAATTATCATTTAGTGGCAACTATGGTTGCCACTAAAAGTGGATCCTTTGGTGACAAGTATAATTATCGCCACAAAATGCTATTTTCAATGACGACATTTGTTGCCACTAATGCATTTCAATATCCTTAGTGATGACTGTTGTCACCACAAAAGGTTGTAGAAAATTTTTTTCACATCTCATTAGTAATTAGGCAATATTTATCTAAATATGGCATAAAATTGAAATGGTTCTAGAGAGAACTTCATAAGATATGAAAAGCAAATGGTAAAATAAAATTATGACAACCAAATTGAATTACATTAGAACAAAAATATTATATGGTAACTAATAATAAACTCAACAAATTCATATTCATATGCATATTGTAAAGACACAACTAGCGAAGTAGGAGTAGATTCAATATGCTCCTCCATTCTATGAGGCCCACTCAACCTTCCAAAAAAAACATATTAGTGAATTTAATATTAGTAATCACCTTGGGTTAAAATAAATAACAACAGTTTAAATGCCAAACAACATTTAAGTTAAAATTTAAATTTAAAACTAAGCTTATAAGTTCAAACTAGTAAGAAATAAGGAGTAATTTATTAACATACCGCTATTTATCTATCTTCACTAGGCTGGTCTATCTAAAATATTACTACTTGAAGGTAGATGTCCTTGTAAGAATAAAAAAGAACTTTAAATATCTTTTATTGTTGGAAAAGAAGAAGAGAAATGTGTTATATACCTATTATTGCAATATGGACAAGGTAGTAACTTATGTACAAACTTCATCTTGTACCTGCTAGGTCATTTGGGCTCGCTCTTGCTGTAGCCTTTGTTTAAATTCTTCTTGTATTTTTTGTTCCATTTATTCATGCTCTTATGCCATATGGGCACGATCCTCCTCTCATTTTCTTTCCATTTCTTCCCTGACTTGTTTTATTATAGATTACATCTTGTAGTCTACATCAACTTGGTCAATGGGTCTCTTTTTTTAGGTTTCTTTCCATAACCCTTCCCATGAACAAACTTTGACCATACACTCAGTACAATAGATAAAATCTCATCTCCAATTATGCAAGATTCAACTTCTGATAATTGTTGTTGGAAAACTAGCTTGTGTAAGTAACCCTACAGTTTAAGTAATAAATTAAAAAAATATACAATAATTTGTACTTAAACAAAGGTTAAAAACTGAAGGACCACTAAAAGTTACATAAATCTCTTTTGACTTAGGGTCAGCCCACTCTATCTCCTCATCTTTTGTCTGACGAGTATGTTATGCCTCCCATACCATGTCAAATCTGCTGGTCCTCTAGTAATGGGATCCTTCTAAAATATTTTGTAAACAACATTATTTCATATTGTAACCATAGAAAAAACAAAATGGATATATAGAAATGTAATGGTAAATAAAAAGAAAAGAAGAGGCTATCTTCACAAGCTATGCTCCACCTTCGTAGAAGGCCTTGTGCCACATGTATGCTTGGTTATTTGCTTTCCCTTATTGAGTTTATTTCTGTTACTTGTCACTTACAATTAGGCAAAAACCTTTGTTATCCTTTAAAATTAGTTATGAGAATTGCACATAAGTGAGCATGTTTAAATTGCATCATATAACAAAAGTGCATTACCTTGAAATCTTCAATAGCCCAGTGTTGGAGTAGTCATTCCCAATCTACAGGATGCACATCAGTCGGTCGAACTACACGCCTATCCTCGTCTGTATCTAAAAATTTGACTAGATCATGTAACTTTGTCTTCCAACTCTTAAATAGTCTCTGCAAAGTGTTTAGAGTTAAATGACTCATCAACAATTTAGATTGATCCTATCGTGGTTCAAATTTATCCTATAGACCATAAACATAAACAATTATAATTGCTTATGTAATGGATCAAGTTGCTTCATAATTAACAATCATTTATTTTGCATAATTGTCTATTCACAGACATATTACCTTAACTTCTAACCGCATGATCTCTCTATATTTTTCCTATTATGCCAGCCAATCACCATCTTTAAACAAACAAGTGGTCCAAACCAACCAGCCATAATAACTAAAGAACTTTCAAGCGCCTTCTTCAACAACCCATTCAAAGTCTTCAGAAATGTTAATAATGATTTTTTTGCCATGCTTTGTCTTCAAATCAGCACCTATACACTTATACCTCCCTTGCCCTTTCTTAACAATGTTACAAGAAGCTGAAAAAGGCATGCAAGGTATAAAAAACAATTAAAAATCAATATATACATATATATAATCTATGTGTGTATGCATGTGTGTTGTAGGGGAGGGGAAAGTAAACCATAAATAAACAAAATCAAAAAATGGTTATACCTGCACTACTCTAGTTTAGCGATGGTTGCATGGGTGGAGAATCTTCATTTTCTTGTTATGTCATAAATCATGCCAATGTAGGTGGAGTAGACTCCTTATACTTAAAAGCATTCACTATTACAAGTTCCTATGGTGATGTCACATCACCTATATGGTTGCATCTTAATCAACCACGACCACACCTATTTCCTCTTCCATTTCTTCCTCTTATCCTATCACATCCACCACTTGACATTTGCTACAAAATTGTAAATGAAGTGTGAAATACATTATTTTGAATCCAAAAACTAAGTTGATGACAAAAACATAAAGCAATTAATATGTAAATATATTGACATAAATATATTTAATCTAGGTTATTGTTAGTGTCACCTGTGTCATTTGTGTCATCCTCATCGAGTATATCTTCTTTATCTTCTTCATCACAGACACATCCTCATCATTGTCATCAATGAATTCATCCACCTTATTAATTACCTTCTGTCCACTTTGTTGGGAGTGTTCAGTGTAACATTCGATTTTTCGTAAAACACCAAAATGAGTCAGTTTTCAAAGTAAGTTCCCTGATATGAGTATGATAAGCTAAAAAAATATGGTGTTACATTCGGTTGAATGATTTATTATTTTTGGTTGAATGTCATCCCTATAAAGATAGACCACTAAGTCAATGTCCACATTATCATTAGTAGTCAAATCTACTTTAATTTCAATCTATTGATAAGCCTCATCATTTAGTAGTTCTTCATTGTCTCCATCTACACCATCATCAATCACCCCTAGCATATTAAAGAGATCATAAGGATTTGTTTTTATAACAACAAGCCAATTTAGGTTACAAATGTCCTCTAGATAGAATACTTGTTCTACTTGAAATGCTAAGACAAATAGCTCATTCAAATTCAGTGAGTATCAAGTGTTAACACTTGTGATTCCATTCTTGTTAACCTTATATCATCTTTCTAAATGACCCACATCCCACTAATGATACTTGAAGAGATACAATTTTCTATTCCCAATGTATGATAACTCATATATATGTTCCAAGATGCCATAATATTCTTGTGTCTCATCTGAATCATCACCCCTTACAAGAACTCTACTATTCTGTGTTCTTCTATTGGAGGTTCAATCTTGAGTGTGAAATCTAAATTTTTTCACCATAAATGTAGAGTAACGATGGCCTATTTTGAGTGGTCCAACTCTAAAACTCATGAGGTCATTACTTACGTCACCTCGTGCACTTAACTCTAAAACCTATAAATGACAACATGTGTAAGTAAAACTAACCAATAGAAACATGAGTTTAAAACATACCTGTGCATGAAACCATCCTAAGAATTCATTAACCATTGAAACTTGTGCTTCCTACAATGTATAACCTAATGTATTAAGAGGTGATAGTAGAAAATTTTTTAGGTAAGTGTTAGCTAAGTCTTATAGACTTACTCAATGAATAGCCAAATGTCTTCACAGTTCTGAAGCACATATAAACAAGATCCTGGGTGGAACCAACTCATATACTTTTTTTTATTTGTTTTTGTCACAAGATCCTTCTCGTTATCCAAAAGGATCCTATTTTATATATACAATTATAAAATTATATTTTAGCTTGTCATAACAATAAGCACTAGAATGATATGAATCCAGTGACATTCTTATAGTTAGAGGCACTCTTTTAATGGTCTTAGAATTTTCTTAATTTAGCATATGCTATAATTGGAATTCATAAGTGAATGAAATATTGAATGACACCAAAATCCAATTTAAAAGTAGATTATCTATGTTGCTTGCAAAGGAATAAGGCTTTGGAAGGAAGTTGCTTGTCAAATTTATCAAATGGCTCTGTTTATCAAAATAAATAATGATATCAGTCAGAGCTTGTTCATTAACCAACTCAAATTCAATACCAAAGCATGGAATGTAGGTTTTTCTTATATAGGAATGGTTCTTCAAACAAGAGCTTATAGTTAGACAATAGACACTAATATCACATACTTTTCTTCTTTCTTTTTTTAATATGACAAAAGACAAAATAAAGACATAAACTTAATATTGATATTAAAGAAAAGTTAAATCATGTATGCTTCATCTATACAATCAGCATTAATATTCTGACATGTTTTAGCGCATGCCTCCATCTTAATACTCATGCAATTTTGTATTACTATCAACATGATTGAGTACAGTAGTAAACCCAAGCCAAAAATTGCGTCAAAATCAGGTCTTTTAATTTCCACCTTTTTCAAACTATCTTTGATATTGCCATATTAAGCAAAGAAACCACATAAATGTATGAAATGTTATCATTAAAGCATAAAAAACTATGCTTCCAATTCAAAAGAATTTATGCTATGGCTTAGCCTTTATATATAAAATGCAGGGGCTAAAGGTACACAATCAGCATTACAAACTTTAAAATAATATAATATATATGGATAAGGGAAAAAATAGATATCACATATATTAAAAACATACCTATTTTCAAGGGAAAATGGGTCTCAAAAAATGGGGAAAATGAAGCATGAGAAGCAATTGCAAACCTTCCCTGCTGTTGCTATCCAAGACTGAAATCCAATCTAATCATTCTTGTGTATAAGATCAATCCTATTTCAAATTGCAAAGAAGACAAGAAGGTGCATCAATATCATCTCTTCCTTGTCTTCAAACATTAGTAGACTTCAAACATTCAATACATATATTATATTAGATTAAAACAGAAGTCATTCAATTTATACAAGTTCTGAACAGGGTTTAAAAACTACAATTGACTATTTGGATACTTGAGGGGCAAAAAGAGAAAACAGAGGATGGGTACTAGAGGGTGGTAACAACACATAATTGCCTACTACAAAAACAAGTATATAAACACTAAATAGCTGTTACTTTGTATATCTATCACACAACTCAACCTAGCTAGTAGTCAATAATTGACAAAAAGTAACATTCTATCTCTCCACATTGAATCCAATTCAATATCATTTAGGAATTGTCATATAAGTTTTTTCTTGCCAAATTGATATATTGCCACTAGATTAACCTGCCTCTCAAGATTGAAACTTGGATTGCCTAATTCAATGAATCTAATTAAGACTAACGTGTTTAATTATGCATAGTTTAATGAATCTGATTCTCTCTATATAACACTTTTTCTTTATTAATTATGAAGCACTCCTATAGCAAGTGGAGACAAGTAGTAATTTTTACATCTTGAACCCTTTATATGAATTGTCTATTCATTTTTACTCTAAATATATGCTCTTGTTTACATACATACATACATACATACATACAAATGTATGTACATATATGCACATATATATAGATATATAACACTAATATATATTTCATCCATTGCTTTTGTCTAATCAAGAAGCAAAATGCGCAAAAGTGGAGTTTGGGCTTGTTATGTACAATGTTAAATCTGACAATGTAGGTACACCTTTAATAATTATATATATATATATATATAAAAACTCCAAGTTATGCCTTTTATCGAATTGAAATACAAGATATAGTAATTGTAGTGTGAATCAATTGAGAATAACCATTTTCTTTTGGAAACTTTATTTTTAATTTAGTTTAACCTTAAAGCTAATTCTTTTGTATTGTTTTACATAATTTTGAATGAAAACATTCAAGTGGGGAAGAGCAATGAAAAAAAATTAAAAAAAATCAAAATCTATTTTCATTTGATGAATTTGAGTCCTTTATGGTGAAAACAGGCATGAAGCTTACAGACAAGGAAGATCTCTCCTTTCAACCTTTATTGTAAAGAAACATGAAAACCCCCTTTAAAGAATTAAAGGACAAGAAGGAATTCTAGTAATATCATAGTACAACGAAAATGCAACAAAAGAATTGATGCTATAGCTTATTTATAACCAAAAACAACATTTCCTTTAATGTTTCCTCATTAATAGTTACCATATTCATAAAGAAGGTTGAATGGTTACCTAATGTTTCCTTCAGCGTTAGATCAGTAGTGATTTCTCTCAAGTTAATCTTTCCTTCAACGTCTCTTCTCAATTGATTTCAAGAACTTTCCCTCTCTTTAAAAAATCATAAAACCCTTGTTGCTAGAGAACATTGTTCATCCTTTTTTTCATCTTGCTGTTGCTAGAAGCTGCATTTGAAGGGAGGAGAGTCTAAGGTTTTAGTTTTTTACTTTTGTGCCTTTTTCTATTATTTGATTTTATTGCTTTACTTCATTAGTCAGTTGTTTATTTTATTATTTTTTATTATTTTATACTTTAGTATTACTCTTTTTATGATTCTTTTTTAAAATTTATTCTACATAAGTTAAATATAATATATACACTAATTATATAATTTTATTCTTTTTCTTTTTTTTTATTAATGCTTCTTATTGACCTTAGCATTTTAAATTTTTAAAATTTAAAATATCATTTTATCCATTTTTTGCATTAATAGCTTTTATTAAATAACCATTATATTTATATAAATATGTTTTGTTTTTAAAAATTTTAATTTCACAATTTATGTTATATATATATAACTATTTTATTATTACTTGTTACATTATTAATTGATTTAAATTCCTTATTAATATTTTGTTAACCTCATCATGATCTCCTTTGCCAAACTCCCCCTATTCAAACCTATATTCATAAGATAAAGGTGGGCAATTTATAAATAAATGCACTCATGTTCCAAAATACAAAAATTAAAATATAATAAATTTAACTTAATGTTATTGGATCTTATATATTTAATGAGAAAATTAGAAAAAGATACAAGTTTTTACTATTTCTTAAAAAGGTTTCAACAATTTTTTTTTTGGGTAACAATGCTACACTTTTCAAAAAAAGTCCAATGCTATGATTTCATTGAAAAATCTTCTAAGAACAACTTAAAGAAACTTTAACTATCATAAAACTAATACCATTAATATATTATATATATATATATATAAGTCTAGGTTTTTATTTTTATTTTTAAATTTTCTGCCTTTTTTCTATTATTTGGTTTTATTGTTTTACTCCTTTAGTTAGGGTTGTATTTTATTGTTTATTGTTTTGTTATTTTTTCATGTTTATTCTTTTATTTTTGTTATATTATTTTTATTATTCTTTTTTATCTCAAACTTATACTAATGAAGTTATATATAGTTTTTAGTACTCTTTTTATGATTATTTTTTTTATTTTATTCTGAAGCAGTGATATATAATATTTTAAAATTATACTCTAATTATATAATTTTATTCTTTTTTTTATTTATGATTCTTATTGACCTTAGCATCTTGAATTTTTAAAATTTAAGATATCATTTTATCCATTTTATGCATTAATAGTCTTTATTTAATAATTATTAAATTTATATAAATATTTTTATTTTTAAAAAATTCAAATTTTCATTATTTATGTCATATATAAAAATGATTATTTTATTATTACTTATTAAATTATTAATTGATTTAAATTTCTCATTAATATTTTATTGGTCTCACCATGATTGAATTGATGATAATTAAATATAATTTCATAAAATTTTATGCATTAAAAATTTAATATAATAAATAAATATTTAATTATTAATTGCATGCTTTTTAAAATATTTAAGAAGTCATTTTTTTAATTGAAAAATGAAAATGACCCATGAGTAAAAGCTAAGAACACTTAATATTCAACTTTTAATATACCTAAATTATATTAAGATTCTAGTATCATCAAAAATTAAAAAGAAATTGCTTAGAAATAATAAATTAAAAAAATTCAGATTCAAATGAAAAAAAAAAAAACTTAACCAAATTAAACATATATTTATATTTATAAATTATATATATTAGTTTGTTGTTTCTTATATTATATATATTCCCTCTAAAATATTTTATTATATTATTAATAAAATAATGCATAACATAACTATAACTAACTTATGGTACAATAAAGTAAAGTGTTATTTACTTCTTTTAAGGTATTTGTTTTATGTATGTTTTACTTTCAAAAAGCCTGATCACCCATGTGATATAAGTGATACAATTGTTTGAATATTTTAATTTTTAATTTCAGAAACTAAAAGTCAAGTTTATTTTTTAAAATAGGATAAATTGCACATAATTTTATAAATTTTAAGTCATGTGCAAATAACTCCCAACTTTATAAACTTTTTAAAAATTTTAAATTTATATAAATAACTCCCTATCATTAATTAATTTATTATTTTATTAATAGAGCATGATACATTAAGGGGTTATTTGCACATAATCTAAAATCTAGAAAGATTATTTATATATAATGAAAAGTTTAAGAGATTATCTACATAAAGGTATAAAATTTATAAAGGTTTAACCAAACATAGTTTCATTAACTATGACTTTCGTTGTAA
This sequence comes from Erythrophleum fordii, assembly GCA_032878935.1. NCBI lineage: Eukaryota > Viridiplantae > Streptophyta > Magnoliopsida > Fabales > Fabaceae > Erythrophleum > Erythrophleum fordii. The sequence continues at coordinate 9,783,302 of JAVQMF010000056.1, read as the reverse complement.
AAAATAAAAGTTATAGCTTTTTCAAATGAAACTTTATTAGTTTATATTTAGATTGAGATTGTCCAAGAATCTCTAGTATTTTAATATAATTTTAATTTTAATTTACTTTTAATTTAATATGACTAATTTTTTCTAAAATTAAATCTATGTATATATTTTGGTACATAAAGTCTATTCTAATTTGTATATGGGTAGGTTAAATAAATACTTTGGAGACAAGAACATTGAGGCCAGCATGCTTGTTTTTCCAGCCAAATTCATCAAATTTTAACAATTAAATATTTCCCATAATTCATTCTTTTCCTCTCATTCTTAAGACATTAACGTGCGAATATTTTACTCTAAAAACAGTGATTATACTTTTTCACTCCCATTCTAAATAGTAATGAAGTTCTCCTTCATTGCATTCCTATCCTGATTGGGTTAAAAATGAAAGAAAATTGTTATACTTATTGTTGGCAAACAATTAGTAATATCATTTCATTAAAATAGCCCATTCAAAGATATTAAAAATACTTATAAAAAAGTAATTAATAACTTTACATATTAAAAAATTAAAAGAATAAATTTTAAATACAAAATTTATTAAATAAATAAATAATTTTGTATTAAAACTCGCTTAAGGTCACAAAATATGTGGAGCCAAGTATGAGAAGCTTCCTCATGGGCTTGTTGCAACTCGATTCTTTTTATTTCTACAAATGCCATTGCTCCAAGCATGCAAGCCTATCCCTGAAATATTAAATGTGTAATAATAAATTTATTGTGAGAGCACCTTAATTAAGTATAATTGTTGAATTTTAAAGTTACATCAATTACTTTCAATATGACACATAGCATGATAAACAATCAATTGACTTGCTTTAATTTAATTTATGAGAGCATGATAAACACCGAAAAAAGGGTTCAAGTGTTATGATCTTCAATTTGACATCACTGAATATTATATCAATGAACAGAAGTATATGTACTGAAGTTATATTATACATATATATCATTCACAAAAAATTAAAAGATGCGTATATATATATATATATCAAATTAAATTATTCTTAGCAGCCCTCTCTCCAATTTAAAACATAATTTGGGAACAAAAATTATGATTAGGCTAAACATCTATTCAATAACACCATTTTATGGAATATAACTTCATCAATTCAATTATTAATCTAAAATATTCTAATTTTGTTTTTATTGTTGGTGTCATACGATGCTATTATTAGAAAAGGAAAAAAGTGTATTTAAATTCTAATTCATGACCCTTAGGGATATGTGCATATGGTGAATATAATATTTTTTCCCCTTTTGCCTATAGGTCTCATTGATCATTTAACACTTTATAATTAAATTTTTAATTTATAATTTTTTTAACAATAATTAAAAACTAAGTCATCAAGAAACAAAGTTTGAAGTTAGAATGGAAAGGTTAATAAAAAAAAAAGAGTCTACTTCTGGTTAAGTTCTACAAAACCAAATGATAATTTCACATTTAATGAAAACTTTTCCAAGTCTAGAGGATGCCATTCATTCCTTTCTAATCTTGTTCTTGTCAGAAGTCATAATTGAAGGGAAGAGTCCTTTTTTTTTTTTGCCTCTTTTTCTTTCATTATCTCATTAATTTGACTTTATTATTTTGTGCCTTTAGACACAACTTTATATTATTATTTTATTAATTTGTTATTTTTTATTTATTGTTTTATTATTTTATTTTTGTTATATTTTTTATATAAAATATTTTACAATTTTAAAAATTTTTAATCTCATTATTTATGTCATATATTAGAAAAGTTTATTTTATTATTACTTATTCCATTATTAATTGATTTATATTTCTTATTAATATTTAAAAAAAATTATCCATGATTAAAAATTAAATTTCTTATTAATGTTTAACATTATTAATTGATTTAAATTTTTTATTAATGTTTAAGTCATTCTTTTATTGAAAAATAAAAATTATCTATATTTAAAATTTAAGAATACTTAGCATTCAAATTCTATTTCCAAATCATATTAAGCTTTCACTATCATAAAAAAAAAAAAAAAGGGCTTACAAATAATAATAAGAAAGCATTAAGATTAAAATTAAAAAAATTTAATTGAGTTTAAAATATACATACACATACTTATAAATAATATATATTAGTTTTTTTGTTTCTTATATTATATGTATGTCATATATCATTTTTTATCACATTATTGTCTTTAGAAGTATATATATATATATATAAACAATGCATAATATGACTATTGTCAAAAATTTTAGTAGTGATAAATTTAAATTGTCATTAGAACTTTTGGCATAAAATTTTTAAATATCTCAAAAAAATTAAACCAAATGTTTTAGTTGTAACAAACACTAGTCGTCATTAAAAAAGTGAATTTAGTGATGATCATATATTGTTACTAAAAGTTTTGGCACAAAATTTTTTAGTATTTTAAAAACTTAGCACCAAATCTTTTTGTAGCGACCTCGCCATTAAAAATTTTTAGTAGCGATAGCTATTTAGATTGTTACTAAAATTTTTTTAAAGTAATTTTTATTATCTTAAAAATTTTGTGCTCAAACTTTTTGTGATGACTCGTATTTGTCACCACTAAAAATTTTGGAGAACATTTTTAAGATATTAAAATATTTTACGCCAAAATTTTTAATTTGTAAAAAAAATTGTGCGTCAAACTTTGTGTGATGACTATATAATGTCGCCACTAAAATTTTTTCATAAATTTTTGTTTCTGTAATGATGACAACATTAGTTGTCACTAATAGTTTTGCAAAAATAAAATTAAAATTTTAACAAATCTATCAAACTAAAAGTTGTAATTTAATAGCAACTTTTGTATGTCTCCACTAAAGCTCTTTTAGTAGCAACCCATTGTCCCCATTAAAAATTTGACTTAAAATTTTTTGTGCAAAGGCATTAGTTTCAGTTTTATGTCATCAGTCAATTTTGTCACTAAAAATATTTTTTGTCACTACTAAAAGTTCTTTCAAAATGCTATATACTATTGTAATGACAATTATTAGTGACAACGATTTTATGTCGTTGTTAAAAGTATGTTTTTATTGACAATTTTTTTAGTTTCCAATAAAAGTTATCACTAAAAATTTATTTATTTATTATAGTGTCCTTTTGTAAGGGCACAATGATCATTTTCTATTTTTAAAGTTAATTCCTTTCTTTTATTTTTTATTCCATTCTATATATTAAATAGGACATTTTAGAGTATAAGAGTTTAAAGTGATATCAATTTTATCCAATTAGATAGAATGATTTAAATATTTAAAAATAATAATTTAGGAGAGTTTTTTTAATTGAAAGAATATTTATAAATGACCTAAAATTAGAAGACGTTTTTGAATTCTTTACAATTATATATGTAATTTGACTCTGTTGATATTTTCAAATTTATTGTGCACAACCAAGTCTGTCTAAGGTTGGACCATAGAAACCGAAGAAAGTTTTGGCACATAAAATGATACATAATAGGAGAGTACTCCCAGATAAAATTTCAAATATAAATCTACTTAAGTGTTAGGTCTTTGACGTTAAACTTTAATATAGGAGATTAGAACCCTGAAGTTGATTTTGCTCTGCTAATTGATGACTAATAAAACCAAATAGTCTACACTTCAATAGAAGGAAACATAATAACTTTTTATTTTAAGAACAATGTTGTTTGTTTTGTTGTTTTGTTGTTTTGTTTTTTTTGTTTTTGTCATTGTTGTCGCTTCATTTGTAATTAAGAGCTATAACAAAAGATGCCTGTGATAATACCTTCAAATCTCAAAACCCAAGTCTCACATCGAATAGAACTCAGATGGGAAGGGAATTCCTCATATATAAAAGAAGGGACAAGTCCCACATCGAATAGAATTGGGTTGGGAGTGGGATTGTTTATGTATATAAAGAGGGCTTCTACAGTCATACCTAGTACCTTATATCATTCAGTCTCAATAGTGTAAAGTTTTTTCTCCTTGCCCGTGGACGTAAGTTACATTGGCCGAATCATATTAATTTTCTGTGTTATTCTTTCTTTTCTCTCTACTTTCCTAATACCTCTAATTCATAACAATTGGTATCAGAGCCTGGTTCCTTGGCTAGGGTTTTTGGTTCAGATCCAGGGTACTTGGCTAGACATTTAGCTTAAGTTTATTTTTTTCTTGCTGAAAGAAGATGGCGTCTCACAAATTCGATATTGAGAAATTCAATAGGTTGAATGATTTCACATTGTGGAAGGTAAAGATACGGGTAATTCTGGTTCAGCAAGGGTACGCGACGGTGATCAATGGAGAAGGAAGGTTGCCCAAGAGTTTGAAGGTTAAGGAAAAGGCAGAGATTTTGGCGAAAGCTCATAGCGCCATTCTATTGAGTTTGACAGATGAAGTTTTAAAGGAGGTTATAGACAAAACTTCTGTAGCTTCGTTATGGAAGAAATTAGAAAGCAAGTACCAAAAGAAATCCATGACAAATCGGCTATATCAGAAACAACAATTATATGCCCTCAGGATGTCAAAAAGTACACCAATAAGAGATCATATTAACTATTTTAATTTAATTATTTTAAATCCTTGGTCGGGGTTAAAATTGAGGAAAAAGACCAGGCAATAATTCTTTTATGCTCGTTGCCTAATTCATATGAAAACTTTGTTGACATGATGCTTTATGGGAGAGACACTATCTCGGTTGGTGATATAAAGGATGCTTTACAATCAAAAGAACTAAAAAGAAGGGTGTCTAGGTCCAGTGAGGAAGCATCAGATATGGTTTGGTAGTGAATAGAGGTAGGAGTAAGGAGAAGGATGAAAGTAATCGAAGTAAGTCCCATTCGAAGTCAAGGTCCAAAAGGCAACTACGGTGCTTTAAGTGTAAGGAATAGGGGCATTTCAAGCAGAATTGTCCACAGTGAAAAAAGAGAAACAATCAGAAGAAATCAAATGGTAAGGCAAATGCCTTAGTGGTTTAGGACAGTTCAGATGAGGGTGATTGTGGAAATGTTCTGACAGTTAGTACCTCAAATTCTGCAAATACTTGGGTCATGGATACTGGAGCTTCTTATCATATGACTTTCACAAAGGAGCTGTTCACTTCTTTTAAAGAGTGGAAAGGCAGTGTGAAGTTAGGAGATGATCAGGAGCTTAGTGTTGAAAGCAGTGGATCAGTATAGGTAAAAATGTTTGATGGTATGGTTAGAACATTTGATGCATGGTATGTTCTTAGGCTACGAAAAAATTTAATTTCTCTGGGTGCCTTGGACAAGCAAGGATACAATTTTTCTAGCGAGGGTAGATAGGTGAAGGTTTTTAGAGGTGCTCTGGTAGTGATAAAGGGTAGACTTCAGCATGGGGGTCTATATACTCATTGGAAACTTGGTAATAGGTACTGTGGTAGTTTCTAGTTTTTTGGAGAAGAACAATGATCAAACAGAGTTATAGCATTGATGATTGGGGCACATGAGTGAAAAAGGACTAGCAGTGTTATGAAAGCAGGGGTTGTTAGAGGGCATGAAAATTGGAAAGTTGAAGTTCTGTGAAACTTGTGTCAAAGATAAGCAATGCAAAGTTAAGTTTAGTTTGGGAAAGTATACCTCCATTGATATCCTTAAATATATATATTCAGACTTGTAGAGTCCTTCTCTAGTTGAGTCTCATGGAGGGTACAGATACTTTGTGACATTAATTGATAACTACTCTGGAAAAGTGTGGGTGTATTTTCTGAAGAAGAAGGATAAGGTGTTTGGGAAGCTCAAGGAGTAGAAGACTATAATTAAGAAGCATACTGGGAAGCAAGTCAAGACATTCAGAACTGATAATAGATTGGAGTTCTGCAATACACCATTTGATGAGTTTTGTAAGAAAAAGGGTATAGTGAGACACCACACTATACGGCACACACCACAACAAAATGGTGTAGCAGAGTGGATGAACTAAACACTTTTGCAGCACGTAAGATGTATGTAGCTGAGTGCTAATCTTCTTAAGTAATTTTGGACTGAAACAGTTAACATTGCAACTTATCTAGTGAATAGATTTTCATCAACTGCAATTGATCTGAAGACTCCACAAGAGATGTGGTACAATACACCTTCAGACTATTCTAGTTTAAAGATATTTGGGTGCCCAGCATACGCTTATGTGAATGATGATAAATTGAGCCGAGGGTAATAAAGTGCATATTTCTAGGGTATGCAACTAGTGTGAAAGGGTATAGACTATGATGTACAGAATAGGACAGGACCCTAAGATTCATTATTAGTAGAGATGTGACATTTGATGAATCTGCTATGTTCAACCAGAAGGAGAAACTTGATGATCTTGCAGGAAAAGATTTGGGTACTAATTAGAAAGTGGAGTTTGAGGTGGATACCTCAAGGACAAACAAAAGCTCTGTAGATCAATCTGGAGATTTGTAAGAAGAGCAACAGAGTATAGCAACAAGGAGAGGAAGAAGAGAAAATAGAAGACCTGTCAAGTATGCAGACTGTGTAAATTTTGTCGATACTAATCCTGTTGCATATACACTGGCAGTGGCAGAAAGCACTAATGTTGAGGAGCCGCAGTCCTACAAGGAGGTGGTCTAAAATAAGGAAGCAATTGATTGGTTACTAGCTATGAATGAGAAAATACAGTCCCTATCAAAGAATGGGACTTGGGAGCTGGTACCTCTACCAAAGGGTGTAAAGCCTATAGGATACAAATAGGTGTACAAAAAGAAAGAAAGGATTCCTAAAGTTAAGCCGGCAAGGTTTAAGGCGAGACTTGTAGTGAAGGGGTTCTCACAAAAGGAGGGCATAAACTACCATGGAGTATTCTCTCCAGTTGTGAAGCATAAGACCATTTAGGTTCTTCTAGCCATGGTAAGTGCGCTTGATTTGGAGTCGAAGCAACTTGATGTGAAGACATCGTTCTTACATGAGAATCTGGAAAAGGGCATTTACATTACTCAGCCTGAGGGGTTTCAAGATCTTGAAAAAGGAAGTATATTTGCCTGCTGAAGAAGTCCTTGTATAGCTTAAAGCAGTCACCCAGGCAGTGGTACAAGAGGTTTGATACTTTCATGATTTTAAAAAAATTTACTCGTAACCCGTTCGATAGCTGTGTGTATTCCAAGAAATTGTCAAATGATTCTTGGATCTACTTGTTACTGTATGTGGATGATATGTTGATAGTGGCAAAGAACAAGACTGAAATTAATAGGTTAAAAAGGTTACTGAGCAGTGAGTTTGAGAAGAAAGATCTGGATATAGCCAAGAAAATCTTAGGCATGAAAATTTAGAGAGATCAAAAAGCACGCCGATTGTATGTGTCACAACAGAAGTACATTAAGAAGGTATTACGATCTTTTCAGATGGATCAAGCCAAGCTTGTGAGTACCCCATTGACAGCACATTTCAAATTGGATGCTAGTACACTACTGAGCACAGATGAGGAGAAAGACTACATGAGTGGGGTCCTTTATACTAATGCAGTTGGGAGTCTAATATATGCGATAGTATGCATAAGACTAAACTTAGCCCATGCAGTTAGTGTTGTGAGCAGGTTCATGGGAAATCTAAGGAAGACTCACTGGGAAGCAATAAAGTGGACCATGTGGTATTTAAGAGGTACAGTTGATGTTTGTCTAGTTTATAGTACTGATAGATTTGCTGATGGATTGGTAGGTTATACAGATTTAGATTATGGTGGAGACCTTATAAGGCGGAGATCGTTGACATGCTATATCTTCACTCTATATGGATGTGCTGTTAGTTGGAAAGTAATTTTGCAGTCTACAGTTGCTTTGTTGACCACTGAGGTGGAGTACATGTCCTTGACCGAGGGAGTGAAGGAAGCAATGTGGTTACATGGCTTGATTAGAAGCTTGGGATTGAAGGTTCAGATGCCTGAGGTATATTATGACAGTCAAAGTACGTTGAGTCTAATAAAGAACCCAATCTATTATGAAAAGTCCAAACACATAGATGTGAGATTGAATTTCATCAGGGATGCCTTGAAAAATAAGGTAGTGACTATAGAGAAGATACCAATAGCAAAGAATCTAGTAAACATGTTGATAAAGCCATTGGCTATTGATAAGTTCAAGCATAGCTTGGACCTGGTGCGAGTACAAGCAGCATAAGGCCCTACGGGGTATAATGGCGAGGAGATGATCGAATTAGACGTCTGGAGATTTTAAGTCAAGGTAGAGAATTGTGATGATGTCTTCAAATCTCAAAACCCAAGTTCCACTTCACATAGAACTCAGATGGGAAGGGAATCCTCATATATAAAAGAGGGGACAAGTCCCACATCAAGTAAAATTGGGTTGGGAATGAGATTATTTATGTATATAAAGAGGGCTTCTACAGTCATACCTAGTACCTTGTATCATTTAGTCTTAATAGTATAAAGTTTTTTCTCCTTGCCCATGGATATAGGTCACATTGGCCGAACCACCGTTAATTTTTTGTATCATTCTTTTTTCTCTCTCTACTTTCCTAATACCGCTAATTCACTACAATGCCAAACAGCTTCACGTTATGCTTTACTTGTTGGTATATTGATTATGTTCATAATATAAAGGTTTTTCTTTTTTTCCAATGAGAAATATAAAGGTTTTTTTTATTACATTCATCAGACAAAGGAACTTAATTTTGGATTCATGATTAAAAAATATAATTCCAAATTACCATTTCTCTTTTTTTTTTCTCTGAATATTGCCTTTTCTTTTATCTGTTATCAATTTAATCAATCATGGAGCTAAAGTTTTTATACGGATAAAATAAGTTAGTGAAAAAATTCTTAAATACCCTATATATATTAATTTTTATAAAGAATTTTATGAAAAATAATCACTTGTATAATTAATTAATGTTTTTAGTACAACTCACATTTTTTAATATATGCATATGACCACTTTTTATTATTTTTATTGTAGAAATCAATACATCAAATGCACTTGTAATTTTTTAGTGTAAAAAAAATCCCATTATGTGAGAGATGACTCAATTATATGACTCTTTTTATTATAAAAATTTACACAGAATTTTCCTAAAATTAAAACATATGTTATATGCTACAATTATTTTAATTAAAATATTCTTAAGAGTTTAAAACAACTATTTTTTAAAATGTGCATGTGGTGCATATTTTAACACAAAAATAATATTGAAATAAAAGTGTTAAAAAATATTTTTATAAGAAAAAAGAGTGTGTAATTAAATCAATAAATTTAATTGCAATGTATCTTCTGATTTTTAAAAGAATTTGTATAAACTTTTATGATAAGAAAAAAGATTGTATGGAACGAAATCAATTCTCATGTTAAGAAAGAATATTTTTAGTCAAATGTATATATTGTGATTTGTGAATGCCTATATAAGTCACTTCAAAAGTTTCTTATGTCATCATTGGCTGGAGGTGAAACAAAGAATATGGGGATAAAATGCTTCTGAACTGGCAATTGCTGGCACATGAAAATGAAGTCTAAAATGATAAAAGTTAGGCAAAATTATAGTTAAGGATTTAAATTAAAGATATTTATATTAAAAGATTTTAGATTTTAAAATTATTTAAAAAGATTTAAGAGTTAAAAATTTTAATTATACAAAAAAAAATATAATTTAAAATGTTAAATTAACATTGTTTATTTATAGGTCTTTTTAAAATAATTTTAAAATTTAAATTTTTAATATAAATATTTTTAACTTGAATTGATGAATTATAATTTCTCCAAAAAAAAACATATGCGCAACTGTTTCCTCCAAAGGCCCGATTTACAGTGGTACCCACCACACATACGAATAATACAGGAAATGATTCCATGACACAAATAGGCCCTTTCAGTATGCGGAAACATCGGTAATAAAAAAAAAAAAAAAAAGTATGCGGAAACATCAAATCAGGAATCAGCACACCGCACACAGCATGGCATTTACACAATTGAAAATTTTATAATTAATTATATTAAATTATATCGTTTTATTTTGAAGAATTTTAAAACTGTGACTCAAAATAACATTTAAAAAATCTCACAAACATTAATATAAAATGCAATATTTTTAAGAACAGTTGAAAATAATTGATTCAAAATTCCTTGATACTACGTATACGGGTTAATAGAATTTGAAGAGGAATAGACATAGAGAATTAAATTTTCAACCATTTCTTCTGCTAAAAAAAGAATTAAACCATTTTTAATACTAATTGTCACAATTGTGTTATTTGCTCTAACCTTTATAACGAAAATATCAACATGCATGAGTCAGCTTGATAATATTCGTTTTTTTTGGGCAAATTTTGTTTTATTCTTGTCTGAAATCTTTTAAGCGTGGAGCACTTCAATGCGAGGACGTGTCGATCCGGCTGGTTTGGCTCATCAGACACTGTGTATCCCTATTCAAATGTACTCATCCTCTGATAAGGACTTGGCATGGATTAAGGGGAATGCAATTCTACTGTAAGCTTTGTGAACAAATTATAGAACTATGAATAATTGAATTCATAGCTGGAGAGAATATCTTGGAAGCAAGCAATTCCAATGTATTTCTTTCTTTTCAAATTTATTCAGCAATTTCAGACACGAACAACTTTTATTCTCTTGCCGTTTAATTTTCATTGGATTTCAAATTCACTTCTAGAAAAAGAGACTTTTGCATCAAAATAATTGGTTAAATTATTTTATTGGTCATTCTTATAATTTGACTCAATTTTTAATTTAATTTGTTTAATTTAAAATTTTATAATTAAGCCCTTGTAGTTCTAAATTTTTTAATTTAGTCTATATGCTCATGCTTAAATTTGCATGATATATATGTCAACAAAAGAAGTATACATCAATACAACAACAATAACAATAACAACAAAGTTTTTTCTTACTAAGTAGGGTTGGTTACATGGATCAATTGACGTCATAGAGTCCTATTATAAATCATATTTTTAGGGAAACTATTTAAGTCTAAATTTTTTTTAATAATTACTCATATAATCTTTTTTTTTTTTTGCCTTCTTCTACCTATGACTATTGGACTATTTTTCATCTGACCTACTCTCCTAACAGGGGCTTCTATAGGTCTCTTCCACACATGTTTAAACCATCTAAATCACGATTTTACAATCTTTTCTACAATAAAATTTTTATTTTCTTTCTAATGCATTCAATTCTAATAAGAGGTATACATAAATAATAAAATAAAATAAATTTATGTGTATGACATGTGATACAAGCTATGTTAAGCAAAATAACACATAATTAGCTACACTAACAAAATTTAATGACATACTAAAAGAAATTTAGCACCAAAGTTTAAATTTAAAAAGTTTTAAAACTATAAAGATTCAATTATAAAATTTAAATTATGGGGATCAAAATAAAAACTTAGAAAAACTATAAGAGAGAATAAAGTAATTTAACGAAATGGTTTTTATCAAATATTGTTGCCCGGAGAAATGCAACAAAACTAAAGTGGTTGCAATTTTGTTGCAAAAAGTGCTATTAAGTCATCAATTTATTCAAATCTTGGACCCCTGCATCTTGCAGGGGATTTTAAAAATTGTTCAGATTTCACCCCAAAATAAAAAAAAAAAAAACATAGATCCCACTAATATATATATATATATATATATAAACAATGCAAAAATAGTATATAAACAATACTAGTGATGTGATACTATTAAACAATCCTTATTGAACAATGCAGACCCGCAGGATTATATATATATATTGATTACACCATCCTAATTGGTCTAGTTCAATTTTCTACCCAGTTTTCTGCTAACTAGTTTAAGAAGTTTACTCAAATCGGAAGAAGCTGCTCGATGGTTTTCCAAACGCGCTGGCTAGTTTTTCAAACAAAGATTGCAACAAAATGGTCTACCACAAATATCCTATCAGTTCTAAGTAAGAATCTAACTTGCCCTCTAAGATAGGAATAACTAATAAGCCTCCACATGAATGCACAAACAACAAAACAAATGGCCACATATGGAGGAGAATCTTCAACGGCAGATGTAAAAAGGGAGAATGAGACATTGTTGGCGACTGATTGAGTATGAATCTTTGCCAGAAAATTTGAATCGAAAAATGCTCTTGATAGAAGGAATAGCGGGAAATATCTGATGAATCAATTAAACGCCACCATTTTGTTCACCTCCCTCAAGGATTACATGCCATCTCATACCTCACACTGGCAAAGAGAGCTCAGCATTTTGAGATAAGACTCAATAAAATTTTCGTAACAAGTATATGCTGTGGGAACGAATCTTCATGCACATAGCAAAAGCAAGATGGACAAAACCAGAAACCAGACGTTCCTCAGAGAGGGGGGTCTTCAGTTTTAGCTAGCAGGTGATAAAAAAATCTCAAAACTCAATGATAAACCTGTGAGCATCCGATTGACCATGGTAAAATGATAACAGTATTTGAGAGCCATCAATACATGAGAGAAATATGGCATCTCAAGCTCATCTCCTAGCTGGGTTTCCCCCTCGAGGTGGAGCCTCATATCCACCTCCACTGCGAGCAGGTGGTGTTGCAGACCCGTATGGCATATTGTTCACCGGTGGTGCAGCGTGTCCATGTGAGGCAGCAGCACCTCTTGACTGTGCATCATAGCCAGCTGCTCTGGACGCATCATAAGCGGGTCCTCTCTGTAGATCATAACTAGTTCTCTGAGCATCAAAAATAGCTCCTCTCTGTGAATCGTGAGCTGATCCTCTAACAGTATCATAACCAGTCAATCTCTGGGCATCATAAGTAACACCCCTCTGTGGATCATAGGCAGGCGCTGCAGATGCATCATAACCAGGCCCTCTGGGAGCATCATAACCAGTCCTAGCAGAAGCTGAGTATGGAGGAGCTCCAGCACCACTAGCAGCTGTTGTACCCCCACCGCTGGCTGTGGGGAGGGGACCACGTCCCTGTTAAACAGAGCAGAATTATTTAACAATATATGGACAACAAGACAAGTTAAAGTGAGTAGATTAAAATTGGGCCACGTCTCATTTAAACTTCATCATAATCATAATCAACCGTACAGCCCTTCCAATTGGTAACCTTTCAATATTATCAGCTATACACCAGTAGTCTCTTCCATTCTGTTTTTATGGTTACATTTGTATTTCTTTACAAACGCAGAAGATTTTACTACAAACATCTATGTCAAGTCTATAAGTAGTTTCTAAATTAGTCCCCCAACTTTCCAACACATACGGTAGAAGCATGGTTCATATGTGTTTTGCATAAACCACAGAAGCTCAAAAAACATTAATGAGCATTGGCCCCAAAAAAAAAAAAAAAACACATTCATAATCAGTCCAGGCAACTTAAATATGCAGAACAAAATCATAGATTGATTAATTTCATTATCTAACAGTAATCAACACCCTGTTAATGTGAAAGTAGGACTACCACAATGGTTACAACAGATTGATTAATATCATCATCTAACAAGACTCAGATCATACAGAGTCTTATCTATGCATGTATCCTCCACATTATAGGAGACTGGAGCAAGCAAACTACGACGGAGCATTTATCCCCGTGAAAAATTCATGTCAAGTTGAAGTATAATAATCACAACAACATATCATTACTTTTTTTTTTTGGGGGGGGGGGGGACTAGAGGCAGATAGTTCTTCTCAAATAAAATGTGAAATTATTATAGTATCTGCTACAGTATGGAAACTCAAAAAACATTAATAAGCATTGGCCCCAAAATAAAAAAGAAAACAGACACATTAATAATCAGTCCAAGCATCTTAAGTATGCAGAACAAAATCATAGAAATCAGTAAAACTGGACAATGAACAAGAATCTTTCGCTCCCACAACAAACTTAAGAAAATAGCACATAGTATTCACACACCTGAGCAACAGCATAACCATCTTCATATGCATTTTGTCCAACAGGAAGACCAGAAGCCTCATTCTCATTATTTCCAGGAGTGCCACCATAAGGGCCTACTACATATGATAGTAATATGAAGGTCAAACCACTGTAATCCATAAAAACGTTAAAAGAAAAAGTACTCTGACAGAAAGAAAATGTAACAAAAGGTACATACCATTTCTCCTATCAATTTTAGTAGTGTTTGCTAGCTCTGCTCTAAGTTTTTCCACTTCCCTTGCCATAGAAACATAGTTCTTTTCCATCACCTGAAGTGACTCAAGGTGATCATTGTATAACTTTCTTTCATAATCATAAGTGGACCTGCATGATCCAACCGACAGATTATCAGTATCAAGGGTATTTGTCATGGTAAATTGACACTATGCTAGCAAGATAACAATTAGAATGCAATGGCAGGGAAAGAAAGGAAACTAAAAGAGAAAAGGACCTTGTATATTGCTTTAATGGATGGGGAAAGTCAGGAAATGAATGGAGCAAAACTCCAATTAAGAAAGGGGAGCATCTATACTCTTTTGTCGTTTGTCAGATAAGCCATGTTGTTCTTGATATCATTTACATGTCTTCCTGTTCTATATGTGTGTTTAAATGAAATGGAAATGACAGAAAGTGAAGAAACCAAAACAGCATAAACAAAGGAACTTTTCTATTCCTCCAAAAGAGGGCAGGTCAGGTTTTATAAGAAAGGAGAGTCTTTATATTCTTTTGTTGTTTATCAGATAAGCCACATCGTTCTTGATATCATTATAGATGTCTTCCTGTTCTACATGCTTGTTTAAATAGAAAAGAAAAGACAGAAACTGAAGAAACCAAAAAACAAGGAACTTTTCTATCCCTCCAAAAGTGTGTAGGTCAGGTTTTATAAGAAATGAGAGCATTTATAATCTTTTGTCATTTGTCAGATAAGCCACATCGTTCTTGATATATGTCTTCCTGTTCTATATGCTTGTTTAAATGGAACGGAAAAGACAGAAACTGAAGAAACCAAAATACCACAAATCAAGGAACTTTCCTATCCCTCCAAATGTGGGCAGGTCAGTTTTTATTAGAAAGGAGAGAATTTATAATCTTGTCATTTGTCAGATAAGCCACATTGTTCTTGATATCATTATAAATGTCTTCTGTCCCATTTAGTCTATTGACATCACTCTCCTCCAGTGCTCCTTATTTCTTCATTCTCTAACTGAATATAGAAATGCTAATTCACAAAGTAGATGGAATACAGATAAATAATTACAGATTTGACATGCAAAAAATTATGCAAGGACTATTGTAGTAAATTAATAGAATAACTAATTCATCTCATTTCCTGTCTATGTATTTCCAGAAAATAAACGATCCACTCCCCTTTGTTCAATAATGCCACAATAAAGAAAAACAATAAACTTTTATCAACTCTCTTATTTTCCTTTCTTGAAACATAAGTAATATCCCTCCATGGCCCCATCTTCTTTCACTCAACTCAAACAAACAATAAGCATGGAGTAATCAATCAAAGTAAAGGGATTAAAACAAGTAGCCTCCAAGAACATCTTCAAAAAAGAAAGATCAATTTTATAACTGCACCTATAGGAGATAAGGTGGCAAGCATTGATTCTATAACCCATTCCATAGATTGTTTTGGATGTTATGGAGGGAAAGGGAAGAATAGTTCACCAAGGAAGGGGATGAGATAGAAGAGAGATACGATCCCCTTGTTTGGATAATTAATGAAGGAAGGTAAGAGATTTCCACTAGACTCTGGTTTGCTGGGGACAATTTTAGGAAGAAAGGACCTCTCCCAAAAAAATATAATTCTCAAACAAGGGTATTGGTTTCCTTCCCCTGCTTTCCCCTTTCATCCCCCTCTATACCCTCCATGCGAACATACTCTGCAGAAATGCACCCAAGTACTGCAAAACTACAACATTCAACATAAATTTAGTCCCTGTTGGGGGTAAAGCCGTTGCCTTCTTACTTGCTGCAAGTCATTGGTGTTAATCTTGTTATCTAGTATGTAATATTGGTCAAACGAAATTGTCAACCTTAGAAAACACAATACACCTTTGAGTTCTTTCATTAAAATCTACAAATTCATACTTCCGGATAGTCAATGATGACCGTTTTTAATAATACACATGAAATTGTGCTAGAAGTGACAATCATATTAATCCTACCAGCCAAATTTTAGTAGCTTTGTGCTTAATGATGTCAATGGAAGCAGCCCCTAAACAAAAGAAAAAGATTACCTGCAATGCTGATATTCCTGTCTGAGACCCTCAAGCTCCGACATAAGAGCAGGAATCTGTTGCACATCTGCATGGGCCCTTTGAAGATCCTGAGTCAATTGCTGCCTTTTAGAAATAAGTTCCTGCCTAGATACAACCAAGCTCTGGGCCTCTGCTCGCGCCTTCTGTAATTCAAGTTTAAGAGGCTCTGCCGCTTGAAGATCAGCTTCCATTTTGGCAATCTTATCCACAAGGTTCCTAATCTGCTGCTCTCTTTCAGCCTTAACAGCTCCAATTTGCGCATGCAATATCTGTAACTCATGCTGTGCCCCCGCGAGCTCCTGCCTCAATGTTCCATGGGTGGTAGCAAGCTTCTGGTTCTCCGTAACCAATCTCTGCATATCCACATGTTGGGAAGCAAGCTTCTGTTCCATAACTTCCGGGGGCGGCAACAAATCGAAAGGGGGAAATGGAGCCAAGGGAGGGCGTATCCCAGGACCTAGTGGCTCAGAATGCACCAAGCCAGGACCTGGAAGAGGACGCCTCATATGTGGAGGCGGTATTCGACCTTTACTCCCCATTCTATGGACCTAACTGTGACCTAAGACTAAAGATAACACACACAACCCAGTGAGGCCACAAACTAAATCATCAACACCCACGCAGCTTTCAAGAATCGATCGTTAATCAGATGATTGCAAATCATAAGCCAAAATCTAACAAATTTCATTTAATAAATAACTGGGGAAAAAATATCAAGCAAATAAAGGAATTATCATAAGGATAAATCAATATCGAGATGATACACGATCTGGGTCGGCAAATATCTTAAACGAGTTCAATTTGAGAACTGAAAGAATATGTTACCTGCGAGCAATTATACGCTTAGTTGGTGTGCCAGGTATCACAGACTGGTTAGTGAAAGCACAGAGAGAGAGAGAGCGCCAACAATGGTTCAAGGGTTTTGGTCGAGGAAATGCGGAAAACGAAGGTTTTTTTTTTTTGGGCCAAAAATGATACAGATTGCCAGAAACGGTAAAAGGCGTTAGCTTGAAATTATTTGTTTGATACGAAAAAGACCTAAAGCATTTAGTTACCCAAAAAAAAAACAAAAAAAAAAGATGTTAGCAGATTTTTTCTTGGACAATCTGCTTCTTATTACAGTCAAAATTAATGAAATAATAACTAGTAATCGATAATTAAGTTGATAAAGTTATATGTATACATATACATATATAATTAATTTAGGGGTAATGTTAGAGACACGGCCACCAAAATTGCTCTAAAAAATATGTTCGTCTTATAAACCGCATAATTGATATATTTTGTTACAAATAATCATGTGTGTTATAAAGAAATTAAATTATTCAAAATAAAAAATATATATATATTTGCTTTGTATATCAGTTAGGGTGATCTTTTATTTTTTATTTTTTTATTTAAGAGCAACTATATATAATATTGTTAAATTATAGCCTATTTATAATTTTATATACAAATTTTAAAACATAATATTTAATTCTCAAATTTTTTACCAAAACAGTGCCAACATTATTTAAAAAAAAAACTAACATCTTAAAAATTGTGAATTCGGAAGCAATGTAAGTTTGAAAATGGCGTTCGAGGAAATTAAAATATATATATAGATATATATATATATATATTAGAGATATAAGATATTATGTAATAATTACATAATTTTTTAGATATTATTTTTGACTAATATATAACTTTTCACTTTTTGTAATAATTTTAGAGGATAATGTTATATTTTTAAAATTTGTATATTAAAATTTTAATTATACTGAAATTCCTCTTTTATTTACAATTATATCAACAGTTTCTAAATTTGTAAAATATATATATATATATAAATAACTGTATTTAAAAATTTATGTTTTATTGCATTAGTTTTTTTTTTCTTTTTTGCATAAATCAAGATTAGAATCCTTTTAGAATGATCTTAAGGGCACACTTTACACGTCAACCCTGTGTATTTGAAAAAATAAATTCTTCTAGGTATTAGCCCCAAGATTTGAGAGTTTGGTTCTTTTCTATTTCTTTTTATTTCTTGTTAATTTTAGAGATAAATAAATATAGAATACATGATAATTGATAAGTTCTATTTAAATGTGTGGGATCTGTGTCCATTATATCTTTAAAATTGACAAAAATAGAGATAAAGGAAATGAAAATGTTTTAAATTCAAGATTTGATCTCAAATACTTAAAGGCGAGAAACACACATCTTTAACTACCAGATCAAAATAAAAATTTAACCAAATTGATTAAAGTAATTTAGCGAAACTACACTCTGGGTTTGTTTGATTCTTCTACTTACTTGAATAATTTTTTTTTGGGGGGGGCCAACTACGTAGTTGAATAAATTCAATTTGATTTATAAGCAAAAGTGTAGCGAAAAATGAATTATATAAGTCAAATCAAGCCATAAATCAGTTTGGGATCCATGCTTGCTCAAGTGAATCATATTCAAAATTATACTATTAAATGACACTTCATAAGATGAGCATTTTTTTTAAATCTCATCCTTGGATTAAAATCTGAGCGGTGCCCACTTACCATCTGGTCATTGGTTTCTCTCTTCAACCTCAATCTTCTCACTCTCCTTTTCCATTTACAGTACGACTCTGCTGTATCCTCTTCCTTCTTCCACCTTATCCCCTCTTTTCTGTTTTTGCTCAAACATGATTTTCCACAAAAAAACTAAATGCTTTGTTGTCCAGAAAACCATTTTTTCGGCATTTGGGATCCCTTCATCCTAGAAATCCTTAAGAGAAAATGTCAATCATGCCAGGTTTCTTTAGCAGCTAAAGGAGCAACATCTTCGATCCTTTCTCTCTCGACATTTGGGATTCCTTCAAAGATATTCCTTTCCCCAATTCCTTATCCGAATTTTCTGGGAAAAATTCAGCATTGGTGAACATGCAAGTTGATTGGAAGGAGACCCCAAAAGTGCACGTATTCAAGACCGATGTTCTTAAGCTGAAGATGGGGGAAGTTTGAGATTGAAGATGACAAGGTGCTTTAGAACGACATCATTCTCACCTCGACCTCAAACAAACCATCGACGACGAATTTCTCAGGGCCTGAGTGTTCTGGTTTCATGAAGCAAAACAAAAATCTGAATTGAAAAATAGAAGGTTCGTACTGAAAATCAAGAAAACCAACAAGCAAAGAATTCCCCGACCTCATCTCCAGCACATCCACATTATCATTCATGAAATAGAGCAACAAGGAAAACGTGATCTGAAGGTATACATGAATGCCGGTGTTGGCAGCAGGAATGTCCTAGAGATCCAATATTCTCTTCACACATTGCCATGGAAATCGATCTGAAGAACAATATAAAATCTAACCTTGAATCGTTCCTCAAAGCCAAATAGTACTACCACCGATTGGTCGGGTATGGAAATGGAGCTTCCTCTTGGACAAATCCTCCAGCGAGGGCAAATCAAGTCGCCACCTTGGCCAATTTCCCTATAATAGAGGAATGTTCGCGTAAAGTCTTTCAACTTCTCAAACGATTTCATGAGTTTTGATATGTAAAAGTGCCTTGAAGTGTATTCTTATGTTTGTTTATTTTTATTTGATTGGATAAAATAATAATGAAATGAGAAGTAATTAAGGGTAAAAACCAACATACTTTTTTGAAATAAAAAAATTTGTAAAACCACAAACAAAGAATATTAGTGTACTTTTATGATCAAGTCATATAGCCACATTTATTGGTTAAATGAATGCTAATATATCATTGTCTTTTTGTGGCCAAGTGTACAAAGATGCTGCTTTTTCGTTCTTCCATGCTTGGGTTTTGGTTGTTTTGCAAGTGAGGTTCCATCTCCGTAGATTAAAGATAGTAAGTAGATTTGGTGCTTGGAGTTAGGATCATTGACCAATATTTAATCATATATGGGGCGAGCTTTCATTTTTTAATGTTTTCACAACCATAATTTTTAGTTTGTCATAAATCATGTTTATTTCAATTGACATGGATGAAAAAAATTTCAATGTGATATTTCTACAAAAATTGCACAACTAAAAAATAGAGCTTATCATGTGCTTTTTTTTTTTTCTTCCTATAGTAGGAAATCATAGAGGAACATATGGTTTTGAGAGTTTCTCTCTTTTTTTTTAAGGACCATTTGGGTTTTTAATTCATATTGCAAAAGTCTATATGATTGTTTTTTCTATTGTTGTTTTATCACAATATATACATGTGACAATAATAAGTTTAAGGCTAAAATATTTGATATGTTTACTGGTTGAGTTTTAGACTAAAAATAATTAACCAAATGTTAACTTATAATTTTTATTGATGTTGGTTAAAGAGAAGGCTATATTTAGATTGAAATTTATTTTATTTCATTGTAAAAATATACCATGCATTGTTTCACATTTTATTTATATGATCTATATCATGTGCTAAGTTTAAATAATTGCTTCTTCTTCTTCTTTTTTTTCAATTGTGTTCAAGTAACATGGAGTCGCCCAAAGGAGTACATGTGATGTAGACAAAGATTGCAATTGATAAACAAAGTTGTTGTTGGAAGAAAGAGCTAGTTTGTCTTGCTAACCTATAAGACAATTTTATAAACACTAAGACAATGCTTGAAACCAATCAAGAGTATCAACAAAAGCTCCAATATGACCATTCTTAACTAAAGGCTTGGAAGGATGACAATGAAGCAAGATTAATCTCTTCCCAATTAGAGTGCATTAAACTAAAGAGCCATCTTGCCAACTTGTCGATAGATTATGTAGATACTGAAAAAAGTTTGATCGATGCATATGTAAAAGTAGCCAATGCAATCTATTTAAGAAACTATAAACTTGCACTACAAAATCATGTTAAGGAAGCACTTAAGAATGCATAGTGTTTATTAGAAAAAAAAAAAAAGGTCTATGTAGATTTAAAGTATAATAAGTCTATGAACTTTTGCTCCACTTATTGTTATATTGCTCAATCTATTATGGTGTTTTCTATTGTCGTTGCACAAATGTACATGACAAAGATGCTACTAAACATAATTATTGATCATTGTGTGGGAGTGGTATCCATTTTGTGGCTTCATGTACCTTGTAAAATTAAAGTTCAATAGCTATATTTGTTGGATGCTTCCTTGTAAAGTTATAATGTTATAAAATATCTTCATACTTGCATTTCACCTCATCAATGTTCAATTATTCTTACTAGCTATCAAGTATAATATGGATTTCATAGAAAAATATTAATATGTCACAATAGAGTTTTGATCAATTTCCAAGTCTTATGAAAAATTATATAATCATGTGTATATATATATATGGATGATTATATAATTATATATAATTTTAGTTAGTAATATATTTAATATAATTATTTGTAATATAATGATATAATATTATATATATAATTATTCATATAAACATAGAAATATGTATATATAAATATATAGCTATATTAAATATATTACATAAATATAATATATAGTTATATAAATATAACTATACATTATATTTATAAATATATAGCCATATGATTATATATAATTACATAATTAGACAATTATATATATTTTATAATTAAATATTAAAAAAAACCTTTGACTTCACATAAAACATATCACTTCACTTGAAGTGAAAAGTTTTTTATTTTTTTTACTTCATGTAAAAAAAAAAAAAAGCATGGCATGCCTTCATCGTGCAAGAGTGAAAGACACATGAAGAGGCATCCTAAAAGCATGTAGGTTTGGCATGCCTTTCACTTCAAATGAAGACAAGATGCAAGCTTAAAGAGACACCTTTTCATGTGGGTACCACAAATCATGTGAAGATGAATAAAAGAAAAAAAGAGTAATATTATATATTTCTCATCATCTTCATTTTCATCCTTTTTCTTCCTAGGTTAATATTTGTTTAATATGTTTTAGTTTAATTAAGCTAAGAGTAAAAACTCTCATATTTTGCATTATTTATAATTGCATTATATTAAGAATGTATATGCTTCATTTTTTTCACCTTCTTCTCATTTCATTTTCTTCAATTATTTAGATGGATAAAAAAAAATTATGGAGCATTTTTATATTCCAAAATTCATAAAGGAGTTAATTGGGAAAAACAAATAAACCAACTAGTCTGTGAAATGAAGTAAGTGTTCTTAATTATTAATCTTATTTCAACATAATTTTTTTTAATATAGTTTTATTATGTTTACTAATCAGGTTTATGCCAAAAGGTGATGAGATTGTTGAGTAAATTGTTACTGTCATAAAACATAATTACAATGGTCCTTATAATTATTGGAAAGAAGTTCTTGAAGAAGTCAAACAATTTAGGTTTCCAGAATCTCAGGTATGTTGTAATCTTTGTGTTAGAAAATTGCAACTTCTTGTGTGGCAAGTTATTAATAGCTAGAAACACTTCATAATTTAATAGACAAAAATATTATGCTTGACATTTAAAGATTATCTTCGAATTTATGAGGCCTTAAAGATTGGACAAGGAATCGATAAAAGAATTTGATATGTTACCCACAAGACAAAGGATAAAGGCCATTGTAGATTAAAGAATATATTTAGGATGACTTATGTGCTAGTTAGGATAGTCCACAAGTGGTACCTTTGTCCTTTATACAGTGTAAGAAATCCATCACAATTAGTATATCCCATGTCAAATCAAATAGTATTTATCTAAACTGTGGCAATTGTTTAAACATGAAACAAGTACACTAATAGTAAGCACACATAACAAAATAGAGAAACAATTAAGAATCTGTGATGTCGAAGGAGACAATGATCAATATGCTCATCGAGGGGAACTTTCAACCCATGTCTCCAACTAGGTGTATGCTACTAATCCAACCACCTATTGTAAATCCTTCCTAGCTAGGTAATACATAAATGAATTGTGCATATTGGGAGCAAATACCAAGGACATTAGTGGTGATCAAACCTTTTCAATTATAATACTAAAGCTTGTCTACTATAGGAACTTGAACTAGAATGTGTGTTTTATCAAGTGTGCCAAAACAATTCTAAAAACAAGGGAGTTAATTAGGAGTAGAACCAAAAAACAAATTATAACTAAGGTCATTTGGCATACATTTTATCTTGAACCATTTTCATTTTTCATCAGTTGAGCTTTTTGCTACAAGCTCAGGTTTACTAAATAGCTTTCTATCCAAACTCATCATTGCATTCAATAACAAGTTGAAGTATCTACTAATTGTTTCCTTTGATCTTTCAAAGTACATCTTCATCGATCTATTCTTAATGTGATGTGCTAAAATGAATAAAAGTATTACTACTTACTTACTTATCAAATAGTATATCATTTGTAAATTTAAGGCCCCTGATTTGATTAAGCATAACATATAACTAATTGAATGTTGCCCTATACATTCTAAGTCGGTCATAAAATATAGTGTCACTACTATGGGCCAACCTTCTAAGGTGGGCTTGTTTTGCTTTGAAGTTAATGGTGTATGGCTTATATGTAAGGTGACAACACTGTAAAACTATAGTTATCCGCATGTTTATTAACCATTGATGCCTACATTGGATGACAAGTAAAAGCCAAACTACAACATAAAGAACGACATTGCAACTAATCTTGTCCATATCCAAATGATGCAAAATATTAATTTGTGATGTTATCTATATAGTTGGAATAATGAAGAATAGTTCTTGTCTTTTAATGGTCAAAATAATTGCAACCTAGGACAAGACACACAACTCAACAAATTAACACTAGGTTATATCAAATAGTTGTTCTAAATAAATATAATACTAGCAATCAATTATAGTAAGATTTAAAGTTTAATTGCATGTAAAGAAATATTTAGTATTTTTCATAAAACAATAAATCCAAATGGCTAATTCAAAAGCATGATATAACTTAGAACAATAATGAGTTTTTCATTATTTTATTAAAAGCTATCATTTTAAGTTAGGGTAAAAGTCCATGACCAATGTGTGTATACATATATATATGACAACCAAAACCACTTTGCAAACCCAATATGTACATATAACTAAACTCATTGGTTGATGCAAGGAGCCATAATATTTGATGAACTAACCTAGGCAATTTATGGAACAGAGAAATTGCATTACAACAAGACTACAAGCACAATAGATTTCCAAGACATGGATAGCCAAAAATTAGAGAGTAATGCATATTAAGGTTCACACGGCAATTCAAGTTATCATAAGAAGAAAAAAAACTAATATAGTTCCTTTTAAATAGTGAGAATGAATTATTTCCAGGAATGGGTTAACCACTTAATGAAATTTAAAATTGAAAATATACCTGTTTAGGTGGAAGATGGCAAATCGACCTCTTCAATGTTGGTTGACTAAAGGAGCTGTAAGGATATCTAATGAGTGGGGTGATGGTACTAAAGAAGAATAGGAAACATAACACTGAGGACCACACACTGAGAGAAAGAGGGGAAAAAGTTTGCATGATGTGAAATTAATGGGTCTGACAGCTTGTTGATGAGAGAGGGAAAATAATCATATTATTTTGCTCCAAAACCCTATTTCAGACTCATGCCAAAGATAAAGGAAAGTGCACAATGGCATTAATTTCCATTTCCTCTCCTAAGTATAATAACCAAATGCTTCAGCAACTAGAATCACTTTCATTTTCATTTTCCTATACATTACCAAACGTGGCTTGAAAACCTAAGAAGAAAAAGAGAAAGAGATGGGGAAGCTTTGAAATGATCATTTTGCCCTTGCTATTAGGCGAGATGCCATATGGAATAAGGAAAGCTAGCATGTAGCATCTTTGTTAGTAAACTTAACAGTTTAAATGAATAAAGGTGTTAATTATATGAAATCAGTAGTTGGGGGGATCAATTTTAAGGTTTTAAACTTCAATCCATTAAAAGTTCATGTGTGCCTATATAAAGATATACCCATTTTATATCTATTGCAATTTGACAACACTGATCACTATGAAAAACTTCTAATAACAAAGCACCATGCCATTCCACTTTTAAGTAAAGCAATACATAGGCCAAGTCAAGTTTTGTTTTGGCTTAGTTCAATGCCTAGCTCATTTTTAATTGGGCTTTAAAAATGAAACTCAATATCCTAACTCAGTCCAGCCAAATCTAATACCAAGCTAGTTAGACCCTTTTTTTTTAATTTTTGGTAAAAAATTATAACATGATTCTTAAAGAAAATAAAATTTTTATATAAATCTTTATAAAATTATCTTTTACCTCTTAAAATATTAAACTTTTTATATAAATCCTTATAACAAAACTTTTTTAATTAGAAGATTGGGTCAAGCCATATTGGACTCCAAGATTAGCCTGACTTGATCCTTAAAATTCTTTTTTTTTTTTTTTTTTTGGCCTAGCCCTATTGTGGTTGAACTAATCAAGTCATGAATACCCTTACTTTTAACACATCCAACAAGTGACACCAAAAGTAGCTACCCAATCCTCCTCATCACCACTGAGGATCAACAAAACCCACTCTTTAAACAACCATGCATAACATTAGAAGATGCACATGCGCACATGTATGCACACATACACAACTACATTAATATATATATATATATATATCAAAATTATTAATATGAAAAAAAGGAGATTGCAATCATAATTTAAAGGGGAAAAAATTACTTGGTTCCAATTTAATTTGTTGGGATATTGAACCAATTAAATCAAGACTAGAATACAAAAAATTCTCTTCTAAGTTAGGATTTTATATAATTTATTTTTTCAACTTTAAATCTTGATAATTGGCCTTCTAAACTTTTAAATTCATACCACTATTTAAAACCTCAACAAAGCGACGCAAAATAAGTCATACCTCATCATTTTTTTACCAATCTATATGGCATAAGGAAAAGAACACAATACCTTATTTCAAAAAAGAAAATAGAAAAGCCCAAATTTCCCCTATTTGCCCTCTCCATTGTGTGCAAAGAATATTGAAAATAGAACGTGCCCAAAAATCAATGAAGCTCCCAAAGCAAATGAAGGAAAGCAAGAGGTCGAAGAAAGGAAGGAAGGGACAAACAAGGACGAAGATGAAGAAGTAAATGACAATCAAAAAAATAAAATCTTTTAGCGTGTTTCTTGGCCTGAAGTTCCATCAGATCTTGAAAAACTAGAACTTGTGGAGGTTAAGCCAAATTAACTTGCTCCAAGAGGCAAAAGACGAAGATGATAGCAATGATAAAATTAGTCGTGCTTCTTCCTCTCCTGTAATTTCTGTAATTTGTAATTTTTTTTAGTCCCTTACAGAGAATTCCATTTATTTGGCATTCTTGATTCTCTCGCTAGAAGACCACAACTCTCTCTCTCTCTCTCGTTGCCTACATCTATTCCAGAGTGTTAGGTTTTCTGGGCCATTGCTGCTACCATCAAATCATATAACCAATGGGTTCTATCATTTCCATGTACGTATTTGATCTGCGAAGATTACTTGCTTGTCAACAAAGAATTTTTTAGAACAAAGTAAATGGTAATTTTGGCGACTTGAATTGCAATTCTAAATGTAATATCTCAGATTTCCTCGTTATATATAAAGATAAATGAATTTTATTTTTCTACAATTATGAGATTACTAAATTAATATTTTAATCTCTTAATTTTATTAATAATTTTAAATTAATCCTTTAAATTTAAAATGTGTCAAAATAGTCCTTAATTTATATTTTGTTTCATAAAATCTTTAATCATTTCTGTCAAAAAAAAAAATTTTACGAAGTTGGAATGTCAAATATGACTTTTATTGCTGAGTGCAAGTAACAAAAAGGTCATTTCTCTCTCCTCATCACTTGTTCCCGCCTTCTCACTTCCTCTGCAACTCACACCATTACACTCTGTCAACAATCCACTTCCTCGATCCCTTCTTCTCCTCCTTACAGACTGGTTCTTCCTCATCATAGAAAGTGTCCTGATACAACTCCTTGTTCTTAAACTCACCAAACACGTTGCAGCAAACTGGATGGCCTTCTTTGTCATACCCACGAGTGAACATCACCTTGTCCTAATTGTTGCCAAGATTTTCCCCAACAGGGGCTCGATTTCGAATTCCTTTCGCCAACGCACGGTATTCTTGATCATCTTGAAGGCTTCCTTCTCCTTAAGATCCCTTGCTCTCAAGAATTTCAGGAGTATCGCATCACTCCTCTCATCGGCCAGCTGGGGAATTCCCCAGATTGAAACTTCCTCCAGCGAAGGCAATCTTGGGTTCAATTTTTAGAGTATTGGTTTCTTTATCCATTTGTTTCTCCTTAAAGATATAATAATCTCTTGGTAACGGGCATATCTATTAATCATCTCTTTGCACGCATTTATTAACATTTATTGTGGTTAAAAAAAGCTTGAGAAAAGAAGACAAAAACTTCTTTCCTCCTTCTACATGTGATCATGTAAGGGAAAAAAAAAAAAAAGCTAGCTTCATCTTCTCTCTCTAGCCTTCATGTTCGGTGTATAGAAGAGAAAAGAAAGGAATGTTAAAGCATTTCTATGCTGTCTTGAGCTCCAAAATTTAAGAAAGGGAAGAGCTACATTTCGCAACAGTTAGAAACTGTCATTTCCAAATGGCTATTGTTGAAACTATATATATGTGCAAAGTTTTGAAAACCAGATCAAGCATGGAAGGCTTTGTTTTTGTATTTGTCACATTCAAAAATGCGAGCACGTGACGTCTTTAAAAAATAGAAATTTTTAGAAAGAAATTTCAATTTGAATTTTCAAAAACGAAAATCAAAATCAATGATTAAAGTAAAAAAATAGAAGTTATTACCAAAATTTTATTTTTGAAAAGACAAAACTTTAAAAAAACCTTTTTAGTTTGAAAAATAGTCTGGAAATCAAATTCAAATTCGGAAGTCGATTATGAGTGGGGAAAGTGTTAAGCACCCCATTACACCCGTTACTGAGAACAGTTATCCTAAGTTAATTGTGTAAAATTAATATGGTCTCTATCCTATTTTAATTCTTCCTAATAAATCACATGCAAAGTAGATGAAAAAAATTTAAGGAAATAAAATTAAAAGTAAAAAAAAAAATTAAGAATAAAATAGAGAGAAATTCACAGAGTAAAATAAGTAAGAAAGGAATACAATTAAAAATAAAATAAAATGAAAATAAATTAAATAAATAAAACTAAAAAAAATATTTATTCACAAGGGCGGACTTGATCTAAAATGAGAGCCTAAAAATTAGTACTCTTTAAAAGGAATCAAAATCCACGTAGTAGGAATCAAAGTCCATATAATTCGAACTTGAAAACTGTGCACTCGTTGGTGTTTTGTTTTTGTTTGTTTTTACTTTTATCTTTTCTTTTTTGTCTTTTCATTTTTCTCTATCTCTTTTTTTTTTGGTTTATTTTTGTTTTCTTTTTTCTACTTTAGCGACTTTTTATTTTTAATGATATTTAAAAAGGATTTTTCTCTTTTTTTCTTCTCCTTTTTTTATTTGATTTTCATTTTTGGCTTTTTTAAATTTTCTTGTATTTTGATTTTTGATCCTTTTTATTCTTTGACTTTTTTATTTTTTTATGTTCTGTTTTTTTAAATTTTTCTTTCATATATTTATTTTTTAAGATTTATTTTTTTGTTTTAATTGTGTTTTAATTTTTTTAATTCTTTGATTTTGATTTTTTTATTTTTATGAAATACATTTTCTTATTTTTTATTTTTGGTTAAAAGAAAACTTAGAGAAAAGTTTATAAGCTTAAAAAGGAGATTCACTTCTTACTTACTTTTTATTCTCTTTTTGTTGTTTTCATTTTCTTTTTCTTGATTTTTTTCTTTTAGGGCAATTTTTGTTAAAAGAGAGTTTGAAAAGAAAAGTTTAAAAAATATTAATTTCCTATTTGCTTTTATAGGTTCCTTCTTTTTTTTGTTATCGTTGTTTTTTATACTTGTTTTGTTTTGTTTTCTATTTTTTGGGTTTTTTTTTTTGTTGTTTTCTTTTCTTTCTTTTTTTTTAATCCTTTTTCTTGGAAGGAAAGAGCGAAAGAAAATTGAAATCACTCTAAAACTTTTGCAAAAGAAATGGCTTTGAAATTGTTTTATATATTTAATTTGTGAAATTAGATTGACCATACCTCCTTACTTTCTCTCCTTTTTTCATACTCATTTATTATTATTATTATTATTATTTGTCTTTTTTGTTAAAAATTTCCTTTAAAGAATTAATTTGATGTGGGCCATTGAAACCAAAAACATATTAAAATATAAATCTAACACCCCATGAATACCAAAGAGGCTTATTATCTCACATGATCCTTGGGTGATCCCTATGTGTCTGAGGGGATAAGAAATCTCACACAATAATTCTAAAAGAGAAAATAAAATTAAAGTAAGACAAAAATATCTACAGGCTTACGGCATTTATTTTGACTGTGTGTTCTTGTGTCCAGCCAGCTAAACATCATGTTCAAATATATTTCAAAATAGAAATAAATCACGTAAAAATGAAACACACAACCAATTTGTCTTCATGGTTGTGCCTCCGTATTTCAGCTTCTTTATGCTTGCCATACCATATCCTTCCACTAGTCATGAATTTAGAAGAGCCCATTTCCAATCCCTTGCTTGTCATTATATTCATAAGCTGCTTCATGCTCCTCAATCATGCTTGATGTAAAATGATTTTGTCTCACATGCAAAAGAATATGACAACGATAAGAATAGTTCTAGAAATGTGACAGCAAGTAAAATTGAGTAATGGGCACACTCCTATGTCTTTCCAAATTTACATCAACAAATGAAAAAAAAACACAATGTACATTATAACATTGAATTAAACTGAATGAAGAGGTCATTCAATTGTTGGATTCAATTGACAGCTTAGCACAGTAGACAAATCATGTGGTGCAAATTTAGAACTAGTCCAACAGCACACTAGCAACCATATAGCAAAATATGAATGTAATGATCAAGTTAAAATCTGCACTTCACAATCATTCAATGGTTCTTAAAAAGAAACAAATATTTTCAAAGATTTGCTCCATAACAAGGTCCAACACACAAGCCATTCTAAAACTAGTTTGTATCCACAATTGATCGCTATCAAAACTTGGGAATCAAAAAGCAGATGCTTAAATCATACACTTTCAACTCAAGGCAAAGCCAAAGATTTGAGAGCCATATTCTGTATCTCAACTCACTAAGCGAAGATGATAGTCCAAAATAAACCACTAAAATTCTGAGCATGACAAAGGCCGACAGTCAAAGTAAAAACAATCCCTGAAATAGTAAGACCCAAACAACAAAAGTCACTCAACTCTTGTTGGAAGCCTTGGCACAAGAAGAATAATGAATATAGAAAGAAAATCAGAATCCAAACTTGACAAGCAATAATAAAAAAACTCAGATTTCCACCAGAAGCCATAAAACTAAGAAGGGCAACTTTGCACATTGAGAGGTGATACACATTATTAAAATGCAACAATTAAAAAACTAGGTACCCCATGAATAAAAAAAACCAATAAAGATAATAAGGATCATGAAAATCAAAATCAAATATCCCACAGCTACAATCGAATCCTTTGGAGGGGATGACTATGAGAATGAAAAGATAAAGGTAAAAATCCAAAGAAATTTACCTCCCATGGAAAATAGAGTCCAAAAAACCAAAGGGAATAGCTATTTCTGATCTCATACGCACAACGTGAAGGAGGCTTCTTTGTGTTATGGGAATCTCAATCTAAGAGAGCATGGGATCTCTGATGGAGGCTCCTTCGCAAAGGCACCTACTCCTCCCCACCTCCTTTTCCTTTTTCCCTATGAAAAACCCCAGGCCTGAAACTTTTCCTCCCTCAATTTCTCGACCTCCATTCTTTCTCTCGATTTCTAATCCTTCCTCTTCTTGAATCCCCCGATTTCTCCCTCGCGCTCCTCGCCTCTCTCTTGGTCTCTCCTTTTTCAACCCTTTTGTACCCGGGGCTTGCGTCTGCTTCCTCATTCCTCTGGTGGTGAAAGGGACCTAAAGGGAAGTCTACACCTCGAGCCCATTGCTGCAGATCTTCACCTAAGATGGTGGCTTTCCCTTTTTGTTTTTGCTCTGCATCTGCCTCCTTGCTTTTTGTCAGAATAGTACCCCGGATGGATGAAAGGGGGCAGAGATGGGTGTCCAATCAAAACGCAATCCCCATCCCCCTTTTCTTTTTTTTTTTTTTAAATTTCGTTATTTATTATTTATTCTTTTTTTCTTTTTCTTTCCCTTTTTTTTGTATTTTCATTTTTTTTTGACTTTATATTTCTTAATTTGATTTTCAATTTTCCCTTCTCTTTTTTTTTTTGTCCTAAGGATTATGTTGTTTAGGCTTTTGGCATTTTAGAGGAAAATGGATATATATTTTTTTCTTATTTTTATTTTTTCTTGCTTTTTTGTTATTTCTTGTCATTCTATTTTTCTCTTTTTCTCCTTTTTTTTACTTTTTTTTTTTTTTTTCATTTCTTGAATTTTTATTTTTATTTTTATTTTTATTTTTTATTTGGTTTTTATGTTTTTTTTTACTTACTTTTTAATTTTTGGTTTTCTTTTGTCTGTTCCTTCCTTTTTTTTTTGTGTTATTTGGGCTTTAGGAATTTAGGAGAAAAAAAGTTTAATACCCTTTTTTTCAGTAACTTTTGTTTTATTTTTTTGTTTTTCATATTTTTTTAATTTTTGTTAATATTTTTAAAATTTATCTGAATAAAATATGATGTTCACACTACTAGCTGAGAAATGGATATTGAAAAAGATTTCATCCATCGTATGTTTTTGGTATAATGATTTGCGGCGACAATAGAAAGGGAAGAGGAAAACTATTTTCTACCACTATAGCAGTCAAATCATCAGCAACTTTGGAGGCAAATGTCAGAAAAGGTAAATGTCAGAAAAGGCAGCATTGCCCTTCTTCAGGGAAAAGATCCTCTCCCATATCTCTCTCTCCCTTATCTCTCCCATAAGATCTGGATCGTTCAGATTTTAATCTGAACGGTCCAGATTTTAATCTGAACGGTCCAGATTATTTTTTAATTTTTTTAAGTTTAAACAACATTTTTTTAAAAGTTTACAGTTAAGAAAATGATTTTATTTTGCATTTTACTTTTTTTAAAATAATTATTTTTTTGAAAATACAAAAAAAAAAAAATAGATCTGGACCGTCCAAATTAATTTGGACGGTCCAGATTTGACACTGGAGAGAACAAGGGAGAGAGCATGGGAGAGGATCCAAATCCCCTTCTTCACCCACAGGCCCACTCCATTTTTACGTGTTCTCTCTTTCAAATTAATTGCCAATGCCTAATAAAATTGATTGCAAATGTAAAATAAAATTTAAGTTGATAAAAAAATTGCACTAATAAATGTGGAAAAAAATTACAAATGTTTGCTATTCAATTTTAAAAATAGATTATTAAAGAGGAGATAAAAGACAAAAAGGGGGTGTAATAATGGATATAAATATGTTTTGTATATGGATAAATTTTTTTTATATTATTACTATTCATTATTATTGTTTATTTTATAGTTATAATTTAATTATTTTAATTTTTTTATCTGTTAATTCTTAATTTCATTTTAATATTTTAATAACATATAAGAATATATATTCTGAAAAAATCTTATTTTCATTTTCATTATATATTTTAATTCTCTTTATATAATTCTATTTATAATCATTATTTAAAATTATAAATATTTATATACTATTTAAATTAAATAATTAAACATAATTAAATTATTAATTTAAAATATAATATATCTACCTTTTTCACCCAACAAATTTTGTTATTTATTCCTCTTATCTTCCCATTCTTACATTATTTTTTTTAATCTAAGGGCATTTTGAAAATTTGCCAGCACTTACTTTATATTCCATTATTATGTCCATCTTATCAAATAAACATATAAAAAGATATTTCTTTTCCTTTTCTTGGCATACCAAGGGCCATTGATTCAATTGCATTTTGCTCTAATATTTTCTTTCCATTTCTATTAAAAAAAATTGCAAGAAAGGAAAGTTAAAATTTTGTAAAGCTTCTACTCCCATTCTTTCATTATTTGGGTTTAGTCTTTGGATTTTATCTAACTTTTGAGAGCTAGTAAAAGTGTGTCCAATAAGACTTTTAAAATTTATTCTTATGATTTTTTATAAATCTTGTGTAAGTGAAAGAAAAATGAGTTTTTGGTGAGTTTATATAAAACCTTATAAATGTTGTATAACTTAAGGTGAGTTAAAATTTTATAGTACAGTGAGTACATGTAAAATTATCTCTATTATAAATTGAGATTTGATTGAGTCGAAAAAAATCCCTTAAAATCCAAGTAGACTAAATGTAAAATAAGAAAGTTTAAACTAAAATAATATTTGGCGCATTCTTCTTCCTTATATCTTTATTTTGTTACTAGTTCTGTTCAAATTGAGTTTTAGCCAACTAACTCTAATATCGGTTAACTGAATATTCTCTCTCTTTTCTGTTTCATTTATGTTTTAAGTGCGTTAAGTTCCAATCAATCAAAGCCATATTTCAATTAACTGAAATTTACTCACTACATAAAAACTTAATTTTTTAATTTCTACTTTCATTTCTGCTTGATCAATTTTTTAATTATTGGCATTATTCAATTTAATCATCTTAATCCACCCAAAGATCGGATTAAAATCATTTTACTACACAAGCACTTTTTCAGCTTCCATTGCTCCACGACGACTTCTTCAGTGGGACCTTTGGCTTCTCTTCAAGTTGTTTGTCACTCTCAGTAATGGGTTTATCAGTCTATGTTTGACAGGCTTCTCGGGCTCTTTCTCTTCAGTAAGAAATTTCTCAGCCACTAGCACTGCCACCACTTCGTCAGCTGGCTTCGAGGCTTCCTCAACCATGGCAAAAAAGATGAAAAGAGTTTCTGGGTGATGAAGAAACAAAAAAAGGAAGAAATCGGAGATAATATATATACATATATATATATAGAGAGAGAGAGAGAGAGAGAGAGAGAGAGAGAGATTATGTGTTTGTACTTACTCTTGAGTCTTGATAGAGAGATGAGTGGAAAACAGAAAGCGAAGGAGAGGGAGAAAGGGCTTAAAAGTTAAAAGAAAGAAATTGTGAGGGAGGGTTGCTGTTGTTGGTGTTGTGTTACGTTGATTGTATTATGCAAAGAACCAGTCGGTAAGGAATAGACTTGATCATAGGCCAAGAAACCCGCCCGCTAGGTCTGACCTGAAAAATATGGATATGACCTGAAAAATATGGATATGACCTCAAAAAAAAAAAATCCAAAAAAAATGAGCCCATTTATAAAAAGCTTAAAAAAAAAAAGGGCTGGGTTTGGATTTTTTGAAAAATCTAGCCCGAACTCGAGCTCGCTCGTATTATAATTATTTTTTATATATTATTAATAAATAATATTATTAGAACATTTATTTATAACTATAAATATAAATAAAAAAGAATTATATAACATATATTATTATTATTTTTTTACTTTTACTTATTGTATAATATATTATTAGAAATAAATTATAATTCAAATAAAATAAATTATTAATAGTAATATTATTAAAAAAATTATAATTTTGAGAGGTTTTACTATCTTATATAGATATAAATATATATATATATATATATAAGTTATTTAAACTTTTTGTGATTTTTTAATAAGTTATTTATAATTTAAAATAAAAATAAAAGTATACTTAACAAGTAATGAAATATATATAATATTTAAAATTAAAAAAAGACAAAAATATATATAAAAAAAAGGTGTTGCGCAAAACGGGTCAGACCGGGGCTAGGCCTGATTTTAACCGGGCTTGAGCTTAGCCCAGTACTATTTAAATAGTGCCGGGCTCGGGCCCGAGCCCCAAGCCTAAAAAAATTTACAAATTTTTTTATGAGTCCGGCTCATTTTTGAATGAGCCCAACCTGTAATCAGGTCTAGCAAGGAAGCGCTATAACCAACAGTTGTTGTGTTGGCAATCCAACTCAGCAAATTTTTTTTTTTAAAGAATTGATCAAGCGGGTTTTTATAGGATAAATGAAAGTTAAGGGATTTTTTGACTCCTTTCAAATTTGAGAGACTAATTTAAAAGTTTAAATAAAGTTAAATAGACAGAATATTAGTTTAACCAACGATTTTTTATTTGTATTAATAATGATAAAAAAGTGTTGTCGGCTAATATAAATTATAAATCATGCATAACCCATCAGCACAATTATATGAGTTACCGTAATCTATTAATAGTTTAAAACTTTTTGAAAAGATAATTATGTATAGAACACATCTCAAACTTCAAAGGAAATATCATATATAGAAACTCTTCATTTTATTTTGAAAAAAACAAAAATCAATTAAAAAGAAACAAACCAAGAGTTATATTTCTGTTGAGAACGAGCATTGTAATTTTGTAATTCCCTTTTATAATAAATTTCAATGATCGATGGTCAATGATGATCATATCAAACAGTCCCCATCCTAGAGACAAATCCGCGGCGAACCCAAAACCTTTATCCTTTTTTCAATTGGAGTCCAGCAGAACTAGGAATGCAAAAGTCCTAACTCATAAGGAAATACTAATCTTCTAATACGAGTAGGATTAGACCATCTAACTCCTCAAATATCTATAAATATAGCGGCACCTTTAGGTTAAATCATCAGTGCTTCCTATACTATTCAAGAACCCACTCACAATGGCCGATTCTCGTAGGAGTAAGGTTTATCGCATTGACTTTCATGGAGATCAGATTCAAACCCTTGTCACTTCGTCTTCCTCAGCTGTTGATGAATGGATCTCCAAAATTTACCATCTCCACAGGTACAGGCTTGATAATCTGATTGTGGGTCTTGATACTGAATGGCATCCAAGTTTCGACCCTGAAACCAGCAATCCGATTGCCATTATCCAAATCTGCATTGGTCGCCGTTGCCTCGTATTTCAGTACCTGCATGCTGATGCAATTCCTATTTCTCTAATAAAATTTCTTGACAATAAAAGCTTCACATTTGTTGGTGTGGGAGTGGAAGGAGATGCAGAGAAACTTATGACAGACTGTGGGCTTCGAGTTTCATGTACAGTGGACGTTGCAGATATGGCAGCAAAGAAATACAATGACTCAGGATTGAAGCGTTTTGGGCTGAAGAGGTTGGCTTTGAAGTTAACTGGTAAGTGGATGAAGAAACCAAAACGGATCACCTTAAGCAATTGGGGTGACAAGCAACTCAGTTATGCTCAAGTAGAATATGCCTGCATTGATGCATACGTTTCTTTCCTTCTAGGAATTCAAACTCTGAAGAATGATAAGCCTGCGTCTATTCCTTGTGTTGCTGGATTCTCTGAACCATCGCGGCTAACAATGGATACTCTTCAGATTCACTGCGCTGTTACTACCAATTCCGTGTAATTTAATTTTTTATGGTTTCCTATTCGTCAAATAATATAGTATTTTTTTTAGTACAATTTAATGGGTAATGTTTTTGATATGACCGCAAAAGTTGCACTTCTAAATCTAATAAAATAAATCTGCTCGTCATATAAACAAATAATTATTTTTTTCTGATAATTATGACCTTGAAATTTTTTATTTATATTAACAATGATAAAATAAAAGTAATATCGGTTAATATAAATTATTAATTATAAATCTAATGGAGTTGAAGTGTCTTTTCAAGAAAGAGGTGGATATATCTTGGGAGATTCTTTAATTTTTTCGGTTTCATTGATGTTCCTGTAGTAGGTTAATTTCTTGCTGATGTAAAACCCAAAAAAAAAAAAAAGTGTTTTTCGGGTTGTTCTTGTCTCCTATTTGGAATATGATTTTGAACATAGGAAGAGCCTGGGTTTTTCTGCTTTTTTTTTTTAAAGCTTTTTTAGCATATATATAGTTCTCTGGATTGCCGTTTAACATTGTTCCGGAGGATATAAGTTGAAAATCTTGTTTTTTTGGGGGACTAAATTAATGCCATATATTATCTAAGCAAATACCATGGATTTCCTGAAACCTATTTGCATGCCAAAGAATACAGCCATGGACGGGAAAGTAGGAGATATTTGTTTTTGTTTTTTTTCAAAATAAAGGATAATTTGGTCCATTCCATACGTTGCTAGACTTTATCCGGAGTGGAGGAGCGCCACTAAGGTTTTGGATGATTTTTTTTTTTAAAATTACGCACAATTTCTTATATTTTTATTATTAGATGTAATTATATCATTTTTAATAATAATATAATAAGTATATAATTATATTATTTTGATATATTCTACAAAAATCTTATACATATTATATTATTATTAAAAAATTATATATTTATTATATTTTAATTAAAAAATTTAATAATAAAAATATAAAAATTACACTTAAATTTAATCTTTATTTTAAAAATTAATAAAAAATATTGATGTGACAAAATAATCTTACATGGAATCTAGTTTCTCTCCTTCAGTTTCAAAGATTAAGTCTCTGTTTACATTTTTTTAAAGGATGAAAAAAATCAATTACACTAACTATGCAACTGGATAAAAAGATTGGACGGGAGAAGCCACAAAGCTTACATGGCATCACCGAAGGGTCCCACTATCACCACCTCATTTTGCCATTTCATTTTCCTCTTCCTACTCCTCTTCGTGTAGGGATTCAGAAGAAAAACCCAAGTGACGAACTAAAATCCCCCATTTTCTATGTCTGAAATTTTCCATTGCTGAGATAACAGGATCAGATCATCACCCAATCGGTAAAGCACAACACTGCTTTGTTCTATTTTCTGTGTGTAACTTTCATTGCTGCTGCATACTGCTCACATGCCACCTGGAATTGAAATTGAAATTGAAATTTTTGGTTTCTCTTTTTTTGTTGGATTCTTATCTTCAAAGGTAGAAATCCAGTTGTTTTTGGATTTGTTTGATGGCATTTCAAACAACTTTGGGGAGGGGGCATATAGTTTATTGTAGATGGATACCTGGTTCGATCTGAATGATGGGCATAATACATATGAAAGAACAAACTGGTCAACTAAAAGAACAGCTTCAGAACTCTGCACTCAATTCACCGAACCAGCCACAATAGATGCAAGAACAAATATGTAACCGATAAGGCTTAAACTGCAAAAGTTCATGTAAAAACTTATTGGTTTCTCATTGAACGAAAATGGGGCTTGGGTTTTTTTCTCTGAAACCCTAAAGAATAAGAAGAAGAGAAGGAAGGGGTAGAAGAAGATGAGATGATGGATGGCTGATAGTGCAACTCATTTGGGTGACAAAGATGCTATGTAGGATGAAACGTTTTACAAAGACGTAGGATGAAATTAACAAGCATTTTTTAGAAGAAATTGGTACAAACCCCAAACGAACGAAAGCAGTGCTTTTGCCATTTATCTATTTATAATAAGGCCACACCACTATAGCCAGATTAAGGGAGTGTTTGGTTGGGGGTTTTTGGAAGGGAGGGGAAGGGAGAGGAATAAGGTGTTTGGTTGAATAAAATTGGGAGGGAGGGGAGGGAAATGAGGCCAATTTTGACTCCCCTCCAAATTAGGGGGTTTTGGAGGGGAGGGGAGGGAAGAGAGAGGGATGAGGTATTTTTAAATGTTAATTTATTTTTTTATTTTTTTTAGTTTTTTAATATTTTAATATATTAATATTTAATAAAAATTAAGATACATTTTTTATTAGAAATTAAAAATAAAAAAAGATTGAAATTTATAATTTTTTTTAAAAATTATTGATATAAATAATTTTTTTATAAAAAATAAAATTAAAATAATATAAAGGGTAAATTTGTTTAAATATAATTACCTTCCCTCCCCTCCCCTCCCCTCCCCTCCCCTCCTAAACCAAACAATAATCTCTTCTTCCCTCCCTTCCCCTCTCTTCCAACCAAACATAACTCATTAAATCTCCTCCCCTCCCCTCCCCTCCCCTCCATTAACCTCTCCTCCGTTGAACCAAACGGAGCCTAAGACGCTGAGAGGCCCTAGTAGGAGGCCCCAGCACCTCTTGCTAGTTTATAAGTCACCAATAATTCATAACTGTCAAGTATTTAACAAGTATTTTAAATACAGGAAAAACCATAAAACTCAGCCTAATGACTCATAGGGAAATTATTCACTTTGATAGATTATTAGTATTAACCTCAGGAGATTTAGGGTTTTTAAAAAAATGTGAACCTATTAATTTTTTTTAAAAAAAATATAAGTCCCTCTAGTAAAAATAAAAAAAAAATAATACAGATGAACAATGTCAAATAACAATAAATAATATATAAACAATAACAAAACAGTGAATAAACAGTACAAAATAGTGCATAAACAATATAATCATGACGTGGCATTATAACAGTAAAATAAACAATACCAAACTTACATCTTTATATATATATATATATATATAAATGATTATCTAAGCTGTTGTTCTTGTTATTTAGGGATCAATAAAAAAACAAAAAAACTGGTCAACAACCTTGACAATTATACATCTGAAACTGGGATTCAAATGACTCGATGGGCTCTAGGCTGTCTTTGGTTTCATTAATGAATTTTATAACTTTAGCGCACTTCTTTTGTTATTTTGTTAATGGATATCTTTTTTGGTTGTAAAGTGCACTTTTTTATATTATTATTATAATGTTATTTGTGCAAAATGCATAGGCAGTTATAAAATTCACGTGGGTTCCATAATAAGAATTGCTGCGGGTCTCACTAAAAAAAAATTTCAAGACAAAAAATTGTCTGAGTCCTGTAAATGAACACTAAAAAACCTTTTTCCTCATATGTATATATATATATATTACATTATGCTTAAATAGTTAATTTATACATGAAATGTTATCACTATAGTTTGTAAAAATTTATTTTCTATTTATATATGATATTTTTAGCTTTATATTTTTATTTTAGTACCTTGCCTCACTTAAACAAGTACATTTCTATCACCTCACGCGTTAAGGTGCAAAGAGGGGTCTCGCGTATTAAGGAATCTTTTGTCAACATTGGACCACATAGGAACACTTATACCCTTTGATATGGGTCTACAATTAACAATTTCCTTAGACATATTATACCATCCCAAATTCTTAATATCTCATAACACTCCCACTAAAGCTTACAAAGCTTGCAACTCATAACAAATAAATTAAAAAAAGAAATAAACACCCCGAATAAAACAACTTAACCATTAAGAAAGTAAGCGATTACCATTTTCTTTGAGGATGTCCTCAACAAATAAAGAGCTCCTAAAATTCTTCAACCTAGCGGCCCCCTTGACACTCTCACAATTGTTCTCCTTGTTCATTTGTCTTACACAATAATACAGTGTTCAACCTACTTCAATGAAGAGTCCTCCAACCTTCTCCAAGCTAATCTACACTACTTAGGTTGCTCACCAAAGCACCCAACAAACACAATATATCTTTGCTCCGTTTGGTTGGTTGCATCGCGATTGCATTTCTTTTATATAAGCTGTATAATATCTATTATACTTTTATATTTTTTATTATATCTATTAAATCATCATTTTAACTATCAAATCATTTTTAAAAAAAAAAAATTATTTCTTATCTTACCTATTCCTACCTATCTATATTTTATATTCCCTTCTCCATTTTCTCCTCCAACCAAACAGACTCCTTGTTACTGCCAAATTTTTCAACAAGCAACTTTCACAATCTCCACTCCTTACAACTCTCGAGGTCGCTCTAGTAACTTCAGGGCAACTTCTTTGTTAGCAAAACCAACAAAGCAACACTAAAACCGAACTATTATAATCAACATAGTTGAACTCAACATCAACAACTCCACAACCAAAAAAAAAAAAAACAATACTTTAAAATATTTAAATCCCATAAAACAATGAACCATCACAAAATATATGACCAAACAAAAGCAAACTAAAGTTCTTTTTCTTTTTTTTCCCTTTTTCTCTGCAGAAGCTAGGGTTGTGATTCAAAATGGTTGACACCTGAGCCCGGATACAGTGTAGAAAAAGTAGGAAAAGCAAAAATTAAGGGGAAAAGGAAACAACGAAAAAATATGTATTATTAAAAAACTCTGACAATATATACGCTGACCACTAAACTTCCATCTAAACTAATACTATAACCGTACAAAACACTTGTACCGTTTATTTTGGGTGCACTACAAGTAACTATTTCCTTTAACTTGATATACTTTCCTAAATCCTCAATGCCTCTTAATACGGTATTGGTAACTCTATTAACCTACAGAACTTTTTTGAATTGTTAATATCTCTAAACAAAAGTTCACTTTCTTATTCTCTAAGAATGAATGAATAGACCACTGACCTGCAAAATTGGAGCAATCTCCAGTACATTCAAACAACTGGGGTTTTACCAATTCGATTGAGTCACTCTTCAATTAGTCCTCTGCAGTACAGAAAAAATGATCGAGTACCTCCCCATATAATACTTGGTATCAGCAATTTTAAACTTACACATTTTTATAACTAACAAAGATCACAAGAAAAGGCATTTTTATCAGCTACTATCACATTATATAGCCCGCTGAACGTGTAGCTCAAGGAGCTCCAACTAGCTAATGGAAAGGCAGGGATAAAGCAGAGGCAAAAGAATCAAATGCAGAGCAAACAAGGCACTTGTGGAGGACTTCTTCAGCATGAGAATTTTGTAAAGGCCAAAACTGTTACCAAATTGTCTCATTGAGTACTTTATCTCCAATTGTTTTCCATTTTAAATTTATGAAAAAGAAAAAAGGAATTCGCTGAGCTGAACTCAATCTCATCAGAGAGTTGGGGTTGACATCAAGATATGAACAAGAAATGAGATGTTATCCTGACGTGAGGTGACAAATCATAGCTGATTTATGAACAAATAAATGGATGAACTAAAGACACAAGTATTTTTCCCTTATATATAACCACTCACGCGTATGGGAACTTACTGGTACCTTCGTTACAACAGGTCCTCTATGGATACGTGAATCTCTAGCAAAACAGAGGTCACTTCTATTCTTCTAGAGAACCACCTATCAGATGGAAATATGGCTCAATGAATGTATGTTGTTAAAGTTTATACTTTTTGTACTGCTTTTATACACAACTGGCCGAAAGCACAAACAAAACCAACTCGTTAGGGCCAAGGATTCAAAGATGCGTATATCACTTCGTGTAAACCATTCTGCACTGCATATGTAGAACTGCAAGTTGTCTTCTATCTCAATGGGTACATGCAATTTTTTAATAGCAGCCTGATAAGAAGGAATCAGTTTTAAGTCACATAAGAAAAAATGTGATAATAACCAGAAGTTTCCAACACTTTCTAGCATGGCTCAACAATAAGACAGTATGATATGCCTCTCAATAAAAGTAATTGAACTTTCACCTTACCGATCAGAAAGCAGATAGATTGGTGAAGAGTAAAAATGGTTGGCATCTTTAAAGCAAAAGGAATGATGTTGTAGGCCAATCACCATAATGACAGCAGCATCTGTTGCAGAAGGTCTCACATCCCAAGCAATACCATAATGAGGCATCTCTCCCTCATGCATGTTATGCCCCTGATAGATCTTGCCCATCAAGGTGTAGACACTACTTTTGTGGGGAGCATAATCTTCAAGCTCCTCTAGGACTTCCAAAGCTTCATCAAAATTTTCCAAGCTCACAGGTGTATGTGCCTTTTGATAACTGGAAAAAGGACTTTTCTTATCAGCCAAGATAGCCTTCACCATTATCACAAACGCTTCCTCACTTTGCTGCAAATCATAGTAGTATAATTTTAGAATGTCAGGTTTGAAGAAACAAAAACGAAAGTTCTACTTCGTACTACAGTAATATGTGTAGTAAGAAATTAACCTTTAGAGCATGCAAAGCAGAACCAAGGTATGACAATATAACAGGGAACGTGGATTGATTTGGAAAG
Organism: Erythrophleum fordii; assembly: GCA_032878935.1. Taxonomy (NCBI): domain Eukaryota; kingdom Viridiplantae; phylum Streptophyta; class Magnoliopsida; order Fabales; family Fabaceae; genus Erythrophleum; species Erythrophleum fordii. The sequence continues at coordinate 9,740,354 of JAVQMF010000056.1, read as the reverse complement.
CCATCAGGAAATGATGTTCAGCGAACTCAAACTTTTCTTGGCCTAAATATTTCGCACCAGATTCATACCAGGAGTTATAGTGTCTTGCATTAACCCCAAGAGCACCCCAGTAGCACTTTATTCCATTCTCAAAATCTTCTAGTGCTACATACCTGCAAGTTAAAATGAATTAAAACACCGCAGATAAGTTGCCGAAGGCCTTAAAAATATATAATATCATGAATAAAGGAACCATGTAAATAATCATGTCCAAAAAGGTTGAGTGCAGATGCAAATCTGGGATTCAGTTGAACAGCTCGCTAGAAATTCAGTTTCTTGATTCTTCTGCAGGCTGTAATAATTACCAATTGCACACCTCCCAGAGCATTCAACAGACATGATACACAAAGAGAATTGTTAGTAATTAGGCAAAACACGTGATTACAGAGAAAACTAAAACTAGAAAAGCTTCCAACTATCAATCTCTATCTTGCCAAAAGCACATCCCTGTTGTCTTTAAGCATTCCATCACAAGTGTATTTATGAAAACAGATAGCTCAGATAAGACAAAATTGGCAAGAGATAAATGGATAAAGGAAGACCCTGTGCCTCAAAAACAAGTAGGAAGGATATATACACTAACATAGGAAGCAGTAAAAAAAAAAAAAAAACAGCCAAATAAGTTTCTCTATAGGAAGCAGTGTCATAGCCCAAAAACATGCACATTTTGCAAACACATGATATAGTTTTGGCTCAACACACGCGCACACATGCAATTTTGGATCTCTTGGTAAAATGAAGAAGAATAATAGTAAAATTAACTCAAGGAAAGAAATTTTAGCCGGAAAAATCAAATTTAGTACACGAAATAATCACAAGAAAGTCCAACATGCCTACCAAGATTGAGGGGCTATGAAATTCGTAGATATTAGTTCCTGTACCAGGTAACTTAACTTCATATCTGCCTTTAAATGCTACACTAGAGGTGAATTAATCTTCTGGTCAAGCGGTAAGCATGCAATGAAACCCCTTCCAGCTTTACTGTACAAGCAACCTTAAATTTTGGAGGGATGAAAGTTATCATACATTGCTCATTTCTTTCACAAAGAAATAAGGTGAGAATAGAATAATAATATCACCAGGATTAAATGTCTCTGGTACTGTCGATTGATATTTATAAGAGAAAGAATACAACGAATATATGCCACCTGTCCTATTAAAGGAGTACTCTAGAATAATGGATGGTGGGCTTGATACACGTATATACAACATTATACAAGAATAATATATACGGTGAATAATATTCTTAACTCTCTCCTTGACTGTGAACCCTCTTCTTATTCTTCTTTGTTGAACCATTTGTGACGTTCTTCCTTGTTGGACTCACAGTAATTCCAAGCTTGTTTCTGAGAGTCCAGAATTTAGTATGATTCAAAGGCTTAGTCAGACAATCTGCTAACTGCAAATCAGAAGGGACATATTGAACATCTAGTGACTTTGACAGTACTTGATCACGCACAAAATGAGCATCTATGTCAATATGCTTTGTTCTTGCATGATGGATAGGGTTAGATGCAAGTGAGGCTGCACTGGTATTATCACACCATATGACTAGAATTCTTTTGAGTCGAAATTTTAATTCTGAAAGTAAAGACTTTATCCAGCATATTTCTATTGCAGTGTTGGCTAAAGATCTATATTCAGATTCTGTACTAGAGCGGAAAACAACTTTTTGCTTCTTTGATGACCAAGTGATTAGGGAGTCACCAAAGAATACAAAAATCCTCCCACAGACTGTCTATCATTTGAGCAAGCTGCCCAATCTGCATCAGAGTATGCAACAAGATCCAGAAAGTTTGATTGTTTAAGATGAATGCCATGATGCATGGTTCCTTTTAAATACCTCAGAACACATTTAACAGCCTTCCAATGTTCAGATGTAGGTCTTGCTAAATATTGACTTAGTTTTTCAACACTAAAGCTAATGTCAAGACGAGTTGTACAAAGATATTGTAAGGCTCCAACAACACTTCTATATATAGAGGGATCAGAAAGAAGCTCACCAGGGTTAGTAGACAATGACTTATGAGCTACCATAGGAGTTTAACATGGTGAGCAGGAACTCATTTCAAACTTTTCAAGTAGATCTGAAATATACTTGCCTTGGTTTAAGTATAATCTAGTGCTGTCCTGATAGACTTCAATCCCTAAGAAATAATGGATTGAACCTAAATCTTTGAGAGAGAAAATACTGTGCAGCTTATCAGTGAATAACTTTAAACTGTGAGAATTGCTTTCAGTTACCAAAATATCGTCAACATATATCAAAATCATCAAAATTTGCATTCTATCTGAGTATATGAACAAAGATGTATCACTCTTTGAATTCATAAAGCCCTAACCAAGAAGAGTATCATGCAAGCATTCAAACCAAGCACGAGGTGCTTGTTTTAAATCATACAGTACTTTAGATAATTTACAAACATAGTTAGGCTTAAAAGGATCAACAAAACCTGTTGGTTGTTCCATGTACACAAGTTTAGTCAAAATGTCATTAAGAAAAGCATTATTTATATCAAGCTGCTTTATATCCCAATTAAATGATACAGCAAGGGTAAGAATAATTTGAATAGTAGAAGCTTTGATAACTGGGCTAAAAGTCTCACCAAAATCAATACCTTCTATTTGTTGAAACCCTTTGGCAACAAGTCTGGCTTTTCGTCGAGCAAGAGCTCCATTTGCATGAAATTTCCTTTTAAACACCTACTTATTACCAACAATGTTCTGTTGTGTAGTTCTTGGTACAAGTACCCAAGTGGAAGTTTCATTTTAAAGTCTCAAACTCTTCTAGCATTGCCTTCTTCCATAAAGGATCTTGTAAAGCTTCAGTAACAAACCTTGGTTCTGACTCCTAAAAAATTGTACACTAAGCAACTCCCACATAAGGTGCTTTAGGTTTATAAATTCCCTTCTTGCTTCTGGTCTACATGGGATGGACATTCAAAGTAGACTTTGGTATTGGTGGTGGCGCATTTGAAGATATGTCTGATTTGTTAAAGATGGAGCCAGATTCAAGTTGCTGCAGTGAAACATCTTGAGTTGAGGTTTCAACTATAGAAGCTGCAGTGTGTTCTGAAGCATCAATTCTATTGTCAGATATTGAAGTGGTACTGTCATGTATAGGTATAGGATCAGCATGGAGCTGAGGTATTTCATCAACATGAAGTACATTAGGGGTCTTATGAGCATCCTGCAAAGAGAAATCAATAGAAGCAACTACAGTATGAGATGAATTAGGTGATACCATGTCTGATTCAGTGTGAGAAACCTGAGAAATAGAATTTATACTGTCATTAATATGAGAAATAACATCAGTTTTGTGAGAGGACATAATTGGAGCAGCAATAGAAGTCTCAGAATCAGAGAAGATATCAAAATGAAATGGAGATGAGCTTGAACAATAAACAAAATCCATTTGTTCTGGTTGCTTCAAATTCACAAATTTTCCAGCAAAAGGAAATTCTTTCTCATTGAAAACAATATGCCTTGAAATATAGATTCTTCCAGTGGAGCTGAGACATTTGTACCCTTTATGAGAACCACTATATCCTAAGAACACACATTTGATACTATAAAATTGAAACTTGTTCTGGTTATAGGGTTTTAAATAAGGATAACAAGCACATCCAAACACTTTAAAACCTTTGTAGTCTGGCTTTTTGTTGTACAAAATCTGATATGGAGAAGTATGATCCAGCACAGTAGTGGGAAGACAGTTAATCAAGTAAATGGCTGTAGAAAAAGCCTCCCACCAATAATACAATGGCATGCTAGCTTGTGCCAACAAGGTCAGACCTATTTCAACTATGTGTCTATGCTTCCTTTCAACTCTACCATTTTGTGGAGAGGTATGAGGACAAGGATGTCTAAAAACAATTCCATAACTATCAAGAACAATCTTAAAAGACCTATATTCACCACCCTAATCAGACTAAACAACCTTAATTTTTTGTTCAAACTGATTTTCAACCATTTGCTTGAAATGATTAAAGGCACTTAGTGCTTCATCTTTTGTTTTTAGTGGATATGCCCAAGTAAATCTACTGAAATTGTCCAAGAAACTAATATAATATTTATGACCATTTGTTGAATTAATTAGAGCTGGACCCCACAAATCAGTGTGTATGAGTTCAAGAGGTTTATTAGCGCGAGATTGAGACAAGGAGAAAGGCAATTTATGAGATTCCCCAAGTTGACAAGATTCACAGAAAGTAAACTCTTCATTAGATTTAAGATCAATATTACAATCTCTAAGGACTCTTTGTAACATACTACTACTTGGGTGACCAAGTCTCCCATGCCATGACTCTGCAATTGAAAGAAAAACACTAGATTGACACTTTGGATTTTACTCAAACTGACTCTTAGCAAAAACAAAATGAGCTGTAGCAGTTGGTTCAACTGGATAAACTTCATTGTCAACTCTGTATAGACCTTGCGTGGGCATTCCATGAAGCATAGTCTCACGTGTGTCCTTGTCCTTCACAAAGCATCCATGTGAGTGAATTTCAACAAAAACTTCAGAATTGTCATCAGTTAGTTTTGAAGCACTAATTAGATTCTTTGCCATATCAGGAACAACTAGAACATCATTCAATTCTAAAGACTTTTTAGGATCATCACATGCTAACACTGAATTTCCAATTTCAACAATATCTAAAAGTTTACCATCACCAACAGCAAGATGTGTAATATCTAGAGGATTTCCATTTGAAGCCACATTAGCTGGATTATCAGTCACATAGTGGGTAGCTCCATTGTCCATATACCAAGTTAGATCATTAACAATATCATAGGTGGCAATATAAGCAGATGGACCATTACCTTGATTTTGTTGAGGCCCCATATAATTTTTGTTGTACTGTTGGAAGTAATAGGCCACTTCATGACCATATTTCCTATAGAGTGCACATTTCTTGTCTAAGTTAGGACTAGTGCAACCACCTCTCCATCGTCCACGTTGACTACGTCCACCTTTGCCATGCCAAGAACGATTTTCCTGAATATTAGACCTCATAGCTAGATTAGGAAAAGCTGAAGACAAATTATACTAAGACACAGAATTAAGTTGCTCAAATCGAGCTTCAAATGTAAGCAGAGAGGTTTGAAGATCAATCTAATTAAGATGTTCTTTATCTGACAGATGAACCACAATTGAATTATACTCAGCATCTAATCCTAATAAAATCTTAGTAACAAGATCATTAAGAGGTAGTGGTGAACCAGCAAGGGCCAAGTTATCTGATATGCTTTTCATCTTGTTTAGATACTCCTCCATCTTAAGGGATCCTTTACGGGTGCGTTATAGCTCACCCCTCAGAAGTGTGATGCGAAAGCGTGTGCTAGCACCGACCAAGTCCTTAGCTCCTCTCCAAAGAGATGCAACAGTCTTGCATTGAGTGAGTTGAGATGCAACCTCCACAGTTATCGTACTATAGAGCCATCCCAAAAGAATTTGATCTGTAGCAAGATAGTCTTCATAGGCAGGATTAAGTTGAACCTCTTTAGCAGCATTCAAAATGTACTCAGGAGGAATTGCTGTTGTTCTCAGAAAAAAACCGTCAAGCTTATGTCTATGAACAATAGGAAGTATCATAGACTCCCATATAATAAAATTTGCTCTGTCCAACTTGACAGAGGTCACCTGGTTGAGAGAGTTGATGAGCGAAACCAACTTGGAGACAACTGGAGACAAGTTGGGCACAGGAATAAAAGTGTGGGTATGACTCGAAGATGAAAATGGGGGCTGAGAGGTTTGAATCGATTGACTGAAGTTCAGTGGCAGAGATGTAGGAATCGAAGGAAAAGATGTTGGAATCGAAGCTGAGAAGGTTGATTAGAAAGGAAAAGAAGTGTGAGAAATTACCAGAAGAAAAGAGAGATGCTGAGATAGAGGATGAAGGAATATAGGAGAAAGGACCAGCAGTGGCAGAGGAAGAAACGGGATGCGAGAAAGGAACAGAGGTGAACAAAAAAGAAAAGGGGCTAACGACAGAAGAAGTGGGGTCGGACGTCACAGATGGTCGGTCAGAGTGAGTGATGTCGGCAGCAGAATTAGGTTTTGGTGAATGCTCTACAGGTGTCTCCATACTGACTTTCAAAGGCTCTGATACTAAGAAATAAGGTGAGAATAGAATAATAATATCACCAGGATTAAATGTCCTTGGTATTGTAGATTGATATTTATAAGAGAAAGAATACAACGAATATATGCCACCTATCCTATTAAAGGAATATTCTAGAATAATGGATGGTGGGCTTGATACACGTATATACAACATTGTACAATAATAATATATACGGTGAATAATATTCTTAACTCACAACAACAAATGAAGACCTAAAATCAAATTCAAACCAAAAAAAAAAAGCGACTAACAATATAAAACGAAACTCATATCTTTCTTTAAATGTTAGGTAACTTAACTTCATATCTTCATCTAAATGCTGTACCAGAGGTGAATTAATCTTTTGGTCAAGCGGGAAGTATGCAATGAAACCCCTTTCATCTTTGCATGTTCGGACAACTTCAAATTTCGAAGGGGAGAAACTTGTCAAATATTGCTCATTGCCTTCACAAAAGACAAATGAAGACCCAAAAATAAATTCAAAAATATAAAAAGGAAAAGAATAAAGACTACCAATATGACCCCCATTTAATCACATTACAGGACCAATAACGTGGTGGAATAATATTTATGCAACCCAGATAGACTACGAAGCTTAAAAAATTGAATGAATGGGGCTCACATTTCATAATCTATTTCTTTAATAAAATGGCATTATGTTGGTGTCAAAAAAATAGGTAAATCGAAATTCATACGAGGAAACAATTGACATTGGTGTAAAATTTGATATTTGTACACTTTTAATATTTTATTATAGAAATTGATTATCACTGATCGAATCGTCAAATTAGATGTACGAATTATGTTGATTTTTATGCCAAATTATATAAAAATCAACTAACATATGTAATTCTCTTTTCGTTGTCATTACTCTATGAGCTTTGCTTCTTTGACGCTATGCATCAGATTCTACATTACCTATGTTTCGGGGAGTAAATTTTGAAGGGTTTGATGTTATACAATGCTTTAGCAGAGAGTTATTAGAATATGGTAACTGTTAGAGTAAGAGAAAGGATAAGAGAAATACGAGGAGGAAAATATTTTTAGTAGCCACAGTACAATACAAGCATGAAACTTTCGATCATGTTATAAATAATACCTCATATTTATATGTTTATTGCTAAAGACAAATGCAAGTTATTTGTATAATTGGTGAGAAGGCTCTAGGTAAATTTCAGTAAAAAGAGTACCGCAAATAAAATGTGACAAGATGAATTCTTATTGTATAGTGTTAGCAATTGGTTGAACCCAATATATATTGATACCTTGATTTAGAGAGACATAATCAAAGAAATCACATTAGAATGTGTTGCTTGATTTTAGAGAAATAAACTTTGTTGATTTCACAATTTTAAAGAAAAATTATAGGATTATGGTATAATGGAAAATATTCTAATTTGCAAAAGGCATTGCTAATACTATAGTCATTGTTATAAAATGAAATCTTCTACGTCTTTTTCACCTTCTTTCTGCTTCAAATCATAGAAATTTATATGTCAGATAGATCTTTGCACACTAAGTACGGCATAGCGCTTGGAAAACTGTATGCTTATGAAAACTGTATTAACATATATTTTCCTGCATCAAGACCATTACTCACATCATGAAGGTTCTTCTTAATTTATGATAGTGTAAATCTCTCATTTCTTATCATTATTCGTATAAGATGATTTTTTTAATATTAATTGATTTATATTATCAAAATTCATCTCAGTGCATCATATGGGTCTTTTGCAAGTTTGTTGAATTGAGGAAAGAAATGATCTTTTTTATCTCAAGCATTCACGATTAGGAAGATATCTCATACCCATATATAATGAGAGTTATTGTAACATAGCAATTAAGGTCATGTTTAGTATGGTGATGGAAAATGAGAGGGAGAGGAAGAATGTTTGTAATTATTATATTATTATTATTATTTAACATTATCTGTCCCTTTTTATAATTTTTTTAAAATAAAAAAATGAGTCTTATTTCATATTCATTTTATTTACTTTTTTTTTCATTTCTTTCCTATTTCATACCTAATTTATGTATAACAAATGTAATTGGATTCTTTTCTTCTCTAAGAACTAAAAATGAAGAGATGTTGGATTGAATATTCCAGTTTCTTATTGTAGTTTCCATTTCCTTTTTACTTGAAGCCAAACATAAAAGGTAATGGAAGTGTTAGTTTCTCAGAGAAATTTGATGAGAAAAAGATTATCGGAGATTTTGCTGAATCAGATACTTGTTTGAGAAAGGTGTTTGTTGGAGTTGATTCCAGCGATGCTTCAAATGTTGATTTTAAGTCCAACGGTGGTTCCTCAAGGTATAATAATCAAAGGGTTCTGAGAAATTTAGTTTGAGAAAATTGAGGCGACTTGGAGGCGGGAGAGCCTCAAATAAAGTTTGCTCAAATACAATGATTTTTTAATTGAAAATTCTTAGAGTTATTTTTACCATAAAATTATATTTTTAATATAACAGTAAAATAATTAAGTCAATATCAAGTTCTAACATAAAATTAAAATTTTATTCTTAACATATTAATAAAAACAATTAAATAATTCTATTTTAAAAAATGATGATTGTGTAAAAAAAATAATTTTATTAAAAGAAAATAAGTTAAAAGAAAGTTTATTGTAATTTTTAAAAGATATCAAATATAATTTAATTAAATCTCAACCAAAAAAAAAAGTGTTATTAACCTTCTCCAACCCCCCTCTCCTCTCTCTTCTTCTTTTAACTGGTGAATTCTACTATGTACAAAGATGGGCACCAAAACAATGGTTAGGCGGGCAAATTGAAATTAGCTGTGTGGAGAAGTGGATCAAACAAAATACTTTACAAACGGAACCATTTAATTATTTAATACTACATTTTTACCCCGCAAAGTTTTATTATTTATTTATGCCCTAATTCTTTTAATATATATTTATGAAATGTGGCATCTTTTTCCTTGAACATAAAAAATTATTATAAATTAACTTAACTATTTTTTAATCAAATTTTAAGTCTTCTTTTTTGTATTTTATCTTTTTTCTTTAACACTTAATACTTTGGTAGTCATTATAAATAATGGCTGCATTTTTTTAATTCAATTTGGTCTAAAAAATAATTGTTTTATTTATCATATTTAAAATCATGGTAAAAAAAGAAAGCTATATAAAATAATGAAGAAGTTAATTTATAATAAATTATTTTTTAAAACAAGGTAAAAAAAATCACATTTCATAAATATATGTGAGTCCAACAAGATAAGGATATAACGGAATAAATAAAAAATTTTAAGGGATAAAAATGTAATATGCAACACTTAAATGATGGTACTTATAAAAATTTTTTTGGTGAGACCCACCTTCCAAGTTGTCTGCCTACGCCTTACTTTGACGCCTATGTTGAAAGACATGATGCCGATCCGATCGGCATTATATTCACCAATAATTCAAGATAGGCATCCTAGGGTGTGGATTTTAAACTCGCTGTTATAATTAAAATAATAATTAATTTAAATACTCAGCTGTTATTTTTATTTACTCATATACTTAATTTGCATTTTTTTAAAAAATTCTTCTAAATTTTTCTTCATAGGGGAAGCTGTTCTTTTTTATTTTTTAAGAAAAATATTAAAGAAGAGACAAACTTTTTTAAATAATTAGTTAAAACAATAATTAATTGTTAATTGTTATATTCTTATATAGGTAAATTTTAATTTTTTTTAACCTTATTAATCATAATCTTACAAATTCCTGCAATGGCAGATTTTTTTAATTTTTGTAAATTAATATATAAAATATTAATAAAGTATATTTTAATATAAAATACATATATAAAAAAATATTAATTAAATTATAATTATTATTTGTTCTTTTAAATTTAAATTTTTTGTTTTTAATTTTTGATTTCTAATTTTTTTATTGCAAAAATTTTGTACTAAGTTAAATTAATTCGTATTATTTTGTTTCCTACAAACATTGAACATCATATAGCCCTACATATATTATTTCATATCTACAAGATGAAAATATAGATATACTGGACTCTAATTAGGATTTTTTTTATTTAGTTTAACATTGGTTTTAAATATATTTATTTATTTATTTATTTATTTATTTTACTAGTTTTACAAAAAGTGGTGATTGACCGCGTCCTTAAAACAGTTAAAAAAAAAACAAGATTAAGTGTATGGGTGAATAAAAATAGAGACTGAGTATTTAAGTTAATTATTATTTTAACTATAATAGTACGGTTAAAATCCTCATAAAACCCACCGATAATTTAATATCTGTATCGGTTATATATATATATATATATATGAGTCTATTATTTATTTAAAAGATATACACTTAATTTTGTCAAATTAAATGATGACTATAATATCTTAAAAATAATGTAGATTTTTAATTAATTAAAAATATTGTCAAATTTCTATTTCAATATAATTTATTTTATGTTGAAAACTAAAAACTAAATTTATTTTAAAATTTTATTAAATTAAAAAAATTCCTAATTTTATTAATATATACTTATTATAAATGTTATTTTTGAAATTAAATTATTATCTTTAAATTGTTTAATCTTAAAAAATTATTATTTAGATATGTTCTTTCTTTGTAATAATTTATTATTTTATCAAATGCTTTTATAATTTGATAAATTAATAAAATCATTATTTTATATTGATCAAATATAAATTAATACTTGTCATATTATATATAATAGTTATATGAGTATTTTTAATAAAAAAAGTATGATTTTCTGTTTTTTGGGTAAAGGAAATAAGTGTAGCATATATCCTAATTTTAGAGAAGAAAATAATATATTTTTAAAATAAAATAAAGGATCATGTAATTTAAACATATTTTAAAAGAGAGGAGAGTAATTTTTTTTTTTTGGGGATACAGATGGATATAGTTTTCCAGTTATGGAGAGATGGAGAGAATATGGAAGTGTAGATACCGATGATGCTCATAATTTCACTTTCTTAAATTGTACATCTTTCTGAAGTAGTCATTATTTCGTACAATACGACAAAAATATATGAGGATCAGATGCGTAGCGTTCTCAAAGAAAAAAATAAAAATAAAAGAGTCTATCGTGCACGTTTTCATGAATAATAAAGCGGAAGAGTCTGGGGGCCACACAACTTAATGAAGAGGTCAAAATAAATTATTTAAATTTATTCAGTCATATGATCTAAACTAACTGTCTCAAACTATTTTAATATTATAATGAATGAATTTTATACTCATCCCAGTAAGCACTATGTCTCGCAAATCAGGAAGAAAGACATCAAGCAATAAAGAAAGGTCGTTATGGGGGCCACAAGCCTATGGTTAATAATGACTCTCACACAGTAAAATTTTATTTGGATCCTATAGGTCAAAGTAACTTTAATTTAGGGTATGTTTGGGAATTTTTTTAAGAGAGAAATGGAGTGAGATGGAATAGATTTAAAATTTAAATTATTATTTAAAAATTTTATTGAGGGTGAGTGGAATGATAAGAGATAGCCTTTCAAGTTATTCTTAACTATCCAAAATTTATTTTTTTTTGTTTCCCAATTTGAGAAGTCAATGATGGAATGATCAAGGTTAAATATTTAAATTACAATACTACTCTTTAACTTTATTTAATTGATGTAAAATTATGAAAATTCTAGTATATATATTAAAAATATTAGTTTTAGAAAACATTAATTTTAGAAAAGCGAATAAAATATTTTTTTTATCTTTTTATTAGTTTTTAATTATTTTAAGATTAGGTATGTGATTTTCAATAAGATTAGAATTTTATATATTTATCTTTTATTATTAAAAGTTATCTTTCATTAGGATTAGAATTATGCTTTTATAAATATAAGTTTCTAAATTTATATTAGTTCAGAATCTAGTATTGAATAATAAAAAATATTTTCAAAATATCTGCATCTCTCCCTCCTTTCTTTCTCTTCTCCCTTTATTTCTTCTACATCTCCTCTTTTTTTTTTTATATTTTATCTTTCTCTTCTTCCTTGTTCTAATATCTCTCTTTACACATGTTATATCATTAACATTATTCAAGTTTTTACAGCCACTCCCCATCACAATTATTACCATGCTTTGGTAGTACTATCTCACGCGATTGAGTCACACAATCTCACATCCTCCTATATCGTGCATTTGACTAGGTATATTTTCTTTTAAAATTCTTGCGATTTACAAAAAATATACTTTTGTTGTTGTTATTCGTTGCTTGATTTTGTCACTGTTGCAAATTATTATATAGTACCATATATCTTTAATCTTTCTCTCACATGCACATTGTTATATTGCATCATATAGCATATGAAACCAATATTATATTACAATCCTTTTACAAAACTTATAAAAAAAAATAGATTTTTATTAGAATTAGGTAATCATTTTTTATTAGGATTTGTTTTTATTAGTGATACTTACACGATTACAACTACAATTAAGATTTCGCTACCATCAAATGCAGCATCTATTTTTTATGGCAGTTCTATTGCTTATTTGCTTTGTAGTTGCATGGTATGTAACCCAAAAACAATGTAGAAGAAAATCAAATTCCTAAATTCACAAGGAAAGAAAGAGAACGAGCAAGAGATGAGCTGATGAAGTATCTTGTTTTGATGATTTTTAGTTGATCTTGTTTTGAACATTAATTTCAAATTATTATTATTTTCAGTGTTTAATAAGTATTCTACTTAATTCTTGACCAATACCAAATTTTAAATAATAATTAATTATCTTGACAATTTTTAATTTAGAAACTAATTGGTCTTATACAAATATAAAAATAATATGAATAAAATTCATGCACTATGAATTTTATCACATCATCATTATTATTGAAATATGTTTTTACTTAGTTATTATGTAATATGAGAAGAGTCTTGAGAATTTATTCACACTTTTTATTTTAAGTAATTTATAAGAGTAACTGAAAAAAAATAATTTTTATCTAGTTCGTTCTATTCATTTTATAATAACTCTCAAATAATGGTCAAATAAAACCATTACATCTCCCTATAAAACTCTCAAATAATGGTATGTTCCGTTAAGCTCCGCTCTATTCTGTTCCATTTCATTATATTCCATTAATGTCAATTCCGTTCCATTCCTTCCCAAACTTCCAAATATGGCCTTAGTATTATATATATATATATATATATATATATATATATATATAAGGAAAATGATTGTTATTCATGTCTTGTTCATGGATATTTTTTTAAAATTTTTCTCTTTTATTTTTTCTTTCAATTTTTTGCTTTTTCTAATTTAAATTTCATGTGGGCTTCATACAATTAACATGGATTCCCATGACGGGGCCTCACTCCTAATTTTTAATATGGACATGAGTAAAATTTTATTTTGATCTTCTATAGATCAAATAAGTTTTAACTTTTTATTTTATAAAATTATTTTTTAATATAGTCATTTATAGATAAAATATTTTTTAATTTCATTGCTTATAGAATTATTTTTAATTTAGTCTTTTATATATAGGTATTTTTTAATTTAATTTCTCACAAATAAAATTGTTATTAATAATAGTATCTCACATATGAATATTTCTTGATCTGATAAGAAAATATTGCTAATAATAATTTTATTTGTAAATAATCAAATTAAAAAATATATATTTATAAGGGACCAAGTTCAAAAATAATTTTATGAGAAATTAAATTAAAAATACTTTATTTATAAAAGATTGAATCAAAAAAATATTTCTATAAAAAGATAAATTAACATATGTACAAAAGATCAAAATAAGACTTTACTCGACACTTGCATGTATTACCCGCAACTAAAGTATCACCAATCTTGGCTTGGAATTGATATTTTGCATCTAACTACATTTTTGCTCAATTCCTCCAACAAGTGACATGAATCTAACCTTAAGCCAATGTTCGGATGGGGAGGAGAAAGTTCATGCGATGTTTTTTTAAATCATAATTCATGAGAATAAAATATACTTTTTTAAAACTTATTTATTACATTATTATATATTTATTAAAGAATATGTGACAACTGACAAATATATATAAAAGAATAAACTACATATACTTTTTTTAAAATTTTACTAAAAGTACCTAGATTTTTTATTTTAAAAAAATATATAAAATTCTTCTAAAATAAAAAATTAACTTACATTCTAATCTAATTTAAAGTTTTTAATTAAAATATCCTCTATTCAATTTTTTTAAATTTATTAAATAGAAAGTATTTTAATCATAAAATTTAAAACTATACTAAAATACAAATTAAATTTTTATTTTTAAAAAATTTATATATTTTTTAAAATAAAAAATTTAAATAATTTCAACAAAATTGATTAAAAGTTATATAATTTACTCTTTATAAAATTATTACAAAAACTATTCGCTTAAAAGATTTAGGATTTCAGTCAGACACTGACTATGGTAATATTTTTCGGAATATGTAATTTTCCTACAAATATAGCATTAATGACGACACGGGTGAATGGGTGAGGTGTAAAAGTGTACTGTGGAGCAATTAGTGGGAGATAGTTACCGTACTGAATCTGACCATGATAGCGTCTCCAAGGGTAGTTGTCCCTTTTGGAAACCAGAAACGGAGGAATTTCTTGCGGGTTTCTGAAAACACCATTCCTTTTAGGCTTATGACTAGGAAGCGTTTAGCAGAACACAAGTTTTCTCCGTCATAATTCCCACTTCATTACAACTCCTTCTACCCACAAAACGAGAAGGCCCACTTTTTGTGTGTAATTGAGTATTTAGGTGTATATAGTTTGTTCTCACTCACACATCAAGATTGGGTCCACACAATAGATAAATACTACACATCAAGGGGGCCTGGAGAATCAAAACTCACTCTCTTCTCGGAACAGTAGCAGAAGAATCTGAGAGGTGATTATCACGAGCTCTCCTCTGTTCTGGTGTTAGATGCATTCTGTTTTGGCTTTGTTGTACTGTATAAGAAGCATGGTGCTGATTTGGTATAATCCTAAATGATACTTCAGTTGTGATGCTTATGGTTGTGCTGGTTTGTTTTTCTAGTTTAATGGCAGAAATTAATGTTGTCTTTTGGTTCTTGAATTGATAAGCTTGGATGTGAGTGCATAAGCTCCCAAGATAGTATGAATATGATACTGTATTCCTTTTTTTTTTTTATTTGGGATCCCGGTTTTTGCATTCTTGTTACTGTCTTTTCAATGTCTAACATGTATTTTTGAAGATATATGACTGAAAAACTGATGTGATAATTTGTTTGGGAAGTTGAACTATCTGCACCTTCGGATGCTCGGTTTTGTACTGCCAGATTAATGATCAGAAGTAATGTGTTCTTGATTGTTGATTCGCTTTGGGACTAGATTTGGGTGAAGATTCAGAGCTCTAATTCATTATATGATTCCGCTCTTGATGCTTTTCTTGATATCCCAAATTTTGGATCTGGTTCAACGATGACCAACATGGATTATATAACTTTGCTGCTGATTTTGTCATTTGATTTTGAGTACAGACATTCCTTTTGGAGTAGAAAAACAGAAGAAAGGATTGGGCCTTTTTTTTATTAATTAATTTACTTTGTGTAAATATTTGTTCAAATGCCACTTGGACTGAACACAGAAGCACATGCACACCCTGAACTGCATGGTTGTAGCCTTTTTTATTTGTTTTCTTTCATTTTTTTATTTTTTATTTTTATCGTGTTAAACCTATTGTGTGCTAAAACGTGGTGTGGTCTTATTGGTGCAATCGTGTGAGATCTATGGTCTCCTAAGCCTTTTCAAAATCAATCTGGTCACAAGTATGGCTTAGCACAAATCATTTTAAAAATATTAAAGACATAGAAATTTTCTTTTCCCTGCATGTGTTTTGACAGCAATCAAAACACAGTTAAGGCCATGAAAATAAGTGTGGTGTGGGATCCAACACCTTTCTCATGCACAATGAAGTTCTTAAAAAGATTTTTTTTTTTTTTTTAATTTTGCCTTTTAAAAAAGATAAACTTTGAGAGTGAGTGTTAGAACAATATCCATAATAGTGTCTCTATTCATTATAATTCTAGTGTATTACATTATGTAATACATTCTATTTAGTCCTATAAATAAGACAGCAACATGAGGAGATATTTACTTACATATTCAACCAAATTTAGTTGTTTCTCTTTTCTCTCTTTCTTCATAGTGACATTATTGGTACTTGGTAGGCTTCTTCTTTGGGACAAAAACCTCAGCAAAACAAGCACTCCACACCAAAAATGGCTTCCTGGAATTCAGTCCCCCTCCATGTCTCATACGAAGTTCTGGGTTGGTTTGCTTTTGTTTGCTGGTCTATCAGTTTCTACCCACAAGTCATCTTGAATTTTCGCAGGAAAAGGTTCCAACAAAATATATAAACTTCCTCCTTCATTCATTATTATCTCCCAAATACAATCCCCATTCATTCTTTTTACTCCTTTCTTTTTACCATATTAATTTGCCTTCCTTTCTGGGTTTTGGAAATGGTTATTGGATTTCAGTGTGGTGGGATTGAACTTTGATTTCGTGGTGTTGAATCTCACTAAGCACACGTCCTATCTGTTATACAATGCATCTCTGTACTTCAGCTCTACTATTCAGAAGCAGTACAAAGACAAATACGGTCAGAAAGAGGTTCGTTACTTGTATAATCCACTTACAAATGCTAAATTAAAGCTTAGAATTTTGATATTTTAAAACCATTTTTATTTTGATCTGTGTTTCAGATGATACCTGTGGCAGCAAATGATGTTGCTTTCTCATTTCATGCTGTCCTGCTGACAGCAATTACCTTGTTCCAGATTGCTATCTATGATGTTAGTGCCATGCTCTTCTTTCCATTGAGCTCTTTTTATTTTTATTCTTTTGTGTTATTGGTGGAATTTCTTAGGACCGTTTGGTAACAGAAGCAAAGAAATTTTCTTTCCTTCCTGTTTTTTTGTAATATTTATTATATTTTTACTATCATTATTCAACGTTAATCTCTTTTTATTATTTTTTAAACTAAAGACATAAAGGTCATTTTCTACCTCTTACATTCGCTTTTTATTTTCTATTTCCATATCTAATATTTTATGTATCAAACAACCCCTTATTATAGTTTGGTATTGTAGCGTGGAAGTCAGAAAGTATCCAAAATAGCTTGTGGAATCGTGTCTGCTGCTTGGTTAGTTGCCGCAATCTGCTTCTTCATAGCTTTGCCTAAGCATCATTGGCTCTGGCTTCTCTCAGTATTCAAGTATGTTGTGCTTTCTTAACTGCTTTGTTTTCCATTCACATTTGAGCTACCTTCTATATCAACATTTTTTGGCACTCAACTGTTAACTTGTACAGAATATTGATATTACATTACATAAATAAATGACATAAAGCATGAATGTTTATTTGGGCCTGATTTCCTTCTAATTAATTATGTTGAAATTAATCATTTTGCAGTGGCATTCAAGTTTGTATGACGATTATAAAATATATTCCCCAGGTCAGGATTTATTCCATTTTGTATTCAGATTGTCTTTATAGAATTTATATTACAAGGAATATGTTTAGAGAACCAAATGTTGAAAAATCATATTTTTGAATTGATCCAAATATGTAATGTGCTAAAGAACTATATATATATATATATATATTTTTTTTTTCAATTATGGCTTTGATGTATTTGAAGATTGTTATTTGTTTAGCTGGTGGATTATTATTGACATGACATGCATTGGCCATAGCCAACCCGATTTTTAATTAGAATAATTATACAAATCTCTCTTGAATAATTAAAGTGAATTATACAAACATCTCTTAAATTTGGTCAAAATTACATAGATCTTCTCTTCATTTTCAAAATATACAAAAACTTTCCCTAAAACAAAAGGCAAATTATACAAAATTTTCTTACATTTTTTTAAAACTACACAGATCGTCCCTCTATTTTTAGAGAAAGTTTGTATATATTTTAAAAATAAAAAAATTTTGAAAATAGAGAGGAGATCTGTATAATTTTAATAAAATTCAGAAAAGATCTGTATAATTTATTCTTTGTTTTAAAAGAGGCTTATATATATTTTGAAAATATAAGGAAAATTTTTATAATTTTAGTAAAACTCAGAAAAAGTTTGTATATATTTTAAAAATAAAGAAGAAGTCTGTATAATTTACTCTTTTAATTAATAAGCTGAGTTATGAATGTAGGCTGTGATGAACTTCAGGAGAAAAAGTACAGAAGGCTGGAGCATCGGTAACATTCTACTGGATTTTTCTGGAGGCGTAGGAAACTATGCTCAAATGGTTATGCAATCCATAGATCAAGGTTTGTATTGACGTCACCTTTAGTTATAGAGCATGAATCTTGCTGTCTGAGTTTATAATCTCATAATGACAAATTTTCAAATTTCAGGTTCTTGGGTGAACTTCTCTGGAAATATAGGAAAACTATTGCTATCTCTGGTATGGATCATTCTCTCACCCCTAACTTATTTTTGCTTTATAAAACACGAGCTGATACTTAAATAGAACAATAGCCATATGGAATGACAAAGCAGTATTTATGGTGATATAATTTGACAATTGCAGGTTTCTATATTCTTTGACATTCTGTTCATGATCCAACATTATCTGCTATATCCACGCAAAAAAGGCTCAAACTCGGAGACCCTTCCTGAAGCTGAGAATGCCAAGTCTTCTGATAGACCAGTGGCAGAGAATGTGTAGGATTTGGTGTGGTTCATGATCCATCTTTGAGTGAAATCATTCTCCAGAAATGGTTAACCCATAGATCCAATAAAAAGTTGATGTTTAGAATGGTCTGTATGTTATAAGAATTTAGTGGTTATACCCTTGAAGCAATTTGTATTTTTCACAAGGAATTTTACCACCAAAGTGACAGAACAAGTAAAGGTTAAAAGGTGAACCCTTGTAAATATTGTATACCAAAAAATTTAAGAAAATGGAATAAAAGTTCGCATAATTTGTTATAATAAAGTTTAGTGCCCAAGGTGCAGAGCCATATAGAGTATCAAGAAACTTGGTTTTATTGACAAGTTCCAAGTGACATCGCTGATGCTATTCCAGTATGGTGTAGACATAGTTAACACCAGGGTACTAATTCCATGATCTATAGCCTTTATGGAACCTGAAACATCGCTAAATAATGGTCATAATATATGTAGGCACTGACAAGAATTATGTTTTAAAGTAGGAAAATAAATATGCCTTTTTCTTGTTCCCAGGCGTTTTCTGATAGTTTTCTTCATACTAGAATTCAGGCTGTCACTAAAGGAATATTGGCCAGTGCAGCCTGCACCTTCTCCTCTGAGAATGAGAGGTCAACCATATTACCTTGCAAATACGTCTCATAAGATGCCAGGTCAAAATGGCCATGTCCGCACATTGCTGTCAGAATGACCTTGGCCTCTCCGGTCTCTTTACAACGAAGAGCTTCCCTAATAGTTGCCGCTATAGCATGAGTTGGTTCAGGAGCCGGTATCAACCCTTCAGACCTGGCAAACTGTATGGCCCCTGCAACAAAATTACAAGTTATCCTTTACAATTCCTTCCAAAGTTGCTTCCTCTTATTTCCATTCTAGAGTAATGGAAAATACTCTATTTTGGTTCCTCGATCAATAAAATACTATCAGTGTTGTCCTTCCACCTTGTCTCCGTTCAGAAATTAACATCAAGCCTAACAAATTGCTGACTTTGAGCGAGAAATTTGAGGTGTGGGTTGATGGCGCTACCATAGTAGGTAAGTCATAAATGTCCAAGCTAGCAATCCATTACTTTTGGCATTAATTTTAGTATTTTAATGATTGAAGGATTAAATCGAAATAAATGAGCTGTGAAGGATAAAATTGAAAATGCATTTATCTATCAAGGACCAAAATAGGGTTTTCCTTGAAAAATGCCAGGGCTAGATAGTAGTTAGTCTTTAGAATCAAGGAAATTATAATTACCATGAAAGCACTCAGTCTGTGGAATTGCAATTGCTTCCATAAATCCCAACTCATAAATATGTGACAGTAATGGAGCCATTCCATGGTAGCGCAAACCCCCTACAGATAAGAAAAACTATGGATAAAAAAAGTATAAACTGACTAATCTGAGCTAAAATCTGTCATCATAACAATTTATTACCAGCGTGAATTGGATCGGGAACAAAGTTATGTCCAAGTGTGTGCATTTTCATCAATGGAGTCATCCCTGCTGTATCACCATAATCATATGCATATACTCCTTTTGTTAAAGAAGGGCACGCTGAAGGTTCAACTGCTCTTATAATAGGGTTAATTTTCTTATTGAGCTTCTCTCGAATGAATGGAAAACTAAGCCCAGCAAAGTTGGACCCACCTCCAGTACATCCTATGATGACATCTGGGGTTTCTCCAACTGCTTCCATTTGTTGAAGGCATTCTTCTCCAATAACAGTCTGGTGTAGCAAAACATGATTGAGCACACTTCCCAGGCAGTACTTGGTATCAGCATTTTTAGCTGCAACCTCTACAGCTTCTGCTATTGCTATTCCTAAACTTCCAGGGCTGGATGGATCCTTTTGAAGGATTCTCTGACCCGCCTCGGTGATTGTAGATGGAGATGGGTGTACCTTTGCACCCCAAGTTTGCATCATCAATCTCCGATATGGTTTCTGATCATAAGATGCACGAACTTGCCACACCTGCAAAAGTTATTAAAATACACATCACAGTTTCTGAGCTTACAAACTCCAATGGCAGAACAAAATCATGTGCAGAATTCTAAGAGAAAATTACATTTAAGGATTCAAATTTTATAAAATTTATAATAAAAAACTTTAAAAATTGAAATAACCCACAAAGACCAAAGTTATTATCACTTATGACAGAGTTTAGGAAAATTATTATTAGATTTTAGGAAAGTTACTAAAAAAGCTTTCTTAATATCTAGTAGTAACCTTTTTAAACCCTAATAATAAGTTCCTTAAAATATAGTAGTAACTTTGGTCTTTAAAGGTAATTTTAATTTTTAAAATCTTTTATTGTAAATTTTGCAAAACCTGAATCTTTGAATGTAATTTTTCCAAATTTTAATTCTTAGCCTGAATTTTACAATCACACCACTAACTTATGTTTGGCTTGGATAGATCAAGGCATCAATGATACACAATAGATAATCTCAACAGCTTAGTAATTTGGGCATGCGAGGTTTGTTTGTGTATATTTTGGTTTCAAGATAGGTTTATATATTTTTTCATATAGAGAAAAGGGTTGTGTAATTTGGGCATGGAAAATGAAGAGTAATTTACTCTAAAAACTATTTATA
Organism: Erythrophleum fordii; assembly: GCA_032878935.1. Classification (NCBI taxonomy): domain Eukaryota; kingdom Viridiplantae; phylum Streptophyta; class Magnoliopsida; order Fabales; family Fabaceae; genus Erythrophleum; species Erythrophleum fordii. The sequence continues at coordinate 9,718,908 of JAVQMF010000056.1, read as the reverse complement.
GACATTTCCTTAAAAGTTTAAACTTATGAGTTGAAATGGTTCTTAATATGATATTATAGCTTCTATAACTAAGTGATTCAGAGTTCGACTATTGCTGCAACACGTTCTCTTAATTACAATTAAGTTTTGGGACAAGGCATGATGGGGCTTGTGCTCAGTACACACTTTAGGCTCAACAGGCCTTTGTGTAAGGAGGCATATTAGAAATTATAATAAAACTATTCTTAGATCTTCACTTGATAGTTTAATTTTGTGAGTTGAAATGGTTTTTGACACAGGAGATAGAGTAACTTAAATGAAATTTCAACTCCATTGATTATTAACAAGACTTGTAATCAGAGAATCTTTCTTAGTTTAGACTCATTTTAAATTTGTAAAAGTACACTTAACAAATAGATCAATGTTATATGGGACTAAATATTAAGTAATAAAAAGTCAACAAAAGAATAAGTTTAATGTTGTAGAGATGAAAATATTACATTAGATGAGTAGACATACCAAATAAAATAAAATTAGAAGTGAATATATTAGAGGGAAAGTGGAGATCATATTTATTGTAAAAGAGATTATAAAATCACAACTTAGATAAGTTGGATATGTGTAAAGAAGACCTATATGAGACTCAGTAAAGAGAGTAAATCATATGGAAAGCAATCCAATAGTCAGAGGTAGAGAGAGACCAAGTAAAGATATAAGTGAAACCATTAAGAAGAATTTAATCTTAAATGATTTGTCTAAAAATATGATTTACGATAAGATTTTATGACATTACTTAATCTATGTAGCCGACTTCACCTAGTGAAAAAAAGGTTTATTATTGTCATTGTTGTTGTACACTTAACAAAAATTTCATAAAACTTAAGACATTTTTTTATTGAACAAGTCCTATTCGGTCATCAGGATAAATTATTCATGAATATAGTGCTCCTACCTCACAGTCAAGCCCAAATATGCTGCATGCAAAGGCTAATGCACTTCCCCACTGTCCAGCACCAGTTTCAGTCACAACATTCTTGATGCCTTCTTGTACATTATACCAGGCTTGTGGAACAGCAGAGTTGGGTTTGTGTGATCCTGCTGGGCTGACACCCTCATACTTGTAGTAAATTCTGGCAGGTGTATTGAGAAGCTTCTCCAGCCTCTTGGCTCTAAATTCAAATAAGAATTATAAGATTCCTCTGACAACAGTTTTAGAAATAAAGCTTGAGATATATGTAACAGTCAATCAAACCTAATAAGAGGGGTTGGGCGCCAAAGCCTGTAAACATCTCGAACTTCATCTGGTATATCGATGAATCTATCACTAGTTGTCTCCTGTTTGATTAGCGCATCAGGAAAAAGAGCAGACAAGTCTTCTGGCTTGATTGGTTCATAAGTCTTAGGATGCAATGGTGGAGGAGGTTTAACTGGAAGATCTGCAATTAGATTATACCACTGATGGGGAATTTCTACTGATTTGTCAACATCCAAAGTTGCTCTTATTCTGCAAGCATTTGAAAGCCTCAGATGCACTGGCTTTACACCCAAGGCAAAACGACGAGGCCATTGCCCATCAACTGAAGATAAGAAGTAACAAGATGTTGTGATAACCAAGCTATACTACTAAGTTGGGAAAGGTAAAAGTAAAACCATTAATGAACAGTACAAACAAATTCACAGAGCTAATTCAGTTTAACCATGTAACAATTATATCTTCTTTTTAAACATAGCCTCAATGTTCAAAGTTAATATAAACATGATTTGAGGACACATCTATTATGTACTATTATTTGGTATTTTAACATCTCTAGGTTTCTTCCCTGTGAATAATTTTCAGATTACCATTTTCGTCTCCTTTGTAGTATATAGTCTGGGTTCTGTAAGCCTGTAAAAGAATATTGTTTCTATGACTTTCACATCCTGTTAAACTTGAGAATATTAAACTCCCTTCATTTTAGTTCTTTTATCAAAAAGTTTTAGTCGGCGTTTTCAAACTTCTTCATTTTAATACTCACTAACACTGACGCTTCAGTCTTAAAAATTTCTCAATTGAAAGAAAACCATTTTAATCTAACTACTGCTTATTTTCTTGCAGTTTAGAATCTTTAACTGGCCTAGATTTTTCTGCAGAGGCAGAGGATTGAGAAAAGAAAAATTCCCAAGCAAGTTGTCTAACTAAAATCAGTAAGTTATTAACCAGCTCAGAGGAGCCCAAATGATAAATTATTCTAGGTAGGTGAATGCTACAGTTAAATATCAAGTTAACCTTGTCACCAGAAAAGTTCTTGAAAGTGGAAATGAGTTGTTCAACAGGAGTTATTCACTCAGGCACTTTAAGTTAACTCATCTCCACTGACATGGCTTTAAATTCTGGCTAATTTAAGTGTTGTGAGAGGGCAGTCTTCAATGATGGTTGTTCCTTGAAGGGGGGAAAAAAATACAAAGGAACTATATGAATTTATGACTTCAGTGAAATTTTGTCCTAAATAACACTATCAGCTTCATTGAATTGAGGTGCATACGAGAAAAGATCTGCACTTGCCAGATCGAGATTAATCTGGACAATTCAAATCTATTTTTTTTTCTTTTTAATTTTTTTTAATATTAATCATAATTTTTTTTAAAATTTGCAGTAAAAAGACTATTTTCATTTTACATTTTACGTCATTTAAAAAAATTCAAAAAAAAAAAAATCTGGACGATCTAAACACTCTCCCATGTGAAAGAGGATCTATTTTCCTGCTTCGTTGCCCTTATTTTGAATTAAAATCTTTTATAATACTTTATCAAGTAAAGTTGGAGAGAAACAAAGAGAGAGTTGGATCCCATTCAAGTGGACCTATCTCAGTCTCTCTTCAACTTTACCCGAAAAACTTTCTACTAATAACCCCCATTTTTCTCCAAAAAGGGACAAAATCGAGGCAAATGCTTAAAGTTGGGAAAATTACGAATAAAAACCATGAAACTAAATTATTTACTCTCAAGGATCTTGTTTTTCGTAAACTCTAAAGTATTCCTCATGATTTTAAGCTGTCTTTAGAATCTCATACTTAGGTGGTCCAAACCTTTGTCTTTGCCATTTTATGGAAAAGTTTCATATCTAATTTGTCATAGGTAATCAATCACATTTTCCAGCGCTTCAGTTTCTAGAATTGATTTTTCTTTCCTAGGATTCAAACACCATCACCAGTGAATAACAGAGATAGCAGATTTAGAGCAAGCCAAGAAAATGAAGCTTAATAAAACTAGAAACAAAAGTTAACAGTGAGGAAAAAAGAATGTACCTTTGGGGGGAAAGCAGGGTGAAGTAGGAGGTAGATTAGCAGAGAAAACACACTGATTGACCATTTTTGCCTAATAAGACTTGTATCTTGCAAGAGGACAGACTGAGATCTTTTCCCGAAAATCGGTTTTCCAAGGAGCTCGTAGGAAATGGACGAGCGAAGTGCGGAACGAAAATATTGAATACGAGAAGAGAAAGGTAGCAGCTATGATATGAATCAGACCAGACAATAAATACTACGAAACTTTCCTAGGACATCAACTTTGACAAAAGTTTTGAGAGTGAATAACACGTGCCTGCAGATTTTCTGTTTTTGTTTTAATGTTATCAAAATAGTTATTTTTTTAAAATAAATTCTGAAAATATAAAAATATAAAAATTTGTTTAAATTATCATTATAAGTAATCATTTTTTATTTTTTGTTTGATTCTTGAAAACAAAAGTTATAAATTATTTGTTTGATTCTTCAGAATAAAAGTTATAAAATAGTTAAAAAATATTTTGATCTTTTTATTTTTAAAAATAAAATTTTATTTTTTTGTTTTACAAAACACTTTATTAAAAATATATTATTAAACAATTTTTTTATTTTTTTTCTCAAAAACAAAAAAATTATTCAAAAAACAAAAAACCAAATAGGCCTTTTATTGTCATGTGTTTTTTTTATAATAAAAAAATTTAATTATGAAAAGTAAAATTTTAATTATAAAAATAAAGAATTTAAGTTAAAAAATACATTTTATATTATAAAATTTATAAATATTTAGATTTTTTTATTTATGATTATTACTGTTTAAGAAATGATTTTTCACAGTTAAAATTTTTTATTTTTTAAATCTTCAAAATAATTTTTAAAATATGAAGTATATTTTTTATAATTTAAATTTTTGTCTTCAAACTTAAAATTTTTGGCTACTTTCCCCAAATAAAAAAAAACAAATGACACGTAAAAAATGGAAGATTTGACAAAATAGAAAAGGTGCTATTTTTACTTATCATTTGTATAATTCGCTAAAAACTAATCATTTTATTAGAAATTATATAGTTTACACTCTCGTTGCGTAAAGGGGTCTTAAGAATTTTCATGAAGAATCGCCTTAATTTTGTTTCAATTTTTCTCCTTTAACTGTACACTGTTTTTTTTTTTTAATTTTGTTTTAATGAACTTTTTCATTTCCACTCAAAAAAAAAAAAAAGATTGGTAGGAGGCCGATTACACCTTATGTGGTCAATTATTTTTACTGAAATTACACAAGTTTTTTTATCTTTTAAATATATATAACTTCTTTTAAAACAAAACTTTAATTTACATTTTAGTTTAATTTAAAAATTTTTGACCCAAATATCATCTATTAATCCAAATACATATATTTTTTTAATTAAATTTGATAAAAACAACATTAATTCTTTTTATTTTTTATTTGAGTATATTTAAAAATAAAATCTTTTTTATTTTTATTTATACATATTTATAATTTAAATTGATAGAGAGTGTTTTAGTAAAAAATTTATTTGTGATTTAATATAATTGTCAAAGCTAAAAAAAGGGTCAATGTCTTTATTTTCCCTAAATGCTAATTCATTTGCATTTAAACTCACACAATTTTTGCTTTTAATTAGTGATAAGATTTGAATGAGTTGAACTAAATCATATAAATTCAAAGAATGTTTCCCTCCATTCATTGAAGGCATGATCCAAATTGATAAAGAAATGAACATTTTTGGGTATTAGAATGGTTCGAAGAAGCAAAATAGTGTAAGCTTGAGTTGCCATATTAGTGTCTGCATTAATCTATTAAATCATATGTAACATTACATCAAACACTTTTATTAGTAAAATTAACCGCATTAAAAGAAATGGTGTTAAATCTTTTAACTTTGAGAACTATATTAAATTAATATAAATTTCTTAGACTAAAATAAAATTTGAGTAAAATTTTAAGGACTAAAAATAAATTTTTACATTTAAAAAAAAGTTAATGGCTGAAGCTAATATTATGTAAAATATAAGTTTATTTGCTGAATTTGGGAAGTAGTGTTAGATTAATATTTTTTAAAAAATTATTAAAGAAAACAGATCTATGACTTGTCCATTATCAGATCTAACTACACATTACAGCTCCTATCTGATTGGTCCCCAGCATTGAGACCCAAATTTAAGATTTTTGTTTCCATGCTTTTCTATGTTATTGACTTGGTTTACATATCTAATTAGACAGAGTCTACTCAAAATTTTCTTTGGCCATTAAAAATAAATTTTTTCTTGAATAATTATGTATATGAAAAACTATATAATATTATCATTTTTTTACAAAATTAATTTATTTGAATTTTAAAATATATACCAATTTTTCTTGAAAACAAAAAGTTAAGTTATACTTTAAATTTTTTAATTTTTAACTAGAATTATTTTCTATTAATCTAAATACATATTTTTTTAGTTAAATTTAATGAAAACAAAATTATTTTTTATTTCTGCAAATTTGAAAATGAAATATACTCCTTTTATTTTTATTTATGCATATTTAGATATACTAAATATTTATAATTGAAGTTAATAAAAAGTGTTTTGGTCAAAAATTTATTTTAGTTTAATATAATCATCAAAGCTTTAAACAAGGTCAATATCATTATTTTCCCTAAATGCTAATTCACTTGCATTTAAACTCACGCAAATTTTGCTTCCAATTAGTGATAGGATTTGAGTGAGTTGGACTAAATTGCATAAATTCAAAGAATGTTTTGCCCCAACCAAATTGATGAAGAAATGAACATTTTTGGGCATTAGAATGATTCGAATAAGCAAAACAGTATAGGTTTAAGATGCTAAGATAGCGTCTGCATTAATCTATTAAATCAGATGTGATATTACATCAAACATTTTTGCTAGTAAACTTAATCCCGTTAAAAAAATTGTATCAAATCTTATAACTTTAAGAACTATATTAATTAGACAAATAAAATTTTGAACAAAATTTAAAGGACTAAAAAATTTTTTTTTTCAAAAAATAGATTCAACTGACCAATTTGATTAGTTGGATAGGAAATCGAACCCTGATTTAGTTTGATTAGTTTAAAAAATTAATCAACCAAAAAATTAATATTAAATTGGTCATTTAATTTTTTTAAAACTTTTTTCTTATAAAATAGAATAGCTCATATTAAATAAGTTTAAAAAAATAAAAATAAAATGTATTAGAACAAAGAAAAAGTTAAGATAGAGATAATAAATATAAAATGATATAAGAAAAGCAAAATATGCATATTTGACTATTTTCAATATTTATTTTTTATTATGCCTATCTCTTAATAATATTTTTTAAAAATATTAAAATGTTTGGACAAAATTATTATTATTTTTATTATTTTTGGTTTTTTAGTGATAAATAAAATCTTAATATAATCTAAGAATTCTGAAAATCTAATATTAAATATTAATAACTTTTAATCATTAATAGTTTTTGTTTTTAATTAAAAAATAACTTTTCAAACATTTTAAAAATATTAAATCAATAACCAAATATTTTAAAATTTACTTTTATTTATTTGTTATATACAAATTTTAATATGTAAAATTTTTAAAATATATATTTAATTATTATTATTATTTTAATTATAGTTCTATTATGATTAAAAACATAAGCCATAAACCAATATTTTTTACTAATTCAATAATTAGTTCAATTTTAAAGACATTGCTAAAACTAAACTTTTAGCTTTAAGTTGAAGCTAATATATATTATGTAAAACATAAGTTTATTTGGTGAATTTGGGAAGTAGTGTTAGATAATTTTTTAAATGTTAAGATTATATGTTTTAAAAATTAATAAAAACCAAATCATGAGTTGTCCATTATCAGCTCTGGCCCCACATTAAAGCTCCCATCTGGTTGGTCCCAGCATTGAGATTCAAATTTAAGATTTTTTTTTCTCTGGTTAATGTTCGTTATAAATTTATTAAATGATATGCGTAAGTCATGTTTGGGGAGAAAGATTTGGATGCAGAGAAATTAAACTTATCTTAACACATTGATTCTTTACCCTTTTCCCTCTTCAAGTCCCTTTCTCCAAACATGGCAAGCGTAAAGTCTCAAAATCTTGTGGGTTCTTTCACACCTTGGGAATGTATTTTAATATACTTATAATGTATAATTAATTTTGTTTACCAACCTCATGAACATAACACTTGATTTGATTAACAATGGTTATTGGTAGACTGGACATACATTGAAACAATTAAGTTAAAGAAAAACTTTATGTATAATTTTTATAATTTTCTTATTAGTTGGTTTTTTAATAAAAATACGTGAGTTTTTTTTTTATTGAGTTTAAGAATTTGTTAATTATATATATCATATTTTTATAAAAAATTTAATAAAAAATACTGAAAATTTTTATCTAAGTCTAATCGTTAAGCTACATGTAATACACTAGTGCAGGTGCTCCACCCTAACAAGATCTTGTTTAGTAAATGATTATCATTAAATATTTGATCATGTGGGAAAGATAAAACACATTAATTGACCATGTGACTGGCAGTTTTCTTTTTCTTACTTGCCTCTAATAGTTGGCATATCTTCATATCTGTCCTATAAAAAGTTAGATTTAGTTTAATATTAATAATTACATAAAATCAATATATATATATATATATATATATTTGTCAAGAGATTAATTTTATTAAAAATTTTATATATTTATTCAAAAACTTTAGCTCAAGTGATATCTTATTTGTATTTAAATTCTAAAAGAATTTAATGTATTTAGATTTGATTCTTATTCCATCCTTTCCACAAATGTCAATTCACTTTTAAGACCTCGTACCTCTTTTATAACCCAAAAAAAGAAATCACATGATTTTTTTAGTTTGCATATCTCACTAGACAGAACCTATCGAAAATCTTCTTTAGTCACTAAAAATAAATTTATTCTTGAATAATTATGTATATGAAAAACTCTATAATATTAGAAATTGTTTGACAAAATTATTTTTATTTAAAATTTAAATTTAATTTATCAGTTGCTCTATTGTGTTCAAACCACAAGAGTATGAAGTGGGGGCTAAAGCAACCCCATAGAATCAATTCAATATTCTCATGAATCCAATCACCAAGTTCTTAACATGTGTTCTCTAAGAATGTGAGTATGGTATTTCAATACATAGTTCTTCACAACCTTCAAAATTAAAACACTTCAAGCAATCATGTCATCGCCCTTGGTTAACCTTTTACAACTAATCTCTTCTTGCTCTCACTAAAAACCATATTATCCAATTTCCTCACTCTTAGGTGTTGCAAGAATCAATCCTTCTTGGTGTTATTTGGTGGGTAAAAATTTTATTTTTCAAATGTTTGAAAGCGTCGATAAAATGTTTGAATTTAATAAATATAACATTTTTAAATTTGTATTATATGTATTTTAAATAATATAAAATGATGATTTTTTTAATATGTTAAGCTCAATTTTTTATAAACAAATATCCAACTATCTAAAAAATAAATATGGCCAAATATCGAACAACACCTTAGAGTTGACAACACAAGAAGCCCTTGATTCTCTGGGACCATAAAATAACATAGCAAGAAGTGATGTTTCCATAGCTGAATAAAACTTATATGTGACCTTAAAAACAGAGACCCTCGCATACCTTATTTGGTACATAAAATTGTTAAATATAAAAGTAAAAAGAGAATGATAATATAAATAAAATAAAATAATTACGTTTGATATGATAAAAAAAAAATATTATTTTATTTATATATTTAATTGGATAAAAAAAAAACCATTGTATCCATATTTAAAAATAGTATTGAAATAAAAATAATAATTATAACAAAGATACAATAAACCTTGCATAAATTATGTATAATAATTACTCTTGATTTATGTGTTTATTAAAAAAATAAATTCTTTTTCCAATTATACAAAATGTGTATCAAGCAAAATTACTTAATAAATTCAATCTTTTTTTTTCCCCTTCTATCTCCTCCTACCAAATGTGGTATGAAGTTGCTCAAAAGGAGAAGTTAATTACATTGGATATCGGGGCTGAATTATGTTATGCACAAATAACCATACTCTTGCGTATTGATGTAAAAGACAAATTGTGAGAAGTTCTGGAGTCTAAAACAGTGTTTTTGGTATCCTATCCTCCATTAACACGATGGAAGAAAGACGCGAAGATAATTGATGTTGTTACAAGAGACAAAAGCAAATGGAAGAACAAATATAGCAGATGAGTTTATTTTAGGCTGATTTTACATTGTTATTTTCATGGAAAGGAATCTTTATTCTACAATCTTACATCTTTCAAAGGCTTTGATATTCTGTAACGTGAAATCACAACTTGCTAGCAGAGCAAGAAAAAGAAACAGAAACAAGTTATTTTGGAATTCTAAGAAAACTATGAACTACCATTAACTCTTCAATTCTTAGTAGCATCAAGGTAAAGGAATTTCTTTATAATTCCCATCATCTCTCCTCCAGGGAATCGCCCGAGACATCCCCTTGCGGCTGCTATCTCATTAAACTCATAAACTGAATCACCACTGTAAGATTGACAACTATTATCTCTTCCCTGTTGATCTATTTTCAAATCATTAGGTAAGTCCTCACCAGCTATAACACTTGGAAGAGGAAATGGGTCAAGAGAAGTTCCCCTTATGTTCTTCTCACCAGCTGCACCAACAAAGTCTTTCAACCGACACATTGCAAATGGAACCGGTTCAAAGCTGTGATCTCCATATTCAACTGGAGTAGAGTGGTCTCCAGTGACACAAAGGATGTACTGAAATTTTCCAGTTGATTCTGCCTCCCAGAGAAGCCTTGCCAGCTGCGCTATAGCTCGATCTACAGCTTCCAAAGCTTTGACCTTGAGAACGCTTGCCTTATCATGCCCTGCATCATCTATTGCCTGCAGCACCAGAAGACTTCATCATATAGAACCCAAATTTCTAGACATAAATATAGCTTAAAACAGGTTAATATGAGAAAAGAAAGGGCAGCATTCTAAGCTTATTAAATAATTTCTATTGCCATAAGTGCAGTCTAGAGTAAAATAATTCGTGTTCCGATAGACACTTCAAGATGAATATATGTAGTTAACAAATCAATTAAGTATAATTTTGTCCAAAACCAAAATAAATCTGCACGTAAATTCTATTTTTTGTGAACACTTATTTTGATCAGTTTTGATTTCCAGCTAATGAAAATAAGCTAAAATTAGCTTATAGAGACATTATAAGTGCTTATAAAAAGTTGATTTCAAACACACAAATGGTTTACAAGTGCTTATTGGAGTGGATAAACTCCAATAACCTATTAATAAGTCCATCCAAATGGGACCCAGGTAAAAGATGCAAGATCATAGTCTAGCCTTCTTGAAGCTTCCAGAATAGTTTAATAAAAAGAAAGAAAAAAATGAACATGGAATAAAATGGAAAGATCAAGACTGATTTCAGTTTTGTCTTCTTGGTTCGTGAAATTGTTTTGTTCCATAGCTTCCAAAATAAACAAAGAACAACAAATACAAGAGAAATATATATATACTTTTTAAATAAATCCTTCCATGTTTAACCTCAATTTTCTCAACAATCTTAAGAAAATTTAGAATATATATATTAATTAACAAAATAAAAATAAATTATCCAGTATCCATTATTGCTCAATCCATCCATGAAACCCACTAAAGTCAAGTCCTTGACCAAACACAACTCAATGGGTCTTTATCCATAACCCAGAAACCTAACATGGAAAATATATCTTTTGAGGATATTTAGACTCATCCTTGACCACTGTCACTCCACAAAAGCAAGGACAGGCTTTACTTGCAACCAGCATAAACAAGAGGTCCGTCACATTGAGAATCTGGTCAAGAAAGGAGGATCAGCAGGACCTTTAAGCCCTGGAAATACAGAGCTGCATAGAGACAAAGGAGAGAGAATTAAAGAGGGAGAGTGAGCTTTAGGGAAGAAGACATATGAAGGGTTTGTAAGACATATGTGCTAAGTAGCAAGAAATTTTATACATGAGAGTATTAGAAGGCTTTGTGAATAATGAAAAAGGGCGCCAAGACAGCAGGGCAATTGGAATGGAAATGTAGGATCAAACAGTGACCAATTTAAGAAGAAAAGAATCTGGCATATGGACCTTATGTCATCCAGGGTGTAATATGAGAGCATAAGGGAGTACGGCTTTGAGAAGCAGATCACTTTTACCTGTTCACTGTTGAGAAACTTAGAGATATGATTTTTTTTTTCTTTCAATTCATTTTCACAAAATCACATAGGTTGGACCCTGAAAGGCTCTCAGTACAGCTAAATAGTTTCTTGATGATAGATGGTCAATTCATCTTGCTTTATCAAAGACCATTTCAACTCAAAAGCTAAAGCACTTAGTGAAGGCTAATGAATGGATTTTATTACACTCTTACACAACGCCTCACACAAAAGCCCTTTGGGCTAGAAGTGTGGAAAAACCATAGGCCCACATACCTTGTACTAGAACTTTAGTTATAATTAAGAGAATAGGGGCCGGGAAAGATCAAACTCCTGATTACATGGTCATAGGTGCCCTAATAGCTTGTCAAACACCACTTCAACTTAAAGCCTTGAGCTTTTAAGTGAAGGCCTATGAATCGTTTTTATCATAATCTCTAAAAGATTTTACATTTGTTTGTATTTTCAAGTTTGAGGCTCATATGAGTGTTAAAAGTATATAACCATATTCAGCTTTGGGACATAAAAATTTTAAATTACAGACTCTATTATGAGTGGCTGGAGTCCTTTGTTTGTGTTTTAAGAATGTGATGCTGAAAGGATTTATAAAATGAAATGCATCTGTACAATTCTCGATTGTATAGTTTCCAATGCAACAAACGTTTTCTGAAACCAAAACTTCCAGTGGTCAAAACACTGAGCTCTGCCAGAATAATAGCAGTGAGCAAACCTATGTAAAGGAGCATGTCAAAACAAATCCATATTTCCAAGATTCTGATTCCAAGGGTGATCAATCTAGCTATGAATGTTTTGTCCAAAATCAGCCAAGGGAATGCATTCAGAACATGCCCAAAATTGGTCCAAAGGACCTAGAAGACTCACTGCCAAGGATATTAAAAGAACCTGAAATGAGTCCAGTCGTGTATTTGAAAAAAGGATTTAAAAATTTCAAGCAATGAACCCAAAATTCACTCCAAGCATATGACCCAATTTCAAGCAGAACACCACCCTGCCTCTTGGGATCATATTCTCACAAAAAGAGAGAGAAAACTCAACCCATATATCACAAACTCTGTGTTTTCAAATTCTATGTCCCAATTCTGAACATGAAAGCATACTTCAACACACCTATGTGACACTCGAAAACAAAATGGAAAGAAGAAAATCAAGCATATCAAACCCATATTTAAAATTTATCCCAAGCATAGTTTCATATCTGCCAAAAGAAAATGAACACAAGATGAACAGACCATCGCATTGTCAAAAAACTATCTGCTTCAAAACAAAATAATTCAGGGGCCAACCAACATGAAAATGAATTGAAGGGACAATGAATTATACCTCCAAGTTTCTCAACAATAAATGAATGAAATTAATGGATATCTCAAGCCTTGTCCTCTTATACTCCCATTTCAACGATAATGCCCAGGAGGTCTAGATGCCATATTTTCTTTCCCAATTTGCTACCATGTATTTCTTCCAATGGTTCTGCTCTCTCTCAGCCCTCAATTCAACATTAACAATCCTCTCTGATACTCAGGTTTAGATTTTTTTCTCCTTAGCACTAGTAATTCATAGATCTTTAAAACACTTATTCTATCTCCTTCCTTCAACCTCCCTCTCTCCCTTGAACTTGAAGTCGTAGTTGTGCTCCTCTTTTCCTTCCTGGACAGATTTTTAATGTGATAGCTCTCTCATGTCTGCATGATGGTAGCAAATCAAGCCTCTCCCCTCCTTTGTGGTCTTACAGTGGTCAGGGAGTGGATGAATGTGGTAGAGGCTGAGACTTGAAAGAAGGGAGGGAGATGGGTGGTTGCTGGTATATGTTGATGCAATTTTGAGAGAAAATACCAGGGACTTTCTCTAGTTGTGGCGCCCATCTCTCAAAGTCCTCTCTGGGTTTCTGATAGGCGGGGCTTTATAATATGAGAATGAAGGGTCTAAATTGGGTGCCCCCAACAGATCTAAATTCAAGGGTTTAAATAATAACCGGTCAATATATTTTCCAAGGTGGATTTCTAAATTATGGATCAAGATCCATTGAGTTGTGTCAGGTCAAGGAATTAGATTCAATGGGCCTCAGAGATAAACTAGGATCACTGGGAATTGATATATTTTTTCTCCACAATTTTTATTTTATTTATTTTTAGAATATTTTGAATTTCCTTTGGAAAAGGGATGTTAATTAAATCTGGGAAATGATTTTAGACTAAAGCAAATTTTGGGGGAAAGAGATCTATTCATCTCTCTCTCTTTTCTATTCCGTGTATGGTTTTTTGGAAAATTAAGGAACTAAAACAAATTTTATAAACAAAAAGACTAAAAATTCAATGCAATTTTTTCTTTCTTTTTTTCACTTTTCCTTTTTCTTCTTTCAAATTTTATCCGTTTTCTAGGACTTTTCAGAAAGCTACAAAAAACCTAAATAATATACAAAGTTGAAAACTTTTTTCCAACTCAATTGCTTTTGCTTTATGTCAATAAGCTAACAACCAAAAATGTCCTTAAGATCCTGATGTTAGTCCTAAGACACAATCACAATTTAGCCCCTCTTTCTGGGCAAAAGCTAACAATGGAAGAGAACTAATCCATATACATGGTGAGATTTTCATAGAGCTATGAAGATTACAGGTGAAATACTTAGAAGTAAAAGCAAATAGAATGAAATCAAAACTGATAAAATTTTGACCTTGATATGAAGAAATCCAAAGTCATAGCCCTCTGACCGGCCTGCTTTATGCTCATCCCCTCCCGGTACAAAAACTCGAGGACAAGACTGTACAGGAGCTGAGAGTGCCTTGGCTATTGCTGATGCTTTTGAAGTTAGTAATGTACGATAGTCTCCAGTTGCTCCAGGAGCTTCAAGAATATCAATACCAAGTGATAAGCCTAGGCCAGCAATTATTTTTGTTGGAGCTACCATGCACGGCCACAAACCATGTTTGTTTAGGAATGGAGGAACCTGCAATATACAATTTAAAATAGATGTATACATATACCAATGCATTTGCATGCATTAGCATCAATAAATTATATTGAATTCATCATACAATCATTTATTGTCCCAGGCGGATGTTAGAGCCAACCTCCTTATCTTTTTTTTAAATATCAGAGAATTTACAGAGTATATGGTCAAAAGCACAGAAAAATAGAAATTTCTGAAGTTATAGAACAGCAATAGTTCTTAGCATCTTAGTCCCTAACTTTTGGAGGTAAATAAAATTTGTGTAAGCAACAGACAATAATAGGACTACATTTGCTATGTTCTTCTTCCAGAATATCCAATCACCATAATTATTTTGGAACTTTAAATATTGTTAAGTATTCCTAAACAATGATAACATATTTGATGTGCCTTCCCATGGGGTAGCAGAACATGTTAATGGATTAAGAAGCCACAGATTTTGGTTCCATTAAGCAAGCCTTTCATGTTTGGCAAATAAATGAACAAAATGTGATAAAAATCCAAAGAACAGACCTCAATTCGAATACCACAACCTCTTAATAGGACTACATTAGCTATGTTCTTCCCTTCTGCAACACGTTTAGCATTCACAGGATGCGAAACTAGAATCTTAGTTATTTCCTTGGACAACTCATTAACAACAGCAGCAGTGTGCTTCGCTTCATGAGAATCATCTAAAGCTTCTGCTTTCAAAAGTAAGCGATTGTCCTTTAATGGATCAGTTCCTGATATGTTTCCGCTCAAATTTGGTCCTTTGACAACCACTCCACATCTATGCTCTGTTGCATACCTATGAGAAAAATATCAAAAAAGATGGAAGCTGTTACTTTTACTGAGCAACTCTGCATTAACCTTTGAATTCCTAAGATTCAGTCATCCAGTAATCAACCTGAGGTTGAGAATAATGAAAAATTGAAATGAAATCCTTAATCCAGATAAAATAGAATTAAAACCAACCATTTGAGACTTCCCACCCCAAAACAAAATTGAGTCAATTAATATATAGAATTTCGATGCTATTAGAAGTTATATCTGAAAAGGAGAATACCGGAAAATGATATATCAGTCCATAAGAAGTAATTGCATACATCAACAATGGACAGTTAAAAAAAATTTAGCAGCCTTAGGCATCAGCACCTGACTCTGACTTCATATTGTGGGAAAGATGGCAGCTTCATTCCATCCAGGGCTGAACACAGTATGGGGCCTTCTTCTTCAAAGTGCCTGTCAGCCCTCCTACTGGTGACTATTCCAGTTTTCTCATCCAGAGTTGCAAAATTCGACTTCAGGAAGACAATTAATCAGTCGTCATTAACAGGATCAATGATGAATAATCTTTGAGTTTTTTTCATATCAAATACAAAGGTATCACTAAGGAATTTAGCCGTAACATTAATCACTAGGTCAAGAACAAAGAGTCAAATTACTAATCTTGCTTCTCATTAGTGAAATCATAAAGTCCCATTATGTGCCAAATAGACACCAGTTTTAAAAGTAGCATGAACATGAAACGTAAGATTCCTTAAGCTTTCCATTTTTTTCTAACAACTTTTGGATTGCATGCAACATCATTCTCCATAAGAATCCACAATGCAAACCAATCTCCCACATAAAAAAAAACAAAGTATATATATAAAGCAATACCTCTAGGGTTCTAAACAAACAGAAACAGGAGATGAATGAGAAAGGAAATGCGTAAACACATGTGCCAAAAGTGGCTATCTTTAAGTCCAAGATTCTAGGCAGCTATTTGTCAAAAGAGATGCAAGAACCTGCCTGCCAGTATGATGAATACATGCTCCTTTTTCCCCAATTGAGTCATTGAAAAACGGTGAGAAATGAATATATGTTAGACGGCAGGTAGTCAAGCTTATCTAATTAAGTTGGAATTTATTTACAGAAACTATAAAGTGAGAAGTTAGGTTCTCAGGTCATCTTGTCTAGAAATGCAAAGAAGCAAGAAAAAATATTGACGGAATTTTCAACTTAAGTAACTATATGTGCTATTCATGAAATATAAATACAAATATTTTATAACAACCCTGATAGAAAGGAACAGATCTAGGGCGTTTTAATATCAAATATTGCACCAATCTGATATTGGAAAGGAACTTTGGTATTAAGTTATCCAGGAAAAAGGATAGTTTCTAAAGCATTCATTAGTTTCAAGGGAACAAGGATAATTTTATAAAAGGGAGATAAAGTCTAATGACTCCAAAAGTGTGCCAGAGGAAAGAAATAAATTAAATGCCAACCTTAAAAGCAATATCACCAGGTGACATTGCCAGTCCTGCTCCCATGGATTCAAATGCACCTCGACCATGATAATAAACTCTAGGATCATAACCCAACAAGGAGAGGTGAGCTGTATCACTTCCACAAGCTAAGCCTACTTCAACAGGGTCCATAAGTCCGTTAACTCCAGCAGATGCTATGGCATCCAAGTGGGGGACTTTTGCAGCCTGAAGAGGAGTCTTGCATCCGAACATTGGCAGTGACACGTCACCCAACCCATCAATCAACACAAACGCCACTCTTTTTTTTGGCAGCTGCTGACTTCTCATGTTTCTCCCTCTATTTATCCTTCCCTCTTTTAAAATTAAATAGCTGACCTAATTTACTGATATAACAAACTTCACTCTGATGCTTTTACAAATAGTAGAAACAGCAGCTTACTCATTCCCTGGCACCACACAGAGAATAAGAATATAAGTTTTTTTTTTCAAAGCAATCCAGGTGAACGAATTATGAACGCAACCAATTCTATTGAACACATTATTGTTAGCAGAACTTAAATAAACGTTAGGTTTTTCATGTAAGGTCAGAGAATTCGACAACATCAAAACCGTCATGCAAGCTAAGAGTTTTTTTTTTAAATAATTCATTTCTATGATAGAGCCAATATTGACACCCCATAACAAAAACATCTGATCAGAACTTTGATTCCCCATCACTATATTAAAAATGAAAAACTCAGAATAAAGGGGGGCAAAAAGGGATAGGAAACTGCACTTACTGCAGTAAGAAGCAGATATCTTCAGAGATGAGAAATCTCAAACGGGTTTCTCTCAGTAAGAATCAGACATGACCCACGAAAAACAACAGGTTAAGAAATGAAAGGGGACCATAAGAAGTGAGACTAATCAAGCTTTTTCACAATGGGACTTCCTCAGTAGAATGAATCATAATTCCCAAGCAAATTAAAACTCTCATTCGGAGAACCAGATATATGGAGCCCGACTGTTACCTTTTGATAGTTATAATGGCGACCCACATGATCTGGAACCAAAAGAGAGAGGTGGAGGTAGAAAGCACGACTCTTTTCAGGAGACGTTCGCTTTATTCTGTACGAACATATTCAAATTCCCTTCGATTTTCGCTCATTAACCAAAATGCTATTCCCCGTAATGAAAAGGATACAAAAGAAAATCAAAGAACGAATGATAATGCTTCGTTTCCGTATGGAGTGCCCTTTGGCCATTCACTTTTTTTTTTTGTTTTTAACATTTTACTCTCTAAGAGTAAAATTTTCTTGTAGACCTTAAAAAATGATTTTAATATTTATTAGGCCTGTTAAACATATTTTGTATCACTTTTATTACTCTTGAAATTCAACTTCGTTTTAACTTTGTATAATATTTGCTTTTTAAAAAATTGTATAATATCATTTTATTAACTTTACAAAAATAATTGTTATAAAAGAATGATGTAAGATTATTTGGGTAAAATTCATTATTTGTCATCAAATTTCTTAATAAAGACATAACTTGTAACATTAACAAGTAAAAATCTTTTTACTTGCTTTGTTTAAAAAAAATACTTACTTACTATTTTGTATTTGAAGAACATAATAAAAAAATACTTAAAAATATACTTAAGTTATGTCTTTTTCTAGTTTTCGAAAGACAAAATTAGAATAAATTAAACTTTTAAGTAATAAAATAATAATTTTTTTTTGGA
Organism: Erythrophleum fordii; assembly: GCA_032878935.1. NCBI lineage: Eukaryota > Viridiplantae > Streptophyta > Magnoliopsida > Fabales > Fabaceae > Erythrophleum > Erythrophleum fordii. The sequence goes on along the minus strand of JAVQMF010000056.1, from coordinate 9,700,506 downwards.
AAAAGTTAATCAATATTGATGGGATTAGACTATAATAAAATTTTACTCTGCCCAATTAAAATTGTTATATTTTATCGATTATTTAAGTGAAATACATTAATATGGATTACAATAAAAAAAATGTTTAGATGGATATTGATTTTATCTAGAACATTTTAATAATTTAATCACAAACAAAATTCTTTATTGTAGTCAAAATTGTAAAATTTAAATGGTTTTATTTTATTAACAACACTTTTTATTCAAATTATTTATATTAGTTAAGAAATCCAAGTTTTAAGATTAAAAAATATATAGGATGGAATAATTTTTATTTCGAATTTAGTTAATAGCATGAAATTATCCGTCTTATTTAGTGATGAAAAAATAAATTAACATTAAAAGAGATGACATCGAATAAGAATTTTAATAAATAGGTAGTTTTATTCATGAAAAAATTAATACTATGACTTATATATTCTTAATTTTATATACAATAAAAAAGTTGAAGAGAACAAAAAATCTATTGCAATCGCTTTATTATTATTATTATTATTATTATTCCTTTACGACTATTAGCCATGAATGCAATTTGTGTTCAATTTTCTCAATCGCCTCTCTATAAATTTGAGATTTACTATAGCCAACATCCACCAATTTTATTTTCGGAAGTTGCCCGATTTACCTTTATTTCTTCGATTTTAAATTCAGCCATCATTTATCCTTGGTTTTTTTCTTGAATTGCCGAGGAAAGACTGCTTTTATTTTTTTTTGTGGGGTTTTGTCAAAATAGGCCTAGACTTCAACTATCAAGCTGGCAAAAGTTGTGTTCTTCCCGTGATATGGGTAGTCTGAAATTTAGGAGAATACATGAAATGAATATGGGTTATTCGCTAATTACACATACGACAGCTGATCCGTTGGGATCATAGTTCTTTCTTTTATAAGATTATGTAGCCAAAATATGGTAAGAATGCTCATTTGGGTCACATTAATGTCCATAACAATACAACATAGATGTGGCAGGGTATATAGAAAAGTTTTTTTTTTTTTTCTGTTAATTTGTTCACAGTTATAATGGCAAATTTTAGATGGTCAAACCATTTTTTTATATCACCATCTATGGTGGTAGATACAGGTAGATTCTATTGGTTCAGTAAAGGATCTTATCATGCATGATAAAGGTTAATGGGATATAATTAAGCTATCTACTTCACATCAACCAAACGTGGTTCAGCAGATTACATGATAAGCTCTCTCTAGTACAACGCAACAGGATAGATTATATTGGATAGGTCAAGCTTCAGGTAATCATTTTGTTGCTACAGGATATAATGACCCAATTAGAACTCAGGTCTCAAATTGAAGAACTCTATGGAATCTTAAGTTGTTGTATCGGGTGCTTCTTTTTCTGTGGAAACTGGTGGCTAATGCCTCAACAGTAATGGACAATTTGGCCAAGCATCGTTTGAACGTCCAAAAGTCTTGTCCTTCCTACAATGTTCATTTGCGAGGGTGGTTTGGATCTCCCTTATCCATCAGAGCAGAGTTCTTCCAATCTCAAGATATGCAGATGTTGTTATAGGTTTCAAGTAACCCCGGTAGATGTCCTTCATTTGGTCAGGAGAATGTATCTACAAAATCAGTTGGCATGGAAAACGTTAGAAGGTTATGATAGTTATAGGAATAGGCGCCAAGGCTGGTCAGCAATTTTCCATTGCAAAGCTCATGGATATTACAATAAAATTATCAAGTAAGATTAACCAGTTCATTAATAACAGCATTGCTCTATTAAGTATATTAGTTAATCCAAATAATATAATGTCTCGAATATAAGGTTGATCCCATAGAGACATATATCTAAATGATAGACTAATTAATTAGCTAATTACTTAATTTAACGTAAGTTACACATATCTAAGTAAACTAGTCTCTTAAAAAATACTTAGTTATTAGGGACTTTTAGGGGAAAGGAGTTGTTATTGTCCTAAATGCAACCTGGTTTAATTTGCATGTGACTCAAAAATTCTCTAACCTAGACACAAAATACCAATTTGTTTTGATTAAATGTATTCTTAAGTGCAAAGCTCATTCTTAACATCGCAATGATTATAATAAACTAATTTCTTTTATTGTTGTTATTCCATCTTGAAAAAACAATCTTATGCAATTCTAAGACATTATAAATACAATCATTTTAGGTCATATGCATTAAGATGGGTGAATTAATTAGATTAACAAGTAAGGATAGATGTATCCTATACTAATTGCCTAAGCCACAATTTATCAAATATTTATGGTTTAAGAAAATTGACAATTATATTATTTGTAAGTTAAGCATGTATTGACTAGTGAACAGTGTATTTACACTCCCTAATTCCGACTAATCAATTAACTAGCATTTTTATTTGATGAATTAACTCTTAAACTTATAATTATGATATATAAGTGTTGATCAATGGACTAGATATAAGAAAAATTGATCAAGAGTATTGAAAATATACAACTATACCACAACCAATACAATGATCTAAAAGAAATAATCACAACTATTGATTAACCAACATAAAACCAAAACTAAAAGGTGAAATCAAGTAAAAACACATCAAAGTCCAAATCAAAACCTATAGAAATGAGGATAAGATCTGGGTAGTAGAAACATAATAGCATTCACCACAATTCAAATTTCATCAAGACTTGAGAATTACTTTATCAAGTTGATCAAATCCATATCTCCTTCGTGGAACTCCTAGATACAAAGAAAATGCTAAGAACTACTTAAAGAACTTGATAAAAATGGAAGAAAGGTCTACTATTTGGCACTAAATGAAGCTATTCAAAAGAAAAAAATGCTCAACTTCTAATCGTTGCAACAGGTTTCAAAATCTATGGTGTGCCTCAGTCAAAATCTATGATGGATTCCTTTGGATCCCACCTCCTCCATAGGACCAAGTAAACCCTGGGCCTTGACTATAGAGCAATGATTAAAGTAATAAATAGATTAGTAGATGCTCATCATTTTATGGGTATTATTAGGAGTTCTTGACTTTTGACCAAAAATAGCTGCAAAATTTGCCACATTGCAATTGACAACATCACTTTTGCCAGGAGTTGGTTCTATTTACTTCATAAGTAAATAACTTTGGATGCAAGTGGAGACAAATCAAGAGAAAAAGTTAAGTTAGCCACATGAAGTCAAGTAATTTTGTTTGTTTGCACTAATATAGCAATCTTTTACCTATTATATGGTGGATAATTATCAATGTATATATATTATATTCACATGCAATTTTAAAATTATTATCCCAAATAGTTATTATTTAACTAAGTAAGACATACATATAGAAATATAATTATATATTTAAAAATTAGCTTGGACTTTAATTATTTGTAAAAGCAACTTAACTAAAATAATTAATGATATGAAGTAATCTTTTAAATGTGGATAAAGGTGGAATTAATATAGAATAAATTATTCAATTAATTGATGTGAAACTAATACAAACCATTAAAACATATATTTTTAATTCCTCAATAGAGTAATTAGTTATGTTTGTTATTTTTAAATCTCAGTTTAAAATTAATTTCATATAAATTCATCCTTCAATTAATTGTTTCTAAACTAATAAACATATTTAAAATATATTATATATGTATATATATACAAATCTAAAATAATTAATTTATACATATAACATAACATTTTTTTATCAATAAGCTTTCAAAAAGTTTGACATCATGTGATTCAACCTAGTTCTTCAATAAGAGCAAAATTGTCCAAAGAGAATTAATAAATTTTTCTTTTTTTATATTCTCTTTCGTTGTATCCAAGCACGGGGGGAGAAATACTTTTTCCCCCACTTTTCACCTCTCTCCATTTTCTCCCCCATTTTTTTCTCTTCCACTTTTCTCTTCTCCTATCCAAATATAGCATAAGAGAGTGGAAGAACAAAGGGATGATAATTGTTAGAAAGAAAATTTGGATAGAGTTTTTTTTCCTTACTTATTTTTACTTATTTTAAAAATATTTTAATTACATGTTGGATTTGTATTTATTCTAAAATTTTTTATTTTTATTTAAATAAGACAAATTTTTTTTCTTAATTCAATTGCACCATATTATAGTTCTATCTATCTTTTCAGGTTATTAATTTAATAGAAGATGAAATTCAAAAAACAAGAAAAAATTATTAAGAGATTAGCGAAAGAATAATTCCCTCGCTTAGATTTTATTGAAGGATTAGTGAGGATACTATTCCCTTTATATGAATTGCTCAGTGAAAGAATAGCAAGAGAATAATTCTCTCACTAAGTAGTGAAAGAAATAGGTGAACATGACCAGCAATTAGTAGGGGGAAATTGCCAATGGATTTTCTCTTGAAAAATTATCAATGAGAGAAATTGATGAGGGATTAAAGAAAGTATATTTTTCTCACTAAATAGCGACTATTGTATAGTGATGGTCTGATGCCTCACATTCCCCTTGCTAAATTGTCACTCAGTTGATATAAAGGAGTTTCTCCTCACTAAATCTACAATTTCTTGTATCGAAGTCAAATCCAATTTGTTTATAAATAGCTCAATTTTCAAATTTTTTCTCATGTAATTCTGCATTTTCCTTTGATTAACATATAAGTAGTGAGTGATGTTCAAACTCATATCAATTAATGAAGGTTAAATAGATTCAAAATTACGATTAAAGTTGAATTTTGAAAGTTGCAAATATTGCTGTTTATAGCACATTTTTTGTATGTGTTTTTGTTAAAATCTTCTTCTTCTTTTTAGGAATTATAAGTTTTGACTTTGATTTGAGTTAAAAAGGACCAAAAAAAGGGAGTTAATGCATAAGAGGAATTTATTGGATAAAATTATACCATACAATGCTTAAACCCAATAACTAATTAATTATATATATATATATTGTAGTAACTTATCCTATTAAATATAATATGGTGTATCAAACGGACTCTAAAAGCTAGCTCCAAATAAAGCCCTCACATGCATTTTAGCACTTCACGTGTCAGTTCGTCAATCTAAACTTAAAAAAATAAAACAAAAAATAAAAAATTAATGTGTAACAAATCATATAAATTAAGAAACCAACTCGTGCATTAAAATATATTCATGGAGGAAATCATTGGATTTACATCAAAAGGGAGCAAATTATGTAATAAGTCATAATTTTGTTAGAACCAAAATATGAATAATTTTTTTTAGGCAGGATCATAAAAAAGCATCTATATATGTAATTATATTAATTGATCAGTTGTAAGGATTAGACATAAATCAAAATTATATTGAAAGTAAATTGAAACATAATTTTACCCAAAAAAAATCATAACATTGTATTGTTAAAAAAACAAATACTTATATGCCACTTCTTATATCTTTCTTATTATATATTCTAATTAAAACAATAACTATATGATTTTTCAAATGATAATATCATAAGTATATAGTTTTTATAATTTAACATCATATGGTTAGATTTTAAAAAAAAAAATTTACACATATTATAATTTTATTGATTAACTTGATAATAAAGATATAAAAAAAAGCACCTAAGACTAATCCTATAATAAATTATTCCTTGCAAATAAAGACTGAGATAAACTGGTTATTATATATGCAATTTAATTTAAATTTTTACTACAAGCTCAAATAGGTAATATTATTTTTAAAACAGGCACTTGATTATGGAAATCTCAACTAGTCTAACATTTTCTGGTAAATAAGATCGTCGAATTATATGAGTTTGCCTGTACTGAATTTAATTACACTAACCTCCTTTAAAATTTGATTAAATTACGTTTAATACTCCTCTAGTATCAAATATCAAATGTGAGGGAAGTCAAATAATATTTTTGAAACAAAAGATGTATCGTGTTTAATTTATTCAGATTTTTTAAAAAGATTTATATATATTACCACTTTGGATAGTCTCATAAATGTCAATAATAACTAAATAATGCCTGAAAAAAAAAAAAGGGAAATGGGAAAGAAGCTATCACCTTTTCTTAATTGAAGTGGGCTGGTTGATAACCACGGTTCACCAAAATAATGGGAAAAGGTAAAAGCAAAATAAAAGAAATCAATTAATGTTTAAACAAAATTACAAATGAAATTAAGCTGCAAAATTAAGCAAAGAGGGGATGAGCTTGGTCCAATAAATTCATGATTTGTGAGCTCCAACTGTGCTCTTCACAGCATCAGCTGCCTCTTGTGCCTTTGCCTTCATTTGCTGACCACCCTACAAGCAGTAGTAGTTAACACCCTCATCACTAAACTCATCAAAATTGCCTCCTACTCTGCAAATTCTGGTTCTCAGAAAAACTGATAAATTATGTTACTTTTACTAGAATCTTGAAAATCTAGTAACTTTTTTTTTTTGGGGGCATGAAACCTGCACAATATTTCACCAATTGAAAGCATAGCAGTACTAATGAGCAGAAAATTCTAGCCCTTGTCGATCTTTTTCTTTTTCAATAAATACACAATTTGGTCCAATATACTTCCTAACATTTTAATCTTTGAATTTATTTCTTTATATGAGTTAATCTTTTAAATTTCGTAACTTGTTTCATTGAATCGAATTATATATATATATATATATATATATTATTTTGAGAAACTAATTTTAAGTTATAAAGTTTAGAAGATAAATTTGTATAAGAAAGTAAATTAAAAATCTAAATTATAAAAAAAATTATTAAGGACTAAATTATATATTTACTCAATTATATATATATATAGAAGTAAATTGGGGTGTAACCTCTTGGCAGGATTCTTTGGCAGATTGAGCAGCGTCTCTTGCCTGATCCATCAGGTTGCCAGCCTTCTCCTGAATCAGCCATAACATTATATATGATCAAGCAATCAAGCTACTTTTTTTATTTGAAAATCTAGATTCATGATTTGTGTGTGTGAGAAATATGAACACTGTCATGAACATTGTAAACGATAGACAAATTAACAAAACAACAAAATAATATTTGAAGTATAACTAAATTTAAAAGAAAAGTTAGATTGATAAGAGAAAATAGTGTTCTATCTTACCAAATATCAATCTGGTGTATTTTTTTTTAAGGAGCATTATGAGAGTACAATCCTAACTAATACATGGAAGAGAAGTTCAATTTCATTATTCCTCCTTTTACTGCCATCTATACGTTATGTAATTTTTTTGGGGTCAAAGTTGTAATATAGTTTAAAATTATGATTGAGTTGGATTCTAAATTTTAGACAAAAATTATTTATTTGTCAAAATATAAATGGAAGTAATAATCCATTTTTTTAGTATTATAAGAACACAATAAATATTTTTATAGGAGAATGCATCCCTAAAATTGTTTTCGCAAGAAAATTTAATTCAAACAAAATTCAAAAAGACTCCTAATTATAATAACAAAAAAAATATTATCAATAGAGTTGGCTCATTTGACTAGATGGGGCATTCACCCATTGTAATATATCTCACCATGAAAATATAACTAGCTCATAAATGTTGTTATTTACCAAAAGTATCTAGGATTTTTTTTTTCGAACTTTTTGTGTTTCTCATGTATATGTTGAGAGGGCATGAATACATGCAGCACAAGTATTTAGACTCACCTGTGCTTGGCCTTTGGCCTGACCAGCTTGGTAGCTCAAGTTCTGGGATTGATCCATTTTCAGTTTCTACTGTTTTAATTGGAAATACAAAAGGTAACTCACAACTCAGGACTGTGCATGAGACACATAAATAGTTGCTCAAAACCATGACACTAATCAGCTGCTTGACACGTGCACACAAGATTTTGCACCATTTTCCTCAGATGCTTTAATTTAGGCTTAAGACCAGGAATTTAATTAAGCTTTATGTAATTGACCATTAAATTAAATCAAAGTTGGTTAGAAGAAGCCCCTAAACTTAGACAGTAACGCACGGAAACTGTACGTACCAAAATTAGAAATTGCTTAATATTCAACCCCCCCAAAAAATAACTATATTTTAGAGTATAAAAGTGTTAGTAAATGATTATCGGAGTGAAAATTACTGAAATGTGTTTTTACTAACTATCAAGTGCTACTACTAACATATCTAATTATGTTATCAATTTTTTAATTTAAAAAATAGTCTATTTAGTCGTAACATATATTTTCTAATTTTAGATACTTATCACCAATGTTATCGAAATTGGAAAACTGACTTGCTATTCAATTCATAAAACCTTATAAGTCGTCTCAACATTAAATTGAGTTTAACTTGCCGGTATTGCACTTCATTCATGTGGCTTGCATGTCTCATTCCGTTGGAGAATGTGATAATGAATAAAGTATAAAGTATAAGTAGATAAGGTAAGTAAGATAAGAAATGACTCTTTTATATTTATTTTTTAAAAAATAATTTAATAAATAAAATAATAAATATAAAGATATAATAAATATTACATAAATTATATAAAAAAATACCTTCACAAAACATTAATCCAAAACGCCTTAATGTAGTGCAAAGTTCTACACGTGGTCTTTACTTTTATTTTATTTTGGCAAACTTGCAATAACCATAATCGAACCCTGGGCCCATTGAGAATATAAATCTACACCGTCGTCCATGAGCCATTAGATACTGTATAGTAGTTGCACAGGTTTAATGTGCAATGCCAAAAAATGTAAAGATAGAAATTCATATAATCGTTTGTTAAATAATAAAACAAAAAAGGTACAAAAAAAGAAAAAATATATAGATATATATATTGATTGTGGGTTGAATTTTTATAAATTATAAATTTTATTGTGATTATTACTTATTACTATATATATATTTACATTTGCACTATTGTTATTTTGTTATATTTATTGTAGATTGAATTTTTATAAATAATAAAATGTTAAAATTTATTAGTTATTATTTATTATATTAAGTTTCTAATATATAAATTAAAAAAACATATTTAATTATTACCATTTTGATCATTATTGAATTATTGAATTATGAATTAGTATATTCATGGATTTAATAATTGATTTGATTTTAAAAATATTATTTATTATTGCTTAAAGTAGTGTTATTTAAATATTTTTAGTGTAAATTATTCTCCTATTTTTTTAGATATATTTAAATTACACAACTCTTTCTTTCATTTTGAAAACTTATATCCTCTCTCTTGAAATTAAAATGTATGTTACATTGATTTTTTTATAACAAAAGATAAATTACAATTACTTTAACCAAAATATTTTTATATTGTTATTTATATAAAATATGTATTTAACCAATATGAAATAGTTAATTTATAAAATTTAAAATAAATTAAATCTATGATTTTCAACCCATAATAAATAACATTGAAATAAAAATTAAAAAAAAAAAAAATTTTTAATAAGTTATACTTTTAATAAAAAATAAATATTGTACTTGAAAATATTTTACAATTTCTTAACTCTAATGAAAGTTTAGAAGGAAGGAATATATTATGGAATCTCCACATGCATCAAAATCCTATAAAGAAACTAGCAAAACTCCATTTGCCCTCCGTGTATGTATAGCTTTGGACAAGGAGTGCTTGGAGTATTTAGAGAGTGTTTTCTTGGATTTTAATGATCTAAGAGATTTAGATAAGATGAATAAATAATTATAGAATTATTGGATTGAATTTAGAAATAAAATTAAAAAGTATAGTAAAAACTCTAGAAGGAGATATATCTCATAGAAGGTTAAGTATATTTACGTCAACCCCAAAAACAGTAAATAGACAGTCAACACTATATGAAAAAGTTAAGAGTTCTATAGATAATTCTAGTATAAATTATAGGTTAAGAGGAGTCAATTTTGAGTATAATATTCTACAACTTTTATATGAACAGGAAACTAAAAATAATTTAAAAACCCAGTTAGAAATTGAAAGAGAATTTTAACTTAAAAAATACTAATCAATCATATCTCAATAGCATAGTTATCAAATAAAGAAATATTTATTAAGAAAAGAGTTTATGTTAAAAATACATAAGCCCAAAAGAAAATGGTTTTTCTTGACCTTTTTTTGAAGTAGATTAGGTGAAAATTAGAGAAAAATAGTATAGAGAAACGGAGAACCTTAAAACAGACATATTTTTTTAAATGGTTAAAAAAGTATACCTATAATAATGAAATATTTAATCCATTTGCAAAAAATTATCCTTCAGTTAATGTAACAAAAGCTAAAACCCAAAATTAGAGACGTAGAAATAATCTAAGTGTAACAACTATACATCTACCTTTAGAAGAAATAACAATAAAGGTAAGGGAAGATGAAGTTATAGGTCCACATTAAAAATTCCTAATTTCCAAGACACTAGATGAATAAGAAATATATAATAACAAAATAATTAGTCAAATCAAATACTTTATACTATTAGTTAATAGTTAAACAGAGTGGAGAACAAAATAGAGGATATAGAAAAGCAAACAAATCCTTTAATAGAAAATACCTTAGACTCTCAAAAATTAATATTTAAATACGAAGCCATACCTATAAAAGAAACAAAGAAAATAACTTTAGGCAAATAAGAAGTTAGGGACAAGAGAACTAAAGAGACAGATGAGATATTAAAAAAATAAATGATAAATTGCAACAATTAAATATAGGAAAAAGTCAAGAAGCAAAAGTTAATACTATAAACAAGTTAGAACAACAGTTCAAAGACACAAGAGAAATAACCTTAAACAAAATTAAAAGAAATTACCATAAATTTGGAAAAACAATAAACAAAATTAAAAGACATTACAATAAATTTGGAAAAACAATGAAAAATTATTATCCACGACTTACTATCCCCGATTTATAGTTTGAAGAAAAAAAAAGATATGGCTGCATCATTTTATGATGACAGAACTATCTATGTATAGAATTTAGATGGATATAGTGAATATGAAATAATGAATGTAGTTCAAGGAATGATGATTATAGTAGCTACTTATAGAACAAATGACAATAATAACAATAATATTTTTGATGTCTTAATTCAAGGGTTCACAGGAAGTCTAAAAGGATGGTGGGAAAATATCCTTAGGGAAGAAGAAAGGAAATAAATAAAAAATCATCCTACAATTAGAATTAACCAAGCAAAAAATATTTAGATAATATTGCCCAATTAGTATATGCAATAATAAAATCATTTGTAAGAGAACCTACAAATATACAGGAAAGGTATCTAGAAGAGTTAATGAATTTGAGATATCCAACCTTATGTCACTTTAGATGATACAAGGATAATTTTATTTCTAAAGTTTATGAAAGACAAGATGGGAATTCGGATTTTTGGAAAGAAATATTTACATTTGGATTACCAAAACTTCTTGTAGAAAGAGTTAGAAATGAAATTAGGCAAAAATAGAGAGGTTCAATAAAATATAGTTATATGACTTATGGACATATCATAAACATTATAAATATAATAAAATTAAGATTGTATAATGAAATAAAAATGTAGAGGAAAATGCATTCAGATAGAAAACAAGAAAAATTAGAATTAGGAAATTTTTGTAAACAGTATGGCTTTGAGAAAATCAAAGCTCTTTCATGAAGAAAGAAAAATAAGATAACCTATAGATATAAACCTACTTACAAGAAATACAAGAAGTATAGTCAATATAATAAACCATACAAAAATAGTAAAAAATCTAGGAGCACTTATAGGAAAGATAAAAAGGAAATAATTTATTATAAATGTGGACAATTTGGTCATTATGCTAACAAATATAAAACAAAAAAGAAAATCAAGGCCTTAGAAATAAGTGAAGAAAACAAACCAAATCTTCTAAGAGTATTGAATAAATAAAGATTTTACTTCAGAATCAGCAACAACTATTCTAATAATAAAGAAGATCACATTTATCAAATTCAAGAAGAATAAAAAATAGAAACCTCAAAATCAGAAGTGGAATGCATAGGTACAAATATATATGGATGTGAATCTTGTATAGAAAATATTTCAGAAAACAAAGTAAACATAATATCTAAAGAAAATATTCAGTTCTTAATAAATATAATAAATAAAATAAATGATGAAGATATTAAAAGACAATATTTATTAAAAATAAAGGATATTTTAGATCAGGATGAAAGGCAAAAAGAACGACCTTCTCCCATAATTATGAAAGAAATATTAAGTAAATTCAAAGAAAAGCCACAACCTGTAGGAATAGAGGAATTATAGCAAGAAATAAAATATATTAAAGAAGAAATAAAAAAATTAAAAGAAAAGGCTACATATAGAGATTTAGAAATATTAGAAATAAGGACTTTGTTAGAAGAAAAAGAAACAACTCAAATTGCAAAAGAAAGTGACAATGAAAATAAAGATGATAATAAAGAAATAGCAAAAGAAATTAAAAAAAAAATTCTTACAGAGAATCACTAAAATAACATATTAAAAATGGTATTGTCAAATGAATTTGGTCATAAACATTGAATATCGTAGAAATTTAGTGGTATTAGTTAATTTTGGAACATATTCAAAAAGTATCAAAAAAGGATTAATACCCACTAAATATTATGAAAAAACATTAGAAAATTTATCTACAGCTAATAATTCAAAATTAAACATACATTATAAATTGTCTAATGCTCATATTTACAATAAAGGAATATGCTTTAATAACATTTTTGTATTAGTAAAAGATCCTAATGAACCAGTCATATTAGGAACTCCTTTTTTACAGCAATTAATACCATTTAAAGTAACCCTTATAGGAATAATTACTAAAGTTACAGGAAAAGAAATTTGTTTCGAATGGACAATACCTCCTATAACTAAAGAATAAAAATGTTAAAAGAAGATTCAATTCATAAGATAAATAGAATTAAGAACAAACAAAATTAAATAAAATTTCTTCAAAAGGAGATACAATATAGAAGAAGAGATGAACAACTACAAAATCCAAACATTGTAAAGAAAATTGAACAATTAGAAGAAAAATTTAAGAAAAGTATTTGCACAGATCATCCAAATGCCTTTTGGGATAGGAAAAAAATATGTAGTCGAATTACCCTATGAAAAAAATTTTAATGAGAAAAATATTTTCACAAAAGCTTGACCAATATAGATGAATGAAGAATTGTTAAAATATTGCAAGAAATAAATACAACAATTATTGGATAAGAAATTAATAAGATCAAGCAAATCCCCATGGAGTTGCCCTGCATTTTATGTGCAAAATCATGTAGAAATAGAAAGAGGAACTCTTCGCTTAGTAATAAATTATAAACCTTTGAATACATTTTTAAAATGGATTAGGTACCCTATTCCAAATTAAAAAGATCTTATAGGAAGACTTTCTCATGCAGCGATATTTTTTAAATTTGATATGAAATTAAGATTTTATCAAATACAAATAACTGAAAAGGATAGATATAAAACAGTTTTTACAATTCCTTTTGGGCATTATAAATGGAACGTTATGCCTTTTGATAGTAAAATTTTTAGGAATGAAAATTTATAGGGGACCAATCACCCCTACTAGTAGAGTCATAGAATTTAGTAACAAGTTTTCAGATGAAATTAAAGACAATAATCAATTACAAATATTTTTAAGATGTCTAAATTATGTATTCGACTTTATGCCTAACCTTAGAATAAAATTAAGACCTTTATTTAGAAGATTATGGAAAAATCCCCCAAAATTGATAGAAAAAATTATTGAAGTCAAGTTAAAGGTAAAAACTCTTCTTTATTTAGGGATTCCTGATCCCACAACATTTAAGATAGTGGAAACTGATACTTCAGAAGCAGGTTATGGAAGGATTCTTAAGTAGAAAATAAGACAACAAGAGCAAATCAAGATTTTGGATAGAAACCCAACAAAAGTATTCCACCATTAAAAAGGAATTTCTATCAATTGTTTTATGTATTTCTAAATTCCAAGACGATTTGATAAATCAAAATTTTATTTTAAGAGTGGATTGAAAAGTAGCAAAAGAAGTTTTACAGAAAGATGTTAAAAATTTGATCTCAAAACATATTTTTGCTATATGGTAAGCAGTTCTTTCTTGCTTCGATTTTGATATCAAATTTATCAAAGGTAAAAATAATTGTTTACCAGATTTTTTAACTCAAAAATTTTTTACATGGAAAATCTCTAACTGTTTCTTTATAAGTTTCTGTCTGCAGTGGATCTTCTTCCTGTGGTGGAAGAGGAAAAGCAATATAGTTATAATCTTCACAGTCAATATATACAGTCAAAACCATAAAGTCATCAGATTATGTCACCTTTCTTCACAGCCAATCCCAATTCAGAAAACCCAAATTTTCAAACAGTCAGTAACTCAGAATTTACCAACAAAAGAAAAATCACAGTTTATCACAAAGGACTACATTCTTCATGTTTGTGTTCTTGAACAAGAAGAATGCAAAAATACTATATGGGAAATCGTTACAGCCACATTCCCATCTTATTCTATAGAAGGAATTTGGAATTTTATTCCAACAAATTTCAAAAAGATAGAAGATTTTATGAATATATACTAAATATATACTGATAGATTCTCATTCGATGGAAATCATCCACCAATATAAAGGAAAAGAATTTTTTCAAATTAGAATAAAAAAAGTTTTTATATATCAATCTTGAAAATAGTCACCCTATACAGCAAAAAGATTTTCTAAAGAATACAATAACCCCACTTACTATAATTATCATGATTATAGGAATGTGTAGTACAATGCTATTTATTACAGAAATTATAATCATTCTTCGTTTTTTTTTGGATAAGGAATGTCCTAATGATTTTTTAAGATGGTTTTTTTGATTGGTTCTCAATTTTTGGACCTATATAATAAATCCTTCCACAATTAATTTTTAAGGGATATCAAGCCTTTAGAACAGCTACAGATTTTAAAGAAGAAGAAAAACCATTTTACTTCTTTTTTCATCTTTGGGTCTCTTGGATCATTAGTTGGACTTTTACAGTAACTAATGGTGTGGCCCTCTATCCTATTTTGAACTATTTAGCTCGAAGATTCAGAGTTAAATAGTGGGATAAGTATTTACAGGAATATGCAGATGTTAATCAAATTAATATTTGGTTAAAGAAAAACACAGCCAGGATCAGAAAAGTCTCAGATAATGCTCTTTTCCTTACTCAAAGAAGCAAAATCCTTGTAGATCTTATAGCAATAGAAGATATCAAACAGTTTATAAAAATGTTACAAGCCTTTTCTTCTCAAATAACAATTTCTTCAGATGCTGAATCCTCTACTTAGGAAAAGAAAGAGGATGAAGATCTTCCAAAAAATGAGGATGATTGTTTCGGCTTAAATGTTTAAGCAGAATTCAATCATTAGTGCTCTACAGAAGCAATTTTACAAATGTCCTCAAATGGTGTTGCTGACACTTTGCTACAAAAATAATACAACAAACATAATCATTAAAGCGATAAAGCTAAATCATGACAAGTTTTGACAAAGCATACAACAGTAAGACTATTCATGATAAAGACTACAGACAAACTCTCTGCTAAAAGCAAATGAAATAAAAATTGAAGTAAAAAGTAATTTAAATGAAATGTAAATAGCAACCTTTATGTTTATAAAAGGCCTAGAGCTGAAGGGGAAAGACATTCGAATATTTTGAAAGAAGCTCTTTTATAAGCTATCTTTCAAAATATCTTCAACTCTCTTTCACCTTCAAGCCTTCTTTCTTATAATCAAGTCTATAGTTACAATTTTGATTGTAAGTTCAATTATAGCAATAATATTTTGATTTTATAGAAATTATTAAATTTATTTTTTCTCTTTATTTCTCTCTCTCTCTCTCTCTCTTAACCAATTCTGTGCGGATTAATGCCGCTCTAGTTTTCTAGTAATTTTAATTGTATTTACATAGCAATCTTATTTTTTTATTCTTCAATCTTAAAAATATTATTTATTATTGCTTAAAGTAGTATTATTTAAATATTTTTAGTGTGAATTATTCTCATATTTTTTTAGATATAATTAAATTACATAACTCTTTCTTTCATTTTGAAAACTTATATCCTCTCTCTTGAAATTAAAATATATGTTACATTGATTTTTTTATAACAAAAGATAAATTACAATTACTTTAACCAAATATTTTTATATTGTTATTTATATAAAAAATATAAAATATGTATTTAACCAATATGAAATAGTTGATTTATGAAATTTAAAATAAATTAAATCTATGATTTTCAACCCACAATAAATAATATTGAAATAAAAATTTTTAAAAAATATATTTTTTAATAAGTTATACTTTTAATAAAAAATAAATATTGTGCTTGAAAATATTTTATAATTTCTTAACTCTAATGAAAGTTTAGAAGGAAGGAATATATTATTTGAATATCTCTTAAAAAAGGAGGGTAATTAATCTATATTTTTGTTAATTAAAATATAATTTATTACAAATTTTATCAAATTTATTAAATAATAATTTAAACATTTATTCAAACATTTTTTCATCACAAATTTATCAAATGGTATTTTAAAAAAATTTATGAAATTCTTTTACGATATAATTTTTTTAAAGAATCATATTCATTTTTATATGAAATTAAGAAGATAAGTCTCATTCTTCGAAATTCATAGCACTGTCAACATTCAAAATTTTAAACGAAAAAAAATTCAAAAGCTGATGTACAGTGTACACACAATCTGAGAGTGGCACTGTTCAAGATACAAGATACAACGGTTATCTAGAAGGAAATTTACGGCTTTCGTTTCTCATGTGCATAGTGCACAGACACAGTAAAGAATCCAATAAGAATTGTTAACTAAAAAAAAAAAATTCCAATAAGAAAAATTAACCGAGGAAAATGAATTGATTGATAAACCTAAACGGCGTCGTTTTATTCTGCCAAGCCAGCCTCCTGAACCGCCTCTACTACAAACGAGCCACGCCACCGCCATGGAGCCAACGGTGGGTCTTGGAATGGGGATGATCAAGTCATGGAGATTCATATGTTCAACGATCTCTGGTATTGACTAGTATTAGCCACCCGCTCCATCAGCATTTTTGCGTTGATGAGGACGCCATTAACGCTGGTTCGACCATATGATGTCTGAATCACGGCACGTGGAAGTAGCTCCTTTCGACTTCCTGGAGGACCCGCCATGGATAATCCTCGAGGTATCATCGCTCCTATATAACTTTCTGTTGTCATTTTTTTAAAACTGAAATGAAAACATCTGCAGACGGGGAGTGTGTAAGTGGCAGGAGCACAAAATAAAAATTGACTAAGTAATAAAAAAAAAATACTAATTAACTTTGCATTTATCTTCACCGTATATTTAGAGGCCCAAATATCCGAGGATTCTACTTGCTTAACTTCACACTGAACTCTTGTTTTGTACCAGAGATGATTTCTTCCAGCATAAATCATATTAGTAACAAATTTCTACTTCATCTAGCAAGGCAGCAAAAATCTAGTGAAATTTTTATGAACATATTTATGAGAAGAACAATTTTGTGGGATTTATGGGAGGACGAAAGAGTTCCCTATTTTGTAGCCTCCAATGGGAAAAACAAGACCATTAATTAATGTCACGAGTCACAACAAGGAGTAACAAGAGGTACTTGGCGTAGGAAGTACTTCACGTACCTTTTCAATAAGGTTCCTCTTGGGGCTTGAAATTATCAATTTTCACAGAAGAAAAGGACGTTTCTAGAGCGCTCATGGTTCCATGACAACAGGTCTCCATTTTTGAGCATTCCTTAATAGTTATATCTCGACAAGATGGCATCTCAAAATGGTAATTGCTCGAGCAGAAACATTGAAGGTTGGGGAGGCGATAAAGGGTCAGCCACCTCAATGCTGGGAATATAATCTTGGCCTTGTTTGGCTCTTCAGATACTTTCTCCTCCTCTTTTGTGACTATCTCCTCTATCATCTCACATTCATATACTGATAGCTCTTGCAGTTGCAAAAGGCTCCTGGCTATGCAAGGAGGGAGCACACTTTTTAAACCATCACAGCACCCAATATTTAGCTCTTTAAGATTCTGAAAACCTAAGACTCCACCATGTTTTTTCCAAATGTGCATTAGTTTGGGTAGAGAGTACAGATGCATTTCTTGCAGATTATAATCATATAGTGTCATAGCATGCTCTTCATCTTCATTTGCATCTACTCCCTCTGATTCAAATATCTCAACTAGTGAGCCACATTCTCGTACCTTGAGTTGTTTTAGATGTTGCAGTCTATGTAGCATATTGGATGGAATACAGTTCAACAGCTTTTCGCAACCTTCAACAACCAGTTCTGTTACTCTTGTTAAGTAGCCAAGTAGGATTTTATCTTTCTCAATCCAATTAATTGTCTCTGATCTTTGGAGTGCCGCCTGAAATAGAAAAATAGTCTTATGTGATAGGAAAACTTTATACATTTTAATTTAAAGAAGAAATGCTATTCTCTCTCGTTTTTGGGGAGGGGGAGATGAAGGCCCCCCCCCCCCTCTTTTTTTGAGAAGAGGGGTGAGGAAGGGTGCATAAAACAGAGATATCCTACTTGCAAAGCTAAATGTGGTGACTTTTCTTTTGTATTACATTTGTTTTTTCTCATTACTCAAGGCAATTTGATGCTACAGAAGATATGCATAAATTTGTGATTTTTTAATTAAATATTAAAAAATGTCATTCTGTTATGAATTTTTAACATATTTATAGTCTAAATGTTTTTTTAGCATACTTAGGTCCTTACCCCTTTCTATTCTTTTTCTCTTAACCTTTTTACTTTTTGTTCCCCCATATATATATATATATATATATTTCCTGGGTTTCTTTTGCCCTACAAAAAGTTTATATGCAGAATAGTTATATGTTGATTATAAAAAATGAAATTTGAAAGAGAAATAAGAAATTCCTTGGAAGTTGGAACTTAGAATTAAAGAGTTGGAGAACGCCTATATACCTTTAAACCTTCTGAATGAGCGTGATAGATGGTCATATTAAGGTCTCCCATCGTGTCTACATACTCATAGGATCCTTTGTATATATTAGGAAGCTTTGGTATGCTTACAGCTCCATAGGAAAAGGTTGTCATCTTTGGGCATTTTTCAATTATCATTTCTTCACAGGATGGAAGTTCAAAGTCTAAACTTTCTGAGGAAAAACATTTGAGGCTGGGCAGGTGACGAAGCTCCAACTTGTTCAACAATGGAAACAATATCTTAGCTTTATTTGCTCCTTCAGTTTCTTCGGCTTCCTTTATGACTATCTCCTCCATCATTTGACAGCTATATACACGGAGGTGCTGTAATTGCACAAGACTTCTGGCCATAGAAGGTGAAATCATACTATTCAACTTGCCACAGTATTCAACTTTTAATATTCTTAGCTTCTGGAAGTCCAAAATCCCACCAAAATTTTTCCATATGTGAATCAACTTCGGTAGAGAATGCAAATTCATCACTTCTAGCTCATAATGCATCATGCTATGCCCTGTCTTTTCGTTCACTCCTCCTGATTCAAACACTTCAATCAGTGAACCACAATCTTTTACTGTGAGGTTCTTTAGATTCTGAAATAAGTGTATCACATTGGATGGGACTAGAGTCAATAAACTTTGAAAGCCTTCAACAGTCATCTCTGTTTCTTTCATGAAGTAGCTAAGCATGCCTCGATCCTGCTTGATCCATCCTAGTGTCTCTGATGTTTGAAATGCCAACTGCAAAACTCATATTCACATGTGTCAATGAAAAATGTTTTATCTTATTTGAAATGATAAATGAAGAAAATGTTTTGGAAGAAATTCTTGCGTGGACTTGATTTACTATGAAGGGACCAAGTCAAGAATAAAATTTAAGCAATTAAAAGCACTTGCATCTTGCTATGTCATAATTAAGGGTATATGTAACTTTCAAGTGCTTAAGTTATTATTTTTGGCTTGGTCTAGCCTCTAGAGTAGCCATAATCACATAAGAATTGTTCCCTTATAGCTGCCTTTAGCCTTTTAACTTGATGATAAAAAGAATATAACAAATACAAATGTATAGATAATAAAGGATGTGGAGAGCATACAATTCCTTTGGATAGTTGTGCAGTGGTGTTCAGATCTCCCAACCATATAATTTTGGTAAGGTGTCCAACTTTCGTGGTTATATTTTTTAGCTTTGGAGTGTTTGGAGATCCATTTGAGAATACCTCCATCCTATGGCAATTTCCAAAAAACACTTCTTGCAGTGATGGGAAATCCAAGTCATAGGAACCTTGGCAGAAGGCCCTGAGGTTGGAGAGGCGTTCAAGTTTTAGACACTGTAATCCAGGGAACACAATCTTGATTGTACTTGCTTGAATTTCTTCTTTTGATACTATTTCCTTTATGTTCTCGCAATCACAAATCTCTAGCTCTTGCAGACGCACAAGACTTGCTGAGGATGAGGGAGAGAACAAACAGCTAATTTTTTTGCATTCCTTTATACCTAGGTATGTTAGATGTGAAAAGCAGAAGCTGTCTATGGTTGGATCATGCCTTATCATTCTCCGTGGTTCATCACATGCAACCTACAAAAAGAAAATTTTAATTGTAACATTACATCTCTCATTCAACTACAGACAAAACAGAAGTTAGGATCTATACTTGTGCTTCAAACTAAAATGGCATCACTATCGTTCTATTATCTATTCCATCTTACGTTGAATAATACCAAAAATTTAATTATCATATTCACTTTATATTTAAATCACTTTTGAAATATTTTCTAAATGTAATAATTAGCTATCTATACACTCTTGTTGTCACTATGCATAACACAGATAACTTCACAGTAGCTAAAACCAACAAGCAATGGAATTATCTGCACTTAGATAGAGCCATAGTTATGCAGCATGAATGGCTTTACTTTTAATAGTAGTTGAGGATTTAATAAATAACTTCTATTCTATGAAATATATATGGGTTCTATATAAACTTGTTAATGATATAATTGTGTATTCAACTATACAAAATAAAATTATACTGTGAAACAAACGAGAAATAAATGCATTTTCAGCTATTAGCCACCTTATCTTGTTGATTATGGTTGTTGGCTCTGCATTCCTCTAAAGATGGTTGTTCAGGAATACAATGTTGGTAGCAGAAGCTCACAAGATATGGTAGATGGCTTAATGTAAGAGACTTTACTTGATCAAATGAAGCCATATCTGTTCTCCACTCTCCATTCTTGATGACAACTTCTAGCATGCTGCAGTTAATGATGCTGATTCTCTTCAAGGATGGGAATTCTAAGACATATGATTGTTGGGATATGGATGTCGCATGACTTGGTGATGCATTTTCAACGACTTTGAGAGAATTTGATTGAGAAAATATATTTGAGCCCTCTTCTTCGCTTTTGACTAGTTGCTCCACCATCCTACAGTTTGATATTTTCACTTCTTGCAATTTCACAAGAAGCTTTGCTACGGAATGTGAGAATAGATATCTCAACTTGTGACAAGCATCTAAGCTTAGCAGCGTGAGGTTGTTGAAGCCTGTGATTGCCGCTGGACTTGTCCACATGGCCGCCAGCCTTACTATACAATTTACACTAGCATTGCAACGCTGGCTTTGTCCAAATTGGAATATGACATCTAGTGAATCCCATCCTTTTACTTGAAGTTGTTCCAGATTTGGCATGTAGGATCCCATTTCTTCTCTGGTATATAAATCGTTGACATCAGAAGAGATATGGTCGCTTATCAAACTAGCCTGAAGAGCAATTTGGTAAGGTCAAATGAGAGACTAATCTAAGAACGTGGGAAAAAGGAGTTTATATATGTTTAGGTCTTATTTCCCCCTTTAATAAATTTTGTTTATAGTATTTGTTAAAGAGAAAAATATAGAAAAGAAACCATGAGGCTTCTTCAGTAGGTTTTGAGATAAAAATTCCATGAGCTTTGAAGGAATAGCAGCAGACACGATTGATTAACACAAAACGGAAGGACAAGTATATAGCATAAATCAATTAACTGATTAAGAAATTTCTTACGTGATTAGTTGGCTACCATATAATAGGTAACTGCCTAGCTAGGCAAGTTACTCTACACATTAGATTAATTAGATGATACCTTGTTGCTGATCTTTCTTGCTCCTTGGAAATCTGATTTGCCCATTGAGTTGGGAATCTCATGGTTTGATGTGGTGCATCCAAGGCAATACTGAAGAAACCGTGGAGTGCTGAGACCAATACCATGAAGGGTTGAAGTTGACAAGGAGTTGCTGAGATTCTCTTGCTCTGCTGGGGTTTGAACTAGCATTGGAGATGTCTTCAGCTGGGGACATCCATCAATGCATAAATATCTCAGAGATGGCCAAACAAGCTCATAAGAGTCTGGACAAATGCTCACAAGGCTTGGAAGATCCTTAAGTGTCAATGATTCTAACTTGGCAAACAAAAGGGTTTCCACTTTCTCTTTTTCTCCTCCATCATCCCTAACAACTTTCTCCATCAACTGGCAGCTGTGTATCACTATTTTTTGAAGATGCGTGAGTGCTCTGGCAATGGTGGGCATGAATACATATATTAAAGCATCACATTTTTTAACTTTGAGTGATCTCAGGTTCTGAAAGCCTTGAAAATAACTTGGAACATTACCCCAAACATGTCTTAGCTTGCTAAGCCAAGATATCTCTATTTCTTTGAGTTGAGAAAATAACATAGCAGTTGGCTGGCCTTCCATCTGTGATTGTTCCAAGTCGAACACCATCTCCAGCGAAGAGCATTCAAGTAACAAGATTTTCTCCAATTTTGGGAACTGTTGCATCCATTTTGATTCAAATAGTGTACCATCAATGAGAATAGATCCATCAGCTCCTAATTTTGAGCTGGACCCTGGTAGATATCGGCCATCATCAAGCTTCCGTTCTTCATGAACCTGTACAAAATCCATTGAGTAATAGTACATAGTTTGTGAAGATTTTCTCTTCAAGAAAATTGACTTCAAAAAACTTACTATGACATTATTTTTTTTTTCTCAAAGAAAATGTGTTGATGGTAAAAGGTTTATAGTACTTAGTCAAATTGTAAATTTTGAATGTTACTATTGAACCTTTTTTTTTTTTTTTCCATTTAATGTGACATTTTTATTAGCTAATTTATTTGTATAAAAAATAAATGGTGAGATGCATCTAAAATGAAAATTTTATGTGGTATCTTTGGGAGAGGATCTGATCCACATATTTATGTTTTTCCTTTTTTTTTAATTGATTATACTTAATACATATTATTTAATATAAAATTCAATATACTATCCTGTGGTTTGACAAAAGTCGACGTATTGTTATATTGAGGTTTGCTTTGTTATCATAGAATTGCCAGTGTTTTAATTTCGTTAAATTTCTAATAGAAGTTTTCAAATTCCATTTGAATTTTTCATGTTTCTCTTAATTCCTTTTCAAGAATCACTTTAAGAAAAAGTTTGGGATGAGACAAAAATTTGGGGATGTTAGATTAAACAATTAAGTAAGAATTTAGAGATGGTACAAGAATTTGAAGAGTGTGAAACTTGATTGAGAAAATGGGCTATGAATTTTGAGATCAAAATATGTTAAATTTGGTGATATTAGAGATATCAGATGGTGTACCCTGCTAGAAAGAGAGGATTTCGAGATAGTATTGACAAAAATTTAGGACAGTTGAGATTGTTAGATTAAAGGATTATGAAACATGTTAATTGCAGTACTTACAATTAGGAGACTCGCTATATATTTGACATAAATAACTCAATACATTATATTTTATAAACGTGCTTTCTACCTATGAGATTTTTTTTTTGAATTATTACACGAAAGGATTTGTCATTAATGCTATGTCATTTTAAATAAAATTTAAGGATACAACTAAAACAAAAATCAAGTTACTGATATGATAATTAATTTAAAATTTAATGTATAAGAATCATAAATCTTATGTATATCACTTGGTATTATCATTACTGATTTATAACGAAAGATAAAAGTAATCAATTTAAAATAGTTCTGCAAAACCAATAACGAGTTTGTTTTCCACATTGTTCTAATTGGTTAACATCTAACAGCATGTTTGGTAGCAAGGAGGAGAGTGAAATAGAAAAGAAAAATTTGTTAAAATGTTAATTTTGTCCTTTCAATCATTATTTAATATTATATATTAATTATTATTCAATTATTAAAAATAAAAATATTATAGATATTTTTTATTTATAAAATTATATTTTTTTATTTTTATTTTTATATCTAACGACCTTTAAAAAATATAAAATATCTAGTTTAGATTTTTTCAAATTCATTTAAACTAAAGTGAGAATGTGAGGCTCGCCTCTTTCTCTCTTTCTCTTCCACTACTTCAGGTGAAATAGACTTCATAAGATCCACTTTCATGAAATATTATATGAAAAAAATGGTTATGACTGTTAAGAAGGAAAAGTGGTTATTACTAAGAAGACTAGTAATTAACCACAAGAAGCGCACCTGAGGTTGTTTTAATAGATGAAGCTCATTCTTAAGATCAGGCATGGAGAAGCCAACAAGGCTTGGGAGTTCTTGTAGCTTCAGTTCCACTAAATTTGAAAACTTGATCACTGATTTCTCAACATCTATTTCTTTGGAGACAACACATTCAATCCCATAGCATTCACTCACATGCAAGCGTTGAAGCATTGCAAGACTTGACCCCGGAAACCATGAGAAGATACTCTTCAACTTGTTGCAAAATTCGACTTTAAGATCTCTCAAGTTGCCAAAGCATTGGCATGAACTTGACGTGAAACTCTTGGCATGGCATATCTCTCTTAAACTATCCAGATTGTTTAGGGACAATGATTGAACTAGAGGGAAGGCGCAACCAGAAGCATAGTCACTTTGATCTGCGATATACTTGAGATTGTTGCAGAACTCAATGCTCAGATTTTTCAAGTATGGAAAACCCTCTTCATCCAATTCATAGACCACGTTTTCTAACTGTTTCACATCCACAAGGTTGAGAATTTCAGATTTCTTGAGCAACTGTTGAATTGCCACATTCTCTTTAATGTATTTGTAGTACATACTGTTTAGTTTTAGGATGTTTGGGTGTAGATATCCCCGACGAACAAGACCATGAGAAAGAGTTGTTGGATCTCCCACATAGACCCAGAACTTAACCAAGTTTTTGAATTCCGAATCTTCTGGCAAAACTTGAATTCCCATTATTGAAATCTCAAAAACTTTTAGCTGATGGGAGAGAGATTTGAGCTCTGCAAGAATGGAATTCTTTTCCTCCCAATGAAAATTCCTGACTCTAAGATAAAGTTCTTCTAAGTGAGATAAGCTAGCTAGGACCCCAGAAGATATGTGAACAAGATGATTGCATTCTGTCAAATCCAATAATTTTAGAAGGCTTAGCTTGCCTATCTCTATTGGCAATTCTTTGATATTTGAGTGGGCAAAGCTTAGGATTTCTAGTTTCCTTAGCTCCTTGATTATCGATGTGTCTCCAACCTGACAATCTTCTAATCGTAACGTGCAGAGGTTGTCGAGTGTTCGGAATGGAGATGGCATTGATGGAAGGCACAGATTTCTTACGCCTAAAACCATAAGCCTACTCATGTTATGGAAGAAATTTTCTGAAATTGGTTCCCTCTTCTTTGAAACAACTTGTAGAAGTTTAAGGTTTGGACACTGCAAACTCTTATGATGCATCTTGATCTCATCAAACATAAGTGAGATTGCACTATGATGCCATGTGAACTCCTTTGACCACTCCTGTCCAGTATCATATTTTACTACAAATCCATGTTCTTCTTTGGATGCAATTGTTATGACAGTATCGCGAACAACATCATGCATTTTCACACACTCTTCCTCGTTGCTGTCCAACAACAAAAAACGTTTCTTCAGAGTATCGACCAAGGTATGCACTCGATTCCTTGCTTTACACAAAGCACCTAGATCTTTAAACAAACCCAAGCCCACTCCATGTCTGAGTAGAACTTCAATAGGAATGTCAAAGTCTTCTGGGAATAAGCAACAAAGCAAAAGGAGAGATTTAGCTTCTTCATTGCCCAGAAAGTTATAGCTTAATTCGATACATGAATATATAGAATATTCTTGGATTTCTGAGAAGGAAGTTAGTGAAGACTTTCTCAGTTGATCAAGTGCATCCTCCCATGCATGCTTCTCCTTATTTCCTAGTGCTTTTCCTATTGTGACAAGGGCAATTGGCAAACCCCTACATTCATTTGCAACCTCTTTTGCTATGTGATGGATCTCAGTTTTGTCTACAAAATGGCCACCTACCGTATCCCCGAAGAGATCCCATGCTTCTTCTGTAGACAGAATAGGGATAGTGAAGTTCCTTTGACTTCTCATCCTGTGACACACATCTTCATTTCTTGAAGTGAATAAAATTTTGCAGCCTTTGTGATATTGCTCACTGGAAGGAAAACCTATCGACTCGAAATCAAGATCTGTCCATACATCATCTAGCACTAGGAGGACCCTATTGACCTTCTTAAGCCTCTCAAGTAGTTGACTTGCCCTTCCTTGCAGAGTCTCCTTATCAAATTTCAAGCCTAGGGTATCACCAATTTGACCTTGAATCTTCCTGTAGTCAGGAACTTGGGACACTATAGCCATTGAAATTTCATCAAACACCTTATCTGCTTCTAAAACTTTGATCAGTTCTTTCACCAATGTAGTTTTCCCCACACCACCCATCCCACAAATGCTTATCCTGTTGAATTCATCATCCTTCAATTTCTCTATGATCTTTGTCATAATTGATTCCCTAGAGGCAAAGCTCTTAATCCCTTGTGTGAAGGTGGATCCTAGTGTTGGTAAAGGCGCAGGGTAGGATAAGAACTCAAGTTTCTGTTCCTTCAGGCAAACAAGATCTTGTGTCATTTTCCTTGCTTTCTTGCTCATTGAATAACGAAACACCAAATTTGGACATAACCCACCAAGGCACTTCTTCTTCTTGTTGACTAATTCATCTTTGTACACTTTCTGTAATTCGTTTTCAATAATATTCTCCACTTTGTAGAGCCAGTGTTCAACATTAGGGGCAATTTTACGTCCATTCCTTCTGTCTGCATCCACCATTCCTTCAACCGCCCGTTTCCTGTCTTCCAAGTCGTTGAGGTCATTCTTCATACTGTTGATATGTTTGTCATAGTGAATCAGATATTTGAATCGCGCTGTGATTGGATACACTAACATCTCCCCAAGTTTTGACACAATTCCTGTTCCGATTGCCGCAAGAAACTCCATTTGCTTTAGCTTAAACGTATATATACTCTAGTCTGCAAGTAAAACCCAAAAAGGCCAGAACAAAAAATGAATAAGAGTTAGCAAAAGCTACACATGCTAATCAAGATGACAATATCCTAAGTAATGAGTTTTAGAAAACTTTCCAAGTCTCGTTCGCTGAAATATAATGTTAATTGTTGAACTGTTCACCGTGATTATTTTAGTGCTTAAGTGATATTTAGGTAAAAAGTGGACATATATGTTTGGACAATTATGAGGAAATCCTTATGTTGTGATTGTCGGAAATCTGTAATATCTTTAACTTACAGACATATCACGGATTACAAAAGCCAACCTTTTGTTTCCTTTTCTGCAACTATAACCTCTCTGCCTTATCTCCACTTTAATTTCAAATTACTAGTTGCTGATTTTTCGGGATTCAATGGCAGACTTATTGCCAGGCTTCCCTTATTGATGTGTTCGATTTTTCCACGAATGAATGAGAAAATTAGACAGTTGTTCTCTGACTTATCTTCATGGTATCAAGGCCCTTTTGACCTGAGGATTTTGTATGACCAAATACAGATACAATACAGCCGTGAACGCTGAAAAATCTAGTTCGGCTTCTAAGGCAACCACTTCACTCACAGCCATGGAGTGATTGATATTTCTCCTCTGCTCATCACTGGTGATATGCTAAATGGGCAGAATTTTCTTCAATGGTCATAATCTATAATGATATACGTTTGTGGCAAGGGGAAAGACGACTATTTCACTGGAACAGTGCTGCCACCTGACAACAATGATCCCAAGGTGTGGAAAGCCAAAAATCAACATGGTGATGTCTTGGCTTATAAACTCTGATGAACAATGATATAGGAGAAACTTTTCTCCTTTATGAAACAGTAAAAGAAATATAAGGGGCAGCCTGAGAAACTTATTCAACGAATGAAGAACACATCAGAATTGTTCGAGATTAAAGGGATACTTCATGACTTATGACAAGGTGAGATGCCTGTAAGTAACCTATAATATTTTAATATTCTCACTCGATAATATATAGCAATTAGACACGTTCAAAACCTACAATTGGGCCTATACTACTGATGCTGCCAACTCCAAAAAGATTGGAGAAAGAAAAAGAATTTACAAATTCTTCTTGAGACCTAATAGCAACTTTAAGGGTGTAAGAGGGGAAGGATCATATGAGCAAGGCCCTTTCCTTCACTCCGGGAAGAATGCTCAAAAGTCAGGTGTGACAAGGGTAAAAAGAAGCTACTTCTGGGAACTCAAGGCACTCGAATAATCACTGAAACTTTAGCTCTTACTGCTTGTGGACCACTAAATCAAGGACAAGATAGTAAGCAAAGGAAGTGGGGCAAAGCTTGAGTGAATTTCAAAGGTTATAAATTAATATACTCCCCGAATCGGCCAACATCGTTATAGAAGGCTACACTTAGGCCCAATTAAGTTGCCTAAGGTTCAATGGAGGGGAGGGGAGGGGAGGTAAATGGAGGGGAGAGGAGGGGAGGGAGAGATTTTAATGAGTTTTGTTTAGTTGGAAGGGAGGAGAGGGGAGGGAAGGAGAAATTATTGTTTGGTTCAGAAAAAGAGGGGAGGGGAGGGGAGGTAATTATGTTTGGACAAATTTACTCTTTATATTATTTTAATTTTTTTTAATAAAAAAATTATTTATATCAATAATTTTTTAAAAAAATTATAAATTTTAATCTTTTTTTTTTAATTTTTAATTTCTGATAAAAAAATTATATTATTTTTTATTAAATATTAATATATTAAAAAATTAAAAGGGGCAAAAAAATAAATTAAAATTTTAAAAATATCCCACCCCACCCCACCCCTCCCCTCCAAAACCCTCCAATTTGGAGCCTCCCCTCCCCTCCCTCCTTATTTAACTCAACCAAACACTTTATCCCTTTCCCTTCCCCTCCAAAAACCCTCAACCAAACACTTCCTAAAGCTCGGGGTTTGAGCTTGGGCTTAAGTCTAGCTATTATTATTTGGGTTAAAAATATTTTTAAGTGAAATTAGATTAAGCTTGACATTAACTTTTTTATTTAGATCTTAATATAAATTTTATAAATGACGTAATACTCATTATAAGTTTATACCTAAAACATTGAAAAATCACATAGACCTAGCAAATTTGATTTGAAAACATTAAACCTTGAAACAAATCAATTTTTTAAAAGTTCAACGCAGATTTTGTGATTAAGTCTACCAACCATTATCGTTGTCACCAGAACCCATTATCAATATTAGTGTCACATTACTAGCCGCATCCTACAACTATTTATCGTTTGTTACTTTTTTCCATTGATCCAAAACAAAAGAAAAACTTTTTAATGAAACAAACAATAGAAAGATTTGCTATGACTTTATCTTTTTTAATTTACACTATGTTTCTTTTCCCAACGAAACAAAGGAGGGCATAAGTTAAAACAAGATTTATCAAAATGGCTTCGCTTAGTTGTAAAAGGGTTTATTGGCTCCAAAAATTTTGTCACAGGGACATAGGACCCAAGCCTACAGATCATTATGCAGCCTTGAATCTTGACGTTGGAAGTTTGTATAAACCAGGTTTGAAACTTAAGCAAGAATAAACATAACTGCTCATAAAAGCTTACCACCGTGAGGATTTGGGACGATCACAGCAGAAACTGACCCCAATAATCAACCTACGAGAAACAAAAAGGTTAGAAATTAATCAATGATGTTCTTCCTTCTCCTTTTTTTTTTTTCAAATTAATTTCAGAAAATGCGAAACAAACCAAGATAGACAATCGGACAGAGAGACAGAGAAATTGGAAGCTTAACTATACTTTTTGTTGAGTCTTAGTTTAATAACATATCTTCTTTCTGCACGCTGTTGCCAGTCAATCTTTCGTTGTATTAGCTACACTTGGCGGAAAAATACGCTCAGGAATATTCTAAATCATCTGCTTTGATTTCTCTTGCCTTGAAGAAAGTCTGTTTGTGGGGTTCCTTTTAATTTGGCAGATCTTTAAAAGTCAATTGAACTTACACGTCAAAATTAATTCTGAGGACCGCTATTATTTCGGTATTTGTGGAATTACTGTAAATACTGAGCTGACTTTTGTCTCTTACGTACAGACCACGTACGTGTCAGTAAGGTATGTGAATGCAAACGTTTCACCATAGTAAGAGGAAAAAAAAAATGGAAGTAATCAAAAGTTCATAGATTCATAATGATACCGAAAAAGTAAAACTACAGAATCAGAGGGGAAAATAATGGAAGTGAGAACAATGAGACAAGAGGAAAAGGAAGTCATTTCAAGGACTACTTAGGCTACATCAAAGGAGCTTGTGGAGGATCATCTATCATTTCAGAGAAGTTTACATGCCACTGTATTTGCTATAGATAATAGGATAGGTACTATACGTAAATGATTCTATTCTTAGTAATCCATCCAATAATCCAGGACAAGGGCAATGAGTGGCTGCTATGCTATCTGGGCAATAGTTCCAACTTCCAATTAACTAGTCCCCCCTATTTCTTTATGAGCAGAATTTAACCCTCGACTGTCTTAATAATTAAATTTGTTTTGAGATTTTTGTATAAACTTTTTATTAATAAAGTGAGATTTGAAATAAATTTAATGACCAAAATACTCATTCCATAGATAATTACCCTAAGTCGAGCTGGAATAAGGTATCCCTCCTCAATATCTTTATTCAGCGTCAAAGAATTTTCTGTGGCTACCATATAATATTCATCTAGATCTACACTTCAAGATATTGGACTTAAATCCACTTTAATTTGGGCTATCTTTAAATTCTCATGATAAATCAAGTTTATGAATGAAGTTTTGATTTAGTCTATGTTTATTTATATATAAATAAAATTTTATTCTGATTAAAAAAAACTTAATTGAGTGAATTGAACATATTCTATAAATACTAGTTCATCTAAAAATGGCCAAAAAAAATTCATAATCCATTTAGTAACACTTTATAACTAATTAAGGGCATTTTTGTTCAAATAGTCACATATTTATTATATTTTATATGTTAGCCAAAAAATTAAATTTATAGAGGAAAAAAGTAAAAAAAAAAAAAAAGAGATATAATGGAGGAACAAAAAAGGAAAGCAAATAATAAATATAATGAAAATTTTAAAAAAATAAAAATAAAAACTTTTATTTTTGGGTTTAGGGTGAAGTCAAATCTAAGTGAATCCCAATTTGGCCTTGAATTACATTGCATAAGTTTAATATTAAACTTAGGAATTATCATATTGGCCAAAAAAAAAAAAAACTTAAGAATTGTCATGGCTAGGTTAGGAGTAGAACATTATAATTCTAAACCTTGAAGTGGGAGAAAAATAATTTCTATTTTTTTTATCCCCAGATTCATACCTTAATGGGTAACAAATTTAATTTTCATTATCTTCTCTGTTGAATCTTTAAATCCCAAACTTGGACATATTTATTCATAGAAATTTTAAAATTAGTAATTTTTTCTGAAGTTAGAATTCGTCTATATGAAATTTATACATATAAAATTAAAGAAATAACTATTAATATTATTCAAACATGCAATCAAAGCTTAAAGCTATCTAATCTCAACAATTTTATTTTTAAATAGGTCTCAAACATAACTTTATATAAATATCACAACTAGCAAAAATATATATAGTACGTTTATAATATGTACATTTATAAAAGAAAAAAACATAAACATATTATGGGTTTGTGAGTCTGGGACAGGGTGGGTGCTACCCTCCTGGATCCTTACCCTTAAAATCTCTAGAGAAATTCTCATACCTGAATCTAAACTTATTTTTCGTCCCCATATTTAACCTTAAACAATTAGGCATAGAATTTTTTCTATTTGTTTTGTAGAAACATAAAAATCTTGTTGTTGGTTCCTTTTTTTTTTTTTTTAAAAAAACAGGGAGTAAATTATTTCCCCATTTTTTAAAAAATATTCTAATTACACTATCATTTTCTCAATTTTAAAAAATGCACTTATTCCTTGAAACTTAAACATGACCACAATACCTACAAAAATAAAATCTGGCTTCTTTTATTAAAAATATAACTTATTTAAAAAAACCTTTAAAACTTTTCTTTCAATGTTATATTTATTTTGAGTTAAGAATTATAAATTTAATTTATTCTCAAACCTTTATTAAATTTACAACAATACTTATGTTTATTGATATATATTTAATTTTATTTTTGAAATTAAATTATTTTCTATAAATTAGTTAAATTAAAAAAATTATTTTGTGAATATTTTTTGTTTTTAATATTTTTTAATCATATTATTTTTGCAATTTGCTAAATTTTTAAAATTTATTATTTTATATTGATCAAATATATATTTATTATTTATTATATTATATAAGTAGTAGATATAAGGATATTTTAATCAAAGTAAATATAATTATAACTTATCTTTTATTATAGAAGAAATAAATATAGCACATATTTTAGTTTTAAGAGAAGGAAAGTAATTTATCCAAAAAAAATTTTTCAATGAATTTTCTTCACTTTTTTTTAAGGAAAACTTCTCTAAAAAAAAGTACAAAAATCATTTATGTATTTTCTTTACCTTGCTAGTTTTCGTCTACCACCGCCACTATTCATAATGGGTCAACATTGTTATAGATGAGCATCATGGCCTCCACTTAGGCCCAATTGAGTTGGGGGGCCTAGGGTTGAACTTAAATCCAAATATTTTTATCTGGAGCTAATTACAAAACAGTTTTTTAAGTGAGATTGGACTGAGCATGGCATTAACTTTCTATTTAGACCTACTTGTGAATTTTGCAAATGAGATGGAGTCAATTCCAAGTTTATACTTCAAAAATTCGAATTTGCCGGGGTAGAGTGAGTTTGGTTCCAAATTTGGAAACGTAGATAGGAATTTTTGTATTTTCTAAGAAGGCTCAACTGAGGTTCTATGATTAGGTGCCAACTCCAAACCAACTATCATTAGCGGATGCAGACTCTTCGTTGTTCAGCATGAGCAGCAATTTGGACTTTTTATATTCTTTTCCTTTATTAAATCTCAACTATTTATTTATTTATTTATTTTAATATTTATTTTATTTTAAAGAATATAAAATATAAGATGAAAGTAGTCTTTCAACTTTTATAAAACAAAAATTACTATTCACTGGCACCATTGCATATCCAACCATATTACCATTTGTTAAGAAAAAGGCTTTCATGAAACAAATAATAGAACATTTTGTTATAGAATTATTTTTTCGGAAAAGATTAAAATTATTAGTTTTTTCCTACGAAACGAGAGTGGCTTACATTAAAACAAGTTTATTAAAATGGCTTGGGTGCTTAGTTGTTAAAAGGTTTGTTGGCTCTAACTAAATTTTGTCCCATGAACTTAATGCAGCCTTGATGGTGGGAACTTGTATAAAGGTTTGAAACCTAGCAACAGCATATCTCCTCCCCTACTACTTTCAATGGCAAGAATTAACAAACACAGTTCATTAAAGCTTACCACCGTGAGGCTTGGGGACAGACACAGCAGAAACAGCAGCCCAAACTGATCCCAACAACAACCTACGAGAAACAAAATGTTAGAAATTAATTAATGATCTTCTTCCTTTCCTTTATTCAGAAAATGCAAAACAAATCGAGAGAAACAATCGAATAGAGAGACAGAGAACTTAGAAAAGGAAGCTTATATTTGTAGCTGATGACATATTTTCTTTCTGCACGCTGTTGCTAGTCAATCTCCTCTTGTATTAGCTGAACTTGGCATAAAATACACTCAGGAATTATCTGTTTGGATTTTTCTTGCTTTTGAAGAAACTGTGTTTGTGGGGTTTCTTCTAATTTGGCTCTTTCAAGGTCAGTTGAATTTGCACGGCAAAGTTAATTCTGAGGACCACTAGTATGTTGGTAACGTGGAATTAATGTGAATATTGAATATTGAGCTAACTTTTGTCTCTTAATCACGTGTCGGTAAGGTATGAGAATGCAATCATTTTATCATGCTAAAAGAGGGAAAAAAAAAGAAACGAAAGTAATAAAAAGTCCATAGATTCATAATGATACAGAAAAAGCAAAACTGCTGAACCAGAGGGAAAATAATGGAAGTGAGAACAATGAGGCAAGAGAAAAAAGGAAGTCATTTCAAGGACCTAGTTTTTTTTTTGGGCTAAAGGAAATATACTTCATTAAAACAAAGAACATTTCAAGGACGTAGTTACATCAAAGCAAAGTTGAAGCTTGTGGAGGATCATGGAATCTATCATTTCAAAGAAGCCTACATGCCCTCTATTTGGTATATATAATAGGGTAGGTATCATAGTAGATGGTTCTATTCTTAGCTATCCATCCAATAATTGAGGGCAAGGAGGGGGAGGGGCTGCTACGTGGTCAATATCTCCAGCTTTCAACTAGTCACGCCTGCTTCTTTATGAGCGGAATTCAACTTCTCAAAAAATTGAGGGTTTTAACAATTGAATTTGCTTTGAGATTTTTATTTAAATTTTTATTAATAAAGTGAGATTCTCAAAATAAATCTAATGGTCAAAATACTCACTACGTAGATAATTAACCTAAATAATGCAACTGGTGGATATTGGACTTGAACTCACTTTAATTGAGGCTATGGTTTGTGATTCATAATAGGTCAAGTTTAGGAAAAAAGTTTTGATTTAGTTTATGTTTATTTATATATAAATAAAAATTTATTCTAATTTTAAAAAAATTAATTAAATGAATTGAACATATTCTACAAATAATAACATATTTCATCTAAAAAATTTCAAAAAAAATAGTTTATAATCCATTTATAGTAACAATTTATAACTATAAGGGCATTTTTGTTCAAATAGTCACATTTTTATTATATTTGATTTTTTTGCAAAAAAAAAATTGAATTTATATGGTAAAGAATAAAACATGAGGTATAATACAAAAAAAAAAAAATAATGAATGCAAAAAATAAATATTACATAAAATTTAAAGAATAAAAAATATACACTTTATTATTGGGTCAATCCAAGTCAAATCCAGGTGAAGTCCAATTTGGCCTTGACTTACGTTGCATTCGTTTAATAATTAACTGATTATAAGTAGAACTAGCAATAACCCCGGCAGGTCCAGGAGTTTTGAAAAAAAAAAAAGTGGATCCCATAAGAAGGAAAAAAAATAAAAAAATATATGAATGAACAGCGAAACACAGCACAATAAATGAATATAAGTTACAATGTGATATTATGAACAATAATTTATGAATGGTGACAAATCACAGCTTTTAATATATAAGAAAGATATAGTTTGAACTTAGAATTTTTTTTTTCAAACATATATTTTAGCAGGTAATAAATTCAATTCCTATCCTTTTCCCAATTAAATCTTTAAATTTCCAAACTAGGGTCTATTCACTCAAAAAAAATTTAAAACCAGCAATCTTTTCAAAAGTTGAAACTGGTCTATATGAAATTTATTGAGATAAAATTAAAAAAATACTCAACTATTAATATTATTCAAATACATAATCAAACCTTGAAATTGTCTAGTCTCTCAACAATTTGTTTTAAATATATATAAGATATAAGACTACTATATAAAAATTACAACTAGCAAATATTTCATATATATATATATATATATTGTAGATCGGGGGGTACCCCCAAGCAAAAGACCACACAAAAAGAATTCCTAGAGGAATTCTCATACATACCTGAACTTTTTAATTTATCTCCATATCTAAACACAAATAGGTAAATTTTGCGGACATCCATTAAGTATGAATATTTTGATTATTTCTTGAATTTAAAGTCATTGACCCCAATGTTAAATCCAAACATAAATTCATTACATTAAGTCAAATATACTTAGCATTATCCAACGGGGTCGATCCCATGAATTACTGTGTGTGTGTGTGTGTGTGTATTAAAATTAAGGGCTATAAATGGACCGTTTTCTATTTTTCTTTTCTGAGAGGACCAGTCCGTTTTGGCAACGGGGACTGAGGCCTATTTCGGGTGTGCTAGATGTCTTCTTCATCCAGCCTAATCTCCACTAATTGCACAAACACATCTCGTTGATGAGAATCTAGTCTCAGTATGCCATTTTTCATTCCCGGGTCCCTCTTGCTTCCCACCATAACAATTCACAACTTTCATTTCCTCAATAGTAACTATGATAGTGACATATATAAAAGCCAAGTTTGTTAACAGTGCACAATATTGGCCATAAATCTAAATATTTGTTTTTTATCAATTTGATATTGCCCCTTGCAACTCTGCAAGTACGTTGAAAGCAGAAGGTAATGCAATATATAAGCCCTCTAACTATGCTAATCAAGCACTTACTGAGTATAAGCAAACACGAAAGAAAATATAGCTAAAATGGCAGGCAGTGCTGACTGCTGAGTTAGATCGAGCAACAGATCACTAAAGTTAAGGAAGACAAAATAAAAATAGAGCATTAGCAACAAAAATAAAAATCCAAAAAGGTCAACCTATTACCATTTAGATACATTTCTTACCCAAACTAAGTCACGGTCTTTGAAACTGCACTTTTCAGCCTGCGTTGGGCGTTTCTCTTCTATCTCCGTCTCTGGAATCTTATTCACAAGTTGTTGTAGACATCACGAACATGCACTCTGTGAAGAAACACCATCCATTCATGTATTGCTTTCAGATCAAAGGGTAATAAAAAAAAATAAATCTCAGTGGAAAGATGGCCACACAAATGTTTCATATGTAAAAATACAGGGTAATCGTCACTTTGCTTTCTTCTCTTGCTCACTTTATAATATTGGTTAAAAAAAAAAATGAAAGTCAAACTTTGAATGAAATATGAACACTACCTCACTCTTGATAAGAAGCAACCTAGAAAGTAAGGTTGCCTGGTAAGGAAAAGAGAGCACATAAAATATATATATATATATATATATTGCAGTATAGTATACGACGAGGAAGGAATAATCTTAGCAAACACGTTTGAGAGGGACCAATATTGACAGCTCAATCTCTCATTGGTGGATTTTTATAAAATATTAATATTTAGTTTTATTTAATATAACCTCGTGTGAAAAGGCTTGCAGCATTGAGCTTCGGGACATCGACAGAGCAAATTAATGCGACCTGAAGTTACGAACTCAACGAGAACCCGTAACATCATGGCACTATGCTGAACTTGTCATTTTGAAATCCAAGTGTCCTTAATTTCTTAACAACCCTAAGATTTTAGACTAAGGAAATGCAGTTGATGGGTATTTTATTCGAATATTCTCAAACGACGAAGACAAAACAAGGGAAATTCAGAAAACCACTTCACGAGACACGAGGATACCGCCCGAGAGGAACTATTAAGATAAGGTTGAATGAGATATTGAAGAGAGAAGAAGTACGGTTCAATCATAAAATTAATAAGTTAATTTTAAATTTTAATACACTATTTTTTTTACCATTTTACGTTAAAATAAAATATTGAATTCCATTGTAATCTTGACATATATCACTCTTCTCTTTACATATTTCGTCCTAAATCGTCCAAAATGTCGGCAAATATAGTCATCTTTTCAGCTATTAATTTTAAGTGGGATATTACGTATTATTTTTTAAAAGAAATATAAATACCCCTTTTAATGTTGTACCATTTACAAATATTCCATCCAACTTTTGAAACGGAAAAGTATACGTACTCCCGAAATTATTAATTCATATTTAGATTATTCTATCTAGTTTCTTAACATTGTTGTCTGAGATGCTATACCTCAAATTCTTTTAATTATCATATAATCCGCTCTTACTGTTTGCAATTCAAGTTCCATACCTCAAAAGGTAATTTTTGGCCTTCGAATTGCTATAAAATATTAGATCGTTGAATTTTTATGAATACAATTATAATAATTTGGAGTGCAAAATTTTGTCAGATATCGATGCGTACCAATGCGAGTCCACATGACAAATGAAGTGTTTAAAGTGCCATTTCAATTAACGTGGGAATTAGACAACAGGATTTGAATCCTAGAAGGTAATAATTTTAACAAAATATTTTTCAATAAAAAAATTGAGGTGAATATTGTTTATGAATGATCAACATTGAAAGAAGTATTTACACTTTCTCCTTCATTTTATAATAACTTTGTGTAATTTTGGAGAGACTAAAATTAGGTATATTCTGTGTCATCTATTTTGATTCTGCCACCAATGGCGTAGTTCTGCTTGTATTTATGGTTGACTTCAGCCCTGGTCTTTTTACTCTATTCATCATGTTTCCTCGCCCCACTTGTTGGTTCTTTCTATATATGAAGTGGCGTTTCGATTCAAGCACCAAACATCACAGCTGAAGGGCCGATGGGAGGCAACTATATTTTACTCTACATTGCTCTATGCTCTGCATTATTATTATTTTATGTCGTCATGTGCCAATCCAAATATAAATCCAAATTAAGAGTAAGTTAGTACACTAGTCACAACCTGCAAGAACCATTCTCTTTATCAATTAATATCCATTTCAAATTGGCAACAGCATCCGAATATGTTGGTCCCCACTTCAGAGTTCAGATATAATTGGGAGTTTATCCATAGAAAATGTTCTAGCCATGTGTACCCTTAATTATTTTAAGTAATAAAACCCTTGTTTATTTAAATTTCAAACTTTACAGCTAGCCTTTCATGAGATACATTAGAAGTGGCACTTTAATTCACGCATAACTTATCCAGTGAATTTATTCGGTTTTTTTTGTCCAACTCAATTCAATTCATATGAATTAGGGTCAAAATAAATTCATCATTTGAGATGGATAATTACGATTTCTTATATATATATATATATATATGAGAAAATATATCGTCCTTGAAAAAAAAAAAAAATTGAGGTCTAAACTGCCACCTCATAAAAGGGGGCCGTTAGCTCTATCCTCTGCATTATTATTATTATTATTATTATTATTATTATTATTATTATTATTATTATTATTATTATTATTATTATTATTTTATGTTGTCATGTGCCAATCCAATTATAAATCCCGATTAGGAGTAAGTTAATACACTAGTCACAAACTCCAAGAACCATTCTCTTTATCAATTAATATCCATTTCAAATTGGCAACAGCATCCAAATATGTTGGTCCCCACTTCAGAGTTCAGATATAATTGGAATTTAATTTATCCATAGCAAAAGTTCTAGCCATGCGTACACTTAATTATTTTAAGTAACAAAACCCTTTGTTTACTCCATTTTGAAACCTACAGCTAGCCTTTCACGAGGTACATTAGAAGTGGCACTTTAATTCATGCATAACTTATCCAATGAATTTATTCAATTTTTTGTTCAACTCAAGTCAATTCATATTAAATAGGGTCAAAATAAATTAATCATTTCAGATAGATAATTTATGATCTAGTATATACTATCTCTAGTCTCATATATAAAAAATATTTTTAGAGTTAAATTTGATCTAAAATATAAGAAACAAACTATTAATATTTAATATATTAATTATAGTATTCTAATTATACCTTTTATTAAATAAATTTTTTAAATTATGAGTAGTAGTTGTCATTAATTTTAAAGAGAAAATACATACATTAAATAAAAATATTTTAATAAAATAATTTTTATTTGAGACAAAATTAAAAAATTAATTACTTTTAACTAACTTTTTTAATCTTTATAAGTTAGTTGTTTGTTTTTTATATATGAGACTAGAAGTAATATATAAATTATGTCATATTTCAAACTAAAAAAATTGCCACTAAAGGTTTAGATAGCCACTTGATGAAAGGAAAAAAAAAAAAGATAAAAGTAGTTCATACTTCTATATAATTGAAAATTCCAATCACAACAAAAATGTTGTCATCAGATTAAATTATGGTCGTAATAGCATATTTCTTGTAATGTTTATGATAGTGTACCAAGGTAGAGAACTTTTAGCGGTTACTTTTAACATTACTAAAGGTCCTTTATACCGATGAGTTCGTCTCCAATCCATCATAGAATTATTCTCAGTGGTGACATTTTATAAGTTGCCACTAGAAATGAAACCAATTTACTTTGGATGAGCTTTAATATATGTTTTGATAATGTCAAGTAAATGCATCATCATACATGTAAGGGCAAATTAGCATTTTGGTCGTTATTGCATTATGGTAACCTTAATATTTCCTTCAATAAATATCAAAACTTTATTAACTTCGTAAAATACCTCTAACCTCACTCTGTTAGCCTAGATTAAGGGTACCACAATAATTACATGTCATCCAATGTGACATTTTTTTACAAACTTATTCATTTTCTTCTGGGGAATAATACAAAGAGTTTGACACTTTTGAGAGTTAAATTTTTTTGTTAATTAGTTTTTTTCTAATTTATGTAAATATTTTTTTTATTACAATATACACAAATTTTAAAGTGATGTAACAATTTAAAAAAAAATCTCAACCTTTCAGAAGATTGAATTCTCTTTAACGAAATCTTTTTCTCTTTCTCTTTCTCTTTCTTTTGCTTTCCCTGCAACTCTTTCTCTCACACTGTACATTGCCAGAACCCACACCAAGACGAACACCAACACAATCGTATTCAACAATCTAGGTCCCAAAGGCCAAGGAGCAATAGAGACGCAAGAAAGAAAAGAGGCTTTGGTGGGGATTGGGGACAATGAAATCTATTGCGAAAACAGTAACTTCATATATATATATATATGTATATATATATATATATATATATATAATCCGATTGCAGAAAAAAAAGGAAGAAGAAGCTGGGATTAAGTACTTCATACCAAGCCTGAACTGAATTTTTTCCCAGCTTCTCTATGCCTAATCACTGCGTCTCAATATAGCTCTAACTTGGAGTTTAATGTATTTGTTGGTTTTAGACTTCAATTTGAATTGAGCTTCACATATTCATTTTTGTTTTGCGGCCTAAAAGTAAATTTTATGTTCCTTTTTTAATATTATTAAAAATTATATTCACATCCTTTCTAATTTTGATTTATATTAGAATTTCCACAAAGCTTATACTCGCTTCTCACTCCTTTAATTTAAAAAATATAACAATAGTTCCTTTGTTTCAAGGGTAAATAATTACATTTACTCACCATGCATGATCTTAATTTACCTTAATCATAAGTTCTACCCCAATCAATTTATATACCCACCATCAAAGTTAGATGTTATATGTAACCAATTTAAATATTAATATTAAGAAGAAGAAATTGTACTTACTTATCCTGGGATCGGTGCCTTCAATTGTAATTTTTTTAATTAACCAATTAATTTTTACAATTAACTAACTCATTTATCTATATGCAATTCATTGATTTTGGCAAAATTGCAATTAGGGGTCCAAATGAGGATAAATAAATGTAATCTCTCACACGTGATGACCTCTAATTTAGACACAAAAGAATTATTGCAGTGGAGAAAAAAAATCAGGGGTTCAATAAAAAATAATTGATAAATAGGAATTGCAATTAGGGGTAAATGTAAGAGAAACCAAGTGTGATTTATCCTTATATGAAATTACATAAAGCATTGACTTGAATTTTTTCTCATAATTAACTGCATCACATTAGACTGTTGGAAATTTGAAGGAGAAAACTGTATAGGATATAAGTTCAATTAGTAGTTAACTTAATAAAGAACAAATTTCTGTATAAATCAAAATTAAAAGATATATAATTATATGTTTTATAAACCTCAAGAAAATGAATGAAATCTATATTTTTTTGGGAGGAAAAATCTACCCTTAATTAAATGTTCCCGTATGTAGAATTTACAAGATGACAGTGATTTTCTATGACTCTCTCGCTCTCACTTCCTCCATAAGTGTAGAGTTCACACACTACCTCCTCTCGCAAAAGCGTAGTATCACATTGGCCTTGTATACAACTCTTTCTCTCTCGTATCACAAAAGCGTAAATTTAAGAGTAATATAGCATTAGCTTTCTATGACTCTCTCTTCCCAAAAAAGCGTAGAATTAATATTTCTCTCCCCTCTCCTCCTCTTCCTCCCACAATAGCGTAGATCTATATAGGAAACTTCCCTTTTTATGACAAACTCTCTATTCACGCAAAAGCGTGGATCTATGACGCAAGCGTTCTATGACTCTCTCCCTACCATTCATGACGCTTTCTATGACTCACTCATCTCCCTATGCTTTCTAGAACTCTTTCTCTCACTCTCCTCCCATAAGCGTGGATAAATACTAGCTTATCACTTCTTGTAGCTTTAAATTAAAACAAATGCATATAACTGAATTGTCCTTCTCACCATTACAACCAAGTTATAATAAAATTATTATCTTGTAAATAAAATATTACTTTTCAGTACATAATTTAACATAATCTTTTATGAAAAGAATTACGTGATTAATTACATGACCGTAGACGACCTTTTTCTCATTTTAATTCTTAC
Organism: Erythrophleum fordii; assembly: GCA_032878935.1. Lineage (NCBI taxonomy): Eukaryota > Viridiplantae > Streptophyta > Magnoliopsida > Fabales > Fabaceae > Erythrophleum > Erythrophleum fordii. Next base: position 9,657,956 of record JAVQMF010000056.1, on the reverse strand, counting down.
TCTATATATATATATATATATTAACATGTGTGTATTTGCATTGATTCAATCATAGAATTAGAAGTAATTATCCTGTTATCTTATATATTAAATTTTTAAAAAATAATAATTAATATGTAATAAAATAATTAATAGTTTCTTTATAATTAAAAAAGTATGTCATTCATTAATTTTTTGGTATATTGATGGAATACAAAATAATGTTAGATTAATGTACAATTCTATGAGTATGATTTTTATAATTAAAACTTTTAATTCAATGACAGATTTAGTAAGCTCATCTTACCGAATATTCAATGGTGTACCATATATTTTGATTGAAACTTATGCCAATTGATCCCTTATATACTACTACTACTACTAATAATAATAAGTGTTAACATAGTAAAACGTGGTTTCACAACATAAGAACTTCAGTCTTTTTCTTAAAAGAGAATTGTTATTACTATTATCATTATTTGGTCAATAGCATATTTTAAATGTGGACAATTTAACAAACGAACATGATCCTATCCTTGTGTAGGCAGGTATTTAAAAATTAAAGAAAATGTGTTAGATCCCAACCTAAATTATTGGCAACAAAAACTATTATCATGTGAAAGTGATAACTAGGAATGAAGACTAGTTAAAGAACTAACTAATCTACCTCGTCAGACGCCATGCATGCACTCGCACCCAGCTTACCCTTTTGATTACTATCCTTCATACTAGACTCTAACCAATGCTATGTTTGCCTATGAAAACCCCACCTTTCCTCGGTACATTACAAACGACGCAGGGTGCTCTTGTGTTTAGAGCAAACAAACAAACAAGAGAGACAAGGAGATTTTACACGGTTGCCTCCACACTTCCAACTTCTAAGATGATGGCCAAATGTACGCATGATTCCTCCAAGACTCAACAAGATCCTCAGTCACTACAACCCCGCTAAGCCTCTCATCACCACCCACATAATCCCTCCCCTGCCGCTTCACAGTATGTTCTTGACAAAATCAATCAAAAGCCACCGCCTCCCGCCCTACTGCCAGCATTGATTGTCACAAGCCCACATCAATAAATTTGAGGTTGGTTCTAAACATATAAGTAGACATGCTGTACATTCTATTGGATTGACTTTTTGGGGAGAGGATAATGACCCATAACAAGGGGTATAAGAGCAGTCTCACAATCGCTGTCAAGATGAAGAGCATCTGACTCCACCATAGATGGAATGGTGTGCCATTCGTGACGAGGACATCATGGATTGGATGAGTAAATATGTTATGAGATCACATTGGATAGACTTAGAATTGATTTGGACATATATGTAAGCGCTATACACCCCGCTACGTTAAACTTTTGGAGAGAGTGTAATGGACCTGTGACATAATACATCGATGCATGTTGATAATGTTGAAAGGTTGTTCTCCCCTGTGCCCACCTCCAAGCTCCTCCATTCAGCTTCTGTGCTCCATATCACATTGGTGGAGCCCATGGTGGATTTGCGAAGAAGTCCAACCTCATGGAGAACAACGCGTTGAGGCTTTTCTTACTTGACGCCATTAGACACACCTTTTTCGAGCACTTTTGCATCGGTGAGGACGTTGTCACTGCTGGCTAGAGCATCCAAGAGCTAAACGACTCTGGTTTAAAAGGCATGCTTGTTTACGGGGTTGAAGACGTCCAGGACAACGACACCTGTGATCGCAATCTACTAGGCTTTCTTCACACCGTTGATGTCAGCAGATTGCTTTCGCCACCTTCCGTAAGCTTTCAACTTTTTGGGAATATTTTTCTGTCAAATTTTCATCTTACTTGTGGCCATAGTTCTAAATTGCGGTCCGTATCATGTGATGCAACCGCAATATTGTAGTTGCGGCTCCGACAGTATCAGCATCAATCGGTCGCAATGCTCACAATCCTTTTTATACTATTCACAACATCTGCAACCGCAGTCGCAGTATAACCACAACCACAACTGCAACCGCAATTTAAAACCATACTTTTGGTACTCTCTTTTAAGAAATTGTTTGTAGATAGACCCACAATAGGTGGAAATATTTAATACTACTAAAAATTATTTAATACTATTAAGGCAACAAATTTCAAACTCGGGAACTCGGTGACAATATTGAGTTTCAACTTTTTTTGACACATTAAATATAGTATATGAATATAATAGGCTTAATATTGTAGCATTTGAACTATTAGTTTTTTACTGTAGCATTTTGACATTAGAGCTCAATTTTTTCAACTTATAAGACTTTACCAAAATTTCTAGAAATGCCCGAATAGCATATGGCCTTAAAGACTCGTTCTATTTTTGTCGGTACAGACCCTCTAATCATGGGAGAGAAGGTAGAAAACAAAGACTAAATTTGCCTCTTGTTTTATCTACTGTTACTTTATTTGTATAATAAACTATTCAAAAGATAACAATTGCACATGATGCTCCAACTCTACTGATGATTGACAATGCTTTTGTTGAGCAGTATTAATCTATTCTTCATCAATAACCACACCTATTAATTATGACTTGAAGAAGATGGGAGTATAACCCCGGTAATCACTATTAAAGTAAGTCTAAGCATTAGAGAAAATCAGTCTCCGTTTCCTTAGTTTTGATGGGTTGAAGCTAAATTACGAATTTTAAAATTAATGAACGAATTTTAGCTTTGAATATCCAAGATAGGGTAACTTGATATTGGAGGGACCCCACATCTGAATCTTATCGACCTCATTAAGTAATAAATTTCTAGAAGAACAACTTTCAGTTCGCCTTTTTGTGTTAGCTATTGGGATCCGCATTTCCTTCACAATTTGTTGCACTTCGATTAGACCAACTGATAATAATTAGAAGGTGTTTCACTACATAGGTAGAGTTTTCACACTCTAGGTACACTTATCAGGCAAGAGGCAGAGAATTTAGCACCACTAGAAATCTCTGGGTTAGCATAATAAATACGTGATTGAAGTATCACATATACCTACACTAAAATCTAGACTGGTTGTAACAAATTTTAGAAAATGGTGGGACTCACAGAATTTACGCATGTCACCACCTTATTGATTGTTTAGTCAGCCCGGGTGCCACAACTTTTTAGTTATAGCAGCCTAGAATGATTCTACAGTGATGAGTTATTAAAAAAATATATTTATGTGTTGTAGTTTTTTAAAATTTTGATTAACAAACATATAACTTTCTTGTATTTTTAATTATCTCATTTGTAGAATCTACGAAACAATAGTGGTTTATTTCTACCATAAGTTCTTTTTTTTAAGTATTCTGTTTCGGGAATGGGATTTTAAACTTGGCAGATACAGAATAATTAAACATATCATAGATTAACTGACTTAATTTTCTCTGTGAAAGTGCCTCAAACGCTTAATCACTAAGAGCTAACATGTTTAGTTATTTGGGATAATGAAATTATTGCAGTTTATGTCATAGAGAAATTCAAATGAAAATTCACCAAAATCAAACTGCAAAGTGAGCAGAAGGATATACCACACAGTGCTTGAACCAAATCATCCTTTGCCTCCTTCAATTTAACTTTAACCTCTTCTAATTTAGTTAGAAAGAGAGAGAATAGAACAAACCCTACAAGCCGCGTTATAAACCATAATTTTGAAGCTTAAATTATTTGACAAAAGATTGGATCAAGGAAATCATATAAAAGCTAAAAGCCCTAATTTATTATAACCATAACGCAAAATTCACAGGAAATACTGAGAAACAAGCGTTTCAATAAGTTGAAATTAAACTATTCGGGAATCCTCACCTTGATATTGAGCAATTTCTTGTGATCTCACCCTTAGCAATTCGAGGGGTTTAAGATAAGAAGTAGAAAAAGCATCCATCTTCTGCTGTAGAACTAGAATCTCTATATCATAGATTAAGTGCATGAACTCCATCTTTTTTTTGCACTAATTCTATCCAAGGTTTTAAATTGCGGTTACGGTTGCGGTTGCGTTGCGGTTACTGCAGTTGCGGACACTGCGGGTGTTATAATGCGGGTTGCGGTCATTGCGGCCGTGATTTTTTTTTAAAGTTACAAAAATTATTTTAAAAATGTATATAATCATTATAACTTTCATATACATAAATATATCATGCCTAACATCAATATTAATTAAATAAATCATTATTTTGAACAAGCATATCAATGTTACTTGAGAAAATTAAAGGAAAAAGTCAGATAATATAAAAGTATACTTACATTCTTATTACAAAGAGAGAATTAATATCACCACATTGTAGAATGTCGTGGAGGATCATAGTTCCCACTTTCACTTTCATTATCACCTTGTCTTGCTCCCTGTCCAAAAACATAATCAAAAAATTCTCCACCTGTATTCTCCATTTGCTGATAAGGAAAATTTGGTGCTTGGTGATAATAAGGCTCTTGATAATTTATTGAAGGTTGATAATATGGTGGGACTTGAATCATTGGATAATGATCATATGACATATGAGAAAGTTGTTGATAAAAAGGGGGATAATAACTTTGACTACTTTGAGACTAGCCACCAATGCCAAAATCATTAAAATTTTGTGAAAAATTAGAGGAAGAACTATCTTCTGGTACACCACTTTGCTGTCTTCCACCTCTTATAGATTGATGACCACCTCTTCTATTATCACAAGAGCCTCTATCCTGAAAAGATGTCATATCAACGACAAAACCCAAATCACGCATAGTATATGGAATGTCTTGATATGGATCTTGTTCCCTTTCTTCATCTATGTCATGATCACTTTCTGCTGCATCACCACCATCACTACCACTATTGTTGCTTGGTGGACTCAAACCACCATCACCATCCTGACTATGACCTTCATGGGAACTTGAATCATTATCAGCCTCTACCTCTTCATCATTAGTATCCATTCTTGGTAGCCATTCTGAATTTTGAAGTCCATCCAATAATGGGCCTTCTCTCTCCTCAATCCATGGAGACAAGGGATCATCTTCTTGGAATATGTAATCAAGATTAATTGGATTGAAACTATTTTCTATCTCTTCTTGACTACGCCTCTTATTCTCCCTCATTTTTAGCTTCATATTGTAAAAGGTAAATACAAGTTTCTGTAATTTTTTATACTTGAGTCTATTTCTTGTCTTTGTATGAATATAGCTAAATGTGCTCCAATTTCTTTCCCAATTTGAAGCTGAAGTTGTTTGACTCAGAATTTTTATTGCAATGCTTTGAAGTTCAGGAGCACACAAACCATATATTATCCACCATTCAGCTATTTAAACAAATAATACAAAAATTTAATCAACTTTGAATTATAAACAAAAATAATCATTTTGATAGAGTCACATATTGTACCATGTATACTTATAGATAAAAAATAAATTATATCTTACCGGGATCCATTTGAGACCATGCTCTTTGAGCTTGTGGCATTCCAAAGTTCTCTCTCTTGTCTCGAAAAAGTATTAACTATGCAACATCATATTAAATTTAATATAAATATATAATAATATATTCTAAATATTCATTATACAAAAAATAACTAACCTGATTTAGTGCTCTAATTGCAATATCCATATTTCGTTCTAATTTGGTGATTGCACTTCTGGTTCCATCAAATGTTTCTTTATAAACTGAATGACCATGCTCAACTCCAAATTGAAACTGAGGATTAAGAAAATAGCCTAGAAAAAAAAAAGACTTAATTAGTTAATACACAAACATTCTTTTTTTGTGACAACATAATATATATATATAGATTTACCTGCAGAATGTAAATCAGTATATAGAAATTTTCACCTTTTATCTATCATGTCGTTATAAGTTGAGTGATAATGACAGTTTTGTTGTATAGATAGCTTTGCTCTATCTATAGCTTTATAGATAAAACCCATGGTTGGTTTCTCATCACCGTCAACCAGTCTTAACACTTTAACAATTGGCTCAAATACTTTTAGTATTTCATTAGCTTTGATCCAAAAGTCATTATCCAAAATTTTTTTCCTTGCATCATGTGTTGGTCCAGATTTTTCCTTGCCAAATTTAGACTTCTTAAACTTTTCAGAGTTGAACATATTTTTCAAAGCCTGCTTTTGCTTCATAAGAGATTGTAGTTGTAAGAATTATGTAGCAAAGCGAGTAATGACTGGACGAATAATATCTCTACCTCCAGTATATTCTTTCATCAAATTCACAGTCTAAATGTGGTTATATATAAATGATGTTATCATCTTTGCATCCTCTAACACTTTTTGTACATTACTCTTTTTTCCAATGTCTTCTAAACATAGATCTAAACAATGAGCTGCACAAGGTGACCAATAGAGATGTGGTCTTTTTTGCATTAATTTTTTTCCAGCTGCCTTTAAAGCTCCCTCATTATCTGTAACCACTTGGACTACATATTCTTCTCCAACTTCGTCTACCACTTGATTAAGTAACTGAAGGTAATAATCAGTATTTCTACTAGCAACAGAAGAAACATCTATTGATTTTTAAAAAATAGTTCCCCTGCTGCAATAGACAAGAAAATTCATTATATGCATGTGACTAATGCTATTAGTCCAACCATCACACATTATTGTAACACCTCTTTCCTTCCATGCACCTTTCAACCCATTTATCCATTCCCTCATAGATTGGTATTCAGCTTCCAAATACATATCTGAAATCTCATAAGGAGTAAGAAATTTAACCCCTGTTGTACCTATCTCAGTAGCTGCAGTAATTAAATTATGCAACCAAGGAGAATTAGATAAATTCATCGGAAGACGTTCATATATAATAAGCTTTGATACTGCTTCTCCTAATTTCTTCCTCAATGTTTTCATTAAACCACCAGAAATTTTTGGTTGTTTCATACTTTTACTCCTCACAAGATCAATATTTGAAGATTTTAAACTAAAGGCAATATCTTCTGATTCTCTTGCTCTTGCATGAGAGCTTCCACCCTCTTCAAACACATTTTGTCCTCCTCTGGTTTGTTGTCTAAATTGTTGTCTCTCTTCCCATTCATGATGTGATCTGATACTTTCTTGGGTCGCATGCCTCATTTGCACTTCCTCATCAACAAATGCTTCCATTTCATCATCTTCATCACCTCTCAACCTTGCTTCAAATTCTTCTTTTCTTTTTTTTTGAATCATTTTTTTTCCTTTATTATCTAAAAGGAGTTTCATCATACCTTCTCGAATAGTAGTTGTAACTCTAGGACAACCAGCTACTTGTCCTTTAAAATGAGCAATATGCTGCTGCAATCGAGTAATTCCACCCTTTATTACTTTCCCACAGAGTTTGCAAATTATGTTGTTTTGATTTCCAGCTATAGGTGTTCCAAAATGCCAACCGATATCATCACTGGGAGCACCTTCTAATCTTCCTGTTGGAAATTCTTCTCTTGGCAGCATTGTTTATATTTTATAGTACCTGCTGATCAAATGAAGTTGGTAATATAATATAATATAATATAACAAAACTAAAAGCACAATTGAATAATTAAAAAAATTAATCAATTAAACAAAATCAAAATAAAAATTCAAAGTTCAATAATAATAATAATCTCAATTCCACCACTAACATTAACGACTCTTTTTTGAATGCTCGTATAATGATAGGTATCAATCAATAAATCATATATAGGTTCATAAATATATAGATGTGTTATTTTCAATGGTTAGCATTTTTATTTTCTCTTTTGATACACTAAACATTCAAAATTTAATGAGTTTATAGGCTAAATGACAAAGACCTAAAGATTGAATATAATAGAAAGATGCATGGCTTAGTAATCTAAGAAAAAATATGCAATGCTCACATTTCCCTATAAAAATATTATTTGTTTATGGTATAATCCTTTCTCTATCTTTGCTATTATAGTTTCCAATTAATTTGTTGACAAGAAAATTTAATCCTAGAAATAAATATTAAAATTTTCCCCCAAAAAAAAGAAGATTATGGAGTCTAATCATAAGAATAAATATTAATGAGTTTATTATATTTGAAAGACTGGTTATCGATTAGAAATTTTGTCCATAATTAAATCCATATTCAATACATAATAAGTATGTGTTTTAAATTTGTTTTGTCCTATATATGGTAAGATATCTCTTATTATATTATTTGTTTACTATTTATGAATAAATTAATGAGAATAAGAGTGAGATATTTGAGAAAATTATAGTGGTGCATTTTTAAAATTTTAAATTATTTTGAATGATTTAAGAATAAAAAAGTTAAATTAAAATTTTTGAACTATAATTTGTTTAAGATTTTTATCTTTGGTCTTTCATAATAATTTTAAAATTTAATATCTTTTAATATAAATATTTTTACCTTATATATATTTTATATTTCTCACCTCAACCTTCCAATATAGTTCATTTTGTATGCATCTAAATTTCCTTAGCCTAATCAATAAAATACTAATAGAGTTATAAGGGTAGTAATTTATTTTTAAATGTTTGGAAAATATTAAAAAATTTATTTTCTTACAAATAAACTATAAGAATCAAATTAAAAAATCATGTAGACTATAAAAAACAAAACAAAAAAAACTAATGTTTCTTATTATATTTCATGATCATTCAAATTAGTCCCCAGTTAATATAAAGTAGATTAATAATAAATTAATCATGATTGGGTTAAGTTATATTAAAGAATAATAAAATAAATAGTAGGTCAATGATTAATCTGTCATGAGTTAATTTACTAAAATCTATGCTTAAAAGGTTTATTTAATGATTACATTTAACCACCAATGCAAACACTTTGTTTGGGTAATTTAATTCAATGAATAAGTATGAAGAAAAAAAAAACTTAGTTTAATTTTAATATCTTTGTTATAAGTTTCTTTTATAAAAACATAATAAATTATAGATAAATATAATAATTTTTACAATTCAGTATTATATGATAAAATTCTTTTACACATATTATATTTTTATTAAAAATTTTAATAATATAGATATAAAAGAGTGTATCAAAATCTGATTCTAATTATAAACCTCTGCAACTAAAGCGAAACCTGATTTGGGCTTAAGTGCAGTAAAGTGGCTAACTGTAATTTACTTTTGCATGCTAACTGTAATATAAAATGGGATCAAGCTTAGATAATAATTAATTAATAATCATAATTATTCAATTGGGTCCATGATTTCATCCCAAACTAATACTACTATTTTTCAAAGTCCAAATATTTGACATCTCTCTCAAGAAAAGTGTGTTTTTAAACTTTTATAAATTGATAAATAGTGCCAATCTCTTATCATCTAACTTTTTTTTTGGATTTTGGGGCAATATTTTCATTTTTTTTTCTTGATAGAAAATGGCAATAATTTTTAGGCATTATTAATAAATTCATGAAAAATATCTTAATATTTTTTTCAACTATAGTATCATTTTAAATTTATAAAAAAATATCTTAATATTACCTTTTTAAATAATCCCATTTTAATTAATTAGAAAATTTTAACATATGTATATATTAATTAGCAATCAATGAAATCCATACTTATTATATATACATATGTTAAATTTTCATTTTTTTTAAAATAATGCCATTATAGGGAGGCAGGAAATTTTTCTTTCTTGTTATTTTTTTTTTGCAGTAAGAATGGTCAAAAATGAAGGTTTAGAAGGATAAATTTTTATTTTTGGTGCAAGAGTTTAGAAGGATGAACTAGACATGTACTTAAGTGTATGTAAATATTCTTTTAATTAAATTTTTAAAATATAAAATTAAATTATAATTTCTTTCAAATTTTAAAATAATAAAAAGAGAAGTTATGAATTGTGATTTTATTGATTACCATTTATTATATATATATATATATATATAACCCATAAAAAGATCAACGGCAAACAAGCTTCAATATATGTATATATATATATATATATGAAACCAATAAAAATATATATATTATACCTGCTTTAATTTTGGTAGAACCATCCCATCCTAATAAAAGCTATCCTATCAATCATAAGAATTTTAAAAGAGATATCTTAACACATGTACTAATGAAGCACGAAATTCACATCCTCTGATCAAGTATAGACCAAGTAACGAAGTATGATGCTCAGGTCATGGATTTTGCGTAACGACACCCAGAAAAGCGAATGAGGGAGTCTAAGAAGTAAGAAAGACTTTCATTCAGATAAATGGCTAGTTGGAGAAAGCCTTAAAACTGAAAGTGTACAGGATATAGATGGTGGGTGCCAGCAAGGCAGTAACTTCCGTAGTGTACAGGATATAGATTCATTCTTCATTTCTTCGTACCTGGTCCAACTTCACAACTCGGGAAACGCAGGAATGAACTCATTTTCTTGGTGCCATATTGACATTTTTCATTTTTTCAAGACATCCCAAGAATGTATAATTCAAAAGAAATAAATAAATTTGAATCTCTTTATTTTTTAATTTAATTTTTATCAATTTTTTTAAAAATAAATATATTATGTAAGATTTATTACTTAAGTAATTTATATTTTGCATTTATTATCACTTAAGTAATTTATATATTTTGTATTTATATCTTTTTAAAATTAAGAAAAATTAAAACAAAAATAAAAAATTCAAAATCAAAATCAAAATAAGTGAAGATGTAAAATAAAAGTTTTTAACATTAAAAAAATTTCATTCTTTTTTTTCTTACCTTCAATTGTATTATTGACAATAAATATGAAAATAAAATATCCTATCCCTCGTAAATCTAAATCTGTTCAAAGCTGTCCAAAATCCAAATTTTCAATGCATCTTCATCATGTGAAAGTCTAGCAAATTTCAGATGGGATGGTTCTGCGTCTGCCATCACAAGAAGCAGCACATTTCACACAAATCTCAACATATATCCTTTAAGACACGTAGCAAATTTCACACAATCTCAACAGACACGTGGTTACTGATTTAATAATTTAATCAATTCATATAATAAGCTCAATCCAAAAATGCATTTGCCGAATTCAACATATAATGTTCTGGTCTAAGTCAATTCACCTCATTTGTCCAATCTCATTTTCCAGTACAAGAGAACGTATTAAAAAACAAAGTGCTCACATTTTTATTGATAAAAAATAATAGAAGCAAAAGTTATAAAAATATCGAACTGCTCTCCTCCCTTATTTAATGCTTCGACTTCCGACTCTGCAACTAGAAAAGGAACCAAATGAAGAAGCAAAGCAAGAAGAAGATATGCATACCTTTAGGCACTTCTCTGGCTTTAGAGTATGGTTTCAGATCTCACTGGCTCTGCTTTGGGTGATATCACCAGCTTCGCTTCGGGTGCTTCAACCTTCAGGTATGATTTCAGATCTCAAAACTTCAGATTCATCATATCGAAGCCCCTCTCTACTGATTGCTATTGGCTTGTTGCTGCTTCTTGGCTTTTCTCTTTTGTTGCTTGGGTTTGGGAAAGTAAAGCTAGGGCCGGCCAACTACTTATTTTGAGCTTTTTATATTATTGTATTTTTGGCTTTATGCATCGTAACGGAACCGTAACACTGTTCTGTTGCAGCCACAACACCATTATATTGCGGTTCGTTATTGTGATTTCTAAACCCTCTATAATTACGGGCTGATGCGGATGCGGGTTAGGCCGCATCCGCAATATTGCGGCCGCATTGCAATTTAAAACCCTGATTCTACCATCTGCTTTACTAGTCAATATCAATATATTAAAAAAGATAGGTCGAAAGGGGGTAGGTTTAGGTGGTGCTTGGTCAGAACTGGCGGGAGGTGGTTGGAGACAGTGGGACCTACCAGAAATTAGGGGGAGGAGGGACGACTAGGTTGTTTCAAAGAAGGCGGGAGTTTTAGGCAGGAGGCATAGTAAATGTAACGGGTTTGGGTTTTTTAAATTTTTTTCAATTTTTTGAAAATTTCTTCTCTCATCTCATGGAATAATACCATGAGAAATAAAAGAAATTACAAATGTGTTATTTCTCATGGAAAAATATTGTGAAAATGAAAAAAAAAATTCAATTTTTTAACTCCTCATGATAATTTACCTTAAGAATTCTCATGATATTGTATCACGAGAACAACAAAAAAATTTTCTCTAATTTCTCACAATATTTTTTTGATTATATTTTCTTCATGAGAATTAAAAAAATATTTGTTGAAATTTCTTCTTGCAAAAACATTTTGCGAGAATCGTTGGCACCTGATTCCTGATAGCTTTTGTTTAAATATTTCAAATAAGAAGATTGAAGGGAGATAGATAAAGATGATGAATAAGAGACATATATAGCTTCTAATATGGATTGTTATTGAATGTATTTTTGGTTACAAATTATACAAAGCTTCATTGCTATTCCTATTTATAGGAATGCCTTGGCAGTGTATATGGTGTGAACATATTATAATTTAAATATTTCCATTTATTACAACTTGCTTTATATCATGCCACTGTCTTGTCTTCTCCTTATTAGATTTATCAAATTATGTCAACTTGCTTGCCTGCAACACCATCACTCTAAGCAAATGAAAGATTTGTTTTGGCTTTTATAATATCTACCTACGCATTAGACTTGTCGCCACTATTTCCTATGCTTTAAATTTATGTTATCAATGCACCGCACCTTGCTTTTTTTTAGACTATATATTTTAACACTCCCCTTTAATTTAAGAAAAATCTATAACTCCAAGAACTTCTTTGAACTTGATAAATTTTTCAATTGCAATTGGCTTTGTAAAAATATCTGCAAGTTGGTTTTTAATCATGCAAAACTTTAACCCAATTTTTGATGGTTCCATGAGCTCTCAAATAAAATAATGTCAAATTTCAATGTGCCTAGTGCGGCTATGAAAAATAGGATTTTTGGTCATGGTGATGCTTGACATATTGTCACAATAGATTTTTGTTGACGTGTTGGTACTTTGATGTAAATTTTTGAATATTTCTTAAGCTAAACTGCTTCACATGGTGCACTTGTTGCTGACATATATTTTGCTTTTGCTGACGAAAGCGCTATTTTCGTGTGCTTCTTTAATGCCTATGAAATTACTTTTGAACTAAGAAGAAAAATATATCCACTTGTGCTCTTCCAGTCATCAACATTCCCTACCCAGTCACTATCTGTGTAGCCAATTAAGTTGTAATCATCTTTTGCTTCACATAGGATGCCAAAACTCTTCATGCATTTCACATATCTCAGGATTCATTTCATAGTTGTCAAATGTGACTTGTTAAGCTCGCTCATGAATCTAGAAACAATGCTGACAGCATGCACTATGTCAAGTTTGGTGTTAGTGAGATGAATCAATGAGTTAACAAGGCTTCAATAAGTTGCCTTGTTCATCTTTTCTTTTTCATCCCCCTTTGATAGCTTCTTATTAGTTCCCATTGGTGTGGATGCTAGCTTGTAGTCTTGCATCTTGAATTTGTTCAACAGATCATCAACATATTTCTCTTAAGAAATGAATATTTACCTATGTCTTTGTTTTACTTGCATTTTGAGAAGGTATCTCATAAGGCCAAGATTAATCATCTCATACTCCTTCATCATGGCATGCTTGAACTCTTCAATAAGCTTTGTATCATTGTCAGTGTATATTAAATCATTTATGTATAGGCAAAGCATAAGGAAATAATGTCTTTGGTTTTTCATATATAATGATGGCTCACTTGGGTTTTTGTTGAAGTCATGATCAAGAAGATACCTATCTATTTTACTATTCCACGCATGTGATGCTTGCTTCAATCCATAGAGTGCTTTCTTTAATTGACATACTCTATCATCTTTGCTTTGGACCATATACCCTTAAGGTTACTCCACGTACAATTCTTCTTCAATTTCTCCATTTAGAAATGCAGACTTCACATCTAATTGATATATCAATAGTTTCAATTAGGCGGCCAAAGCAAGTACCATTTTGATTGTTTCCATATGTACCACAGGAGTGAAAGTTTCACTGGAGTCAATACCTAGTTGCTGAGAATATCTTTTTGCTATGAGCCGTGCCTTGAACTTCTAGATTGACCCATCACTGTTATACTTAATTTTGTAGACCCATTTTAGTCTAATGGTATCTTCTCTTTTTTTTTTTTTCAGTTTCTCCATAAGCTCCTATGTATGGTTCTTCTCGATCATCTGGATTTCTTCATCCATGGCTTTTCTTCATTCTTCTTCTTTTGCAACTTCTTCATATTTCTGCAGTTCATAAGAAAATAATGCAACATTACAAGTTTGATAAATATCTTGCAATGATCACATTTTTCTTGAAGGAGATGATTTTGGTGACAAGCATTGTTGTCTTGGTGGTTGGCTTGTGCTTGGGTCTGGATTATCTCTAACATTCTCTTTAAATTCAAGATATTGAATTCCTTCATATGCTTCGTTACTCCATAGCTAGCTTTTTCATTGAAGATGACATCCCTTGAAATAATTAATTGTCTCATGTCAAGATTGTAGAGACAATCGCTTTAGATTCATTGCTATAGCCAATAAGGATACACTTTTCACCTTTCTCATCTAACTTGTCTTTATTTCCTCTTAGGATATGGGCAAAGGTAATACTGTCGAAGACTCTAAGATGATCAACCTTCAGCTTTCTCTTGAACCAACTTCATATGGCATTTTATTTGGAACTACTTTTGTGGGAGATCTGTTGAGAATATAGATAGCTGTGTTAACAGCTTCAGCCCACAAATATTTTGGCATATTTTTACCTTAAAGCATAATGCACACCATCTTAATAATAGTTTTTTTTTCTTTCTGCAATACCATTCTGTTAAGGTGTGTGACAAACTATGAGCTCCTTCTTAATGCTATACTCTTTGCAAAACTTAATGAATCTTTGATCAATAAATTCTTCTCCATGATCAGTTTTCAAAATTTTAAGATAGTGTCCACTTTGTTTTTTAGCAAAGGCTTTAAACTGTATGAAATAAGAGAATGCATTTGATTTCTACTCAATAAAATAGACTCACATCATATGAATATAATCATCAATAAAGAGTAGAAAATATCATTTTCTACCCGGAGTGGGATTTCTTGAGAGATCCCAAATATCTGCATGCACTAACTTCAGTGAAGCTTTTACTCTCCAAGACGATTTTGGGAATGGCAATCTATGCATTTTTCCAAAAATGCATCCTTTACAGACTTCCTTTTCAAAATGCATAAGAGGTAGGCCAATCACCATTTCTTTTTTATTTAATAATTTAAGGCCATAAAAATTCAAATGGTTATATTTCAAATGCCATAGTGTGGATTCATTCACATTTTCAACATCTTATAACATATTTTTGCTCAAGTGGCATCATCAAAAAAAAATTTTTTTTTTGGAGTCATTTCAATAGTAGTTATAAGTTGCCCCTTATTTTTATCAAATACAATGTATTTTATCATCATCAAAAATCAATTTATAGCCTTTGTGGATCAATTGGTCAACGCTCAATAAATTTTCTGTAAGACTCGAAACATAATAAATATCATGAATAAATTTTTGTTGGCTTTTTGACGTAAATATATAAAAAATAAAGACAAAATAAAGATATGGATAACGAACAAAACAATTTCTGCAGATGTGTAACTTTTACTGTTTTTCAAAATTTTTTTAATAAAAATTGGGATGCTCCCTATTAATTTTTTTAAAATTTTTTTTTTGTAACTAACTTTAAAGGGATGTGTGTAACATATATAATTTTTAAAATTAATTATAATTTATAATTGATATATTTTTATAAAAAATGATAATAATTTTTTATATACAATAATTTTTAAAATATTTATATATTTTGTAAAAAATTAATTTTCTTGTTATATCATACCCATCTAAATTTTTAAAATTATAATGTATTTAATTTTGAAATTCATAAAAATTTATTCTTAAAATTTTTGTAATTAATCTATTTTTGAATTTCATATAATAATTTTTTAACTATGAAGTAAATTATTTTTATTTGCATTTTGAAAAAAATAATTTTTAATATATATATATATTTTAAATTTTGTAATCCTCAAATATTTATATTTTGAGAAATATTAATATATTTTTGTTTTAAATTTGTAAAGAAAATATTTAATTTTTTATTATTAATGTTATTTGTGTGTATATATATATATATATAACTTTTACCAAAATTAAGTAAATTTTTACATAGTCAAATGCTCAATAATAAAGTTGAAAAGATAATAATATAAATTCTCATCCCATTCTTTTAATTATTCCACCATTCTATCCATTACAAGTTTTTACCAATAACTATTTTGAATTTGAAAAAGATTAAGGACTTTAAACTTATTATCTAGGAAAAAAAAATTAGAGCATTTGACTATGTAAAAATTTACTTAATTTTGGTAAAAATTATACACACACACACACACACACACACACACACACACACACATAACATTAACAATAAAAATATAAAATATTTTTTTTACAAATTTAAAACAAAAATATATTAATATTTCTCAAAATAAAAATATTTGAGGATTATAATTTTTTTTTCAAAATACAAATAAAAAAAAATTTACTTCATAGTTAAAAAATTATTATATGAAATTTAAAAATAGATTAATTACAAAAATTTTGAGAATAAATTTTCATGAATTAAAAAATTAAATACATTATAATTTTAAAAATTTGCAACTTTTAAAAATTTAGATGGGCATGATATAACAAGAAAATTAATTTTTTACAAAATATATAAATATTTTAAAAATTATTGAATATAAAAAAATTATTATCATTTTGTACAAAAATATATTAATTATAAATTATAATTAATTAATTAAATTTTAAAAATTATATATTTTGCAAGCATCCCTTTAAAGTTAGTTACAAAAAAATTTTAAAAAAAAATTAATAGTTTTTATTAAAAAAAATTTGTAAAACAGTAAAAGTTATACATCCATGAAAATTGTTTTGTTCGTTATCTATATATTTATTTTGTCTTTATTCTTTATATATTTACGTCAAAAAGCCAATTTTTGTTAGCCACTTTTTGTCTTGACGGCAATAATACCTTTACCTTATACTTCTTCCATGTTTCCATCACCAAGTGTAATTTGGAATTTCTTACTTTCATCTAATTTGACAAAACAATTTTTATCACTTGTCATGTGATTTGAACAATCACTATCAAGATACCAAACATCCCTTGATTATTGAGAAGAAAATGTAAAATAAAATATTTGATCAAAAGATTGATCTTTTTTTGTGAAATTTGCTTCTTCTTTCTCTCGGTACCAACAATCTTCTTCAAAATAAGTGTGTTTTTGCACCTTTAACATTTGTATCAGTAGTCTTTTGTATCATTATTACTTTTTCTTGCATAAGCTATAATAGGAGCTTAATCTACTCCCTTGATTTTTGGAATTTTTTCTCCCCCTTTCATGGTAATTTTTTTAATGGATCGTGGCAAGCAATTGGCTGTGACTCTTTATATATATATATATATATGCAAGTCACGAGCACTTGCAAAAAGTAGGTCTACTATGATCTACCCCTAGAATGCAAACCCTCGTGTCTGCATTCCAGCAATGTCAGTGATTGGTAAAGACCAAGCATTGACATTATTATTGTAATATACAAAAATTTGCTAAGGAAAGCAACTTTTTATGTTATAAAAATCGTGGTTCCTTCATCCTTCCCCCTTTTCATTTCATCTCTCTATTTGCAAAGTTATGCAGTGGCTTTCCTAAATCTGAGAAGAGGAAAACTTTCTTTTTTGATGGTGGGTTTCTTTGTGAAAGATCAAGGTTGATTAGATGTTCCATCACAAATTTGATGTTAGTGTTAAGTTGAAGCTTGGAGGACTAATAAAATTTGAGGTTATTTTTTATATTTTTATCATTCAATATTTTATGTGTAAAAAATTGGACATTTAAATTTGTTTAAATTGTGTTTAATTTTTATTTAATCATGTTGGAATTTATTAACATATTTAGTATTTTAACCTTTTATAGTTTATGTTTAAATATATTTGATAATTGTTGTATATTCACAGTGGAGAGGAAAAATCTTTTTGTGGTCCAACCAAAGAAAGAAAAGTATAATAAATTGCATATCAACTCTGTGTGCTCATACACAATTTTTTATAGGTAAGAAATATTTTTTTTTTAAATAATCATCATATTTATATTGTTAATTTGGTATGTAGATGCAATGATATGAAATTTGTTTTATAACATATTACTTGTCCTTGTTATATTGATATTAGCATATTTTGTTTTATTTTTTTTTTAGGTTTGTTAGGAATAAAAATTTTTCCTAACTTTTTAACCATGAAAAAGGAAAAAAAACTCACATCGACATTATATATATTGAATATATATATATATATGTAATATACAAAATGAATATATAATTACATGATTATAAATGTGTAATAGGAAAATATGAAAAAATAGTTAGAATAAAAGTATATTCTTGATTTACATACTATATAATAATTTACCTTAAATATATATAATAATATATGATATTTCAAGGAATATATTTAAAAAAATAAAAGTATAAATATTAAATTTATTGTAGTTAAAAATATATTTAAATAAAAATGAATAGTTAGAATTTTGGTATAAATAAATATATGTATAAAATAAATGAATTAAAATATAAACACATATATATTTTGATTTGTGAAATATTTTATTAATATAACTAGACATATATATATAGATATTCATAAAATATATAGATATACACTATATAATATTTTATCTATTACATATATATATGGATATTAGTTAGTTAAACATTTATTTTGATGTTATGTAGAATATAGATATTATTATTGGAATCTTTTTCACACGCCATTACACGAATTTCATAATAAGAATCATAGTGAGTTTGCATAAGGAAATTATATACATCTATACAAATTGGAAGATTTATGATAGTGAGAAAAATGCAATATTTATATGTGACAAACCTAAAATATTAAGAGTTAATAATATTAAAAGTTAATGTAGATATTACTCTTAGCCGGTTGAAGAAGACAGTAGGAGAAAATGTACAGTTGGCCTTAAATCAATTTGTGTCTGAGTTAGTTTATGGGTATCCTCATTCTCAGAATCCCACGAGTTACTTAGTGTGCACACTGAAGGATGATTCTGATGTTCAAATGATATAGAAAGCCAACCAGAAATTTTCAAACCAATTGGGTGCATGTGATATATATGTGCATATATCAACTCCTGATGTTGATTTGAATGTGGCCTAGGTTAAGGAGGATGCACCGCTACCTCTCCGATCTGCCAATTAGTTCCAAAGTATAAATAAATATACCTCATAATTTAACTCTTATGTAGCAAATGTTCATCCTTTTCATTCTCAACCTGTTTTTGACTTGACATTCCAGTCAAGTTCATCGCATTAGCCTATTTTTAATACCAGTGCTCTGTTGCCCCTAGATGAGGCAGAGGATATAATGGTCAAGTTTGAAGTGGAGGATGAATATAATGCTTTGCCAATTGTTAATGACCATGGAGAAGATAATTCTGAGGGAGATGATGCTGATAAGGCAGGAGTCACCATAATGGCTCAATATGTGGATTAAGCATATGTCATGCTTTCACAAATTAACTCAGATAATAGGAATTCTATCAAGATCCCCGAGATGGTTGAGGACATTAATTTGAACAATCATCAAGAGTTGCATATTGGCATAAAATTCCAAGATAAACAGTCCATGCATTGTGCAATGAAAATATACTCTGCTCGCAAACACCACACCTTGAGAGTGCATTGCTCATCAAATAAATATGAAGAATAACATTGTCCAGAGTATAGTGGTCAGTGTAATTAAAGAGTTAGAACAAGCTGAGATTACAGAGAAAGGCATTAGAAAATAATAAAATATAATGGCTCGCACGCATGTGTTTTTCCATCATTGTCTCATGATCATTTAAAGCTTGACTTCTGACGTGATCTTATCATGTATCATGTCAATGGTGGTTGAGAATCCATTGGTTTCCATTAGGCAAAGTATTGAAACGGTGCATAGCATATTTGGCTACATAATATCATACAAAAAAGTGCAGACAACAAAGTATTGTGCAATTAGCATCACATTTAGAAACTGGGAATATTATCATATGCTTTCTTGCCTAAATGGTTGGCCATAGTTGACCACTTTATGCCAAGGTCGTATTATGAGTTTGTTCATAAAGAGTGCCCACAGAGTAGCTCAGCTGTCAAAATTCAATGATGTTTCATCGAGTTTTTTAGACTTTTAAGCCATGTGTTGATGCATTTGATTACCTAAAGCCAATGGTCTAAGTTGATAGAATATTTTTGTATGGAAAATAAAAGAGTATTGTGCTTATTATAAGTTCATAAGATGGAACCAACAAAGTTGTACCCCTAGTGTTTGTAATTGTTGAGGGTGAAACCTATGAGTTATGGGTATGGTTTCTTTCCTTACTTTAATGCTGAGTATTGCCAAATAAAATGAAAATTTGCTTGATTTTTGATAGACATCCTGAAATTTTAGTCGTTATCTCTAATCTAAAAATTGGGTAGTAGTCATTATACGTGTATTATGTATTTTGTTTGAGACATATTTCAAATAACCTAAACACAACCTTTAGGAGTAAGTGGTTGACTTAATAGATATTGTGTCAAAATGTTAATTTATAGATAATTGTTGATACAGGTTACTCACATGAATGACACCAAGTGGACAAACAATTTGGCTCAAATACATCAACTTCATACTGAGGCTACAAATTGGATTGAGGATATTCCAAAGAGCAAATGGTCTTGTGCGTATGATGTTAAGGATAATGTTAGAGGCACATGACTATAGACTTAACTGAGTGTATTAATAGTGTATTAAAAGGGATTAGATTCTTGCTCATTAGCAGATTGGTAAAGGTAGTTATGTATAGGTTGAATAGATATTAGGTGGAATATGTGCAGACTATAACCACATAGCCTAAGGCTGGGGCCATTTTCCCAGAGGACATCATGAAAGAGCTATCATCATTGATACAAAGTGCATATACTTTAGCTATACGCAAGTTCGATAGGTATTAGAATTTAAGGTTAAAGAGTCATCAATCCAACAAACAAGCAATATAGTTACTGTTGTAAAGTGAACTTGTCTCATCGTACCTGTGATTATGGTGAGTTTCAAATACAAAAGCATCCATGTCAACATATATTTGCTGCATACACCATGGTCTTTATTGATCTGCTCCAATATGTGGATCAACTTTTCCAGCTAGACACCATAACAAATGCATACAAGATGGAGTTTCAGTCGATGAGAAGGGAATTATATTGGCCATAAATAGAAAGTCCATGGCTAGTGCCTGATCCTGTTATGATTTGCTAAAGAGGTATACTGAAGTCTTATAGAATTCAAAATGAGATGGATTGGTATGAGAGGTCAAGAGAACAACAATGATGTGACTTATGCAGATAAATTAAGCACAACCGAGCAACTTGCCCATCTTAATGGCATGATTTTATTATATATTTTACTTCATTAATATAATTTCACTGTGACTTTATGGTTGATACCATCAATGAAAATTTTTTTTTGGTAACATGGAATGTTTCTTGTCTTATACATAAATTAGTTTCTTCACATGTAAATTCTATAATAACAATTGCAATTTGTTTCAGTTTGCATTAATGGTTCCTTTAGATGAAATTTACTTTCTAAATATATGAATTTGAATGTGATAGTGTTAAATCTAACTATAAAACTGTGACAGTAATGGCTAATCATTCAAGCACTATGAATCTAGGCCTGGAGAATGACTCACTTTTATACTAGAAGACTTATCACATGTCAAAGCCGTGTGGCAAAAATGAGTAATATAACACAACTAACATTATTTTATTTAACTAATTATAAACTATTATATATAATAATATTTTTAATGCATATTGTAGGTTGATCGCATTCTATGTAAATATCAAGTAGCATAGCAGGATCATATCTTTGAGCCCCCACTTGCCATTGTTCCTTATCTGATCAAGGCGGGTTTTTATGGGGCATCTTAACTTGGCTACTTCGACTTTAATGTAGTACTAGTTTTAGCCCTTGTAGAGAGGTGATAGTCAGAAGCACATACTTTCCGCTTGACTAAACGAAGGTAACCATCACCTTGTAAGATGTTGTCATCTAACTTGGGTTACCTTACACGAGACAAGTTGTGTCTAGATGGAAAAATTACAATTGGAGGTTATTGTGTTAATAGTTACTTGGGATGACTTCATCTTCAGAGATAATGAACAAACAGAGGATCAGTGTCCTATGGCTCACTTAGAAATTTACAGCCCTACCAAATAATGCCGACGATGAGACCATATCATAATTTACCTGGGCATATATTATGAGATTAATTGGGGGATACTTGATATTTGTAACAACCGGGAAAAAGAAAAGAGAAAAAAAGAAAGTAGAAAGCTGAAAATTTTCGAAATCTAAAATTTTTGCCAAGTCTTCTCGTAATAGCGAGAAATGGTCTCGCTACAGCGAGAGTGCTTGTTCGCAATAGCGAAGGTGATTCTAGCTATAGCGAGTACAGACAGCAGTTCATACAGAAACCAGGGAGCTGCTCGCCGTAGCGTACGCCATAGCGAGAGTAGAGGTCTGGAACTGATGCAAGTTCGCCGTAGCGAAGGTTAAACCTCGCCATAGCGAAAGGAATTTATACGTGCTCGCCGTAGCGAAGGTTACACCTCGCCGTAGTGAAGGTTACACCTCGCCATAGTGAAGGGAATTAACACGAGCTCGCTATAGCGAAGGTTAATTTTCGCCATAGCGAGGGTCAGTCCGAAAGAGAGTAAAAGGCGAGAATTTGACTTCATTAAACGCTCAAACTAATTCTTTCTCTCATATTTGCCCTAGACTTCAACCCAAGGAGAGAAAAAGGCGTGGAGAGTGAGAGAAACCAAGAGAAGGAGGAAGAGTAAAGGAAAGGTAAGCAAGTTCCTCTCATTTCTTCTTAGAATTCTGATCTCCTCTCTTTGCCCTCTCTTCCTATGGTTTTGTTTGTGAAATTGGTTGGATTTTGGACATGGGTCAGAAGAGGGAAAAGTGGAAAACACCCTTGAACCTCTTTGTTTTTCCTTGAAAATGTTGTTTCCACTACCATGAGAGCTTGAGAGAGAGGAAGAATCAATGGCATTCTAGAGAGAGAGAGAGAACCTCTAGGTTCTTAGATGTTAGGAGGGTTTGATCTGAAGAACCTTTAAGAGTTGTTAAGTTATGAGAGTGTAATTGCATGCTTTTGTGTATCTAGGCTCAAGAGAAATACTTCCATCAAGGTGTGATTGTGAACCTAAGAAGGGAGAAGAGAAATTGAAAGGGAAGGCTTGTGTTGGCTCCAAAGGTAGCTCTCTTTCCACTCTTTCTTGTTGCATTCTTGGATGTAATAGTCATTGTATGTTTATGTATATGCTTATTGTGTGGAATATGCCATATGCTATTACTTTGATGCATTGATGCCAATATGTTTGTGTATTGGATTGTGAGAATTGCTCGGGTGAGGTAGTGCCGAAAGTCCCTTGAGATGGGTGAGGTAAAGCCGAAAGTCCCTTAAGATGGGTGAGACAAGGTCAAAAGTCTCATAACCGAGTGAGACCAAGTCAAAAGTCCTTAAACTCGAGTGAGGCCATCCAAAAGTCCCTACACTCGGGTGAAACTAGACCAAAAGTCCCTGGAGCCCATTTTTGGCATTGTTGTGATTTCCATAGCATGTACAACATGTATTATGTGATTGAGAATGGTTGGATGCCAAATTGCATGCTTTGACTTGTTATATGCCTTGATTGCTTACTTGATTGAGTGCATGAGCTACTGAGATTCCATGAATCTCACCCCTTCCCCTCCCATATTATCATGCTAGGTGAATATCAAGGAGGAGCAAGTGCACACCAAGGAGCCTAGGAACATGTATAGCTAGACTTTAACTTTATTTTGGATATTTTGTTGTAAAGTGGTGTCAAATGAATATGCACCCACTATTTTTGAGATGTAACTATTGTAACAAGTGTAAATGCATGAATATATGATGTACGAACTATGCATAGAGCCAAATTAATGGAAATGTGGGTTTTGCCCCTTTTGTTGAATGTATGTGATAGTGTAAATTTGGCCGTAGCATAGTGAGTTTGGAATGTATGCTGATTTGGACCACTTGGACTTGTTATATATACTAGTTTTATGCTTTCAAACTTGTCCATGTGGAGTGAGAATGTGTGAGAGGCCATTTGGACCCATTTTGGACCTTTTAGGTGCCAAAACTGGTATTTTTAAGAGTTTCGTCAAAGTATGACTGGATGAGCTCCTCTTGCCATGAAATTTGGCATGCCTCTAGAGTTTGTAGAAAGCTTCTTAAGAAGCTAAAGTGGGTAATATTTGGAAGTCTAGAGAATATTTAGCGAATTGTTAAAATTGGGAGAATTTGGGAGTTTGGTCATATACTGTTCCAATAGGTCAGAAATGAAATCCATATCATACATAGACCAAATGGAGTCCAAATGTGGTGAAATTTTATACAAATAAACTAGACAATCACAGTGTACTATAGGAACTAGAACCACCTAAATCGGAGGTCTGTAGAGAGAGAATGAACCTTCTGAAATTCTGTATCAGCATTAGGGAGCCCACCTGACCTCCGTTACTGTTTCATCAGTTTTCGGAGTGTAGGGACTACTGAACTGATCTGAACTTATTTTTTTCCTCTAGTAAACATTTTTATCTTTCCAAATTGGTATACTTTGCCTAGATTGGATTTTTGTAGATTTAGTTATGAATTTTCGAAAGTCATGATAGTAAGCTGCACCAGAAACAGTGACAGTTGGACCTCCTTCCCATTTTCGATGTCAAACATGGTCCAAAATCAAAGATTATGATTGGGAATTATTTTTATGTAAATCTAACACTTAGAGCTTTCCAGAAAGCTAAGGTTTGATAGATTCCCATTTTTTTATAATTAGTTATGATTTTCCAAAGTTAGAGCCAAAATATGTCTTTGGACCCAAGTGAGAAAATGCATTTTTCTAGTTTTTGGCGCCATACCCGTGGCTTATGGTTTGATTTATGCTATGTATGAGTTGTATAAATAGAGAGTGAGTAGAGTATATGCATGATGGGTTCACAGGACCCACGGGGCAGAAGATGTGTGTTTGAAACCCCGATTCATAGCATGAAAATGGCACGGAATAGTAGTGGTTCTTTGGAAATCATATAGAACCGAGCCCAGTGAGAGGCTAGATAGCGGTAGTAGGTTATGGTGTTACAATATTAGATTAGATTGGGCAAAGGGTCATGTTAATGTATTTGCCATTACTTGGCGATTTTGATGAGGATAGTCATTTTAGTTGAAGATCAACTATTTTAACACATTTGTACAGAGAAATGTGTAATGTAACAAACTATGATGAGGTCAATATCGATGGATGTTTGATATTATTACTCTTATAGGTATGAGATCATTTCCCTCAACTCGCTCTACTGTTACTCTCTCAGCTAGATTGACAGTTGGAGATATACCCCTTGAGCCTGCCATTAGGTTTTAGATGGAGTCGTATCTCTTAACATATTCATACAACCATATAGACCTTGTGGACTTACAAGATATTATTGGATTAAATAAAGGATGATAAGTTTATTTCGCAACTATACAACCCTCTGAGTATTCGACAATTAATTCCTAACTATTGCTTAGTATCTTCAAATATATGGTGCACATCTATTCCTATCATTTGCTTCTGTATTGTTGAGTTCTACTATGCAGATTGTGTCATCTACTAGTTTGGTCTATAGCAATATATCTCCCAAATGCCATTCAATGTGGGGTCCCTGCATTTCCTTCAATTGAGAGGGAAAATACAAAAAAATTGGTGTCGTGAGCATAATGTATTTATTAATGCATAGAATGCATGACAGTAAGTTGTTGCATAAACAGATATGATGTCTCCCTTGGATCACTACTCTTATTACATGCGTTGGTATTAGTAACATACGTGACAGTGGATCCATCTTGAAAGTGGCTCTTAGAGTTTTATGGTAAGGTTTTTTATACATGCATTTATTTTAATTCTACCTATTCTATACTTTTATGCTTAATCTATGCCGATGTATTAGAGAACTTGTATGGACTTACAATTACTAACCCTCCGATATTTGATTATGTGGGGTTCAAGGAGAAGGTAAATGGAGACATTAAGACAATGCTGCATAGCCTTATTGAACATTGGGAGACGATGGTCTCCTAACCTGCTCTACAAGCACCTTATCTGCAAAGGCCGCTAGCTAGAGGCTCACTCAGAAAATGATGAAGGCTATTTTTCTATATTTTAATTCTACTAACTTAGGCATTTTAATGATCAAATATGGCTTTAGAGATTTAATTAGGTGGATAATTGATTTTAGTAGCCATTTTTGCACTTTAGGAATTTATTTACAAAATTGTTAGATTTTAATGCATAAATCTTTTAAATAATTTTTGTAAATATTCCTACTTAGTTTTCTTTTTCAATCTTTTTGTGCAGGCTTTAGGAAATTTAAATTTAAAGGTTGGAGGAGAATTTAAGAGATGATGAGGGTTTTACAAGAAGGAAGGAGCTTATGCAAATTCATTCACATTCACTTCACAAGCAACTCACATGTATAATAAGCCAGCTTCATTCAATTCTTACATCTATAACCATATCATACTCTCTTGCATGTCTACTGTCTAGTACATCTAATCTCATTCATCTCCACTCACGTTGCGTCACTCATCCACATCATTAGCTCACTCTTGTGTAATCACAAACTTCCGCGTAGCAGCTCACTTTTACATAACTTCATTCACCCACATTCCAGCCACTACACCAACACACACATGCATGAGTAAGCCATGGTTTAAGTGAGAATTCATCTCTAAGGGAAGAAGCTAGAGAACATAGTAAGCTATAAGTTTAGGAAGTCCATAAGAGGTGAAAGAGGGGTCAACCACTTCATTTCCAGTAGCTCCAACACATGTAGGAAGCCATGCATGTTCATTTATTCCATTCATCTCACATGCACTCATGCAGTAGCTTGCTATGGGTCTAGTTCACGTTAAACACATGCATAGAAGCTTCTATGTCATACACACATCAACTCGCATAGAAAGAAGCATGGATAATGCCTTGTTTTGGTGAGAAGCAGGGAGCAACAACAGGTTAAGGCAGCCATACTAACACTTGCCCAGTCATGCACTCTATTTTCTAGTACAAACTCACGTTGAAATACACACTAGCTCACTTGCACACACACTCGAGCAGAATGTGGACTGGATTTAAGAGAATAAGCAAACAAAGAAGGCAAAGTAAGGAGCTGAGAATAAGGAAAAGCAGAAGTATGAGAAGGCATGTGTTTGTGTGTGGGAGGAAGAAGCAGGGAAAGGAGAGAAGGTACTGGATGGGCACAAGTTGGAAAGAAAAGAGCTTCATGATTCACACACAGGTTACAGAATACATAAAAGACATATGAAGAAAAGAGAGTAAGTGATTCATTAAACACACACTGACAGAATGTAATTCATTCATCTTATACCATGCATTCCATTCACGCTACAACATTCGTCCATCACATCCAGTATCCATGCAGAACACGTGGAAGAAATTCAGTGAAGAAGCTGAGCTCACATGGAAAAGATAAAGCTACATTCTAGATTCGAGAAGAAGCTTGTGAGCTAAGGAGAAAAAGCTAACGTAAAAGCATGAGAAGTATAGGTGTTTGGAGCTGAGGTAGAAGATGTGTAAGTGCCACGGGTGGAAAGTTTAGAGTAAAATGTGGAACTGGCATGGGAATTGAAGAAAAGCATGTGACGGGCTAGGGAATGATTAAAGAAGCTGGGAAAACTAGAAAAGCAGCACGTGAATGGAGCATACATGCTAATGAGAAGAAGAAACAAACCCACATGATTATTAAAGAGGGTTGAGCATAAAAGAAATACACATGGGCAGTATGTGATGAAGGAGGTAAAACATAAGGAAAAGGACAGACTAAATAAACGCAAAACAAAAGAGCTAATGGGCAAGGGCTGAGCACATGGACAAAAATAAATGAAGCACAAGATGAACATGTGAGAGAGGAAGCTAGAGGCAAGATATACATCATTCATCGAATAAAAATAAATGATTCCATCGAAATAACAATCCATTGTCATTTTCATAATACTTCATCCACTCTCCATGCCATAGCATTCCTCACTCCATTTCCTCCATCTCCTTCCATCCAATAAAGCATTAAATCTCTATCTTATGGCTAGCTAGGAGGAAACTCTTGGAGAAGCTTGAATCCATAGATTATAAAATAGATTTTTAGGCTAAGATTTTCCTACTTTTCTACACTTTTTCTTTTTCTTATACATGCTTAGTTGAGATGTATTTGATTGAGATTGGTATAGCTGTAATTAGTGGCTGGTTAGACACTAATTAGGATACTTTTGTTAATTAATTAATTGATAATTAATTAAATTAAGTGCTGAATTTTTCATTCTCCTCCAATTTCCCATGTATGCAATCAAGATATTCGATGAAATGCATGAGTGAAATTGAGTGCTTAATTGTCTAATTTGAGGATTTCTTAGAGTTTGATTAGTTAATTAAACATCTTAGGGTGATAGTTCAGAGGCTAATTAATCATTTAATTAATCAAATTAAGTGTTCATTAATCTTAAAGGCAAGAATTAATGATTTGACATAGGATTGAGGTTTTAACTTAACATTAGATTGTTAATTTCTTGAATCTTGAATGGTAATTCAAGATCATTTGCCATGAATACAATTAGGGACTCTTAGACTAGAATTAATTAGAATTGAATTAGGATAAGAATAATGGATATTAAGGGACGAATCCAAGGCTAGTCATAAGTCTATCATTCACTCTTTAATTCATGCAATTAGATAGTAATTAAGAATTTTGATTCAATTTAATTCTACTTAGTTTAATTAGATCAAAATGCCATTAATTTAGGTAGTTTTAGGATCCTTTAACACTTAGAAAACCTAATTAAATATTGAATTTCATTTGCAAGAGAGATGACCTAGATTATGCCACTAATTATAAAATTTAATCAATCAAGCATTATTTTGGGGGTTGCGCAACACGACCATCAGGAAAGCACGGTCACAGTTTTATCTTTACTACAAAGCCATTAGTAGGTATTGCACATAATAGTGGATATTAGACAGATGTCTCATTATCATATTACACGTCAGCGCTAGTCCATGTAGACATTAGGGGTCCTAGTCCTTTTTCTTTTGTATCGTTTGTTGACTTTGCAAGCTTTTATTCTTCTTTTGCACCATCTATGCCATTTACATACTTCAAAGGTCCTAGTCTTTCTTTTGCACCAAGTAGACTGTTTTTAAATTTTGAGGGTGCTGGTCCTTCTTTTTTTTCTCCTTATACATCATTTGTAGATTTTGTTAGTACTGGTTCTTCTTCATTCATACTACCAGCTCCTCAATTGTCCTTTTTACTTCACCACCCCAAACCATGCAAGTTGGTTGTGTGCTTTTTGCCATACTATTCTTCGATCTATTTGCACTTAGCGCAAAGTATGCTAGTACATCTTTGGAACAGTCGGGATCATCTTTCTAATAGAGGTTTTTCACCCCTAATCAATCGGTTCTACCTGTTCAATTTCCTCAGCCAACTTGTAACATTAACATTGGATTGTCTGATGATGATAAAAATAAAAAAGAAAAAGAAGAACAAGAAAAAGATGATGATGAAGAAAAAGAGCCACTGCAGCGTCTATCTATAATAGTTGAGAAGAAGGCTTCGATGCGGGACTAGAGGACACATTAGTTAAAATAGTGAGCTTATTTTCCATTTTCATATTTATACCTTTTCATTTATTTCTTTATAATTGTAAATTTTATTCCAAATTTATTTATTTTATATATTTTTAAAAGGTTATAATTATTTATAATATTATATTATTCTTTTATTACTTTTTTTGACAAAAAAGCTAAACATTACACAAATTAATATTTCTTTGACCAAAAAAATATTACAAAAAAATATTATAATTTTTTTCACATTACACAAATTAATTAAAACCTCAAAATAGATAGGAATCAGGTATAGCATAAAATTTTAAAAAAATTATGTTGATAGGTCACCACGTCATGACCTATATTAGAAATTAATTTATAAAAAAAATTGATGGGTCACAACTTCTCATATTGAAAAAAATATTTTAAAAAAATTTTATAAAAAGAATTGATGGGTCACAAACTTTGGGAGGTTGTGACCTATACTAAAACTAAATTTTCTAAAAAAATGTTATAGGTCACAGCCTTCTATTAAAAAAAAATTGAATAGGTCATGGCCAACTTGCCCATAAGCAATTGGCCCATAAGCAATCAACTTGCCCATATCAAAAGATTTCTACATTCATAGTTGATCCACTTTTTTTTGGGTGGACTACAAGGCATTAATGATCATTCCACAAAGATTAAATAAATCAGATTATTGATAATGGCATAAAAAAAACTCTAATATAAAGAGCATATATAATAGATTTGAGTTTAAGAATTGAATCCCATGATTTAGAGAATGAAGCAAAGTCTTATATATTGGTCTATAAAAAAGAAAAGTGAACAAATGTAAAACCTAAATATTTATACTAACCCAGTATCCTAATTATTTGGTTATTAGTATCCAAAAATTATGTAAAGAAGAGCTAAGAAAATAAAAGAAAATAACTCAACACTTTAACAAATTTAAAAGACTCCAAGACCAAGTTATTGTGGTGGATGCAGAAATTATACCCTTGCTCATTGTGTCTTATTACGTGTTAGTAAAGCTTCTAAATTGGTTGAATATATCTCATAATTATCAAACTATCTTAATTAACAAATATCCCTTAGAACAAGTCTTAAAGTTACTTAAAATTCAATTTGTTAGTAAGGTTTATTAAGATTAGTGAACTTATCCAATAATTAAGTACTTAGATGTGTCTCACAATTATCTTAAACTTAGTTTTCATTGTCATACTCTATCAAATGCCTTGTAGGCATTTTCTTATGAATAATGGTATAATCGACATCTTAGAGCATATAACTGTAATAATGTGCCTTACAATTGTATTACATTTAAACTTAATCTTAACATTATTAACTAAAAATGCTTAAAAATCTTAATAAAAGCCAGTGATAAGGCTTCAAATAAACCATTTAGGATTTATCACTATCCTTATACTTGAATATTTGCTTATCCTTAAGCTAAGCCCAAAAACAAGACATCAGAAATTAAGAACCTCCCTATACTAGTTTCCTAGTTTGCTACAAATACCAATTGTAGCTCTCAGCAATTGTTAATAGTACAATGATAACTAAGAAACATAGGCCATGTAATAAAAGACGCAAAGTAAACTATACTCTTAATCCTTAGCCTAGGAGCTTTATATGCTAGCTTTTCCATTTCCTTTCCACTAATGTAGGCTATACATAACTCATAGATTATCATGTCTTTACAACTTGCAATGTAGTTAGGGTTAATTCTTATCACAATAAAAAAAATAAAAGAAATGTTGAGCAAAGTTTTAAAAGAATACAATTAAGTTTGAAAAACATAACAAATACTCTCTTAAATATAGTCAACTTTTTCTTTCACTTTCTTTTCCCATTCTTTTTTTTAATACTCCCATATTTAAATAATTAATTTTGATCTAATAAAATTTCCTCTTTTCTTACTTTGGAGTATCTCAAATATATATATATATTCCATATGATTTTGTCATTTACAAATGCTTTGCATACAATACATGGGACACAGGATCATATACAAATACATTATACCTACATATACATATATTTTCTACTCGTTCACACTTGTTTTACTCACTTAGCAATAATGTACTTGTTGCATTATGAAAATGTACACATAAATATATATATATATATATATATATATATCATATAAGTAATATAATGATAAATAGAGTATCGTTTTTACAAAGATTTAGTATTAAGATAGTTGCTAAATACTAAAATTTCTTCCATAATTTAAATCAAGTTAGCAATAAATGTTAAATGAAATCAAACTAAATTAAAGATATAAAAATAACAAAATAAAGAGAGATGAAATTCTAGGCTAAATGGGAAAAATAAAAGGTTTAGAATTATGATTCTCCTTAGCCTTTCATAAGAAGCCAATTAACCATTTTTTGTTATCTTGCTTTTAATGATAACCTTTGCTAACCTAGAACTCTAATGTATTTACAAGCATCTTCTGAAGGCATTCCTCTCTAACCAATTCATAATCACTTATGTGATTGATTAAGAGACATAATTAAGAATGGGTCCTAATGTAGTTATGCAAAGCTAGTAAGTATATTCTTATCCTACAAGCAAATCAATCTACTTAGTATCGCAAGTTTCATGAACTTATAATACCCAATCCATGGTCTAATCCTAAAATCCTTTTTCCAAGTTTACTTAAGTTACCTAAATAATCTAGTGGTTTCCATACACTTAAAAGCATTAGAAACAAGATTGAGTAAACAAATCATATCATAAATTGCAAAGTAAAATGAGCAATTATAACTTACTACATATTAGGGGTTATCACAATCCCAAATAAAATCTTAGCTCAACATTACAAGATAAATCAATTTAAAAAATAGAGCTTACATTAAATGAGTATAGAAATATAAGGAAAAGTAAGGGAAAAAGAAAAAAAAAACTAATATAATTAATGGATCTTTTTCAAAGCCAAGCTTTATTTTCACCTTCGAAGTACTAAAGCCTTGCCTTTTTCCACTAAAAAATGCCTAGAAGTTGATCCTTTAAGAAACCCTTGAATCCCCTTTTTAAACTAACAAAAACTGGGTTAAAAAAGCTTTGTGCTGAGTTTCCAATGTGGTGGCATGACTTGAAATTCTTAGTCACAATGTCAGAGCATACATATAGAGAATTCTATTTTAGGCACTGCAATACTAAAATATGTTGCCGTAGCATTGGACCTATTTTTAGTAATAGTTTTCACTTTCAACATATAATTTTCAACTCTTTCCAACAATCATTCTTAGCTTTTGTTGTTATACACTCCAAACCCTTTAGGCTTAGTTTTTTTTGTATTTCTTACCCCATCAAAATATAAAAATTCATCTAATTACTATTTATAACAACTTAAAAACTCAAATAAAAACACTAAAACATAACTTATACTAAACTAAAACAAAAATTAGCTCACAACTAAAGAAATGAAAACTAAAACTTGCTAAATATTAACTTAACTAAAATTTATGAAATTTATATACAAAAACATAAAATAAACCTAATATTCATATAATAAGTCTCTTAAAATGATAGGAAAAATATG
The DNA here is from genome assembly GCA_032878935.1 of Erythrophleum fordii. Classification (NCBI taxonomy): domain Eukaryota; kingdom Viridiplantae; phylum Streptophyta; class Magnoliopsida; order Fabales; family Fabaceae; genus Erythrophleum; species Erythrophleum fordii. The sequence continues at coordinate 9,624,714 of JAVQMF010000056.1, read as the reverse complement.
ATAAATTAATTAGGAACCTATTACACTCCCATACTTACCTCTTTATTTGTCTCCAAGTAAAGCTTAATTAAAAGATAGAATTCTTGCTTACTCAAGCATTCATATATAATTGGTAATGCTAGATGAATACCTTCAATAATTGCATTAAGAGGTATAATTGAGAAGAAAAGAAAGTAATGCATACATATTTCATAATTCAATAATTAATGACAAATTTTCCAAACTCATGAAATAGGTGTGTGAACAACCATGCAGACATCTAATTGAAAGCCTTAAAATGATTTATGTAAATCAAATTGCACAATAAACTTCTCCCTTAGGAGCTTCATGTACCTACTTTTCTACTTTCTCTTTATTAATGTAGGCCATTACATAACCCATTAATCAATTTTTAATATTGTAATTGGCCTATAGTTATGGCTACCACAAGAAAAATTATATAAAGAAAATTATGAGTAAGATTTGAGAGAATAACTATTAAGCACAATAATAAAATATAAAATTCTCTTTCTTTCTCTTATTTTCCTTTTTCTTTATATTCCCTTCATTTTCTTTTCTTTTTTTCTTTCTTTTCACTTTTACACCCTAAATTTAGTTCATTTTAATTTATTAAATTTTTCTTTCTTCTAGTTAGTTCCTTGTCCACTTTTTCATCTTTTTAGTTCCTTTTTCTCATCATTGTATTTTTTATGTCTTTTAAGAAACAAAGAATCATTAAGTCATTACATAACCCATACTACATTTTTTTTTAGTTTTTGGCAATAATCTTTTAGTGGTGACTGAAAAAAGTCATCGATATAATAATTTTTTGCTCGCAACATTTATATGTCACTACTAAAACATCTTGTTAAAAAGATACTTCTTACTTCTGTTGAAACTTTTTATGGCAACACTAAAAATGTCACCACTAAACAACTTTTATGGCACAAAAGCACTTATGTGCCAATGAAAAGTTGCTGCTAAAAAATTTTAGCAATAATAACATGTCACCACGAACTCTTGTGGTATGATTTTATAGTCGAAATTTTAGTGGCAATTATTTGTAGTTGGTAATCTTGGTTTCAGCAGCAACATTCTTTCTCATCATTAATTCTTACTTTGTGTAGTGACATGGACTTGTCACTAATATCCTATATAATGGTGACTACTAAATGTTGATGTTAAAAGTGCAACTTTTTTGTGGCACTATTTCATTACCACTATTAGTAACTGTCTCAACAATGACCAAATGTCACCATTAATTTTTTTTTTTTTAAATTTTTGTCCTAAGCAATGCAAAATTTTTTGGATCTAATCTTTTTAATGGCAATAACTTGTCTCCACTAAAAGATATTTTAGTGGCAATGACAAGATGTCACCATTAAAAGGAAATTTAATGACAACCTATTGTCATTGTTAGTTCTTTTTAATTTTATTTTTTAATTTGAAGCCAAGAATAAAATGTAGGGAACCCTATGTCTCATTCCCCCTTAATATCCTTCTCCTTTAACCCCTTTCCTTTTTGATAGTGGCCATATGACATCAAAGATCAAGATAGTAGGAGTGATGAGTGAGTGAGATATTGGAGAGGATGATAAGGAGCATGACAAAAATGATGGAGATGACAGAGAGCACAATGGAGACAATGGAAGGACCTATAACGAGGGAGAGAATGATGACCAAGACTTCTCATATGCTTGAGAAAGATATTGACGATAGGGCTTCTTCTTAAGTAACCTTGAATTCCACTATTTTTTTTTTTTTTGCTTTAGATCAGTTTAATTTCATTTTGCTAAGTTTTTGGGTTTGCGAAGATTTGTTTTGAGTTTGCACATGTAAATATATTATAATAAACATATTAAAAATAGAACTTATTGATTAATAGTTTCAAAAAAAAATTACTTGAAACTTGTTTGAGAATTTTTTTTACATCCTTGTAAATCTATTCATACCTATTAAATTGGACATTTTCTTTTTCTTTTTGGACTTATAAAATTACTACTACATTTGTTATTTTTGACATTATTGTATTGAAATATAATCTCTTTTCAAGAATTTGCTTTTCAATTCCTTGACAAAATGTCGCTACTTGTTTCCTCTTATCTTTTTTTTAAGGTTTTAGAAGGTTTTTTTTTTGTTGATTGAGTTTTCATTCATTATGAGTTTTTGAGTGCATTCTACTTGTATGTTCCTAATAAATTTAGTTTTAACGCTTAATTTGGTGACTTATTAAAAGCAACTTAAAAAAGATATTAAGTTCTCCAAATAAATTTTAGAATTATTTGGGAAATATTGGTTTAAGGAATCACATCTTCTATTAGGTAAACTTGAACGGGTCTACATAAGTATGGGGATTTTCATGCATGCAATCAATACTTTATGAAGTTCAGGTACCAAAACATTCACATACTCCAAGCTACATATGTGAAGGAGTTAGAATCAAATCTTTTGTTGACTAATAGTGAAGAATGAACTAGCTAAGGCCTATAGACTTTCACAATTTCCCAAGTAGAAAAATTTGGATGAAGAAGAATTTGATGGAATGATGAAAGATTCACATGGTTGGGAACAATCCATAGAAAAAAAAGTAATAGTAAGACTCATTATTTTTGTAATGGGCAGGGAATAGATTTAGGATATGCAAACTCTTAGTTAATGTATTAAATTTCTTTAAGCATCAATGTCTTTTGTAGTTGCAATATGAAGTAATTAAAAAAATTAAATTTTAAAAAATACAAGCTTTTAATAATGACATTTGTTGCTATTAAAAAAATTTTCAATAATGACAAATAAAGTTGCCACTAAAAAAGAGCTTTTAGTGACAACAAAGGTCATTGGTAAAAGATTCTTTAGTACCAATTTAGAGAGTTACCCTGCAAATTTTTTTAGCTATGACAAGTGTTTCTATAAAAAATATCTTTTAATGATGACATTCTATGAAAGCCAAACCATTTGGTCTTTAATGGTGACAAAAGTCATTGTAAAATATCTTTTAATGGCTACTTTTTTTGCTGCTAAATATAATTTTAGTGACGACTTTTGTTGCCTATAACAACCTTTTGTTACTAAGGTATTACTAATGATTTAGCAATAACAAAATGTCACCATTAAGTGTTTTTAGTGGTGACTATTAGACATATAATAATAATAATAGTGATTTTTTTATTTGCTACTCTTTTTATTTGCATGTTTCACATAAGAAAATAGCAAATTATCCATTTCAAACTTATATTCACAACCAAAAAAAAGACTAAAAATGGACATTATGACATTTTTGTTAGTGGTTGATGAAAAACACTATTAGCAATGGTGTTTTAACAGCAGTTCTTCACCTCTAATAGTTCATATTTGCAAAAGCTAAAAACCCTTTCCTCTTTCTCTGTTACAATGCCGCAAAATAGAATTGCCATATTACTCACCCACTCTAGCCACTATCGACTTTCATTCTTGTCATCTAATTGACTGGATCCCTTGCTGCTGTCATCCAACCACCTCCTACCGTCATTGCCATAAGATATGCATTTTTCTTATATTTTTCAACTATTTTTTAGGTATTTTTCTATGTTCTTCATTTTCAACTATTTAAAAGATTTTTTCCCTATGTTCTTTCATTTTTCAAAATTTATTAAATGATTGATAGTACAAAAATTGTTGAAATGCTTTTTTTTCTTTTGTTTTTTAGAGATATTTTGTTCTTGCTTTAAACACTTTAGATGTTTATCCTTGTTTTTTTTTTTTTTTTTGCTTATTTTAAGAAGATGAAATTATCTAGTGGAAGTATTATCTTATTTGTCTTGCATGTGATATGCTTCTTGAATAACAATTTTTTCTTATTGAAAACCTTTAAGCATATTCCAATAGATCATGAACTTAGGGTTTTTATAATAACTTTTATGATTGGATGGATTTTTTTTTCCATTTTTTTGTTGTTTTATTTTGGTGAAATATTGATATGTTCTACTCCTATCCAATGTTTAAAGTATGGAAAAGGAAAAAAAAAAAAGGATGAGTAATTATTTGTTACTAGTATTGTTTCTTAAATTTTATATCCAAATATAATAACATCATCTAAACTAAAAAAATGCTTTTGATTAGGTTCTAAGAAAATGCTTGCGAATAGGATGCTTGATCAAAGTTTCAAGTGAAATGGCATGCTGCATGGCTACAAATTTCATCTTTATAGGTAACCTTTTGTGTTTGCAGAATGAATATAATGGTTGGATATTCCTCATAATACAAGTACATCTCAGAACTTTCTTGTTGCAATTATTAATTGAAGTTTTTATTTTTTAAAGTTGGTTGAATGTGCATCTTAATAATGAAAATTTGATAATCATAAATAAAGTGATCTTTTGAATTTGGTTCCACCTTTTAATAATTAAGTCTATTTATAATGTAATGGAAATATTGTAGGGCTTGATTATTTATAATGGCCGGATGACTTGCAAAACCTATGCTATCTTTTTTTTTTGTTGGTTCCAAATGCTGTAATAGTTATTATGAACAAGAAGACCTACTCCTTAAATATAGGCCTTATAAGAGAGTAGGACATGAAAATAATGAAAATGGCCTGAAAATTGATACAAAAAATTAGAAAAGATTAAAGAAAAAGGTAAGAGATGGTTGCATATGGTAATGAAGCAAATAACCTTATTTGCAAAATAATAGTAAATGTCTCCATCTTTTCTTGTTGAGATTAACAATAGTATAAGTGACTTGACCGATATTGTTTGTAATTTTAATTTCTTGAAAAGCTATGGTGATATGCATTATGCGCATGACCTTTTAACTATCCCAAAGATTAGAAGTGAATAAAATATATCAAACCATTTGTTGTAATTATGGCAAGGCCAGAGGCTCTATGCCAAAAGATGTTGACATATTTGGACTTAAATATGGTGATGTGTTGTAATTTTTCTAAATTATATATATATATATATATATAGACACACATATACTTATTTTGCATATTTCATGCTTGATTTTTAATAAATAATTTTTAAACTAATTAAAAAATTTTAAATATTCAAATATATACACACACACTAGACACAACCTTAATGAATTTTATAAGGTTTGTTACTAAAGGAATCATCTTATATATATAAAAGCTGTAAGGTGTCATTGTTCATTTGACTATTCATATGGTCATATTAACGTAGCACTATTCATACACTATTCATGTACTGTTTATCCATATTATTTTCTTTTTCTTTTTTTTTTTCCATGTTGTGGGCCTTGCTTTTTCTTTTTTCTTTCTTGTGGGCCCAGAAGAAAAATTTTGAATCCTTCTACATCTTGTAAGGGAAGGTGCTAGTTAAATCAATTATAAGTTGAATTGAATTAGCTGTACATTGTTGGCCTGCACACTTTTTGAAGATTTTCTTATCATGACTAACTCAATAAGCTTTTTTTTTGGTAACATGAAACTTGTTCTCCAAGATTTTCTCTAAGCATTGATTTTAATTGGGCTGATCAAATGGTGTTACACATATGCATACATATGGCTAATACTTAATAATTAAATTAATATATGAAACTATATTTATAATAAATTTTTTGAACAATATTTATTACTCGATATTTAATTTTTATATATTTCTAATAACATTTTATATTTTAATTTAGGCACCTAATCAAGGGAATAAGCATAGAATAAGTACGGCAAATTATTCTCCACCCTCTTCCAATCAAGAATATTAATGGATTTAAAACTAATCAAGTGCCTTGTAGAAATTTTTATTAAATGTTATTATAACTATATTTGACACATTATTAACTTATAAGACTTTTGTTGATATTATATTGTTATTACATGTATTAAACTTAAATTTTAATTTTAATGATCATTTAATCATTCATTTGATTATTTAAAATTTATGTCAGTTGTGATTATTATATACAATTTATTTTTTTAACTATGCTTATAATAATAGCAGTGATTGCAACTGCAACTACACATCAATTGTTGCTAAATAATCAACGAAAAATAGTGATGGTTGAAATATATCATAGCGACGGTGTTCCTGCGGTTAAAAACAACAGTCATTATATTGCTTATGACAAACATTTTGCTACCTTTTTGCAACCACTGTTAAACAATTGCAAATTGTCACTAAATCTAGAAACAATAGTTGTAAAAGTCCTGTTTTCTTATAGTGTTATACCTTATTTCACCTTAAAATTCCTTTTTCACACAACACCAAATGCTAATTATCCTTTTAAAAGGGTAAAACATTATTTTTTAGGCAAAAAGTTATTAAGATGGTTAAAAAGAAGAAATTTCATACAATTATATGTATATTTCACTTAAAGCTCAAAGGGGTACTAGTAATATATTTAGAAAACATTAGACTTAATTAAAGGCTCAAATATATATCCAATAAATGCCTAAATCACTGTAATAGATCATTCAAATTAAAGCCTAGGATTTTGCTTAAAGGGATTATAAAACAAGCTTTAAAGTCCTAGGTTTGAGATCCATCACATACTTCAATTTACATACATTACTTAAAACTAACAATTATTTTAAGCATGGTATAGGTGCAAAAAAAAAAAATTTCAACGAGTAAGGAAAACATCATTAACAATCAATCTACAAATAGCATTAACAAACATTTCCTATTATTTGTATTTTATCCAACAATTAATTTTTTTTCATTGGTATTTGACATCAATCAAGAAATAAACACAAGACAAGCATGTAAAACATAAGCTTAAAAATTTTGAAAAACAAATGTTTTTCAATAAAATTTTACATGAAAATATGAACAATTAAAAATAATATAATTCAATTTTCCAATTTGAATTCCTTACACCTAAACTTAAAATGAACATTGCCCTCAATGTTTAGAACACAAGCATGACAAGAAAAGTAAGGGGTTAAGGAAACTCCTTGAATTGCATACTTCAACTATTAATTTAATCTTCCTAAATTTAACCAAAAATCAACTTGAGCATCCAATGTTTGAGAGCTCTGAAAGAAAGAAAGCTAATGGTTACAACAACTACAAAAATATATTTAAATTTCTTTTGCTACTATATATGTCAATTATTTATTTATACCTGTGTTGCCTCTTAAGAAGCACTTATTTTATAATTTTTAGCTTGACTTTACATCAAAGCCTAATCATGGATATTAAACACTATAATTGCCTTACTTCCTTTCTTTCTTAGATAAATAGACTTTTTATTTGAAACGGGTGTTTCATCCACTTAAGAGCATGTGATTTCTCAACCAACAACTTAATTAGAATACACACTGTGACTGACATATTAGGAAGCTCCAATTTAATTAATTTGATTGATCTATTTTGACAAATTTAAAAGGGGCTTCTAAGAACTTCAAACACTCAATAACCCTAAACTAAAGACTCTGTTGAACAATGCTTATTTGCTTCCTGAAAAAACTCACAAAAGGGAGGGACTCGATTAAGCCAATTGTAACTCAATTAGCCATTGCTTATTTGACATTAGCATGTTTTAATGAGCATAAAGTAGTGTTGATAAATTTGTTTAGTTCTAAGGAATAGAAGGATAGTTTTCATATACCAAAGATGGAAAGCAAGTGACAAGATGTGCTACAGATAATGGGTTATGGAAGAATATCATGACATGCCTTAAGGCCGCTACCCCTCTCATTAAAGTTCTTCACTTAGTGGATTCAAATGAGAAACTGACTATGGGATTCATATATGAAGCAATGGAAAATGCAAAGGAAGAAATTAAAAAAAAAAAACTTTAATAATGTTAAAAAGAGGTCAACAATAAACTTGATATTTATCTCTTCAATTTTATTAATGCAAATTTTATATTTTGACTTTAATTTTATTGATTATTGCAACTATGAGATTTATATGGAACATAATTGATAAGAGGTGGGGAGCTTAGTTACATAGGCTTCTATATGTATCTGCATATCACCTTAATCTTTATTTCCACTGTAACACTAATTTCAAAATTGATTATGGGGTGAAGCAAGGACTATATAATTGCTTGACAGCAATGGTTGAAAATCAACATGAGAGAAACAAGATTGAGTATTAATTAACGAACTTTGTGTAATAGGCATGTCTAGCCGTGACACTGTATAGGCGTTAAGAACAAAAATGCCTTTAATAGAATGATGGGATTCTTATGGAGATGGATGCCTAAATCTTAAAAGAATTGCAAATAGCATTCTTAGCTTATTTTGTAGCTCTTTTTCAGATGTGAATGTAATTGGAGTGCTTTTGAGATAGTAAGTAAATAAACTTGATATAAATTACTTTTTCTTTTCTTCATATTCACTTGCATTTTGTTTAACGTGTAGAATACTTATGAAATTTTTTTATTTTGTTTAGATTCATACCAAGAAAAGAAATCACTTCTACCAAAAAAATGAACAATTTAGCATTTGTAGTGTGCAATTTGAAGTTAACAATAAGAAGATGATGAGGTTGTTCAACATATTTAAGTTATTGAAAATGTTACTAATCCTACTCTTGAGCCAATGATAAAGATTGGTGGTGAGGATTATTTGATTGATTTGGAGGATGATAATCTAGATGGTGTGATGCTTTAAATATGGCTTCACATGACATTAAGGAAAAATATAACCATAATGATATTGGTGATAATGATGGTAATGATGATGTAAGTGCAGATGGCGGTATTGAGGGAGGTGAAGATTATGGAGATGATGATAATTGAACTTTTGATAAAAATTTTTGTTGAATTTTTATTTGTATTTCTTAGATATAGTTATGCTGAATTCTATTTATGTATAAATCTTATTAAAATTTCTATATTCAAAATTATGAAATATAGATAAATTTCTTTTGAATGCGTATAATTTAAATTACATTTGAATAAATCTTTTACTTTATGTTATATTTTAATTATTATGCATAATGTAATTATATATTTCAATAATCATTTATTAATAGAAGTAAACTCTAACAAGTTTATATTATAAGTCTATTTTACTAATCTACCGCCTTTTATGAGCTTGCTTAAATTCATTAGTTTATTGTATATAAGTGTTTAAATTATTTCTTCAGAGCAAAATAAATTCAAAGTCATTTAATTAAAAGTTTGAGAATTTTTATGAGTTAATTTAAATATCGTCATGCATATAAAAGAGATGATTTTTTAGTCAAAACAGCCTATATTATGATTACTAAACTCCACATGCAAAGGGTGAGGGTTAGAATTCCTTGAAGTTATTTTATACATAAAAACATTTTTTATTTTTTTATAAGAATTATTTAATAGGTTTGTTTTGAATAGTTCGCTGGATGATGAGTTTTTCATGTTTGGGAACATGTTCTGCCAAAGCAAGTTTGGTTGTCTTCGTTGAATTGTTCAATTCCGCGTTATAGTCAAAGAAGAGCTAAGTTAGCTAAGTTAGCTAAGTTACCTGATCATATGATTTCTTATTAAAATTCTACGAAAACGTTTCATTTTTTTATTAATAGATAAAAATTCGTTGAAGACATTGAAAGGATAGGTAGAAAAATCTAAATAATCTGTTAGAAATGTATGTTTATAGAAATAAATCGTTGAAACTAATTGATTTAAAGAGTCATAGTAATCTGACTTAATTATTAAAATTAACTGATTGAAAAGCCCTTTTTACAGTTTTATTATACATTCAAAGCTTAAAATTTACTTAACGAGTAAACTATGTCATGCTATTTATTAATCTAATAAGAACCTATTAAATAACTAAAAATTAATGAAATGTTTACATTGGATAATTATAAAAATAAAAATATTTAATTAAAAAATTGACCTAAAAATATTATTTTATTAAATTGTCTGCCCAATATAAAAAATAACAAAATAAAATAAAATACAACCATAGACAGGAAGACAGAATACATCATCAAACATAACAACGGCTCCGCGTCTTCAGCGATGGAAGAGACACAACATTGTTTGATATACCTCAAACAAGGAATTTGTCCCCTTTTATAATTCTTTGTAAGTATTTTCGTTATGGTAACATGCTGTTAGGGCAGAAGATATTTTTTACATGACAACTCACTTTGTATTAATAAAAAAATTGCGATTTTGTTAATTTAAAATCTTTTAGACAGAAAATTCAAAACTCTTGTTCCTATATTCTTTTTGAAATAAAATAAAACTACCATAGTAACAGAATAATTAAATTTAGGTTTATGAACAGATAAAAATTCGGCGTTACTGTTCAAGGCGCTTGGAGATATTTTGGATTGTAGTAGATACGAATATTATGTTCAGTTACAATGCATAAGGTAATCGGTGAGAACAGTCCGTTCGAATAGCCACAAGATGTGGTGTTTGCCGGCCATGCGCGTTGTCTCTCTCTTCCATTAAAGGCTTTCTTGAGGTTTTGGAATATCGGCAGAATCAACATCTTCTGCTTAAAATTTCTTTGAAAAGGGTATCCGCCGAATCAGCGGTTCCGTCAATTGCAATCAAGTAAGCCCTATACCTACATGCTCTTCTTGGAATTATATTCTTGTTATTGTTAGGTTTCATCTCTTTTTTGTTGATTTTGGCCGTCAATTTCACCATCGCAGCCATTGGTGTTAAGTTATATGTGCAACTGATCCAAGCTTCATTTATGGGCAAGCCCATATCCATCATAAATGTCTAAGGTTAGATCTTGTTTCATCTTATGCTCATTGCAACCTGATAAGGATTGAGAATTTGGTTGTTAGTTTATCTTGTCTTTTTCTCTTCCCTTTTTTGGAAGACGAAAATTTTTCACATTGGAGCGAAATGCTTGAGGTGATCACATAGCCTAGAAATACATATTTAGATCTAAAGCAATCGGCATCAGATTGCTACAGAATAAAAGGTATAGTTACTGGCTTTTGGGTTCCTAGAAGGTAAAAGAGAGTTTTTCCCTGTAAAGAAAAATTTCAAGGTATAAAAGGTATAATAGCTAGCACACATTTTTAACTTTGAAATTACATGTTTCCTGGTAATTAGTTTATTTCATTAGTATTCTTTCTGTCTTTTTAATTCATTTGTTTTAAAATTTTAGCAAGTAGTCTAAGCCAGTTGGAGATGCTTAGACATGCTAAGCAATTCATGATAGAATTTTGTTTTGAGTTCTTATTTCAGTTCATTTATGCTAAGAAAGCAAATTTAATTTTCTGTTACTCGAATAGATTAACCTTTGACCTTCAATGCTGATAAATTGTGTTGAGCCAAAAACAGCTTTTACATTTATGTTCCTCATGAGTTTTGCAAATCCAGTTTCATCTCCGTCTATCTCTCCCTCTCCCTCTCTGCCTCCTCCTCTTTCTTTCTGGTATATGGCTGGAAATTAAAGAGAAAAATAGCAGAACTAATCTACTAATTTTCTAGGAGCAAGTATCTCACTCAAAGAATAATTAATGGCCAGGGAGAATCTCCAAATGGGAATTAATCAGAATTCAATTGCAAGCTGTCTCAACAAGCTACAAGATTTCGTATTTATAAACTGGAAAATAACTCATGACTCCTAACAATAAGGAGGAACCACTAACCATGACTCCCATGATGGATGCTAACAGAACATAATAGGTCTGGAAATATTTATTAAAAATAAGATACTCCCACCTGGGAGAAGGCCTGTTGTTGTTGCTGTTGACTTATTCATCAAGCACATGACTGCACTACACCTAAACTTTAGCCATAAGACATCTGACTCTATAATAAATTAAATAACAGATTAAAAAAGAATAAAAGTAATAAAAAGTAAGTTTGGAGACGTGGCTGCTGCTGTACACATGGATTCCTACGTGGATAAGTGATTAATGGCCTATCACTTTCATATGTGGAAATTTTGATGCATGATGTTGAAAGACATCTTAATTATTGTAGGATGTGTTACATTGTAAAAGGGAGTTTTAAGTGAGTATCTCTTAATATGGTCCTAGTTATCTTTCAGTTTTATTCTAGAATAGGAGAGTTATTTATCTTCAGATTGCTTTGTTACTTAATCTCTATCTTTAGGAGTTTATCTCGTAGTTAATCTATCCTTTCAAAGTATAATAAATCAAGGAAAAATATAAATTTGGCTAAAGTATATTTTTCTTTATTCCTCAGTTTTGCCAACCACAAATTCATCTAGAAGTTTGAAAGTTAAATTTTGTGAATTTGCCCCTATAACATGGAAGAACTCTAATTCCAGTTTTTGTTACCATATATTGATTGTCAACACAAATACAGGGGCAAATACAAGTAAATAAGGTGTGCCTAGCTTGTCTTACTTTCT